>JAQFVV010012483.1:3022256-4249396 GCA_028023455.1 Epiperipatus broadwayi
CTTTATCTTGCAATGCTGTTTCTTATAATCTTCTTGAAAAATTAGTGAATGAGGATTTGGACTCAATTGGTAAATGGTTGGCATATA
This sequence comes from Epiperipatus broadwayi, assembly GCA_028023455.1. Lineage (NCBI taxonomy): Eukaryota > Metazoa > Onychophora > Udeonychophora > Euonychophora > Peripatidae > Epiperipatus > Epiperipatus broadwayi. Next base: position 3,022,344 of record JAQFVV010012483.1, read on the forward strand.
ATTCATTGTTGGTCAATTTAGATAAAACAAAAGCTATTCTTTTTTCTTACAAGCGTACTTTTTTTCTCTTAAGATTAAAATTTGCTGTAAGTATATTTTGCATTATAATAGTATATGTACTTGTGAGAATATTCCTTTGGTAGATAATTATTGTTATTTGGGAATATATATTGACTCCAGATTGTCCTGGACAAATCACATTACCTATCTTTGTCAACGGTTACGTAATTTAAACTATATGTTTTATTATTTAGTTAAATTTCTTCCTAGGTCTGCTCTCATTTTTATTTACATTGCCTGTTATCAGAGTATTTTATCTTACAATATCATTATTTGGGGTAATGCTTCTCCACATATTTTATCTTCTTTGCGTGTTTTGCAAAATTATACTTTGCGCATTATTTTTGGTAGATCTCGTTCCTCTTCTGTTCGAGATATTTATATTGCATTTGGTTTATTTGATGTAAATCACTTATATCAATATAGAGTTATTTTTGATATTTTTTGTGCTAAACCTTTTCTGAATTCTAGAGTTTATGTTCTAAATACTCGTCTTTCTAATAAATTTCAATTACCTTTACCAAAATTTTTTAAGGAATCTAGTAGAAGACAATATGTTTATTCTGGGTCAAAGTTGTTTAATAAATTTGTATATGAATGTTCAATTGATCTGAATAATATTTCTTATATATCATTCAAAAAATATTTGTGTCAATGGTTGTGTAGTATGTATTAATTTTGGCATTTATTTTATTTATTTAATTAATTTTATTTATTTCCTAAACTGTTCTTTTGAGTTTTTGATTGTATTTTTATTTAATTTATTTTTACATGTAAATTCCACACACAAGATTTTTCTTGTTTGGAGTTTTTAAATATTTGTGATGTACTTTGTTTTATTTCATAGAATAAATTGAATTGAAATTGAATTGAATTATTATTATTATTATTATTATTATTATTATTATTATTATTATTATTATTATTATTATTATTATTATTATTATTATTATTATTATTATTATTATTATTATTATTATTATTATTATTATTATTATTATTATTATTATTATTATTATTATTATTATTATTATTATTATTATTATTATTATTATTATTATTATTATTATTATTATTATTATTATTATTATTATTATTATTATTATTATTATTATTATTATTATTATTATTATTATTATTATTATTATTATTATTATTATTATTATTATTATTATTATTATTATTATTATTATTATTATTATTATTATTATTATTATTATTATTATTCTACTAATTAAAAATATTGAATTGTATGGATAATATTAATGTTTGTGCATATGTTGAAAATTATCTTTTTCTAAATTGAATTATTTATTATCTGTTCAGAATTGGGATGAGATTTTTATGATAGATAATGTAAATGATGCATTTTTGGGGTTCAAGCTATTTGTTTAGATTTAATTGCTAAAGCAAAGTTTCATTTAAAATTGACAAGTAAGAATAGAAGAGATCTCTTTGGGTGACAGATGCGCTGGTATGTAAAATTAATCAGAGAAATGTGTTAAAATCTTTGGATGGCTCATCAGATGTTTTAAAAAAACTTAATGTTGAAATTAAGTCTGATATTAGAAAGTTGAAGTTTAGATATTATCAAGAATTTCTTAATGATAAAAATGTTTCTTTGAAATGGAGAACAATAAATTCTTTGATTAAAAAATCTTCTCCTGATCGTATTAAATGTATTAAATATAATGAAAGTTTAATTGAGTTACAGAATAATGAAAAATATTTAGCTGATCGGTTTAATGAGTATTTTGTAAATTTATCGATGCGTGATGTGCCTGAGCAGATTTTGTCTTCTTATTCAAGTTTGAATTCTTTTTTATATTCTGATGTTTCTGAATCTCAGTTGTCTGTAGCAATTGATAGTTTAAAAAATGTCACTTCTTTTGGACTAGATGGTATAACACCTAAGATGCTTAAAGAAAATAAGGTTGCATTTTTGCCTATTTTAGTTCATTTATTTAATTTATCTTTGCAGTCTGGATCATTTCCAGAATGTCTGAAAGTTAATGTTATTACTCCTGTTTATAAAAAGGGTGATTCTACTCTTATGGTCAATTATAGGCCAATTGCTATTATTTCTGTTTTTTCTAAATTATTGGAAATGATTGTTAGGGATCAAATGTTGTCATTTCTGTTTAAAAATAAAATTTTATCTGACTATCAATATGGTTTTCTTCCTGGCAGAAGTACATTAGATGCTTTAAAACATCATGTTCAGTATTTAACATCTTCATTGGATCAGGAACTTAAAACATTGGCTATTTATCTTGATTTATCTAAAGCATTTGATTCTGTTAATCATAATATTTTGATTAAGCGTTGCTACTTGTATGGTTTTCGTGGATCTATTGGTAGTTGGTTGGAGAGTTATTTAAATGATAGGAAACAGTTTACTAATATTTATGGTACTATCAGTGATGTTGTCTTGATTAATTCTGGAGTTCCATAAGGTTCAGTACTTGGTCCTCTATTGTTTTTAATTTATATTAATGATTTATTTTCATTGAAGTTACATTCTAAGATTTTTGGTTTTGCTGATGATATTGCTTTATCTTGCAATGCTGTTTCTTATAATCTTCTTGAAAAATTAGTGAATGAGGATTTGGACTCAATTGGTAAATGGTTGGCATATAATTCATTGTTGGTCAATTTAGATAAAACAAAAGCTATTCTTTTTTCTTACAAGCGTACTTTTTTTCTCTTAAGATTAAAATTTGCTGTAAGTATATTTTGCATTATAATAGTATATGTACTTGTGAGAATATTCCTTTGGTAGATAATTATTGTTATTTGGGAATATATATTGACTCCAGATTGTCCTGGACAAATCACATTACCTATCTTTGTCAACGGTTACGTAATTTAAACTATATGTTTTATTATTTAGTTAAATTTCTTCCTAGGTCTGCTCTCATTTTTATTTACATTGCCTGTTATCAGAGTATTTTATCTTACAATATCATTATTTGGGGTAATGCTTCTCCACATATTTTATCTTCTTTGCGTGTTTTGCAAAATTATACTTTGCGCATTATTTTTGGTAGATCTCGTTCCTCTTCTGTTCGAGATATTTATATTGCATTTGGTTTATTTGATGTAAATCACTTATATCAATATAGAGTTATTTTTGATATTTTTTGTGCTAAACCTTTTCTGAATTCTAGAGTTTATGTTCTAAATACTCGTCTTTCTAATAAATTTCAATTACCTTTACCAAAATTTTTTAAGGAATCTAGTAGAAGACAATATGTTTATTCTGGGTCAAAGTTGTTTAATAAATTTGTATATGAATGTTCAATTGATCTGAATAATATTTCTTATATATCATTCAAAAAATATTTGTGTCAATGGTTGTGTAGTATGTATTAATTTTGGCATTTATTTTATTTATTTAATTAATTTTATTTATTTCCTAAACTGTTCTTTTTTGAGTTTTTGATTGTATTTTTATTTTTAATTTGTTATTTTTACATGTAAATTCCACACACAAGATTTTTCTTGTTTGGAGTTTTTAAATATTTGTGATGTACTTTGTTTTATTTCATAGAATAAATTGAATTGAAATTAATTAATTATTATTATTATTATTATTATTATTATTATTATTATTATTATTATTATTATTATTATTATTATTATTATTATTATTATTATTATTATTATTATTATTATTATTATTATTATTATTATTATTATTATTATTATTATTATTATTATTATTATTATTATTATTATTATTATTATTATTATTATTATTATTATTATTATTATTATTATTATTATTATTATTATTATTATTATTATTATTATTATTATTATTATTATTATTATTATTATTATTATTATTATTATTATTATTATTATTATTATTATTATTATTATTATTATTATTATTATTATTATTATTATTATTATTATTATTATTATTATTATTATTATTATTATTATTATTATTATTATTATTATTATTATTATTATTATTATTATTATTATTATTATTATTATTATTATTATTATTATTATTATTATTATTATTATTATTATTATTATTATTATTATTATTATTATTATTATTATTATTATTACGTTTCAAAGGAACTTTATTCACAAAGAAAAACAAAAAGGTTACAATGGGTTACAGAGTTTATACATTTGCAATACCTTTTTTTTTTGTTAATAGAAAAAAACACACATAGTAAAAATTTTTTTTTTTTTTTTTTTAAAAAAATTTAACCCCCCCCAAAAAATTGAAGCAACAAAAATAAATTGTATACAATGAATGGTTGGATTAATAAAACTGAAGGAAGAAAACTTTACAATAGCAAAAAAATTAAACTGAAAACAAATCTATTAAAATTATAATAGAATAAAAAAAAATTCATTACCTGAGCATATAAAATATACATCATATTATTATTATGATAACAAAAAAAAAAAAATATATATATATACAAAGAAAAAAATTTGGATCAAATAAACAAAAAAAGGAAAAAATCCCGCAATAATAAAAAACAAAACTGCAAAACTTTTTACAAAGATGGATAGAAAAAAAAAATTATCTACCAGAGCATACAAAACAAAAAAAAAAACATTTGTTCTTTGAAGGCAATATACCATGTTATAGATTTGAGGTGAGTCGCATTTGAGACCATGTGTCAATGTATGTTTGTGTTCCTGTTATTTTTTTATCTCTTTGTTGGATTTGTATTAATTTATTTTTAATTGTGTTTTGATGTCTTCTGGTGTTTGTGTTTATACTAAAATTACATCTTGTGCACCAGAAAGCATAAAGGATAAATGTACTAGCCCTAATACTGGAAAATATACCTTTTTCATATGCCTGTAGCAAACATCTGATTGTTGTATTTTCTCGTGTTGTGATATTGCAGATCATTTTGCGAGTGTTTTCAAGTCCTTGACAAGTGAATAGGAAGTGATTTATTGTTTCTGATTCTCGATGACAGATGGAACATATGTCATCTATGTTATGGTAGTATCTCTTATATTTTAAAAAATTTAATGTCGGAAGTGCTTCCAGATTTATTTTAATCAGGAAGTCAAAATATTTTGGTTCTAATGACCAATGTTTATATCTTTTGGTTAATTGCTTATTATTAATTGCCAATAGTGTTTCTACCGTGTTTTGTACTCCTGGATAGATGAACTTATATGTTTGCCAGTATTTATATTTAGTACCATCTGTTTGTATAGGAGGTATATCTGTATTCATTATTGGTTTCAGAAGTGCTTTCCAATAACCTTTGAATGGTGGTGGTGTATCTGTTGGTGTCACTTTCATTGTATGTGATATTATTGGATATATTTTATTACAAGTTACTATGATGTTTATTGTTTTCTGTATACGGAAAATGTGTAAATTGTGTAAGCCAAGTCCATTCAATGACAATGGCAGTTGTAGTTTTTTGATGGAAACAGATATTGTTTTTTTCCCCCACAGTAACTTTCTGCATAAAGTATAAATATTGTTAATGAAACCCCTTGTGAAAAACACAATCGGAGAGAAATAAATTATTCTGGTTATTACTAGCATATTAAACAGTGATATTTTGGCATATAGTGATAGATATGCCTTTTCCATTGAATTTATCAATTTCACAATCTTTTCCCTCAAATTATTTTGAATTTGGGTTCTCATTGCAATTGCGCTGAGATGGAAAGGGAAACCTAAAAAAGGGCTAGGCTTTCCCTTGAAATAATCTGTAATTGGAGTCGAGGTGTAAATTTTCCAGGCACAAGACTTTTCAACATTAACATTAAGGTTATATGTGTTAGAATAATTGGCTATTATTTTTAAAAGTTTGGGTATCTGTTTCTTGCTCTTTAAGAAGACAGATATGTCATCCATGTAAGCAATGCATGGAACATAGGAGCCTAATTGTTGTATGTATATTCCATTTATTTTTCTTTCAATTTCCTTAATTAGTGGGTTGATATATATTGCAAATAGTAGTGAGCTTAGTGGAGATCCTTGCGGGATGGAGCAGTTTGGTACTATGGATGTAGCTGTTTTACCATTTAAAGTAATATATATTTCTCGGTTGAGTAACAAATTAGTGATTATGTAAATATATGCTTTGGGGATTGTAGAGTTTATTAATAGTTCTACTAGCTTGTTTATTAGTACATTATCAAATGCTGACTTTATGTCTAATTGTACTACTACTGGTGCATACTTTTTGTTAGTTCTTACTGTGTCAATGACTGTTTTATAGATGAATGCTGCCTGGTTAACTGAAGAGCCTTTTTTGGCAAATTGATGTTTGGATATAGTTGGAGTGATGTATGGCTCTATTCTGTCTTTGATGACAGATTCAAGTATTTTAATGCCTAGTGAGCTCATCGATATTGGACGAAGATTTTTAAGTGTGGTTGGACTTTCTTGTTTTTTTAAAAAAGGGACTATTGATATAGGGTTTAGGTTTGGAATTTTATATACTTGTTTTATAAGCAAATTCGCTAAATTCACTAGATATTGTGTAGTGTGAGTTTCTAAGTGTGAAAAAACTCTTTTTGGGATCCCAGGCATACCTGGGTGGCAGGAATCTGGGATTTGGTCTATTTTTTGTTTGAATTCTATCTTTCCAAACCCTATGTTCTCTTCTGCTGTTCCTAGAAAAAAAGGTGCTGGGTCAAAGGATTCACATGATTGTAATTTTTTTTTAAAGTAACTATATATTGTATCTAGCATGAATTGCCCACTTATTGTTTTGTTATTTTGTGATATTGCTGTTGGAACTCTATATTTAGGTGGCTGACTGAGGCACCATCTAATGTATTGTTTTGTCCATACATGTGTTTGTTTGAGATATAATTTTTTTTTCTTTAATGCTATATATTCTTTTAATTTGTCTTTTGCTAAATTATATGTTCTTTTAAGTGCTATAGTTCTGTCTTTATTATTCTCATTGTCTATTGTATTAATGATTGCTTTATGCAGTTTTTCAACTAATGTATATAATCCTGTGGGTGTTGGTGCTCTTCTTGTAACATGCTGAATTGTGTGTGAAATAATGTTTATAAATGTTAGCCATGCTTGTGCGGGATCAATTTTTAGTTTATTAATTTTATTGAGATGTATGTATATTTCAGAATATAGGAATTCTGTTGTTTGTGATGGTAGAAGGATCCTCATGGTTTTTCCTGTGTTAAAATATTTTTGTGTGATGAATTCTAGGTTTAAATCAATCATCAATGCAGCATGGTCTGACATGGGAGTATTAATTATTGAGAGATTGATCATGTGATGAAGTGAAGGTGAGTAGAACATTAAATCAATTAATGATGTAAATCTACCATTGTTGAAAGAAATGGCTCCATCTGGCAGAAAACTCTCCCCACTGACTAAAGGGAAAGCGATCATGTGAAGCCATTTACTTATGAAATTATCATATGTCATATTGAAATCCCCGAGGAGTAGAGATGGATGAGGTGAAGTAGCTAACCTAGTGTTTATAATTTGTATAATTGTGTTGATCATTTTTGTGTTAGGTGGAATGTATACATATATTACATTTATTGCATTTGACAGATGTAAAAAAGTTATAATTATTATATGTGCATCCATATATAGTATTTTGAAACTCGAAAAAGGATTGTTTTTACTTATTATTATTCCTGTGCCAGCTGATGGTGAGAAAGTGTCTGTGGAGAAAGTTGTAAAGCCTATGTTATTTGTGTATAGTGCTGGGTTAGTTGTAGAACCACGATATATTTTTGTTTCGAGTATACCTAATACATGTGGCTGAATAATTTCATGCAACTTTTTCAATTGGTATATTTTCTCTATGGCGTTTAAACCTCTAATATTTAACGAACAAACTTTAAATTTCATGTTAGTATTTTTAATATAAAAACTTTTTTTTAACCTATTTAATTCTATTGCTATTATATAAACTAACAAAAATTAAGGTGAAAGAGAGAATTATATATGTTTAAAACAAAAAGCATTTGTTTACCTGGAAATTTAAAAAAGAAACAAAGGATTAACTGGGCCCCCATTTAACTAGCTAGTTAAATTTCCACTTTTATTTATTATTGTTTTACCATTGTGTGACTCGCTTTTATTTATTGTTTTACCATTGTCCGACTCGCTTTTATTTTTTTTTATACAATGCGAACATGGTATACTTGCCTGATTAGAACTTAATTCTTTCTCCCCCGCGGAAACAAAGAGTTCCGAATCTTCGTTTTTTTTTTTTTAGTTTTAACTTTCTTGCTGAGATTTTTTGCGGGAGAGGGGGAATCGCTATCGCTTTCATCTAAGCTAATATTCTGAGGTTTCCTGCCTCTCTTTGTTTTCTTGGGCCTTCCTGGCTTTCTTCTGATTTCGGAGGCGGAGTCTGATACTGGGTCATAGGTGGAGGTAAGATAATCCATTACTTCCGGGGAAGTCTTATTCAAGATAATATCTTGATTTATGTTCTCATTATTTTCTTTCGGGCTGTTATTTGTATTTTCATCCGGTGCTGGATTGTTATCAATTTGCTGATTTATCCGTGGACATTGGTGTGTTGGAGTTAATTTTAAATTACAGTTTTTGCAATATACTTTCGGACAATTGTGTATTAGATGGCCACGTTGTTTACAGTGAAAACATTGTGGCTTTAAACCATTAATCGACAGAAACAACGTCGCTTCTTGATCCGTTACAAGTGTTGGTATGTCTATTGGTTTAATATTTTCGTTAAGTTTTATTTTGAATTTATAGCTGTTTCTGGGTATCGGAACTGGTGTATTACTATAATACATAGGTTGGAAATCGAGTATTTCACCAAATGGTTTCATCATTTTTATAAAATCTACTTTTTGATATCCTAGGTACGCGTTTTTCATTATACCTGTTACTATACTATTTCTAGTAGGATCGATTGCTACCAGCGCATAATTATTTAAAGTCTTTTGATTATCTTTAAAATTGTTTCTTTGCATTTCTGTTTGGAATTCTATTATAACGTACCTGGAGTTCGGATGATCTGCTATACAGGTAACGTATGGCCATATTTTTTCCCTAGTAAATAGGTCAAAAAGCAATTCTTTGGGAAATTTAAATAATGAACAGTGCTGATCGGTTATAGCTAATATTATTGATCGATTAGTAAAAAACCGTTTAAATGTCAGAAAGAGATCTTTCGGGACTGTCGAGTTAAAGTTTTCCGATATTTTTTCTAAACTAGACTCGTCCCAGTTAACTTCATTCATACTTTCGCATTCATCGTTATTTGGAGTAAAAAGATCTAATTTACTAATATCCTTCTCTGTCGATCGATGAAAACGCTGTATTAAAACTTCATTGTTGCTTGTGGTGGTTGCTGTTTTCTTGGTTCTATTTTGATCACTTTTGATTATTTCTGCATAAGTTGAAATTGTTTTAAAACACGTTTCTTCACTGGGGATCGCCATATTGGAAACGTGCGATCGAATGCCGTTTTTTTGCTGAAATTTGACTAATTTCTTTTGTTTTTTAATTCTATAAACATACACTTAGTGTTTATATATAATGATGATATATAACATTTGCGAAAAAAGAGTTTAAAAAAATGCTTACTGAGTTTTATTATTATTATTATTATTATTATTATTATTATTATTATTATTATTATTATTATTATTACGTTTCAATAAAGGCTTTATTGATCTCAATGGTTTACATAAGTTTACATCTAGAAAATTTGAAATTTAACATACAATGAATAATATTAGGGTAAACACATATAAATGAATTTAGTGGTTACACTTTGTGGTTAATGGACTATAACAATATAAAAATTAAAAAAGCAAAAATAATCAGAGTTCTAAAGTTTGGGGAGCTTATTTAGTTTTGTCTGCATGTCACTTTGAATATTAGTTGTATGATAGTTTTCTTTGCAGCATTCACAGCATTGATGGTTGTTTTAACAATGACCATGTTGCTGCATATTAAGTGGGGGTTGGTTATTATTTTATCTCTATTTCGAATGTGTAGCAGTTTGTTACTAAATGTAGCTGGGTGTCGTCTGGTGTTATTGCCAATTAAGAAAGTACATCGGGTGCACCAATATGCATATAGAACAAATGTGGCTGCCCTAATGCTAGGTATTGATCTTCCCTGAAAAGCAGCTATTATGTGATTAATGATTGTACCCGGTTTTCTGTAGGTGTTACACATCATCTGTCGTGTTTGGTTAAATGCTACATTGATAAATAGAGTGGTCCAGTGTCTCTTCTGCTCGATGGCAGAGTCCACAGAAGGGGTCAATAGATATATACATTCTTTTATGATAAAGAAAGTGGGTTGTTAGCAAGGCAATGAGATTGATTTTCATGATAAAATCAAAGTATTTGGGCTCTAGAGCCCATTTTTTATATTCCTTGAGTAGTCTCTTGTTGTTAATTCCTAGCATAGGTTGTATAACATTAGTATCTGCTTCTCTGTTTATTAAACCATAAATATCCCAGTATGAATACTTATGCAAATACTGTTCTGGAATATTGTCTGTGGTTTTGCATTGGTATATAATGGTGAAAAAGGAACCTTTTGGAGGTGGTCTATCTGTTGGAGTAACTTCTAGCAAGTGGTTAATTTCGGGGTATTTGGCAATTATTATTATTATTATTATTATTATTATTATTATTAATATAAAGGTTATTATTATTAATATTCTACATTGCACTAAATATAAACCTTTCAAATTGATTATATCAGGTATTAACTATGCACCATTTTTCAGCCTGAAGAATATTTAAAATAACTTATTCATTCCTGCTACTCTCTCTTCATTCATTATATCCAGATATTAGCCTAATGAATTGTCATAGATAAAATCATGTTATATGTCATTTTTATTGGAAATTTTATAAATAATGTAATGAACCTGTTTTAATTTTAAAAAAACGAAAACTTTATCTATTAAAATGTAGAAATTCTCAAGAAATATAAAACTAATAATTTTTAAAAAATATTCAAATCATAATTTTTTTTAAATTTTGAATGACTTTATTTTTTTAGCTTTATTAAATTCCTTGATAATTTTCCAGAATGCTAATTGAAGTTATCTTAAAAATTGCTTCTTATTCCAATTCTTCATAAATCTAATATGCTACCATATGCAACATATTTATAAAATATTTATATTAAACCAAAAATTAAGTGCAATTGCAATTGGATTTGACAGTATCTGTTTTTAAAAAAGCCAAGTCTTAAAAAGATAGCTGTGATAAAGTGGAAACTGTTTTATTGGGTAACAAGAATTTCAATCATAAATATTGGCAAAGAAGTTTTTTTTAAGAAATTTTAATAATAATAAGTTTAATTTTGAATTTTAAAACATATTTCCATTATTTTACAATATCTCATTTAAAATTCATTTCTGTTTTAAAAATGAAATTCAAATAAAAAATATTTTGTTCAATAATTTTATGAATAGGCAAGATTATAATCCAATATAAAAAGATCAAATATAATTGAAACTGTCACTAGAGTTTTTCAAATCATCCTTTAACAAGTTAAATAACATTTTAAAATAATCTTAAAGGCATACATATTAAAAAATTAAAAATAAACATAGTATAGTAAATATATTAATATACACACATTTTAAAAATAAAATCAGCCAAAATAAAAATAAAAATCCAGTAAACACTTAAAAAAAATTAATAGTATAAGCCTACTGATGAGAGTATTAAGTCTGTAGTTAGACAAAAATGAATGCATTAAAACTAAAGATAATATATACACAAAACAATAGATATATTTTGTTCTATTTGGCCTTTCTTAAAAATTTTGTTCTATCATTATATATATAAAAGTTTTCATTGGCAAAAAGATGTAAAACTTAGTTTCTGTCGTCGTCGTCGTCGTCGTCGTCGTCGTCGTCGTCGTCGTCGTCGTCGTCGTCGTCGTCGTCGTCGTCGTCGTCGTCGTCGTCGTCGTCGTCGTCGTCGTCGTCGTCGTCGTCGTCGTCGTCGTCGTCGTCGTCGTCGTCGTCGTCGTCGTCGTCGTCGTCGTCGTCGTCGTCGTCGTCGTCGTCGTCGTCGTCGTCGTCGTCGTCGTCGTCGTCGTCGTCGTCGTCGTCGTCGTCGTCGTCGTCGTCGTCGTCGTCGTCGTCGTCGTCGTCGTCGTCGTCGTCGTCGTCGTCGTCGTCGTCGTCGTCGTCGTCGTCGTCGTCGTCGTCGTCGTCGTCGTCGTCGTCGTCGTCGTCGTCGTCGTCGTCGTCGTCGTCGTCGTCGTCGTCGTCGTCGTCGTCGTCGTCGTCGTCGTCGTCGTCGTCGTCGTCGTCGTCGTCGTCGTCGTCGTCGTCGTCGTCGTCGTCGTCGTCGTCGTCGTCGTCGTCGTCGTCGTCGTCGTCGTCGTCGTCGTCGTCGTCGTCGTCGTCGTCGTCGTCGTCGTCGTCGTCGTCGTCGTCGTCGTCGTCGTCGTCGTCGTCGTCGTCGTCGTCGTCGTCGTCGTCGTCGTCGTCGTCGTCGTCGTCGTCGTCGTCGTCGTCGTCGTCGTCGTCGTCGTCGTCGTCGTCGTCGTCGTCGTCGTCGTCGTCGTCGTCGTCGTCGTCGTCGTCGTCGTCGTCGTCGTCGTCGTCGTCGTCGTCGTCGTCGTCGTCGTCGTCGTCGTCGTCGTCGTCGTCGTCGTCGTCGTCGTCGTCGTCGTCGTCGTCGTCGTCGTCGTCGTCGTCGTCGTCGTCGTCGTCGTCGTCGTCGTCGTCGTCGTCGTCGTCGTCGTCGTCGTCGTCGTCGTCGTCGTCGTCGTCGTCGTCGTCGTCGTCGTCGTCGTCGTCGTCGTCGTCGTCGTCGTCGTCGTCGTCGTCGTCGTCGTCGTCGTCGTCGTCGTCGTCGTCGTCGTCGTCGTCGTCGTCGTCGTCGTCGTCGTCGTCGTCGTCGTCGTCGTCGTCGTCGTCGTCGTCGTCGTCGTCGTCGTCGTCGTCGTCGTCGTCGTCGTCGTCGTCGTCGTCGTCGTCGTCGTCGTCGTCGTCGTCGTCGTCGTCGTCGTCGTCGTCGTCGTCGTCGTCGTCGTCGTCGTCGTCGTCGTTGTTGTTATTATTATTATTATAGGAATGACATCTTAGATGAATATCTGCAACTGTCTGCATAATGAGTATCTTAGTAGCTTTTGCTAGACATCCATATTAACCAGATAATGGTTAATGAGATCTAGCCAATATATCAATGCTATAGACAAGTTCACCATACATAACAATTCAAAAATTGGATTCATATATATTTCTAAATATAACCAGCCATAAGGGATTTGAACACAGATTTTCAAGCTCCCTTCAACTATCCAGTCTATCTCATACAACTGATACCCATGACCACACACGTGAAAAAGATAAATGATCTCTAATATACATACGGTCTGGACAAACTGAAGAATACTGGTTCAGAGATTATTCAGCTTTAAGTGTGTGATCAGGTGTATCAGTTGTATGAGATACAGCAGATAGTTGAAGAGAGTTTGAAAGTCTGTGGGGATAGAGTGGATAGTTGAGGAGTGCTTGAAAGTCTGTGTTCAAGTCCCTTATGGTTACATCTATAACTCCAAGTATATAAATTATACTTGTATTCAATCAAAACATTTCTAAATATAGTAAATATCTTGATTAGTCATATGACTTTGTGTATTCCTTTTTAATTAGACTTTCAATACAAAATTGCTATCTTTTTTTGAATTACCTATAACTTTAAGACTTCAAAATTATTCAGCTTTTTTTTTGTGAGCTTTCTTTCATTCTTTCTTGCAAGTTATTAATTGATAAATTTATTCCTAAAACAATATAGAAAAATATTAATACATAATCTCTTAACTATCTTGATAGCATCATGCCAAAAGCAATTTTACACTCATTATCAAAATACTTTTTAATTTTAATTTTTTACTTGTTCAATAATAATTACAAAAATTGTGACAAAAAAAAAATATTTAGACAGCAGGCACAGCAATATTGTTAAACAATTCAATTTAATCCTAATATATGGAATATATATTTCTCTATATTGTGTTTTATCTAAATGATATAAATAAACATTATAGAAAAAATGAGTAAATAAAATATTGAAAAAATTGGATCACATAATTTGCTTGAAGTATTAAACTATTTTATTTTAATGTTGATGAACAGCCCATCCTCACAAGTCTAATATATGAATAATCACGTGGTAATAACAGCTGCAAAATAGTAGAAATTTGCTGTACTTGATTCATTTAAGATCTCAGAGAGATGGTTAAAGTATATTCTACCATTTAATAGTAAACTCCTTATTTGAATTAATATCTAGCAGTAATTTTAAAATAAATATGAAATGGAAGAATGAACAACCAATATTAAACAGAGAGTGAATTCTAAGCATCAAATTTGAGAACTCTGAACTAATATTAAGAGAAATATGTTAAAATTTATTATTTACTATAAACATCATGTGCAGTGCAATTCTATATATGCAATTGAATATATTATTAGTATTTGATTAAAAAAAATAGAATAAGAGAATAAAAATATAAACACATTAGCCAAATTAATCATCATTATTATATTGATACATAAGAATCAGATTTAAGACAAGTTAATTTTAATTTGGTCAACAGCTAAATGTATAGCATTTGGGATTAAGTTTATTTGAATATTGTTCAACAGAGCGATAATATGCTTCTATTTTATGTTTTAATTTTGTTAATAAACATAATTTATTCAAATTAATATTTTAGATAGACTCATATTATTTTAACCGAAACAAATCATATTATTATTTTACCTATAACATTATTTGATGAAACCATCAAAAAAATCATATAATCATTAGATATGAATTTTATGCACAAACTTTTTTGCATCTATTGATTACTAAGGCTTGCACTGGGAGAGCTTGCTATTGTTATTATTTGATGAATTTAACATGCATAGACAGTGAACACCTCAGTGCCCTTCATTCATCTCTCCCTCTTATTATAATTAGCTTAAGAAATAGAAAAGAATGTAGATAACCAATGTGAGATGCTTGGTAATCAACTTCAGTGTTACAACTGAATAAGACAGAACAAAATAGCCAACAAATTTGCTCTCAAAAAAAGTCTTCATAAATTAAAAACAAATATCATTTTGCCCATTACATTATAGAAATATAAAAGAACTTGATACAAATGACTAATTTGGAGAATGAGTTATTATGATATGACTTGGTTGCCTTAAGATCATTATTTGTAATATTTTGCATATTTTAGTGCAGTGATAAAGTAGTGGACTCTGGAATACAGGTTCAGGGATCATGGCTCCAGCTCCCTCATTCCTGGACTTCAAGTTTATGAACTCCCAATAAATTATTTGATTTTTTTTTACCCTTTCTAACAAGATGTAATATATTGAATAAATTTCTATATCAATAAATTGGACGATATTAGTTATTATTTTTGTGGAAAATCAAAAAAAGAAATTTAAAAAATATTATAAATAAAATAAATATAACAGATATATGTAGTTAATGGAGAGATATTTAAAAAAATATATAGATGATGGAGAAAATGTTAATTTTTTTTTTCTTTTCACTTATGTCAATTGATATAGTTATTAATGAACATTTATTAAAATAGTGACAGAAATTCTAATGATGGAGTAACATTGTTTTCTTGTTGTTTCAAAACCATTAAATAAACAACTCAAAAGATTTTTCATCTGAATTAAAAAAAAAAATCTTCAAAAGTCTCATAGGTAATTCAAGACAGAATGTAAAAAAAACTTAGTCTATGAATCTGTTGCTATTCAAATTGATTAATATCTAAATGAGCATTC
Source organism: Epiperipatus broadwayi (assembly GCA_028023455.1). Classification (NCBI taxonomy): domain Eukaryota; kingdom Metazoa; phylum Onychophora; class Udeonychophora; order Euonychophora; family Peripatidae; genus Epiperipatus; species Epiperipatus broadwayi. Next base: position 3,038,180 of record JAQFVV010012483.1, read on the forward strand.
TTATTCATAATTTTATCTTAATTATTCAAAATCTTAATATACCATATTAAAGTTCATGCTATATAAACCATAATTAGAAATTTTATTTCCAATTTTGCTTTTATTAATTCGGTTTTGCTTATCTGAGTCCTGTTTTCTTTCTGATCAACATTTTGTATCATATTTTTCTAAGATTACTTTCTTCTATATTTGTCTGCATTTTCCTTCCTCTTGGTTCTTGTAACTTTATTGTAAATTTATTACTTTTCTGAACTTGCACTTATTACAGACCATTAAATAAACTTTGAATTAGTGAGGAAATCTGTCCACTTTTACCCCTCTATCATTGAATTATAATTTATTTTGTTTACTATTTCTGTACTCACACAGATCTCTGCAGAAGATTAGTTTTTTGAAACTATCAAACGAGTACTAAAATAGGAAAAAAGACAGCTTTATCAATTAATATAGAAAGTAAAAATAACACACCTTTAAACATTAATAATTATTCAGAATTTGGCACTTGGAATATAATTTTATTAATATAGACAAAGATTTGTAATTTCCATTTAATAATGATTATCAATGTAATTAAAACAGGCAAAATTCTCCATATAGTAGTGCCCCTCAGTGCCAACCAGAGTAATCAATGGATACCAGAAGGCTTGTGCATAAAATCCCTATCTAGTGCCTACTCATCCAATATCCCCAGACTCGTTTCTGGCTTGTGGCATTCATCAGTGAGGAGCTTTGGATCTGCACCTAGATCTTAGGATCCAAAGCTCCTCACTGACAAAGACCACAAGCTAGAAACTAGTCTGGGGATATAGGATGAATAGGCCCTAGATAGGGATTTCATGCACAAGTTCTTCTGGCATCCATTGATTACTCTGATTGGCACTGAGTGGCACTACTATATGGAGAGTTTTGCCTGTTTTAATAACAGTAATGTGCTAGCATAAGAAATAGTGATCATGTGATTATCAATGTATATAAAAATAAAGAGGATATGACAATACATGTTTATTTTAAATATATCTAAATGAAACATAAAAACTTTTCATGTCAAAAAAAAAAGTTACCTTTTTATTTTCAAATACTGTAATATTTAAAAAAATATTAAAGTAATTCTAGCAGGTAAACTATTAAATATTTTACTTGCTGTCAAGCAATTACAATCCCCCAGTTGAAACAGTTGGAAAAAAAAGCTAATAAAAACTTCCAGTTAATTTCTATTTCATTATTTCTTTTACATTTTTAACTTAGTTTTTAGTTTGCTGAACAATCCTAACTATAAAGTAAGAATATGATGCCAAGATTAAAAGGATTTATTTTAATGGAAAAGTTTGGCTGTGATAATGTAATATCTTTTAAGAAAAGATATAATAAATGAGGAAACTGACAAGGCAAGTTTTTTTTTTTTTGCATTTTATATAATAATGTAAATCAATAATAAAAATCTTGTCAAACTTTTTAACTGATGTAGTAAAAAAAAATAATGGTTATTAAAATTTAAAGCTCAAATTTCAGATAAGAAGATAGAGAAGAAAATAAAAGTCTTGAATAAATGAGTTTTTATACTTACTCTTATAAATTATTATTACAAAATATAATTTCTTATATGTATTTACATAATGTCTAAATTATTTATAAATTTCAAACCATATAATTAAAACTCCTTAAATAAATTAATAATTTAAATACAAACTAATCACATATGTTTTACAAGTGGGATAATCTATGACAGAAAGATTTCCAATTGTATAACCAACAACAAAATTTTAATATGAGAACAAAAATAAACGTTCATTCTAAATTATTTAAGTTTACTAAAAAGCATTTAACAGTTTTCTTTGCAGATTTTGGGAAAGGTGTTTGGAAAAGTAGGTTTAATAAATAGCTAGCTTTTAAATAAAGAATTAAAAGGCACAGTTTATGAACAGAGCTCTGAGTGAAAATTTATCAATTTACTAGTATGTTGTCTTCATTGCAGTTCTGAGCACTTGGGAGATAATAAGTTGGCACTTTTGGCGATGATTTAAAGTTAATGGAGGTTTTTCCATAGGCTGCTTGGCTGGTATACGGCATTATGTTTTATCGGACCAAAAAAAGTTCTTTCTATCCCCAGTAAGGAGAGGAGGCGATGAGGGTTCACCTATTTTACCCCATCAGCTTGAAGGTCAAACAAACATGGGTTCTGTTTACAATTTACTTATTATATATATGATCGAACCTTGGTAACAAAACTAAGTATTCATATCTTTCTAACTCTAGCCACCTGTTTAATTTTATAAGCTTGTCCGCATTTATTTATTTTGGAAAAATATATTTAATTGCTAAAACTAATAGAAAAATCCATTCTTTTATTTTAGAAAAACATTTTTAATTACGACAACTAATTTCGATTTTTTTTTCTATTCTTTTCCTCCAGTTTATGGTGACAATGTTAAAAAATTCTGCAAAATTGTTATTAACATTTTAGATTTATAAAATCAAGTTCACGCTATTTTAGGACTATTGCGTGACCTAATTTTAAGAGTTGCTTACAAAATTAAAGTTGCTTTGATGATTAGTAGAAAACTAATTTTATTACCATACACGCAGAATAACAACGGAAATGGTTTATATACATATGCGATTTTAATAATATAACAATAAAATTGGCTAAATAATTTAAACTAAAATATTTCTTAAACTAGAAATATTTCAAAATGAATACATATCTGTAATATATACATATATTATTAAATTACAGACTTACCATTCACATACATATGTACGATTCCGCATATATAGTAATTTGAGGTTGTTTAAATAGGCACTCTTGAGAGTGTTTAAACTTGGCATAAAGATAGGTATGGGGTAAAAATACGTGAAACAGGCAGGTGGATAAAACTGCCTGTTTCAATATATACATTTTTTTGTAAAATACACTTTTCATTCAGTTGTAAAGATTATGTTATTAGATAGCTTGAGAGGCAAACTATGTTTAAAACGGAAAATTAGTCTAATTATATTGTAAATATTTAGAAAGAAAACACCTATGAACATAATGATTGTGTGGAATTAAATTCTTAGAAGAATGAAGAAAGAAAAGATGTGACAAGGTAAGTGTACAAGACTGGCTAGAAATATATAAAAAGCAACCTGGAGATATTGGGAAAACAAAATATATAAAAAAAGCAAATAGTTACAAGAGTTATTGTTTGATTTTTAAGTTGATAAACATGTAGAAATAGATTCAGAGTATGTAAGAAAAATACTTTATCAAAAAGAAACAGTCACATAACTAAATGAAAAAATCAAAATGTGTTGCTAAATGCCCACACTTATGCACTGATGCTGCCTTCCAATCCTACTACTATAATGAAGCTTTGATTCCAGCCGCCTTGACTATATTATACTGAAGATCCCAGCCAGTTTACATTTAACAACTTGTGCAATAAATCACAGACATAAGAATTGGATATGAAAAACCTTAATATGATTATAGTAATGTTTTATTGTAGATTAAAAGAGACCTCTACAGTAAGATATCTGTTAAACTCTTTTTCATTTAACTCTTAGTTATGTCTAACTATAACCACTATCAAAGAACTAAATAAAACTGAACTGTAATATCTATCAAAAGATCTATATTATTGCTATTAAGACCACAAGTTACTATTATATTTTGTATAAATCTTTTTTGGCATTAGTATTTATTAATAATTGTAAGTACTACTAATATTTAATATGATTATATAAAAGGAATTCTTTAGAAATTTATTATTTGTTTTTAGTAAATATTATTTTAAAGATTCTAACTCAGCAACCTCCTGCTGTTATTTTATTATTATTACCTGAGTAATTGAATCTTAAAACACCTGGGGAGTTTAGCATGAAAGTACAAATAAAATTAATCCCAAGTAAAGAAATAACTTTCCAGATGGGGGATTCAGTGAACTATTTTGCTGGCACTGACACTTAACAAAACAGATAAAAGCTGTCTCAAATGTTAAAAAGATAACACTAGTTATAATTAGAAATAGTTATATTTCTCAAATATATATATATATTATTCCTGAGGTTTGAATGACTAGGAAAGATAATCTGTTCCTATCAATAATGCATTAGAGAGTTATTTACTTGGGGATATGATTTGGTCATTCTACTGTTTTTAACCATATCTATCTATCTTTAAAGTTAATCAAAAATATATAGATTCAATGATTAATTAATTATAAATATTGATTGACACCCTGTAGAACATGGGTCATGAAAATTTATATGAATATATGTAGAAAAAGTATAATATCCAGTTGATAATACATATGTGTATATACATAATACTTAGAAATTGTCATTAATTTATAGTCTCCAATTTTCAAATGTATGGATCTTAAGTACATTTCAACCAAGTTTAATTAGCTAGTTTACACATCACTTTTTTGAACCCAAAAGATTAAATATTTAAAGATTGTCTTGGATCTTGATACTTAGTTAGAATACACTTTTTTTTTTCATAATACAATGCATATGCACTCTCAAGCTTATTTCAAATTCTTATTAAATTTTGTGCACTACTTGGTTTCCATTCAGAGCTTTTCCTATGACTCGATTCAAATTGAATTAAGGTCTTATTTATCAGTTATCTAAAAATTAAATTTTCTTTAAGGAACTAAGGAATTTGGACTTTGGAGTCTTTAATTAGTTTTAAAAATTGTCTAATGAAGACAGTAAATGTATTTAAAAAACACATTTTTGCATTTAAAATGATGGGATTTGCCAGAATGACATTTCTTTAATAATAATAAAATTAATGAAAGTACTAAAAAATGATAGATGGTGGCCAAAACTAAACAGGAATTCATTTTAGTATGAAGAGTCCTAGCAGAATCTTGTTCTCAATAGGTCTATTTAAAAAGCACATTTTGGCATTAAAAATAGTGGGATTTGTCAGAATGACATTTCTTTAATAATAATAGAAATAATGAAAGTACTAAAAAATAATAAAGGGTGACCAAAAATAAACAGGAATACATTTGAGTATGAAGATTCATAGCAGAAGCTTGCTTTCAATAGTTCTAACTCCCTTTTGGGATTGAGAAATTAATTACATTAGTCTAATCAAAGCATGATTCTTCATAAGTAAAACTTCACAAAAATATTTAAATATAAACAGTAGTCAAAACATAAGCCAAATATTTTCAAATAAGAAACCTGCATATAGCAGTATTTTGTGCACTTAAATTTATTAAATGAATATAAAAGATATAAAACAAATACATCACCATAGTATATCAATGGTCATATCTGGTATTACCTATAGACATTGATTAATCATAAATGTTTTATCTCTGATGAACTAACAATTTTATATTTGCAATATTGAATCAGAAACTATTTTCATTAGTAGAGGGGTGGTTTAAAATAATATAATTTTTGACACAAAACAAGCTTAAGAATTGAAATAAAAAATAATTATATCTACAAAGAAAAATACTCTTATATAAAAATATTTTTTTTATATGTATTCTGAATTATAGTGTATATACATATACTTCATGATAGAATTTCATTTTATACTTGTTGTATTGTAGATAAATGCCCTTTAAAAAAAAAAAAAACTGCTTTTATTACTTTTAGATGTACTTAGATGCTTATAAATATTTCATGTAAATATAATTTTTTAAAAAAAAAAAAACCCGTTAAAAATTATATCACACTTCTGAAAAAAGAGTTGCAATAAGTTCCTTAACAGATAATTATATATATACTTATTGACAGATATATAAAAAAGTAAAAAAAACAGGTAGGTTCATTCATGATACCTAAAAGCCTGAATTATATTTTAATATAGAATTAGTCATAAAAACTATTTGATTATTCTTAAATAATTGATAATTTACTGAGAATTCAAGATATATAATTTTAAATATCCAATATTTATTTTATGTAAAGTATATGATTTTTATTATTTATTATAATTTACATAAAAAACAGCATAATAGATTTCATTAATTTCCATTTTTGATGGTATTATTTATTCAATTATCTATTTTTAATGTGTTAAACAACGAAATAAACAATATCCTTGGTTATTCAGCAAAATACTTTTCCTACTTTCCCTGCAGCATGAGCGCTTGAAGTTGTTAACAGTAAATATATATTTATTTAAAGGCCTATTAAGAGCTTTTTGTCTGGTCCCAGCATTAGCTTTTGCTACTCCTGGTAGAAAGATACACAGATAGACAAACATGTTACTTAAAATATACCTAATTCTATATTCTAAATAGTCAAGTAAAAAGCTAAATATGTTTTTAAAATGTTTTGATTCACAAACTTTCTCAATTAATCTTAAAAAGAAAGAAAACTCTCTAGTGTATTCACTATTTTTTCCCATATATACGAATCAAATTCTTAATTTACAAACTAAATGCATTTCTGCAAATTAATGTAATTAAAAGATGTGCTTTGTTGAGCATACCATAAAGACACAATTTTTAAAAGTAATCCTATAAATTAAATCTTCAGTCTAATTATATATATATGTAATGTTTTTAAACAACACACATTATATTTATTTACTTTCATATTTTTAAAACATCTGCCAAATTAACAATTTATGTTCCCCATTTTATTTATCTGTTCATTACTTTTAACATATTAAGTTACACATGTATTTATTTATATTTCTTTTGAGAAGAGTTATCATGAAAGTTAATAAAATTATTTATTAACAGTTTCATCTATTTCAGACTAGAATAAGTAAAACAGACAAATTTTTAAATAGCAAATGTCCGGAACATAATTAGAATTTTAAAGTAAAAAAAGAAGGAAGTGGTAGTTTAGGCTAAATGAACATTTTTTGGGGGCAATATTTTCTACTTAAAAGATTGAAAATGAAATAAAAAGTGCTTTAAATTACAATTATTATTATTTTTAAATATAAAAATAGTATTTAAAATGACTCTACATATTAAAATTCTGGTTTAAAAAATAAACATTAATGTTCACAAACGGAAATGTAATAAATTTTTAGTAATGCATATAAGAATCATATATAAGATAGCAAACAAAACATTAATGTTTGTCTGAAGATTTGTGAGCTTATTTTTTAGTTATATATTGAACCATATCCATCTATAGTTGAAATGTCAAATATATTCAGAAAAACTTAAACTTTATATCCTTCCAAAAAAACAACAACATTCAACTGTCAATAACAAAACACAAGTTAGCTCTTCCTGGCGCTTTTCAAGTTAGCTCTTCCTGGCGCTTTTAACTAACTGCAAGTTTATAGGAACATTCCTTTCAGATTTACATTTAATGATTGCCATGATTGCCTGAAAGGTTTATGATGACGACATTTTACTTGTAATATGTTTGAAGTTATTGTTTTTAAAAATATATAAATATACTTTTCTAAATACATTTAACTGTTAGTAATAATACGCAGGCTCTTAAAGAAGACAACATTTTAAATTAGAATATTTCCTTTTTTCCTTCCAGTGTTGCTGGTCTGACTAGTGATAGCTAGCCCTGAAATTGAAATGATTATCTTTAGTTGGATTCATGAATACTTAATTTAAGATGTTACTCTAATCAATTAGATTATCTTGTCAAAGACTACACTACATTAGCATATATTTTATACTAACCTGTGTTATTATTGCCATTTTAAATATATTCAGGAAAGAACATACTAGAATTTTCTAAAAAGAAAATGTCAGATACCTTAATTCAAAATTTAAATGGCCCACTAGAGGGCAAAGGTCTCAAACAGCAACTCAAAGAATGTATTATTCATCAAATTTTCCAATTGCCAGAGAAAGAGGGTTTAAACAATTTTCAATCCTCGCTTTATCTTCTAGCTAAAAATTGCTAAATATATATTTATCTATTAATGTTATATAGTTAGCAGGTTTGCCTACAATTTGACTGAAACCTGAAAAAAAAAAATTCCTAGTTTTACCTGGCCTGAATTTGTACTACCATTAATTACACTGAGATTCTTATGTTAAATAGAGAGTCATTTTAATAATCATTATTTTACTCATTATTTACAATTACCATTTTGTATAGTTAAATTATTAAAATAAATTAAATTATACTTAGGTATACTAATTTTCTTTGGTAAATATAATAGTTTTAAGTGATATAAAAATGTTTGTTTTTTTTTTAATTTAAATTTAAAAAAACATTCTTATCACCTTTTAGTAAAAAACAAACAAACAAAAACAATAAAAATACAATAACATAAAAATATTATTTTTAAAACTTCATTTACATCTAAAAAAAGAAAAGATATTGATGAATTTATAAAGTTAAAACTTGAAGTAAAATTACAATGAATTAAATCAGTAATATAAATTAAAATGATGCCTAATTAATTGTGAGGGTGATAATAATCAACAAATACTTATGATATTTGTTGAAAATGAAAAACAAGCACAGAAACTTGTTCAAATACAAACTTTTCTGGGACCCATCACTATTCAGGATGAAATACTATATCATTTAAACTATGGCAACTAATTAGTTAAGATTTAATTAGTTACAGTTTAATAGCTACCGACTCACCAATTTTAAAGCGTATGATAAAGTTGCTACAACTTTGGCTTTTCTTCATTATTTTGTGGTTTTCTATAATGTCAATTTAATGCTTTGCTTTTTTGTGTAAAAACTGGAACTAAAATTATTGATTTTAAAAAAATCTGAAGATGTCAGTATCATATAAATTCTTACAAATAGCATGTAAATTTTAAAAATAAAGACAGGAATACCCTGATTGGTTGTATCATAATACAAAAAAAACTAGACATTATTGATTGGTAGGAGACAGGAATACCCTGATTGGTTGTATCATAATACAAAAAAAAAACTATTGTCATTATTGATTGGTAGATTATTTGGCCTGAAGTTTAATTGTAAGTGCGCTTTTTTGTTTTAGTATTTCAGGAAAAAAAATTCAAATTTTTAATAATTTATTTATATATTTAAGCTTATTTACGCAACATATTTGTAAAATATTTATTTCAAATTAAAAAAATATGTGAAGACAATTAGATTTTATTTAAAATATTTGTTTTAAAACAACAAGTTGCAGAATCCATAGTTATTGTAAAGGGGAAATTGTTTTTACTAAAATAATTGCTTTCATAAATAATTGGTGAAGAAATTTTTTGTGAAATTTTAATAACAAAAGTACAATTTTGAATTGTAAAATATACTTTTATTCTTTTACAATGTCTCAATTAAAATGCAGTTGTATTTTAAAAATGGAATTCAAATAAGAAATATTTTGTTCAAAAATTGTTTGAATAGGCAAAGATTATGATCCTATATAAAGAGTCATTATTATCATTATGTATTCAGTTTACCACTTTATTTTTCTATTTTGCAAAGTTCAAATACTAACTCTTTCAAATGTAAACTTGTATTTGTAATTAGTAATGCAAAAATTATCAATATATGTTACAGAAAAAAAATTTAATGGTAAAAAGAAAGCATAAATATGACTGAAGTTATCAGTAGGGTTTATCTAAGAAAAATGGGAAAACAGAGTTTTAAATGTCAAACCATTCTATTTGTTTAAATATATGCTAATAAATTTTTTATCTCAATCAAAATACTTTGAAAACATTTATTGCTAATAAAATTCTAGTGAAATTCATAATATAACAACAATTATTGACAAATCATTTTTAAAGTTAGATATCCATGGTTAATCAAAACTAAAAATATAGCATGAATAATATATCCATAAATAAATTAAATTTGTGCAAAAATAGTGGGGAAAAGGAGGAATTAACTGTGATAACAATACAATAAAATAGTAGTTCCTACTTTTCAATATTAACATATAATCCATGTGAACAATATTTTAGATATGCAATACATTCAGAATACTGTATATAAAATTGGAAATTTTGACTTTGAGAAAAAGAACATAATCTTTAGATAAGAAGAACCAGATTTCTTTCCTGAGTTCCTAAAGAATGGTCAACTTTTGATTTTTTTTTTTTTGAATAAGTATATGAATATTTTTTGATATAAACTTCACAGAATATAAATTATATGAATCACCATTCATTCAAACAACTTCTTTGTGCTTATATATAATTAAATTTTTTAAATACTGTACTGTACTTTTTTCTAAAAGTATTAATTTTTTTTTCTTATTGCTTGGTCAATTTTTTACTCTTTAATACTATCACTAATAAAGTGGGAGGAAAGGGAGGAAAACCCCAGTTCTAAATTAAAATAAAAGAAAAAAGTAAATTCAGTAGCACTTTTTTTTTTAATTATTAATTTATTGTGAACAGTTAATGAATTTAGTTTATTTTACTTTTTAAAAAAACATTTTTTTTAATTGTCACGTTATAAATAAATCATTAACAAAATGCTTCTAAAAAAAAATTTAATTTTGACTTTAAATACAATAATAGCATTCTCTATTTTTATAATTTATTAAGAATGGATATATTGTGCCAACACGTTTGTAATGGTGCTCTTTGCTTACCAGTGCTCAACACTAAATTGCCAAGCGTTGTTAGCCGAGAGGTCATCGCACCCGCCTTGCAAGCAAGTAGTTGGTTGCAGACAGTTGTGGGTTCGCCTCCCGGACGATGTTATAACATATGAAAAAAAATATATATACTAAATTTTAAAAAAAGTACTTAAATATTAGGCCAGTGATCAGATTTCACGTGTATTCTCAGTAAATAACTTCTACTGGGAGGTTCTGACAAACTTAATTATTTGAAAAAACGAACACTTATTTATTGGAAATGATGCAAGCATCTACAAATAAGCATTTACATAAAGATGTTTTAGTTTGAAAAATGGTCATCTATAACTTTATTTAGTGGAAATGAAACAAACACACACTTAATATTTTTTTTTTGTGAGAAATGATCTTACAAGTAAACTTTTAATAATCTGCATTTATTACAAGTGATAATCAAACAAAAAAATAAATAAACATATTTAACCATGCAATTTTGTCCATTTACAAATATTGTTTCTTAGCATCACTGCAGTGGACTGAAATTCTTTATCTTGAATTATGTTCTAAATGGTTACTCTCTTTTGACGATCCTGAATTAAAGGGTGCCATTGTTTTCCCAAACTGCAGACAGAAAGTGTAATATCATGACCACTTGCACAGACTTTTTGTGAGGGCAGGATGCCATAGTTTTGAAAATAGTGGACTGCATCATTCTCATAGCGGCAATTCCCAAATTTTAATCAATTTTGGAAAAAAATAATATGCATATTCACTTTCGCAAAAAAAGATGGTCAGTAAATCATGTGTATACATTCCTTTCGCCATGTTGGTTATTGATGTCAGCATTCTTTCATGACACCACAGCACAGTTTAAATCATAAAATTAGCAGCAAAACCAACATTTTGACTAACAACTTTCTCATCGAAATATTATCTAATATTCACTTAGATAATTAATTCATTTCTTTTTTAGAAGATTGTAAATGTGTTTAATTCAGTCTTTATATAAACATTTGTTTGTGCTGATGATTTTCATCACCACTGGACTAATATATAAGTACCAAAAAAAACTAACTGATAAAAAGAATACATTTGTTCATAAATTTACAAATAAAGAATTACATTAAATAAAATCATATTTTTTACAATAAAAATCATTTATTTAATAAAATTATCAATTATTTAACAAATAAATACATTAATGATAAACAAAATTGAAAATCTGGAAAAAAAAAAGGAAACATTATTGAATTTACACGGTCTGAAATTTATTGATACAAATGTTTTATTAATATTCACTAGGTAAAATAATAATTATTCAGAAAAAAAATGTAATTAATATATTTTCATAACAGACAATGATAGGAAAACAACAACTATATTTGAAAATATGGAAACAACATAATTTATTTAGAGAGTAAACTTTCAAAAAGAAATTCAATTAATGACAAAAGCAAATACAATTTGCTATAATCCTTTGCAAAAAAATTAATAAAAAATCAATTTTTGTCTAATTATATGCAAGAAATTCAATAAAAACTCAAAAACAAACCTGTTTGTTTCCATGTAGTGACTGATGTTAATAAATGCAAATCCACAAAGTGGGTAAAATTAATTACATTTATCAAAAATAATCATTTATATAAATTGTATATACATCTAGACTGTCACTATTTGATCAGAACAAATTGAATTAAAAAACAAAAGATAAAAACACTTTAAATCCACAAACAGGAAAAATTATTTGTTTATTTTAAAAAGTGCAAAACATTCATTAAAAAAAAAAGTTGCACATATATTTTGGGTCACTATTTCCAAGCTATGCTGCTAAATGACAATATAACAAAAAGTATTTACACTGATTCACAATTGTTTTTAATTATTTTAAATCTGAAAGTAATATTTTTATCACTCTTAAAATTTACCATAAATTGTAGTTAAAAGAATTCTATTGTCATGTAACTAATAATGAAAAGACCTGTTCATTACATTCCTCAATGATATTCTCATCACATTTTGTACATAACCTTTTCCACAGATACTAGGTTCAATTTCAAAATTTTTTTTTTTTTAATTCCTCTTTTTAACTGTACTCCTTTTTTAAAATGAACTGCATATTATAAAATTTTATTAATTATGTTTGCTTTCAAAATTAATACATTTTTTTTTTTTTTGGTTTTTCATTTTTGTACATAAGTTTCTTTTAATAATCATTGTCTATTATTAAAATTTATTAAATATATGTTTGTTTTCTAATAAATACTATTATTTTACATATTACATTATTCTGTTGTTATTTTTTTCAAATGAAAAAATAACTTAAAAAAAAAAAAAGTGAGTTCATTGGGTATTTATTTGTCTCTCATTGTTTTATTGATGTATTTATTTGTTAAATAAATTATTTTTATTCTAAAATATATGATTTTCTTGATTTTATTTAACATATTTCTGTATTAATAAATTCAAAAATAAATTAAGTCATTTTATTTTTTATTGATTAACTTTGCTTTCACTCAACATTGAATATTAAGCAACTCCTTTAAGTAGACTAGAGTATATGCAAAGAGCACTGTAAACCATCATCATTTTCAATCATTATTGATCAACTGCAGAGTAAAGTTCTCTCCAAGTTTAGTCAAATTTCTGCAATTACTAGCTTCTCTTCTCTATAACAATCCACCTAAACTGCCTTACTTCATTACACATAGACTTTTTAATTTTTTTCCATAGATAGTCTATTTTGTTTAAGACTTCAAAGATCCACCATTATTATCTCTTCTAACAATATGTTCAGCCCATCAATTTCTTAATCATGTCTTATTTTTTCTCACTTCCATTGCTCTTATTATACATCTTTCTATATTTCATTAAGAGGTCTAAAGTCTCTGAATTGTTCTTTTGTTAGGTGTCTAAATCTCAGAGCCATAAGTAAGTACTCGTAAAACACATCTATTAAAATCCTCTATTTTCAAATACATGGGCATATTTCCCTTTACTATCAAGTTGTTACAATCAAAAGTAATCCATCCAATTTTATGGGAATTTCATTCATTGTGTTTCCATTAGTATTAATAGTCTGGATCAAGATATTTACAGTCGTTAATTTCTAATTCATAACTATCAGTTTTTATTTTCATGTGAGAAAATCCACTGAACATTACTTTAGTCTTTTTAGCATTCGTCTTTATACCTACTTTCTTATTTTCATCAACAGTTCCTAAATCTCTGAAGCATTATTTGCAAAAGCAATCACATTATGTTCAAACTCTAGATTATTTAAATAATCTCCACTTACTTTACTCCCATACCATAGCTTCCCATTACTGGCAAAATTGCTATGAAAAGTTTTGATGAATACTTTTACACCCACAGCTTCCCATTTTAATCCATGAATATTTGTAAAATTGCTGCAAAAAGTTTTAAACATATGAAATCACTTTATAATGTAATTGTAATCAATGCTGTTGCATTTTAATTTCTTTAGAATATAACAATATCCTGGAACTACATCTTGATGGACTAGTACTTTAATCACTATAGAAATGCTTATACAGTCAACACCCTTTCAAAATCTACAAATTCAAAGCATAATGGTGTATCATATTCATTGAATTTCTCTCAATACTTTGATGTGATCTCCTACACTAAAACCATTTTTATATTCATCTTGTTCTTTTGTTTGGTTAAAGTCCAATGTTCACTAAAGAAGAGTTATAAATATCTTTGTAAAAATTTTAAATAGACTGATTGATCTGCAATTTCTATTTTCTTTATCACTTTTCTTAAATATTAATATTAGTACTGCTTTCTTCCAATTATATGGTATGTTTTTATTATTTAGATCTTTAATATATAACTTTGCCAATAATTTTTCTATTTATTCACCTGTTTAGTTTAAAAAATCAATTATAATTTCATCATTTCCAGGAGTTTTTCCCTCCTTCATATATTTAAATGCATGTCTCATTTCTTTATTTGAAATACTGGATAATTCAGAAGATATAATAATTGTAGGGAATACTTTGTTTTCTTGCTATTTATTACAATATAATTTTTTACAGAATTCTTCCCTACATTTCATGATGTCATCTCTCTTTTTAGTAATAATTCCATCTTTTCTTTTTAGAGAAGCAATAATTTTTCTTTCAGCATAGAGATGTTTGAAATTTTTTTATTCTTTTCTCTAACTACCCTGGCCAATTCACAATTATATTTTCATATATCATTATTTACTTCTTTTTCATATCATTTTATGCAATACAGAGAGCATGCCAATAGCTCAAACAAGCTCTTAATTAATAAGTGCGGTATGAGAAAATATTTAAAATCTCTATTCAGAACACTCTCATCTCTAGCCCAACTGATTTCGAGCTTATGGTTCACATCAGTGGAGAGCTAGAATATTCGGACACTAGATCTAAAATAACAACTCAAAACCCAGCACTTACTTTTGTAAATACAAGTTTATAAAAGTAATTTCATGTTATAAATGACTTGCTTTTTTTTATTATTATTAAATCATTTTATGTAACTTTAAATATCCAATTCTTCTTAAAGGATCAATTTCATATTCTTTCTTTTCTTCATATATTATATTATCTCAATAGAAAATTTATTGGTAAATTGCTGGGGGTTTTTCTGTATAACTTATCTTTCTTGTAGTTTGTAATAGTATATCAGTGATCTTACTGATTTCATTCAAGTCTGAATCACCTTCAAAATCTGTTAATATTTTAAAAATGATTTCCAAATTTTAACTTAAATTCACTGAATGATTCTAAAGATTAAGTTTTAAAATAATTGTTGTCATCAACATATATCTTACATCCCACTAATCGATTATCACTTTCTGTGTTAAATCTATTAAGAACATTCCAATCCTGA
The DNA here is from genome assembly GCA_028023455.1 of Epiperipatus broadwayi. Lineage (NCBI taxonomy): Eukaryota > Metazoa > Onychophora > Udeonychophora > Euonychophora > Peripatidae > Epiperipatus > Epiperipatus broadwayi. The sequence continues at coordinate 3,053,538 of JAQFVV010012483.1, forward strand.
AATACATATTTTCTGTTAATGAAAATATAATACAATACTGCTGTATCTTCATTTGGATGTTTCCATGTCCATTTCTATTTAGCAGTTTTCTCAGAGAAAGAACTCATTATATACAGATTTTCTTTTCTATAAATTCCATAAGTTTGCATCTTTCAATTATTTACCAACACCAGCATTAAAGTCTCTCATGACAATTTTAAAATGTTGTTTGATCTGATCAAAAGCAATTTTTACATCCACATAAAAATCCTCTACTTCTTCATTACAATATAACTTGTTGGAGCATCCTTTGTAACTTGTCACTCATAATGATACTTCATTAATCTCCACAATACTGTTCTTTCACTTTTTATTTGTAATGAAACTCACTTCACTTGTGATTCCAGGATGTTGACTTTTAAATCAATTCTCATCTTTTCTTCTAACTTCACAAATCCCAACTATGTCCACTTAATAGTAAAATGTTTTTCTTACAATTCCTGCAATCTTTCTTCACGTGAGTGATCTGCAGTTGTAAATATCTAAATATAAAAATGTCATCACATGGCAGCCTGAGTCCACAATGAGAGGATTCTTAGCACCTTCGGTCTTGACTGGTGCCTTTGCAGCCTCCTTGGACCATAATTAATTTTAGCTGTCATTTTTGTAAATCTCTCTATACAAAAAGTCCATTCACTTACACACTCATCCTGCCTTCAACAAAGTTCAATTGATACTTCAATTAAAAACTATAGGATAACATTCAAAAAAAGTCCTGGAATTACTTAAACTCAGAGATAAAAAAATCAATAAACTCTTCATGCTGGCTGATGCATATTGATAAGCAGCTCATCCATAGTTTACTATGAAGAGGGCATTAGAAATTTCCTTTTAAGATCTCAAAAAGGAATCAAAAGATCTCCTTTCAATCATCAGAAAATTCCCATCAGCATCTGCACTATGTACATATTTATATATTAGGATGACTTTATTTAAATATATTACAATATGCAAATATTTAAATATTTTTATTCCTATAGAATTACAATAGTTCCACTATACAAAATATAAGCTATTATTAATTAATTCACACTATCGGTAATAGTCATCTTGGAACAAAATATAGCAGAAGTGAATTTCCATTATATATCATGAACAGCCATCAAATAAATATTTAAAACTTCTAATATTGAACTTTAATTAATATTTAAATATCTATATGACTAAAACACAACAGGAAGATCCATCTAAAATGTGAACCATCATCAGAATAATTTAATTAGCTAGACATCAGCCCCTGTCATCCTCACAGTTTGTCCACGATTAAATTACTTTTAAATATAAATCTTATAGATACTTACTCAGATTCAAAATAAAACAAAATAGGTCATACTATGAACAAATAAAAAGATACAATTTTAACACTAAAAATAAAATTTAAAAAGTACAAAATTCACAACTGGACTTATAATCTAGAATTAAGTTCACTGGCAACAGTGTAATCATATCTTAGTTTCAAACAAAATTTACTATAGGAACTGGGTTTTTTTTTTTTTTGGTTTTTTTTTTTTTACAAATACTGCATTTTAATGATATAATAGTAAATCAAGATATACATTTAGTAATTCTGGCATGTTACTGTGCTGTTTGGAGCAGCATTAGAGTGATGGACTAGAGAATTAAAGGTGTCTAGATGGATACTCAAAACTTGCAACTTTTGATTCTGAAATGCATAATTTAACTGGTTGTAAAGATAACACTTGTGTAAAATTAATTTCTATTTCAATGTTTTCTTTAGCTTTCAAATAAACAATTAAATATGTTTATCTTCCAGTGGTTGGGCAGCCTTCAGACAGAATGTTTTTCTACTGGAGCGCGGTGGTCAAGATTTTATAAATATTCAAGGAGGCATACAAACAAAATCAAGAAGCATTAATTTTTCATACAAATATAAAATTTCTGAAAGAATTGATAAAAGTCAGTGATACGTTGCCTTAAAAAACATGATGCAATTCAGTGCTTCTGATAGATAACAATTACATCAAATCACATAGCACATTATTGTTACAATTATTTTCCAATTTATTTTGCTCCAATATATCAAAATTATTTCTGCTCAATTTATATTATTCAAAATAATAATATAATAATCAAGCAAAACACAAACAGTTTTTATACTTTTCACACAACCTATAAAATTAAAACAACTTTTGGGCTACAATTTAAATTATTATTTAATGCCCAAATATATTATTTTTGTCTTTTAATTCTAAACATCTATATATTTCATAACAGCAGATATGAATTAGTTCTCACATTTCATTAAGATCAATTTATTTGCAAATCAATTTTTGGAGGTTTCTTTATTGAGAGTTGAATATGTCTAATCTAATGTTCATAAATGAATAGATTTGTATCTTTTATGTATATTATTTAGGTACTTGTGAGTTTTCAAGTAAACCAAGATGACAATCTGTATTTTTGATAAATTTACAGTTTCTGAGGTTCCCAAAAAATGCTTACAAAAAAATGTCAGCTAGGAAATGTATTTAATATTTACATTTTATTTTTTATTATTGTTATTTTTAAAAAAAGCAATCATTATGGAAAAATTAAATATAATATTTACAGTTTATTTCATTTTTTATATTAACTTATTAATAGAAAAAATATATAAATACAAAATTTATATTTTATTCGTGTCAGCGTCATGCAATTATATTATGACTATTAATGCACTTTTCGAGAGGGCAGGATCCCATATCTTTGGAAATAGTCTACTGCATCACATTCTGTGACAGAAAGTTCCCAAATTTTTAGCATTATGACAATTTGTTAAAAAACTGTTGACAAATTCCCACATAAATAAAATTAAAAAAAATTGAAATAAAGCTTCTTAATGAAATTTATTGGAATTTATTCCTTTTTTAAATTTCACAATCGATTTACTAATTTTGTTTTAATTTAACAACTAATACATCTTTGGTAGATTATAGGCCCTCGAAATTGTACATTTATCAAAAATATGAACTGCCATCTTGGTTTACTTGAAAACTCATAAATACCATTATTTAAATTTTACTGTAAAAAAATGACAAAATAATTATCAATGAAAATTTATTATACAATGCTACCCACCCCTTATCATTATTTTGAAGTAAATCAAACCTGATTTTATTTCTACAATTGTAGATTTTGCCAAAACATATTATAGAAAGCCAAACTTGATTTATTTTACTTAATTTTTTTAAAGTTATTTATAATCATTTTTAATTATTCTATTTCTTATTTAAAACTATATAAATAATTCAGACTTTAAACTCTGGACTTTCAACAGTATTCTAACGCTATAAATGACAAGTATACATAATTCATTAGCTTAAGTATTCTGTATTGTCTGAATAGCATAAATTATCCGCCACTCTTTATGTATACATCTAGACTGAATAATGAGATAGTCTCAATAAACAGTTACAGTCTTTGAAAAATAGACTCATAAAGGAAAGCAAAAGTTTATCAAATTTTGTTGATTTATCAAAACAATGAATTTCTAAACTGTTAACAAATCACAGCTCTTTTTTTTTTTTACTTATTCTTCACATTTAATATTATTATAAACATAATCAGTTATAGTATAATGATCTCATTTAGATTTTTAATTCTGGGTATTGAATAAACTGTGAATAATTTTATCAATTTTTACAATAGAAATAATCATTTCTTGAAAATCTATTTGAGAATTTTTCAATATTATTAAGTTATCACTTCCCTTATTTTTAGTACTGTAAAATTAAATAATTTATCTTTGTTTTGTTTTAAGGACTTTCATTTTTTGCTGGTGTTAATAATAATATAGACTAGATTTTGTTCTTTTTGGTCACTATTAACTGATTTTCTGGTTAAGGTTTTGACAAAAATAACTTAATACTAGAAAAATATACTTTCATGTGCCATACTCTATTAATACGGTGAATAAGTTATGTTTGCTCATGATCGCATTTGTGATTTTAGTTTTTTCCCCCTGGTATTATTCAAGCTTTTCTTATGTTTCTATTTTCTTCTTCAACTCTACTTAATATATGTCTTGCGTTGTTAGCCGAGAGGTATCGCAGCCGCCATGCAAGCAAGAAGTTGGTTGCAGACGGTTGTGGGTTCGCGTCCCGGCCGATGCTATGACATAGGAAAAAAAAAAAACTCTACTTAATATATGGGTTTTTTTGTGAATAGCTAATTACTTGTAATTACTATAAAAGGAATCTAGATTCCAATCAAGAGATAAATTCTGCAATAGCTTTAGAATATTCTTTAATTCTGTCTCTCTATAAGATTTAGCACCAAAAGATATTTTATTACAAGATCTTTTTTAAAAAATTAAGTATTCCACAGAAAATTTCAAGCTGCACATTAAACACCAAAATCAATAAAATTAGGGGGGAGGGGATCTCAATTACTCATGCAGGATGAAATGAGTATTTTGTAAAAAAATAAATAAATGTTTATTGATTATTTAGTTGTAGATATGCAAAGACTTGGCTAATGAAAGTTCAAAAATGAGTATCCTTTAAAATGAGTATCCGTTTATATAATAAAGTATAGAATAAATTAATAAAAAGAAATTACAAAAAAAGAATAATAAAAAAATAAAAACTGAGTTCATAAATCTGCAAGCAAAAAAATCAAATAGACAAGTACAAAGATTTAGAGGATTTTATTTAAGAAAAAAGAATTTTGAAGAATTAAATTTAATAAATGTTATAATAGATTTTTAAAAGAATAAAGAGATGATAGAAATAGTATATATATAGTTTCGGATATAATCAGTATTACAGAATATTTAAAGATTATTAAATGTTTTAATACTGGAATGGGGATACTAATAATCAAGATTTGTATGATGATACACAATTAATGAAAAAATTCTGCTATGCACAATATATTTATTAACTTATTAAATTCATATTGTAATATTAATTTCATCTATGTTTTTTATTACTTTTTACAATGCTTTTTTACAACTCCCTAATGACAGTTTCGATTGCCCTAGCAATCTTCTTCAGAACTATAGCAAACACAATACAAATATATGTTCATGTATATTTGCATTCATGAATTTGTAGTGTTTGTTATAGTTCTGAAAAAGACTGCTGGGGCAATTGAAACTGTCAATATAGTGGGTTGTAAAAAAGCATTGTAAAAAGTAATAAAGAACATAGATGATTTTGGTGGTCGAGAGGTCAGCGCGACTGCCTCACAAGCAGTTGCCCGGATTGCCGGTTCGCTTCCCGGCCGATGCTATGACACATGGAAAACAAAATAGATGATTTTAACATTATATAGATTTGGCAAAGCAATAAGTAAGCTAAAGTTATAAATTCATATTGCTTAGTCAAAGAATGATTTATCACAAATTGTTTTAATAGATTGCACTGAAAATGAAAAGTAAAAAAAAAAAATTGGCAGTTTATAATGAAGAAGAAAAAAGAACTTTGCGGCAATTATAAATTAATTAAGAAAAAATTACTAATAACCCTTGTATAAAACAAACAAATTAATGTTAACATAAAAATGTAATTGGGAAAACATATTTGTTTTATATTAAAAAAGGCAAAAATAAGAAATCTGTTGGAGATAAAAAAAAAAATAGAAATTCATAAAATAAAACTGGATACCCATTACTTAAATACTATACAGGTATACTGAAACAGTTTTTTATTGTTAAGGCAAATGAAAGTCAGGAATAGCACTAGGGGCTTATAATTATTATTGTCAGGATAGTCACACACTTAAAATGGTTAATAATATTTATTTTATATAAAGCGCAGAGTTAATTGAAATTAAATTGAAAGGCTGCAAACCTTTCGTGATTATAATACTTATCTGACAGCCAATCAGATGTTATGATGGCTGTCTTGAATAATGATCAAACCATAAACACAAGACAGAGAATCTTACAAGAAAAGGGTGGTCCACTCTTTTCTTTACCTGTCTTTCTATATATCTAAGCCAGTCTGAAGTATTTAGGCTTAAAAGTGTGTGAAGCTTTAAATATCTTCACATTTAACTCACTGAATCTAAATTACAAACATACAGCACAAAATCCTACGATTTACTAAGCAGTAATTTTTCTTAGACAATTAGAACCTTAAAAAATTCAATTCAATATACATTTATGTATGTGATTGCATGAAAAATATTTGGATCAGGTACTGACTTTAAATGAAATAAAAATGAAATCCATTCAAATTAAATCCATTCAATGTTTAAAAAAAAAAACAGAAATTAAATATACTTCATTTTATTCATTAAATATTTAAATGAAAGAAAAAGTATACTTTTTTTTTTTTTGCTTGTTTGTTTATTTCTTATGGCTTAAGATTGTGTTCTAAATTGGTTTAAATTATTAATTATTATAATTAAAGATGTTTTTTAAAGGTAGAAAATTTATGTTATATACATGGAATTTTTTTATAATATAATTCAGTAAAAGAGAAAACTAAAATAAGCTGTTTAGATATATATAAAAAAATAGAGATTAGTAACTTATTTGGTATTTAAAAAAATGTTCTAATTAAATTTTAATCCTATAATTACACAGGATTAAATGGAAAAAATTATTTTATGATTTTGGTTTAATTAATTAAAAGAGAACAAACTTTTCTACATTTATTTGTATTTAGGGAATAATTAGATTAAGTGAGAAAATACAAGTTAATCCCAGAGATAAAAATTCTTAGAAAAATCTAGATAACGAAAGCACCTGGTTAAAAGTATACATACAGTTTAACCTGATTCCTCCTAGTCACTATTTTTATGTATTTAAAATTTATTTGTCTTTATGTCAAAACTGCAAGAAAACCATATGGATCTCCATACAGATTATGCATATATGTGATACATCATTCTTTTCCCTATTGCTATCTTTCTGATGTACATATGGTTCTAAAATAAAATTTGAATCTATAATTTTTATTTAAGCAACTCATTTAATTTCCTCCTCCCCATCAAATATTAGTTAGACTTTACAAAGAAAAGATGGTATTAAATTTTGAGATAAAAAAAAAAAAAGATTGACATAAACAATTCTTTTCTAATATCTAGGCTGTTGGATTTCAAAGATGCTTTAATTAACATCTAGTAATTCCAAAATTTATTTTTGGAAGATAAATTAATTTTTTTAGCAGTGAAAAAACAAAGAAAGAATAAGCTACAGAAACTAGCAGTATAAGATTCTTCATCCCAACAATTTGTGAAAATGCCAGTGAACTAATGACAAAGTGAGTGTAGGTTTTTTTTACAATGCTTTCAGATCTAAAATTGATGTTAGTAGTAGATTTTGTTTTTTTATTTACTTTTTTGTGATAAAATTATTAGTGAAAGTAAAAAATATATAATAAAAAAAAGGGAAATTGAAAAATGGCATGAAGTTGCTAATTGTTTATTTTTTACTGTAATAACATGTATATATATATATAACATACTATATAAATGTAAAAGTTTGTTTGTGATTTTATAATTCAACAAATATTGCACCAATCTTAATGAATGTTGAATGATTTTCTTTTTTGGTATAGAATTTTGGTCTATAAATTTTTGCTTTATGATACTTAATTCTTTTAAAAAAAGTACTTTGCAATATAAAAATGCATGGAAAACTATATATATCTTAACAGTTTTAAAATGACATCATAAAAGTGCAAAAAGAGGGCAGCACTGATTAAAAGATTAAAGAGTTGGAAAAAAATTTTAAACAAAAAATATAGTTTTTGGGAAAGCAATGTAAAATTTGATTTTGTAAATATATTTTAAATTAATTAAATTGCATTTATAGCACTTATTTAATTTTACATTGTAATAATGACAATTTAGATCAGTCATAATAATGAATTTGATAAACATTCAAGATATCACTTTAAATACATTTAACAAATAATAAATTTATTATTTTGATAAATTAAAATGTATATACAAACATCAGTGTGCACACACATTTCACGTGTACACACATATATGTTTAGTCATTAATTATGTATTATAATGAATTAAACTTTTTTCATAAGTCTATGACAATTGAACATGTTAGTTTTTAAACTATTATACAGCACATCTGAGTGCTTTTATATATGTGTGAATTCTCTATATATTTTCAACATTGAATTAATTGAATATATTTTTAACAAGTCTATACACACATTTCCATGAATACCTACATATACATGTAAAAACAATCATTATTTATGCATAATTAAAATGTGATAACTTATTTTATTATTATATGATAATTCCCATATGTTACAGCACATCTGTATGCTTATATAGATGCGTGTCAGATAGATATATGTTAAAATTTTTCATATTTTTTATTATCTGACAATTCAAATATGTTCATAAATTTTTATACACATCTGCGTGCTTATATATGTGCATTTTATATAATCCTATGATAAGGTATTTGTAAATAACAATGTGATAACTTATTGTATTAGTCAAAATCAGAATACTTAATTTATATGTATAGCTGTATTCAGATCTTGATTTCATTTTTATTGTTATTAATAAATTGATATTTCATTGTTAAAATTATTCCAATAAATTTATTTAATCGTAAAACATTACAAATTATTATATGTTGGATTATATCTTGCTCACAGTAACAGTTAAAGAGCTTTTGTTCCTGAGCTAGATTCATGCATAGTGGTCTGTTATATAAAAATGCATTTATATTCAGTGTTTATGGACATCCAATTGATGATAATCCTGGATTTGCAGAAAGAGGATATCCTTTAAAGTCCATGCACTATATTTTCTTTAGTTTAATATTTATTAAAAATTAAGTTTATAGTTGGCCAGTACATTAATGGTGCTAAGTGGCCAGAGCATTGATGAGGATCAGCATGTTTTACTATCCCAGCATTATTTTTTTGTCATATTCTTATGGATTAGCACTAAGTTTGTGCATCCAAATTATTGTCTAAATAATCCGCCCCATGTTGGCAAGGGATAAAGAATTAGCCTGCTCTATAGTAAAGCCATTTCAAATCACCACAAGACTGACTATTGATTTATTTTTATTGTTGATCATTCATAATTTTATGTAATGCTGGTGAACTTATATTTATAGTTAAAATCTGTGCTGATCACTCATGCTAATTCCTTTTATATTTAATTTTATATTTTTTTGAGGATGATGGTTTCCTATTATCCCAGGTTCAACTCAAACCTGTACCATTACAATATATATAGAACAGTGCAAAATAAAATTCAAAACTGAACAGAGAAGTAATAATTGATTGAGCAATCACTAAATTTACTGGTCATAATGCATTATTTATGATAATATGATCATTCAAAATTAGTAAAATTAAGGCTTTTACGATGGATCTATGCAGATAACTATAAGGATTTGTGCACTATATAGAATTGTATATACATAAAAATATAATTTCTAATGTTAGCCAGTACTTGACAATCAAGAAATACAGTAGTTTAGAATATAAAAAAAGTTTTATGGTTTCTGTCTAAAAAAGAGTATAAAAGTGCTCGGAGAAGCTGCTTTAATGCTTTTCAACTAAAATTGAGATAAGAAATGTACCTCTTCAAGCTTCACTTGTTTCTTCAGGAATATTGTCTGATGTTCCAGCTCCACCTAGCCACTTTCTATATTCATGCTTTGACTTTGTGATCAGAAAAAAATGATTCATGAATACTTCTGTTGGGTAAATTATATCTGCATTTTTATTTATATGTTTATTTTGCTGCATGATTATAATATTTTTTTTAATTGTAAGGAATCATTTTGTAGTAATCACTTGATTTTACATTTTAGGTGGATTCTATCTAACAAAACAAAATCTTTTTCACAATATGAAAGGTAAGACAGATTAAAAAAAGAGAATTATTATTATTAATATTCTACATTGAGTTACATTTATATTTTTTTTTATGTTAATTTTACATCATGCATAGAATCTCAGTCTGAAGAGTACTTAGATTACTTTCTCTTCATTCAATATATGTAAATAAATTCCTGCAAGGAAAAATAAAAGCTATCAATGATTCTATTTTCTGATGTGTTTTATGACATTTTGGATTAATGGATTGTCATAAGTCATATTAATGTTATTTTATGGGAAATTTTTTTAAGGCATGTAATGAGCCTGTTAATTAAAAAAATCTTTTAAAATTGAGAGAATTCTGAAGAAACAAAATAAAACTTTTTTTAAAAAAAAAATTTCCAATGTGTAATGACTATACTTTTTCAGCTTTATTATATGCCTTGATATTTTACCTTTTAGATAACATAAACTATATGATTTTTGCATAATTCTAATTGAAGTTATCTTAAAAATTGTTCTTATATCAATTCTTCAAAAATTTAATGTCTGTCATCTGAATAAAACAATTAAATAAGCATAAAGTTTCAGCAGAGTTTTTAGTGCAAAGAACATTGCTACTTATTTTTTGAAATCTCAAGTGTACCAGTTTTTTTTTAATGATGAATCTAACAATTAATTCTAATAGCAGCCTATTCTACATGAAAGAGTAGATTAAGTTTGATTTCCTCAAATTTTCTGAGTAGAGCAGTGAAATGAATTCTAACTATCAAAAATTTACCTAAACTGCTAATAGAAGGTAAATTTGCACCAAATGAAAGCTATATTTAAACATAACTTAAAGGGAAATGACTGATTTGAAAATTCTTTATAGTAACTATAATAAAATGTGAAAAATGAATACGATATTAATTTAACATAATCTGAAGTTTACTCAAAATGGAAAAGAAAAAAAATATTGTTAAGAAAATTTGCTAGCAGACCAACTACTTAGTTTTATATATATAGAACTGAAAATGTTAAGATATTTATGCTTAATTCAATTGAACTGAGATTAGTTAAGTGCTCCCTTTATAAATATTTTAAAAGTTATGAAAAAATACTGGTTAGTATAAAATTGTTCCCTAGGAATATTTCTTTGTCTGTAAATATATTTATGTATATAGTTGTTTTATATTCTTTTATGTAAGGATATTGTTTCAATATCTTTTTTTAAAAAAAAAAATTACTTTAAAATAGAAGTTGTTTTTTTCTTTAAGAGATTTTCAATGATAATTAATTAATTTTAAGGAAAAGCTGAATGTAGTAAACCACCCAGTTTTATTCTCAAAATATTTATTCAAGTAAGTGTATTACATTTAATCAGAAAAGAAAAAGTACATTAATAAAATTGAAAAAGTATGTTGTAAGTTCATGTTTTAGTATGGTTGCAATCGCAAAGCTTGATATTATTGGTTCAGGAGCATCCCTTGTAATGATGATCAATATGTTCAAAAATTGTGCAGTGGTTAGGAGTAATCCTTGAGTTTTCCAATTTTCCGGAAATATTCATATGCTGCATTGAGTATTTGATTAGATGTTGAATAGATCCCAAGTGTCTTTGTATCTACTAAATTGGGTTAAACTTTTGTCTTTTTTTTCATCTTTGAAAGCAAGTTCAGAAAAAATTGTTTCTCATTTTGTTGAGGGAAATTAAAAATCTTATGGCATCTGACTAACCATAGGGCAAATGTGATGAACAAAGAAAGCCTTATTATTGTGAATTGTTTAGATTTTATACTTTCTTTAAGTGAAACGATTGTATAGTAATCTATTTTTGAGTTATCAAATGTTTTTTTATTAGACATTTAACCCCTGACACAATCTGATCAAGTGATCAAATGTCTCATCATCCCTTTCACAAAGATTAATTTGCATTAATTTTGGAGATCCCCCTTTTATGCTTAAGAAACCAGTTTGTAGACATGGAGTTATTGTTAATTTTAATGGCAAAGATCAAAGAATTTAGGCTCCATGTCCCAGAATTTGAATAACTTAGCTATCTGTTGATTTGTAATGTTTAATGTTCCTTCAATAGGGGTAGGTTGATTAAATAATAAGTGGTATGCATCCCAAACTTTTAATTTATTAATAAAGGCTTTGTCTGACAAATGTAAGTACTTATTTAGGTGAGTGATTCTGGAGTCTAGCCAGTTAGGCTTATGGGGTGAAGGACAGTCAGTTGGGAGGACTGGATTAATGATAACATCATAGTTAAAGAGTCTGATTAAATGTATTAATATGCTATGTGTCTTTTGAGTTTGGAATGCTTTGATTGAATGAAAAGACAATCCATTCAGTTTCCTAGGGCATTGCATGGTTTTGATGCTGAGTGAAGCTATTTTGCTCTGGTTGCGAATGAATTAATTTTATCTGTAAAGGTTTTTATTATTTTAATTATGGGAAGGTAGTAGTTGATCGTAGCCATAATTTTCATATTGAGGAGTGCTACCTTTCCTTGAAGTGAGAGGTAGACCGAGGCAAGTTTTTTTGTTAAAATATCCATGGAGTTTATTATAGATTGTTGAATTTCACGTGACATTTGAGTGACTGATTTAGCAATTGAAAAACCCCAAAATTTTTGGGGCTGAACCATGAAATAGAATGGACATTTTTTCCAGAGTGTCTTCCAGGTTTCAGATTTTAGTAGGTTTAGTTTAACACATGAGTCTTTAAAGAATTTCTCAAGAATCTTTTATAGGTTTGGCAGGGTATTTTAAGGATAGTAATAGGATTAAAACATCATCCATATAGGCAACAGTTCTAATAGTTGTTTTTTTTAAGCCTATGGCAATATGTTCCGGGAAGATCTAATTATATTTTTTTATATTAAAAAAGAAAAAGAAAGAAAATAGATATATAAATTATCATCAGTTAAAATACTTTATGCTTTCATGTCTTAGAAAGTTATCAAAAATCTCATTTAAGGTTAAAAAAATAAACATATAAATTTATTATGGTACAAACTTGATGATTATGCAAACAACAGGTGAATATGTGTGTATACATTCCTCTGCTAACACGTATTAAAAGATGAATGTAAATAAGCATAACCATATATATATATTATAGGTTAATTAAAATGTTTGCACTAAGAACATAGGATGAGATGTTTAATATTTAATAATCAATTAGCACAATATTTATCGATACATATGTTGGACTGGCATTAATTTCATGGTAGATATTGATGATAATATATTATTATGAGATGTGAAAAAATAAAAAAATCATACTATATTGAGAAGTTTTGAGATTAAATGATTAAGAAACTATTTACTTGTTATGTTGAGAAAGAAATTTTGACTTAAATAATAATATAATTATGTTGAATCAATGAAAGTTTTTATATTGTGCCATTACTATTTAGTCATTAGCTAAATTTGTAGTAATGTGCATGAAAAAAGATGTAAAACAAAAAATCATCATCACATTTTATATAAAAAAGAGAAGCTGCAGGGCAACCAAGTTTAAACCCTACAAGATCCAATTTTAAAAGTTTAAGACAGAAAGAGAGTGGGGCCACAGTTATATACTTTAATTGTGTGTTGATAGAAAGGTAATACACACATTTAAACTATTCAATATTTAATTTTTCTGTTAAAAAGCAAAGTTACACATCTGTAGGCAATGTATGTGTAAGCTATTTAATTGTTTTATATTTCAAATATTAAACATTTTAACTTTCTTTAAAAACTAACCTATGCTTGATCAATTCTAATATCTTATTCTGTTTCTATTTTACTTTGCTATAATTGTAATTTGGATTTAAAAGCTAAGGATTTAATTTTAAATATTAGGGTTATAATTACTAAGCTAACAATTAGATTATTTAATGTCAGTTTATGAATGATTTGAAATGATAAAGTATATGTGTACATTACATACAGAAATTTACATTTATTATATATTGAAAGGAAGAAGGGTTAAATCTGTCAAATTATTTTTTTTTTTACAATTTTGTGTTAAGGGAAAAAAATCTGTTGAATCAGATATATATTTTTGTAGCAATTTTGTTTTTATAAATGATTGTTTGTCATTTTGGAGCTTAAGCTTGGTGGGAACTCTAATTTTGAAATTGTCTCATCTTAAGATCAAAAGAAAGAAGCTCCAATTTTAGATATTACAGATATACGTGAGAAGGGATTAAGACTATTTTTTTTTCCTTTGAAACAAAAGTTTGTCTGAAAACCAGGTGTGTGATTTTTTGAATTGGTCAAAAATAGCAAGTCACACTATCACGCTAATTGGGTGAGTTGACTCAAAAATCGGATATAAAAGCAGTCTGGAAAATCAGTTGAGTTTGTTATTATTATTGTGATAGACTTTTAAAAATTATTGAAACTAAAGCAGACAAACATTTTTAATTCTGCTAGATAACCTTTTTTTTTAAAATCATTTTTTTTAATATCAAATTTTGAATGTTGAAAATATAAGGATGGTGGGGTAAGAAAATTAATATATGTCTTGTCTGTCTCCCAGACTCATCATCAACTAGCACATCATATAAGAAAGAAAAGATGTCTTGTCTGAAAAATAATATTCTACTACACCTTTCAACTGACTGAGAGAAATAAGATGTTTTAAATAGAAAGAAGAAAGCATCCACCTGCATTTGAAGGCGATCAGGAAAATCTACTGATAAATATTAAATCATCAAGTCCAATTAATTGTTCCAGTAACTGATTTTAAACTCAAGAAAATTTATAAATGTGAAAACAACTGCTGTATTTCATCCACTAAAAGAATCATGCTTGACAGGAAGAGAAGAAAAATTAATATAATGATTTCCAAATTGTCCACTAAAGCAAATAACCTCAATAGAGTCATCATCATCAAATAAGAATACACCTCAAGAAAGAGATTGGTCCAAATTAAGATGGAAATGGTAGCTGCAGAAATATAGACATTATACAAGATAAGTTTGAGCCCTTGGAAGTTCGCCACAAAACAAAGGATCAGTAATATGACTTTTTATATCTATTTTCTTTATGATATCAGAGTCTTAATAAAATTTTAGCAATAAAGTGGTATAGTTTATTTAAAGAACTTTTAAAGACAATTCAGATCGATTAAAACCAATAATTTCTTACCAATAATAACCTTGAGCTTCATAAGTGGTTTTGAATGTATCAGAATTATTTGATTATTGATTTACAGTTATGAAATATTAATGTGTAAAATAATTTTTTGTATTATTATTTTGGTTTTAAATAATATTTTGTTTTTTACTGGGTAAACACACACCTACATAATAATATTTTTACATGTGTATAATTGTGTGCGAATGTGAAGTAATAAGCAGTATTAAAATAATAAATTATTTGTCTTAAGAAAGTATAGGTTTCAGAGTGTAGAAGGGAGGGGGAGAAAATGATTTAAAACTTGTTTCTAAAACTTGCTCTTTCCAATTCTACTAACATTTTTTTTTAAACATTCTGCTTACATGTTAGATTATAAGGTATGTATGCCAATGAGTGAATATTTTTTTTATGAAATACTTTTCTTGTGGATGGAACATTTTAACAAATCGGTTACCCAATTTAATACCATATACATTTGACGGGAAAGGGGGAAGAACTTGAAATTAATCTGAAGATTGCAATATAATCAATTGTTATTATTATTCATATCAATTTTCATGTTTATCTATAAATTTTCATGTAGATATTAGTAATGCATTAATAAATGTTAATTTGTTTTATTAAACGAGGCATATATATTTCATTAAGAGTAGTCTTTATTAAGTGTGATTATTCATCATCAAGATGAATATTAGCTATTTAAGTTCCAATTAGATATACTAAAATTAAGCAATGATTATGAATTTCTTTATAAAAATTAGGTTTTATGTTTAGGCTTAGTCCTAAAGCTATGGTTGAAACCATTATCATTATCATTGTCATCATCATCATCATCACGTTTTAATTAATGAGTTGTTTAAATGTTTAAAGGCTATAAATAAATATTGATTTCATAATGTTTAGTGATTTCTTAGTAATATTATAACCACCATTCCATCATCTATTTCATGCAAGGAAGAGTGAATTGCCATCCTAGATTAATAGTAATCTGAGCTAGTAAAACTTATAGAAAAATATTGAAACACATTTATTATGTTAAGCTCTAAGAAATGATTTATGTCTAATGAATTTTATATATTCACTTTGGTTTAAAGATGTTTTATGTTTACCTAAATATTAGTGCATACAGTGATATGGCTCTAAAAGCAAAATCCTCCATTTTATTAGAAATAAAGTACCAAAAAGGGATTCAAACCCGGTACATGTGAAAAGGTTATTAGATATAACTGTGTCTAGATTCAGATAATCTAGTGGCGCCCTGCTAGACCATATTCACTTGGTATTTGTTTAAATATGCACTTAACATCAAACCAAGAAATGAAAGTGGATAAAATCTACTGTCTGTATACCTGAGAAGATATTTTATTGAGTTACTAGTATACCAGAGTTATAATAGTTGTTATTAATAACTTGTTTATAATTATTGATATTGTGATATCTTGAGAAATCTAATTATAGAAGTACGTTTCATGGAATCCAATGACCCTTAATATGATTGATAACTCAGTCTGATCTTTCGTTTAATAGCTTATGCTCAGCAAGTTACAATGTTTAATTCTTTTCTCTTTGATATAAAATAAAAAGCTACAATTCTTTTTGTTTATTAAGTTATTTGAATATTGGATATTTTAATATATTTGGATCTTTTGAATATTTAATTAGTTACAATGAATACTTAATTCTTTTGAATCTTTAATTATGTTACAATGGATCTATGATCATCCACTTTATTATGTTACAATATAAAGTTGTTAATATATGTATAAAATAGTACATAGAAGTTATGTTAAATAAAATACAATAAAGGTTTGAAATTAATGAAATAATAATAAATATACAGCAGATGTTTGAATTTAGACAATTCTATACCAATTTTCTGCCTGAAGTGAAATATTCATTCCAACATGAGTATTTTGATGGAAAATAGGAAGTGTTCACATATTTAATAATTAACTGTTAAGATTTAGCTATATCACTGCAGTCTAATTATTGATATATTATGATTATTCTAGTATATTATTTGCTATCTAAATATAATAAATTATTATGTTATAAAAAGTTTCTATAATTACCTAGGGCAAAATGTTTAAAATATTTAATGAACTAGCATTAATATGGTTTGGTACAGAATGCTTAAAATGGGTAAATGTTAATATATCATATTTTGCCAGCACATTCATACTTTTGTGAAGCAGGATTGTAAGAGAGGAATCAAAATAAAAGTTAAGTTTATTAAAAATAATGAAGAAATAGGTAAAATTATTGACAACAAAGATGGTATTATATTAAGTGATAAATCTTATTCAATTGAAAATAGCTTACAAATGGGCTAGTTACAGGTGTATGTATCTATTCAATATTAATGCACTAATAAATTGTTTATTCTCATTTAATTTGCTGTGTAATTTATTATTTTAGAGGTAAACCTGAGATGGAAGTAAAATTATCCCACAAAACCAAAGGATCCAAAACCAGGCTAAAATAGAAATGGCATATATTGAGTGGACATATATCTGATTATGTAAATGGCATTAAGTAAAGAATCACCTTTAAAGCCCCACTAAATCTTTATTAACTTACTTGTCTTACAATGATGATTGGGTTTTGGAGTCTATTGCTAGAAAATTTATCAAACTTTTGTTTGATGATGATTGTGGACCATTATAATATAGAGAGAAATAAACAAAATATGAGATACACAAAAAATAAAACAAAAAGAAAAATATTTCAAAGTATCATATTTGCCATGCATCAATTAAAAAAGTGTCAAATGTCCTTGGGTAACTTACTACTGGTTTTAAATAGATTCTTATTCCATTATAATGTATAAAATAAAGATTGAACATTGAATTACATTTTGTTTGATAATTAAAAAAAAATTCAATGAAAATGAAGATATAGTTTTGAACACAAACATAGTTATTATTAAAAAAAAAAAAAAAAGTTGAACATTAAAAAAAGTGATATAATACATTCAATTTACAATGCTACTGCAATGGAGCTTATTTGTTAACATATTTTAATAATAATTCCAAGAGATTAAGATACACAGAACTAAAAAGAAACTTCGATGACATTGTTTTGTAAGATAAGACAAAATATGAAAGAGAACTGAAATGGCAAACTAGATAGAAATAATAAATTTTCAAAACATCACATTTTCAATAAGTATTAAAAACATTAATTATTAAGAATGTTTAACATGATTTCTTTAGGTCACATTGTGTTATACAGTTGAAACCTGTTTGTCATCACATCTAGTGTCTACTGACTACTCAATATATCCACAATTGCTTTTAGAGCGAAGATAGAGAATGCCATCTAATAATATAGTTAATAAAATTATGTCATAAAGTTAAAGCAGAAGTTAATGCACTTTTATTACAAAGAAAATTCATGATAAAGGTCAAAGATATATTAACAAAAAATAAAATCAATATTCCTAAGACTTTATATAATTATTGTTATATATATATCATTTAGAGGATACAGAATTAAAGTTATATACACCTTTAAAATGTGAATTGGCCACATCTCTTAATAAAAAAAAATAAAAGTTTTAACAAACAATAAATTGCTTCATTTGAATTATGGCAGTGAAAAATAAGAAAATATAAAAATCAAAGTTAGCAAAGAAAACAAACTTTTTATAATAAATAAATTATAATAATGTTTAGAATTAAAAAACAGAATATATATTTAAAATTATTTTAAGCAGTACTATTAGAAAAAGCTTTTTTAAAAAAAGATTGGATATAAAATATTTAAGTATTGAGTAAGTGAAAAGAGTAACCAACTGAAGAACTTTGGATTGATCTCAGCTAAGAAAAATGATTTAAAAAAAACTGCTTTGTTAATCAAATAGTTTTTGGTTTGTTATTGGATGCTTGAACATCATTTGACATTTTTAAAACATAATCGTAGTGTTAGACATTATATATATCGTAATTATAAATAAGAATCTAAAAATTTAAATGTTTAAGATTCCTAACAAATTATAAAATTGTAATAAAAAGGTTTATAATATGTAAGCTGTTAGCATTAATGGAGCATTTTCAAAGATAAATATGATAAGATTTTTTTATATGTCAAAAGCAACAATGTGTTGATAGTAGATATGCTGAATAATAAATGAGTGGCCACTTAGGATGGCAATGAGCCAATTACTAAAAAAAAAAAATTCTTAGGATTACCAATTGTCAAATATGTGAAAAACAATAATCAAGGTAGGCAGAACTATTCACTACATGATAAGATTTTTCTAAAAGTGAAGAATAAATTATATACATTGTATATTAAAATTAAGGAATAGATTTACAAAATTAGTTTTAACTATATAATAAAAAATTCTGATGAAAATATGAAAAAAAAAAGTTAATGAATTGGATTTTTTTGTCAATATATATACAATAAGGCAAAAAATGAGCATATAGAAAACATTTTCAATATAATTGATTACCATAAATAAGAAAATGGAATAGCAAACTTATTTTAAAAAAGAAAAACAATCAATGGAAAATATAAAATGTTGACAAATGTAAAAAAAAAAAAAAATTAGCGAAACTAAGTATTAACCTATAAAATGTATTGCTTTTTATTTACGATAATTAATTTTATCAAATAGAAAAATGAAATCAAATCAAATGCATTTTATTTCTATTCTAGAACAAAATAAGACTAAGTAATAGAAATTTCAACAAAAATTTGTTTCTTTAAAATTCATAAAAAGCAAAGAGAAGAAGAGAAGAACTTGTCTTTCTTCTCATCAGTCAAACCTACATCATATGCTATTTATTCAACTGCTGAGACTATGCAAAATATCATAAGGTCTTTAATAAATGCAATAACCATGATATTAGATGCCGTGTATTAACAAAATCTTTACTCCGAGTTATTATTTATAATACCATAATGCTTTATTTAAACACAAACTTCTACGGTACACTCTGCTTTTAAAACTAATTAAACTACAAAATTATATACATGAAAAAGTCTTTTTATTTGCTGTGTGTCGAAAAGTTCACACCTTTACGGATTTATCTGTTCATTGGTTTAATTATCTCATTATTTCAATTCGTCTGTTCCTCTGCATTTCTACCAATCAAATTGTACTCCTAATTTCTCTGTGGTCTGGCTTGTTATCAATTTCTCTCGACGTAATCCTTTGTCTTCTATAATCCGTTTTATATTTTTATATTCCGCCATTTTAACAAACAAAATATATGTTGTAATTTCACTTCTGAAATATTTTTTTCTTTTATCAAACACTTCACTTCCTCCCCTCATTTCAGAAGTCGAAATATTTCCATTACACATAGTCTTTGAATCGTTCAGGTAATCTTCTATTTCTTGTAGGCCTGGGTGACTTATTCTTGTATTGTTCATGTTTGTCTTCACAATTTGTTTCTATCGCAATTTGTCTCTCTTCTTCCTCTTTCCCTGTACTATTAATTCCACTCTCCTTAGTGTCAAACTTCTTATCCTCGTTTGGTATCCAATCCCATTCATCTGTCATTCTTCTTCGCATGTGGTTTATGTGTCTTCTATATATTCTTTCATTTGGACCATTTATTTCATATATCTTGTTTGACATCCCTTGTTTAATTGTTCCCTGAATCCATGTCTTCCTTAATATGTCTCTGAACCAGACTGGTTCTTGATTCCTGAATTCTTTATCCATTTCGTCATGTTGTATTATATTGCTCTCCTTTGGATATAATGCAGTTAATTTTGTTCTCAATTTCCGTCCGCATAGTATTTCTGCTGGTGATTTACCCGTTGTTGTTGATGGTGTTGTGTGTTGCGTCATCATGAACATTTGTAGCGTTTCTTGTATATTTTTTGTTCCAGTTTTCCTCAAATTTTGTTTCACTTGTTGTACTGCATTTTCCGCTAGCCCGTTTGATTGAGGATGATATGGTGGTGACCACACTTGTTGAATATCATGTTCTTCACAAAATTGTTGCATTTCTGTTCCAGTGAATGCAGCACCGTTGTCTGATACTAATACCTCCGGGTATCCATGAATCGCAAAAATATTTTTAAGGCATTTGATTGCTTCATTCGCCGTCGTGTCTCGTACTTTATGTGCTTCTATCCATCTGGATTGTGTGTCTACAAGTATCAACAACATTTTCCCACCCACTGGTCAGCGTGATCTATGTGTACTCTCTCCCATGGTTTCTTTGCTGGCTGCCATGATGTCAGGTTCTTTTGTGGCATTGCAGCATATGTTTGGCATGAAGAGCATTTCTTTATATAGTGTTCGATGTCTTCATTTATTTTTGGCCACCATACGTAACTACGAGCTAGAGCTTTCGCACGCACAATTCCTGGATGTCCTTCATGTAGTAATTTTAGTACTGCTTGTCTTCCTGCTGTTGGTATTAGCACTCTATCGCCCATTACAATACATCCCTTACATATTGATAACTGTTGTCTATTTGACCAAATCCCATTTGCTACGTAACTTGGTTTAGTTTCTGGCCATTCACTTCTAATCCATTCTATTAATTTTTTATATCCCTTGTCTTCTCTCGTCCACATTTCCACAGTTTTACTATTTAATTTGTTTGATTTCATCGCATCAATGTAATTAATTTCTAATTCTTCCTTTCCTGTTTCATTTATATCGGGCAATCTTGATAGAGCATCGGCATGAGCTATTTCCTTCCCTGGTTTATAAATCAGCACGTAGTCATATGCAGCCAGTATGTTCCGCCATCTTAACATGCGTGGGCTTATATGTTCTGGAGCCTGTCGGTCATTCCCTAATATCGCTAGGAGGGGTTTATGATCTGTGATGATTTGAAAAGGTCTACCGAAAACAAACTGATGATATTTTCTAAGTGCAAAAATAATTGCCAAAGCCTCTTTGTCTATCTGACTATAATTTCGTTCTGCCTTCGATAATGTCCTTGATGCGTATGCAATCGGTCGTTCGCCGTTTTCCATTGGGTGTGCCAAAACCGCTCCCACACCTATTTCAGATGCGTCCATCATAATTCTTACTTCTAACGCGTTATCAAAATGTGTCAACAGTGTATCCGCAGAAAGTAGTTCTTTTGTTTTTTCAAACGCTTCTTCATGTATTTGCGTCCATTCCCATTTTTGTCCTTTTCTTAACAACTGATATAATGGATTTGCAATCATTGCTTTGCTTTTTAAAAAATTTTCAAAAAAATTAATAAGCCCTAAAAAGGCTTGCAATTGTTTGACATTCTTGGGTCTCTGCGCATTTTTTACCGCTCGCACTTTATCTTTTATCGGTCTTTTCCCATTGTTAGAAATCACGTGTCCTAAAAATTCTAGTTCTTGCGTTTTCCATAAGCATTTTTCTTTGTTCAGTTTAATCCCCGCATCTTTTAATTTATTACATACTTTAGTCAATCGTTTACGTAGCTCACTTTCTGTTGTGGCTGTGATCAGAATATCATCATAGTATGGCGTCACTCCCTGTATTCCATGTAATAATGTGCTGAGTTTTGCCTGAAAAATATTAGGTGCTGTTGTCACTCCGAACGGTAGCCTATTGCATTGAAAAAGACCAAAAGGCGTGGTTAGTGTTAACATTTGAGCTGTTCTATTCGTTACCTTAATTTGATGGTAGGCGGCGTTTAAATCTAACTTTGCAAAAAAAAACATTTTCATTTGCTAAACCGGCTAACAGCTCGCGAACGTTTGGAACTGGATACGCCCCTTTGGCTAAAAATTTGTTTACCGTTACTCGGTAATCCCCACAAATTCTAACTTGTCCATTTGGCTTTGTCACTATTACAATCGGTGTGGCCCATTGAGCGTCTTCTACCGGTGTCAAAACTCCTTCGCTTACTAATTTCTGAATTTTTTGTTTTACTTTTTCATGTTGTGCAAACGGAATCTTTCGGGGTTTGCACACAATTGGTCGTGCATTTTTACTTAATTCTATGTCTACTGGGTCTGATTTGAAAACTCCTACTTGTTCTGAAAAAAGTTCCGGATACGCTGTAATGTATTCCTGTTCGAACGACATGTTTTTTATGATTGTTACAGTAATTCCTAGTTGTTCGAAACATTCTCTTCCTATTATCGGGGCTATGCTTCCTTTTACTATATATATAGGTAGGTTTAATATTTCTTCTTTGTACCTAATTGGAATCTGGGTTTTTCCTTTTATTATTACTGCGTTTCCGCTGACGTCTTTGACTCTAATATTCGTTTTCTGTATTATGCATCTTTTATGGCCTTTGGTAATATTGGTCCATTTTTCTTCTGATAAGAGTGATATTGCCGAACCACTGTCGATCTCCATTTCTATATCTTTTCCATATATATTCAGTGTTATCATGTATTGTTTTTGGATTTGTGCGCACACATTTTTTTTTACTTCATATTCCGTATGTTGTTTATCTTGAGTTTTTGGATTTCTGCAGACTGATTTTAGATGTCCTTTCCTTCCACAATTATAACAGGTATATGAACGCCATTTGCAGTTTTTCGATATGTGTCCTTGTTGTCCACAACAGAAACACTTTATTTGTTTTCCTCGGTCATTCCATTCTTTCGTATTTGTACTCTGTTTTTTCCCTTCTGTTTTATGTATTTCCCATGACTGTTCATCATTTATCTTGCCTCTGAAACACATTGCTTGTTCAATTACGAGCTCGTACGCTATCCCTTTCCGTATTGCTATGTCGTAGGTCAAATCTGGTTCCATTAACAAATTTTGCCGTAGCCTGTCTTCATTCATTCCCCATAACAACTGATCCAGTAGGGCTTGTTCTGCGAACTCTCCGTATTGGCAATCTCTTACTAATTGTCTCAAACTTATATCGAAATCTCTTATGTTTTCACCTCTCTGTTGTCTTCTATTCCGCAAGGTTAATCGAGCCATGAACTTCGATGGTTGTGGGCTAAAATAGTTGGATAACTTGTTTATAATATTTTCGTATTCTGTTTCATCCGTTGTTGGCCCATTCATTAGTTTATGTATCACTTCAATTACTTTTCGTCCCGCGAGGCATAAAAGAGCTGCTACTTTTTTATTATTCTCCGTAATATTATTTAATTTAAAAAAATTTTCGAGTTGAGTGACGTATAACGGCCATTCACCCGCATTTCCGACGTCGAACTCCGAGATGCTTCCTTGTCCTAAAGACATTTTAGCTTGTCCGTCCGTAGGTTCAATTTTTCACGGTGACTGCGCCAAGATTTGCCGTGTATTAACAAAATCTTTACTCCGAGTTATTATTTATAATACCATAATGCTTTATTTAAACACAAACTTCTACGGTACACTCTGCTTTTAAAACTAATTAAACTACAAAATTATATACATGAAAAAGTCTTTTTATTTGCTGTGTGTCGAAAAGTTCACACCTTTACGGATTTATCTGTTCATTGGTTTAATTATCTCATTATTTCAATTCGTCTGTTCCTCTGCATTTCTACCAATCAAATTGTACTCCTAATTTCTCTGTGGTCTGGCTTGTTATCAATTTCTCTCGACGTAATCCTTTGTCTTCTATAATCCGTTTTATATTTTTATATTCCGCCATTTTAACAAACAAAATATATGTTGTAATTTCACTTCTGAAATATTTCTTTTTCTTTTATCAAACACTTCATTAGATATAAAAAATTGTGAAGTACCATTCACAGATCAAAAATGGATCAAAAAAAAAAAAAAAAGGTCTTTAATAAATGCAATAACCATGATATTAGACATAAAAAATTGTGAAGTACCACAAATCAAAAAGTGATCCAAAAAAAAAAAAAAAAAAGATAGACTGGATTATGATTAAGGTAAAAAAAAGTCCTACAATTGATAATAA
The DNA here is from genome assembly GCA_028023455.1 of Epiperipatus broadwayi. Classification (NCBI taxonomy): domain Eukaryota; kingdom Metazoa; phylum Onychophora; class Udeonychophora; order Euonychophora; family Peripatidae; genus Epiperipatus; species Epiperipatus broadwayi. Next base: position 3,078,282 of record JAQFVV010012483.1, read on the forward strand.
ATTAATAGTAACTGTAGCTTACTCCAATGCATGTGCGCTTTACAGATCGAACACTAATTATAATGATAATAAAGTAAAACAGTATAATACAAATGGTAATATTTCTTTTTACTACAAAACATAATTGTAGAGTATAATTTTTTTTTTTTTTAGTTGTATTTCATCTTGATTTATAGTTAATTAAAAAAAAATAAAAAAATAAACTAATCTTAAAAATATCTAAAGTGTTCAAATAAAATAATTATACACTTACTTTCAAACATGTGAGCCTGACAAACAATGAAGAAAGGATATTCTTATTCATTTAATTGCTTTATATATATATATTACTTGTATTTATTATAATAAATTTGAATAAATTTAAGAATAACGTATCAATAGATATCTTTTTTTTTTATAACATATTTAATGTATATCAATAAGTGTCACATATCAAAATAAAATAAAATATTATTCTACATTAAAATACAAAATATTGCATGAAATTGGACAGATAGAAATTTTTATTTTTTTTTAGGGTGGTTGTTAAGAAATAATTATTAAAGAGTGCATATATAATACCATATTAAATATTATATTAAATGATAGATTTCTCAATATTTCTTTAATAAAGTTAAGGATATATATTATTTAATCTACTTTATCCAGTTTAAAAAAACATTTATAGAAATGATAATTTTAATACATATTAGCCAAAATAAATTATAAATGAACATATATCTATTTATTTTAAATATTAAGAGAAAAAGTGAATAGAAAGAAGTACTCTATGGCATGACAGTATAAAATATTTGAATGGATATTTATAGGATAGTTAATTAAAAAATATTCTTCCAATAATTTTACCCAAATTCTAAATACAAATTAATAAAACCAATAGATTACATATAACAAATAAGTACTCATGATGAATAATTGGTGAATATGGTTGAAGTAATCTGTGCTGATCTATTAAGCGAAGCATTGTTTTACAAGTATGAATGAATTTGATATAAATTTATTTCCCACTCATCAAAACATAAATTGAAGATAGTTATTTATCATTTTTTTATTTTTAAAATATAGTAGAAATTTTCATGTTAAATAAATAATTAATGAAACTTTTAAAGATTGAATAATATTTTGGGAATGTCGTCTATATCAGGTATTTATTTATATTTTTGTTGTTGTTTAGTTATTTTATAATTAAGTGTTAAACAATTTTACATTATTTATGTACACTTTTGTAATAAAGTTATATTGCCATTCATCCATGGTTCTCATTACCACTCATTTTAATATTTATTTTATTTTAAATTAGATAAATATTTATAAATACTATGTCTTCTGATGGTTTATAACAATGTCATCATATGCATCATATGCTCTATTCATTATTGTGAACACAGGTAATATTTTGTGTTATGATACATGTTTCCTGTGTGCTTGCTATCAAATGCTAATGGAAGCAGGATAGAAGACTTAGTATGGGTATAGATTGGGCAAATGTCCTGATTTATAGGGCTGCTCATAAATTATAAATATTATAAGTGGGGATAGATAACAGCTTTAATTTATAGATTAAATATTTTTTTGTTCATGTCCCCTAATATATAAAATGAGCTAATTAGAATATATGTTCTTTATATATATGCCCAGAAGTCATATATAATTATAAAACTCACCACTATTACAGTGTTGAAATCTGAAGAAAAAGATTCTAAAAAAATTACTTGGTAATGATTAGAGCAATTAAATAACAACCAGAAGATGATGATGATGATTATTATTATTATTAATAATAATAATAATAATAATAATAAGCAAATATAAAAATAAATAGATATTATAGTAATTTTTCTTATTTAATAATAATTCTAATTTGTCCACATTTTATTAGTAAATTCAAAGATAATATGCTTTAGAATCAAGTTATAAATAACTGTAGTGGTAAATTTGAAATATCTACATATATTAACTCTTTTTTTTTCTGATGAAAAAAAACTAATGATGGTATGCTTTTATAGTCAGTAATGAAACCTCTTGGATCAAAAGACAAACTGTCACAATTTAAAATTATTACTCTGAACCTCATCAATCATTTTATTTAAAAAAAAAAAAAGATGCAACAAATGACTACAACTTAATGCATTAAAAGAAAAAGTATTAAAAATAAATATATTTTTGATACTCTGTTTTATAATATATCCTCTATATATATAAGACACACCTTTATCCTAGATTTTTAGCTTTAAAATAATAAGATTAAAGTATTGCAATAACTTTTAGAAAAAGAATCAATCTTCCATATCATCAAATTACATTATTACTCATCACAATTTAAAAATAATTTATTCACCAGTCCAGATTACTGTATGTAGGAATTAGAAAAAAGATCTGGGTTTTTGATTAACACCATACAGAGACAACAGGCATCAACAATTGCTTGTATTTTATGTGGGATGAAATATAGTAATTATAAAATAAACGAATATTAAGCCATTCCTCATGAAGAAAAATTTCAAGCTCTTTGCAAGAGTTGTCAGTGAAGAATTATAATTTTCTCATTTATTCAAAAATGGACTATCATCATTTATTAACATTTAAATCTTGAGACTGTTGAAGTCAGAGATTTGTATAGAGTGAATAAATTGAAGCATAATCATCTTGGAAGATGTCAGAGTTGTCTGGAAATAATAAATGCAGTATCATCCTAGTTTCCTAAATAGTTTAAAGAGACAATATTAGAGATAGAACCATGCAAAGTAATAGTCAGACTAAAAGAAGATGAGCAATAAGTTTTCCCAAGTTGTGATAATTTTACTACCATATTTCAAAAACCAGTTAGGTTCCTTAATCCTTCCAGTGATTTGGATAAATATAAACAATAATTAATCCTACAATATATGTCATTACCTGAACCTTCTCATTTTTGTATGATAGTACTGGTATTTAAAACCAGTGGGCAAATAAATAATAAATGTGAAGCTAATAATGGATTGTTTTGGTAAATACTGGAGGGTTTAAATATCAATCTCTGCAGTAAGATCTTTTGTGGTTTTGTGTGGGATGGGAATGTGTTCTAATCACAATTCTAAAAAGTTTCATTTTTTCAACATAGTAAATGCAATTTACACTTTGAACACTTGATTCAATTTTGAAACATTAAATAGTTTAGCAGTTTGGATATTGGTATTCCAACTAATTCAGCACTAATAAATTAATCTCTTTTAAAATCAGATCTAACGTTTCTTTTCTGTCATCAAATATTATTTATTAATTTCTTAAACTTTTATTAATAAATTTTTTTATATTTTCATTTCTGTGCTATGTGTCAAAAATATAGCAGTAATATAACAGGTATTCCTATTATTATATCTAAGATTTACATATATATATATATAAGTATATACTAAAAAAGAGAATGTTTGAAATAAAAATCTTTTAAGAGTTTTCAAAATGAATAATGCTATAACATTTAATAGATGAATATGACAACAATTTAACAAAAAAAAAAGGCCTTACATATGTATATAAGCTTGCATTATTAATCTCACAATTATATGCTTTTGACAAATTTTGTCAAAAACTTTTTTTACTTGAATATTAAATTTTATTTTTAGATACAAAACTGTAAGATATTATTAATTGAAATCATCAAACAAAAATAGAAAACAATAGTGTTGACATTGGAATAGTTGTTCTCCTGAAGGTTTGTGATGATGGTATTTTAGTTGTATTTATACATTGACTTCCATCATCTAATATTTAAGTATAGAATGTCTTTAGAAAAAGTTAACTTTATTTAAATTTTCTAATTACATTCAACTGTTTAGTAATGGCACCCAAGTTAGTATATGCACAATGTTTTGGGAGGTATTATTCTCCTTTCTTCTTCAGATGTTTCTGGCCTGATCAATAACAGTATTAGAATGGGAATGGTTTAGTTGGTTAGAGCAGTGGTCTTCAACCTTTTCACACCTGCGGACCGGTAAAAATAAGGATAAGGTACCACGGACCAGCAAAAATAAGGATAAGATTTCGCATACCGGCAGAAGTCTATAAATAAATTTTCTTAAAGATAAGCATAATTGTTATAACTGGTCAAAACAACAATGTTAAATATATAAGATAAAGTTTTATATATATATGGAGTTTATATAATAAAAAACTTTTTTTTAAATTTTTTTAGAAAAGTAATAAAAAATTTAATTCTACCCCCCCCCCCCATAAACATCTGTGATAACTAGAAAAACAAATTAATTTATGAATGATTGATTAGATTTTTTTTTCACTCTGTTTTCTTTTTTTTTAATTGGGTAAAAATGAGATGAAAAAATAAATAAAAATTGGCTATATTAATTAAAAGTTTAAACTTATTATTTATTATTACAAACTTTTTACTGCCCGTCTAGCACGTGGACCTGCAGAAAAGTTCCGCCGCCTGGCACCCGGCCGTGAACCAAGGATTAAATATCACTGGGTTAGAGCATTACCTTAAAATTCAATATTCAAGAAAAATTATTTGTTGATTTCTTTATCTACTAAATTTATTACATTTGATATTAGGTATCATTTTATACTTGAACATTCTGAAAAATTTGCTTCATGCATAATTCTTCAAGATGCAAAGACTAATCATAAACAAAATAAAAAATAAAAAGGGGAATGATAGCAATAAAAAAAAATTATTATGGAATTAAGTAATAGAAAAATTATTTGATTTAACAGAATTCTTTTTAAAATTCTTATTTTTTTACATACATTTTTAAAAATTCCTAATTTTTTTTATTAATATAATAAAATCCCCAGTAAATATATATATAGTAGTAGTAATTGTTCATTATATGTACTTTCTAAAATTGTTTAAATATAAATATTTACTGACCAAAATTTTTTGCTTATTTTAATCTTATAATTATGGGTATTCTCTACTTTAAAAATGGATTGAATATAAGTTAAAAAGTGAGCATTCCAAAAAATATTACATTTATCTGCACAAAAATTCTTGCCTACAATCTCTGAACCAAATGATTTTCATCATTAATCCTATCCTTACCCCTTTGAACTATTTCTGGTTTCCATTAGTTTGGGATTAGTGGTTTTCTATTTCATAACCTCTATGTTAAGAAGGATGAAAATCGTAATATATTTTATTAATATGAAACTATAAAATTTAAGCTTTTAAATGGGCATCAACCTTGAATAATTCATATACAAATTAAAATCTGTCACATTCTTCAGCTTTTTAAAAAAATTTATGGCAAAACAGTTTTCATTTCAATTCATCAAAATAAAAATTTGTTTTGCTGTTTCATCAAAAGTTTATTAAAACTGAATAAATTTTTGGTTAAATTTTTATAGCACAGTATTTTTTCCTTGATCTTTATATTTAAAAGACTATCCTGTAATTGATCATTATTTCTTACATAGTTTTAAGTGTAGCCTCTGATAATTTATTAGAAGTTAATAACAGGTATCTCAATTTTTTCTAGGTGCAATAGTTCATGTTTAAATAGCATAGACTTTAAAGAAAATTTCAATTATTTATCATATTAAATCCAGACAAATGTTATATTTATGTTCAAATATAGCGTTCACTTTGTATTTGCAACTTTCATATCTGCAGTTTCAGTTATTCATTATTCAAAAAAATAATATTCAAAAATTAAAACTTAATGAAAAAAAAATCTCTACTTTCATTTTTTTGTTGTCTACATTTCGTATATATGTGTTATATGTTTTCCAGTATATATATATGACAACACACCTATATATATATGATTATGTTAAAAATACATATAATGTGTTTCTCTATACCATGAATTTCAATATCTATACAATACTTTGGAAGTCAATGTTACATATATAGGGAGGAGGGACTATTTCAATAAGTAAATAGTATCTGCAACCAAAAACAATTGATGGATTATATAATTTATGAATGGTGAGCAGATTTTGTTTAATTTTTTTCCAAAATATATAAATTAGTTAAAGTGTATTTAAATACTTGCAAATGCATACAAATCTAATACATAACCATTGTGAGAAGTAGTTTGCTATTGTTTGTAATTTCTTAACTTTGAAATTACTTCATATACTTAATGAGCCCCTTACATCACTAATGTGAATATTTTTATAATAATTATGGAATAATGAAAATGAATTAGTCATAGAAGGTAAGAAATGACATACCCATAAAATATACAATATGTTTAGTCACAATAACTATAAAGTTGAGTCCTTAGAGAGGACCAAGATTTATGAATCACTACCGAGATTTATGAATCACTAATAGTCTAGATAATTATTTTAAGATTGAAAGAAGTAATAATAATATAGAAACAATAGGCACATAAGTCATGAATAAAACAACTTTTTTAATCCCTAAAATAATCCCCTCTCTTCTATTAGTAGTTTAGAAATGTATTAAACCATTAAAACATCATACAAACATTTTTGTACTGAGAAAATCGCTATTAGTTTAAAAATGCATGGAGTTATCTAAACTTAGTCCAGTACAATATGCCTACTAAATATTAATCAATTTTTGATCAACTTTTTAAATTATTTTATATTTCATTGTAAATAAATTATTATGACAATTTAATTTGAATTTTCATTTGAATTTTTTATGACTAGTGTCTAGTGAATATTTAATTTTATACATGTGAATGTTTGTAAAATGCGAAACGAACAAGTAATGGTTAATACAAGTGACAGATTCAAGAACTAAATGTTCCTAGATTGAAACTCAACTCTCTAACTTATGAAGTTCAAATATAAATTATTATTTCCTGTACTTAATTATTTGATTTTTTTTACTTATAACATTTTAGTAAAACACTTTAATAAGTTAGATTTTTAAATATGTTTATCTAACTGATAAATACTTAGTTACAGAGTAGTGGTTCACTTAGTATCCTTAATGTTCTGAGAGCCAATGATGATAGATCTGTGACAAAATATATCTGTAATAAAGTTAATTTAATAAATGAGATGAAGTAGATTACATTTTTAATCCAAGAAAAATATTCCTTAATCTTACATTTACACGACTGAGACTCAGATTCTTGGAATAAATCAAAGGTAAAAAAAACATTGCATTTTAACAAATTTTTAAAAATAACAGAGCAAAATGAAAATATCTCAAAATTATTACAATACTACCAAAAGTGGTTAAACCTGAAAAGGATAGACAATAATATGCTTTCTAAAAAAAATTAATACACTTGCAGTATCCTAAGAAATAAATCATGAATGACTATGTCTTAATATCCATTAATATGAAATAGATTTGTGAGGGAAAAGATATGCATAATTTCTCTATGATAAATTTTTTAAAATCAAAATGTGCTTGAAATTTTTCTTACACTAACCATACAAATACATAATAGATTTAAAATATATTAATAAATCTCATTCAAATAAATTTAAAAATTTTTTTGCATCTTTAATCTTAATCAAAAAATTAATAATACATATTCATTTTTTGTCAAATTTTTATAATTATTACTATTAATATTATAAAGTTTCGGTGTGTTTAACCATTCAACAAAATATTTAAACCGTCTCTCTATATAAGAAATAATCAAGACTCCATTCAGAAAGATATGAGATAGTGTTGAAATTAATATTATTTCTAACACATATAAAATTATTTTTCCCAATGCACAGTTAAAAGAAAAGCATTAATTATAAATTTATATATATAAAATGTTCACAGCATTGACAACTAGATTTTTAACTCACACAATGCTCTTTCTTCTCATTTTTGTCATGGACAAATATTATCAGTCTACATTAAATAAGAGTATATGTATATTTACCAACAAATATAACCATAATACACAACTTTGTCCAATAGATTATAATTTGCTGATGGAAAAATGATGAAATGGTTAGTCATGAAAGAGATCACGTTTTGTACATTCCAAGATAAAATGTTTACTATTATCAATGCATTAATTAATTAAAAAAAGATCAACAGATGTTTGCATTATGATTATTTGACTTTATAATGTTTGTTATGATAATATAAGAGAATTAATTTATTAAATATTCTGGATTTGTGCCATAGTGATTTGACTAGCAGAAATATGGATACTAATGATGGATAAATAGTTGGAGATTCATAAGATGAATAAACCACCCAGCATGACTTCACTATTTTTCTTCAGAGAAAAATCTAGACTAAAGACTGCTTAATAATTTTAAATGTATCCAATCAGTTGGTCATTTGTAGAAGCTAAAACCTTGTTAGTATCATTAATAAACTCAAGCAGCTACAAATTTGTTTTTAAATCATTTTTTACTTTTAAAAATATTGAGTGTTCTTTTTTGAGACATAAATAGATTCTATTCTGAATAAACTGTAAAAGAACAATAAATACTAATTCAATTTGTTCAGAAACTGGAATTATAATTCCATATAATTGTACATATTTTAGTTTTACACAAGATCTCTAAATCTTACATACCAAACATTTAAAAAAAAAAAAAGGTTTGGTCCTCATTATTCACTACTAATTGACTCCAGAAAAAGACAATAAAAAAAAAAGGAGGCCAAATTAATTATAGAGATAATATTAATAACCTTCAATCTGAGTCAAATCATAATAAAATATAGTAACCTATATATATATATAAAGAAAAAGTGAGATTACTTTTTTCTTATAATAACTGAAATACGGGTTTATTATATACCTGTATCAATATATTTAATATATAAGGTATATGAGCACAGACTTTCACACGACCCACCACTCTCCATTCTATCTCATAACACTGATACATTTGAACACATATGTTGAAACATAAACAATCACCAATATTAGTATTTCATGCTAAACCAGCAATCATCAGTTGGTCCAGATTATCATCTCTACACATATATGCAATAAGTGCTCAGATATATATTAAGATAGCCAATTTTCATATTTTAATGGACAGGCTTCAATCCACTCCACACTCCAACTCTTCAACCGTCCATCCAATTGAAAATCTGATAATGGAAATGCTCAAAGGCCACCCTGAGGCCAAGATTCTCGTCACACCTATGTTAACTCAGGGTCAATCTGACCCCTCATGTACAGGTCAATCCATTTAATAGACATATGAGGGATGGGCAGATATCTCTTCGATGTAATAACTGAAATACAGGCTTATTATATACCTGTATCAATACATATAATATAGGGTATCTGAGCACAGACTTTTATACGACCCCCACTCTCCACTCTATCTCATAACACTGTTACACTTGAACACATATATGTCAAAACACAAATAGTCACCAATATATGTATTTCATGCTAAACCAGAAATCATCAGTTGGTCCAAATTATCATCTCTACACATATATACAGTAAATGCTCTGTGCTCATACCTCGTATATGTATTAAATGGATTATGTCCTGTAAATGAGGAGTCACACTGACTTTGAGTCAATATGAGTAAGACAAGAATCTCGGCCCCTCAGGGTGACCTTTGAGTGTTCCATCATTAGATTTTCAATTGGATGGATAAGTTGGAGAGTTGGAGTGGATTGAAGCCTGTCCATTAAAGTATGAAGATTGGCTATCTTAATATATATCTGAGCACTTATTGTGTATATGTGTAGAGATGATAATATGGACCAACTGATGATTGCTGGTTTGACATGAAATATATATATATATATTGGTGATTATTTATGTTTCGACATATATGTGTTCAAGTGTATCAACGTTATGAGTTAGAGTGGAGAGTGGTGGGGCATGTGAAAGTCTGTGCTCATATACCCTATATATTACATATATCGATACAGGTATATAATAAGACTGTATTTCAGTTATTACATAGTAGAGATGTCTGCCCATTCCTCGTATATGTATTAAATGGATTACGTCCTATACATGAGGGGTTAGACTGACTTTGGGTCAACATGGGTGTGATGAGAATCTTTGCTTCAGGGTGGTCTTTGATCATTCCATCATCATTGAAGAGTTGGAGTGTGGAGTGGATTGAAGCCTGTCCATTAAAGTATGAAAATTGGTTATCTTAATATATATCTGAGCACTTATTGCATATATGTGTAGAGATGATAATCTGGATCAACTGTTAGCACGAAATACATGTATTGGTGATTATTTATGTTCCAACATATAAGTGTTCAAGTGTATCAGTGTTATAAGATAGAGTGGAGAGTTGTGGGTCATGTGAAAGTTTTTTCTTATAAATAAAAGTTTGCCTCCTGATTGAAGATTCAAATGTTGATAAGCTTGGCCTATTTTTTTATGTGATCTAATTTATACACACATAGGTAATCAAAGTCCTTTAGAGCAAACAGACTTAAAACAATGATGATTTATAAATTATGTTACAGTTCAGTGTGTTGACGACGTAAAAATGGTATATTACACTAAGCATTTATAGACTCACATTATTGGTCATATATAAGATTAATAAATTCTAAGGTGAAAATAACCATAGCATTAAAAAAATAAATTCTATTTCACAAACAATGACAGAAAATTAATGATAAATTTTTAGGAGAAAATGCACTAGTGCTAAATTTCAACACCTATTAAACACTAATATTAAAATTTAGATTTTTACGATTGTCATGATGTGATACAAATGTCTGTTTTTGCAATCAATCATTAAAGTAAAAAAATCAGACTAATTCTCCAAAGACTGTATTATTAATGACTTCATCATCATCAACTATTATTAATCCACTGCAGAATGAAGTCTTTCCAAACTCAATCCATCTTTTCCAATCTCTATCTTTTCTTCTCCACACTACTCCTGTATCCTTTCTTATTTCATTCATCCATATCACATGTGGTCTCTTTCTGGGTCTTTTAAAATCTCTTGGAATCCAGTTTAAGATTTCAATTGTCCATCTATCATCATCTTTTCTAGCAATATGTCCAGCCCAACTTCACTTCAATCTTTTAATTCTTTCAATGACATCAGTAATACCTGTTTGTTCTTTTACCCATATATTGTGTTGATTTAGTTAAAGGGAAATATGGAATTCTTTACATGGGTGAATAAAAAATTATAAACATGAAGATTCATAAGTAATATAAGATTTTGAAAACCGTAAAACTAATATATAGGCGTAAAATATAATGTATTCCTATTAAAACAATAGATAATGGATAAAACTCTTTAATATAATTTGACCTGATAAAACAAGTATTTTAATCATTTTTAAAGATACAAAAATTTAATGGCATACCAATCCTATTGTTTAATTTAATTCAATCTGCAACATTCATTCAGTTTACAATCTATTTTTTGTAAATTTAAAAATTTTAAAGTTATAAATTTCAGATAGGATTCCTAATATTTTTGATATTTTATCTAGAAATTTGTTGCATCCCCCCCAAATATAGAATTCTGAAATTGTCTTAAGGATTTAATTGTAATTGAGATAAAAATTAAACCAGTGATTATCATGGAATATCATTATTTCTATTATGCCAAAAATAATTTTAATGATTTTATTGAATAAGTTAATTTCAATAATAGATGACCTGAAATTCAGTATGGTTTAAAGAAATCCAGAAAGACTATACATATGATTTTTGTTGCCAGATAATAAATGCCAGGAGCAAAGATACACATTGCTTTTATCACTTTGGTCGAAGCATTTGACTCAAAAAAATCATGAAGATTTACAATAATGTTTGAAAATAGCAAGTAATCCATGATAGCCTCTTCATAAAATACATCATTGTGATAATACAGAATGATGTATTATCATTGGTAGTGGAAAATCTGTTAGTCAGAGATATGTATTAAAAAAATCACTTTAATTTTAAAAATGCAATATTGATAGATTTCATTGAAAAAATATTTATAAAACAGAAATACAATGAAAAGTTAGAATTATGCAAGGTATTGAAGTTTTTCAGAAAATGCAGAAAAGGTTGAAAGAAAAAATTACAAAGTAAGAGATTATAGCAGCAGTATCATATACAAAAGTTTATACTTCACAGATTGATTTATATTAGTTACTGCAAACTTTTCTTTAGATTTTTATTATTGTACGTTTCTTCTTTTTTTTTTTTTCTGTACTTAGAATGATTTTTTTAAAAAAAGGTAATCATTGACTGAGAATCATAGGAATAAAAAAATTCTCAACAAATTGGACTACACTGTATTTCAATAATATTTTTTATTTGTATAGACATTGCATCAATCCAGATTACCCTTGGCTAACAATAGCTACACAACCATTTATATTCCACTATTAAATGTCTAGCTAGGGTATCTATAAGCTACATATCTGAAAAAAAAATTCAAAATTCAGACACTTTGGATTTAAACCCTAGGTCAGAGAAATGTCAGAAAGATGCACTAACAATTACACTATAAGATACTTCAATTAAAATGACTATATTTATTTATGAATAGCTAGCTATAGATGAAAATATTGTGTATAGTACTAATCTACATTTTTCTCATTCATTTTAGATTTATAAAAGAATGCATGTACTTCATTAAATAAATAAAAAGTAAAAAAAATAATTCTGAGTTACACATCTCAATAAAAAAAATCCATTTATTTATAAAAAGCATATATTGACATTTTGACTAGATAAATTTTAAATGTCTATTAGCATTAATCTTAAAAAGAAAAAAAAAAAACAATGGAGAAACCAGAAGGAATCATATAAATCTTTTATTGATTATTGCTATTGGTGAAACATTAGTTGGATACAATATCACTTTAAATTCAGTATTCACAAATCTAAATATTACTGAATCAATTCTTGTATTAAATTGTCACTAAACATTATTGGAAGAAAATTTGTGGACATTGTGTCCTAAAATAATCTGCATGTTATCATTAACATTTGAATGTAAATGAACTTTTTCTACAAATATTTAACAACTGAAATAGATGGTGAAAATAGTTCAAAATATAACTACAAACAAAATACCAATATCATAATCCTTCAGTCAGAAATCTTCTAATATTAAAATTCTATGTCCAATGAATTTTAAACAAATACCTATTTATTTCTAATTATTGTTTTCAAACTAAAGAAGAAAAAAAATTGTAACATCATTTTTATTTAAAAAATGAGCAACGCTTGATTTGTTAAAATTTTCAATTGTATGTATATTCATTTTAATTGATTGTATTGACATATTATCACTCCACTATTTCTTTTGTAGTTTTCAGTTAGGGAAAAGAAATGCTGCTGAACAAAAAAATATTGAAAAGCATTGATGTAATGATTTAATAAAAAGTAAAAAAGTATGTAAAATATATATTTTGTTACTTCACATAATATTAAATAAACATTGTGAAAAATACAAACAAATTTATTTCTTAAAATTTGTATTTAATAATAGTTAAAATTATTCTTAAGCATGTTTACTAACTGACAGTGCAATACATTAAAACTAGAATTGATTTCAAGCAAAATAATACTATTTTAAAATGATTTTTTGTATTGTAAAGTGTTTTTCCTATGTTTCTATAAATATGAAAGAATTTATCCATGAAGTTTACAATTAATATAAAATTTTAAATTTATAACTATGAAGTATGAAGACTTTCAATATCTAAAAAAAATTCTATTAAAACTTTATATTGTTTACTAAAACATTATATTACCTGTATATTTGTAATTTGAAGTCAGTGAGTAGTGTGTGAAGGTATTTAATATTCACACTTTCAGATATAAGTACTTTGGACTGGCTTGGATATATAGACAGACAAGTAAAGTTAAGAGTGGTTACCACTCTTTTCTTGTTAAATCGTTGTCCCAGTATTTACGATCTGATTGGCTATTGATAATCACAAGCGCTGAGAGACTTGCACACTCTCGTAAGTTAATTTCAAATCATCTGCGCTTTGAAAATAAATATTATTTAACAATATAGTGTAAATAAAAAATAACTTAAAAAAAATATAAAATTAATCCCATATCTAAGCATCAACACTTAACAATATACTATTTTATATTGTATAATACAATGTTAGTGAGACAGATTCAAAAACTATAAACTATTGGAACTATTCTCAGCTGAGTAAAATATAAAAAAAAAAAAAATCACACAAACGGCATTATTGTGCTACATGTACAATTTAGGTGCATAAACCTCAGAATCTTCCAAGTCATCAGAATCTTCCAAGCAGTTAATCTTATGATTATTTATTTTAAAATTGTACTAATAAAACTAAATATTACAGTTATAAGTCGATAAAGTATATCTCTCTCAATTACTATTTTATAATAATTTTTTAAAATTTCTTATATAATAAAAATTAATCATCTATTTATTTAGTATATAACCAGTAGCTCGAAAGGGCTAGTGATATATGAATATCAATGGAGTGAGCAAAGTACAATAGTTCCTTTCATTCAGTTGACCAAGAATCTATAGCAAATCTCTCTACCACATAACAAAATTTAAAAAAGACAATTTAATTAAGTAAATTTATAAGACATTATTTTATTAAATTAAGAAACAAAAAAAAAATATTAAAAATATTTTTATAATATCACTCTTGTAAAAATAATGTTAGACTGATAATGAAATTCAAAGAGCAAATGTAAAATTTTTTGAACAATATACAAACTATTTAAAAATCTCATTTAGATTAAGTAAATGTGGAAAATAAACCCATCAAATTTTTACTCAGAATAGAAATACCAAATTTCGGACATTTTTTCCCCATAGAGCATTAAATTATTTATATATAATAAAATCAATTTTATAGCTTTTTTTTATTATTATTTAATTTCTAATTTAATTTTATTCAATAAAAATATACAATCACATAAAATTAATAGAACGAAAATTTTTAGATTTTATTTTTAAATTCCAAATTGTGCCAGAAGAGGGCAATATAAATCAGTTCTTGTAATCTAGAGTCATATATTTGCATAGTAAAAATTAATTTTAAGTAAATGGTACTTTAAATAAAAATAATACTATGAAAATGAATTAAAATTTATGACAATAATAAAGAATATTAATAACACTATTAAATACAATAATACAATATTAGTAGTATAAATGTGTTTTAATAGAAATTGTATTTCATTACATAGTTTAGATATCTTAGTAAGAGCTACCAAAATATAATTTTGGCGTTAATTAATGTTACTTAGTCAATTGTGACTCTTTTTTAAGACATTGTTTTACATCTACAATTTTATATTTTTCAAATGTATTGCATATTAATTATTTACTTTAATTATCTGATGTTTTTTTTAAAAATACATGGATATAAATTAAATGTTTGTTACTGATTCAACTAATTATATTTAACTTTTAATTAATATTAATATCAAAATTGGAAAAGAATAAAAATTCTTATGCTGCTCTTCCACAAAATAATAATCAGAAAATAATAAATTCTAATTAATAATTTTAATGTATAAAATTATTATTGATTATATAGCCGTTGAAAAATATTTATTATTATTTTCTGAGAAAAAGTTGATAGAATCAATTTAAAGGTCTAACAAAAATTCCCATCTGTTAGATATTTATTGTAATAATTTTATTATCTTGAATTTTTTTTTTTTGCCACATTTACTATAAATTTAAAATGACATATTGTCTTAAAGAAAGAAGATTGCCAAATGTTTTATAGCTATGGATAGACTACAATGGAAAACAACAATTAGGCAAGGTGTTGAAGTATATCAGAAAGAAAAGTTTGCTATAAAAGATGTTAAATGACAGCATTGCAAAATATCACATAAGCAAAATAATAAGCCAGCAAATTCTACAAGTGCAGGCAGGTGAAACGCAGATTAGCATGCACAGACATTGCAAATCTCATATGTAATATATTTGATTTCTTTTTTCCTAAGAATACTTATTTGTGAGACCTGCAGATAACAGAGCAGAGACTGGGACAATATTTTTAATCTTTTATGTAATTAGTAAAGAAACATCTTATAAACTGATTGTGATCTGTATCAATAAATTAAACAACTCTATACTACATTCATTGGAAATAACCTTGGATCATAGCCTAATTTGAAAAATAAAGGAATGATATCCTTAAATGCTGAATGGCATTATATTGCAAATATTATAGTTAGTTTCCTTAGATGTAATATATTTTATTGTTTAATATTGTGCCCTGTTTGGAGAGTGTTCATTTTAAATAAAATTTAGAATAAACAATTAAATATAGCATGTAAAATGTTACTGCCATACTCAAATCTATTCCATTACAATGGCTTCTTATTCATTCACATATTGCTTCACCAAATATTAAAAGACAAGTTGCCTCACAGAAAATGTATAAAAAACTTTGAAGTATACTATGTTTAAATTATCAGTAGTTTAAAACATAATTTTATCACCTAAGCCTTACATTAAAATGTTACATCCTACACATTTTAATAAGAAATCTTTCAAACAACTGAAGAATTCATTTACACAATAAATGAAACTTTTTCTTAGCCCCCTCCCCCCATTTCTTTTTCGAGATATAACAATAAACTTGCTTGTTTTAATTTTTCTAGATGTTACATAAGACTCATCAATGGATTAAGAATCATCTATAGTTGCTATACTTAACTGCTTCAGAAATAGAATTTAACAACTTCCCACTTATGAACCACATAATAAATGATTATTCAACCCTGCAGCTGCTGAATGAAATCACAAGTAAATTTTACCTCCTGGTTGGAAACTCTATAGAAACCTTTGTAAAGTTTATATTTAATAAAAAAAATCCACATGTTAAATAAATTGAAATGCATGACAGGGTAGAACCTTTTTTTATTTTTACTATGGTCAGTCTAGGATCTTAATTGGATATCTTTTAATTTAAGAATAATTTCCCTGATATAAAATATAAAAGCCAGCTAGATTGGCTTAAAACAAAATAATTCCAGATTTCATGATTTAATAATGGGGATTTCTTGGTGGAAAATAATTATCTTTAAATAATTTCTTAACCAAAATCAAATTATTAGTTTTAAAGAATCAGCTAAATATTTTTAGAAAGCAAAAGAAATATTAGTATTTTTAATAATTTAAATAACTCTGTAAATAAACAATGGTTAAATTTTTAGCAGTGTAAACGTATATTAATATTTATGAAGAAATAAAGTGAATGCACATACCAAAAGAATAGATTATTCTAAATTTTCTAGAATCATTTTAACAAGCTTGCAAATAATGTCTTCTTTTAAGGAAGTAGATAAAGGTGGATTATTTTTTGTCTGATTAATAGAATGTGAATTGTTAATTATTATTACAATATAGCATATTCAGAGCTTATTACTTTTTAAATATTATTTAATAATATTTTTAGATTAATATATAATTTTAAAATTTATTGACAAAAAAAAAGGAAACTAGCCTTCATTAG
Organism: Epiperipatus broadwayi; assembly: GCA_028023455.1. Taxonomy (NCBI): domain Eukaryota; kingdom Metazoa; phylum Onychophora; class Udeonychophora; order Euonychophora; family Peripatidae; genus Epiperipatus; species Epiperipatus broadwayi. The sequence goes on from JAQFVV010012483.1 coordinate 3,095,617, forward strand.
AATATTAAATTTCATTAAACTTAGACAATTCATTAGAATGGAAGATAGATAAGAAAGTGATTTTAATTTTACAAATACTTTGAAGTCTTAATGAAATAAAGAGCTCACTAAAGCTTGATTGTAGTTCAAAATTAACACAACAGGAATAATTTATATTAAATAGTGGTATTTTAGTATTTTTCATGCTATGACATATTACCCTGAAGATGTACTATCCTAATCTTCCGATCTTTAAGATAATGTCACCTAGTGATTTGCGGACAAAGTTAATCGCTAAACTTTGTCTGCAGATCACATAGAGGCATTACGTTAAAGATCGAAAGATTAGAGTAGCACATCTTCATGATATGTCATAGCAAGAAAAATACTAAAGAAGCCATACTACAAACTGAAATGTTAGTTTGCTCAATGGCAAACTATAACAATGATGATCAAGTATTATTACTATATGATCATAATATCATGTTACTATAGTATCAAAACATTTGGTTAAAAAGTTGAACATATTTATGCATAACATTTGATAAATAACAATAATTTACATATTGCAACGGTCAGGTTCAAGCCCTTCTCATTGCATGTTTTAGTTTAACCACCAAACCTATCTGTGCTGGGTTCAAACCCCATCAAAATGAATATTTTCATAAATAAACATATAAACCTTTCTATCATGGCTGGGTGCACAGCATTATATATGCACATATGAATAAACGCTGTACATACATAGGCTAGTAGTTGTTACAGCGAATATAATGTTAAATCATTTATTTATAAAATATAAAATTTAATATTATAATTTTAAATAGTAGAAATGTCAATTTATTAAATTTAGTAAATATAAATTCGTATGTGGATGTATGATTCACTTTATATAATAATATATATAGAATGGCGTGATTTTGTTTTTGTAAAAGAGCAAAAAGTTTTTAGTTAAATTAGTTAAAAATAAGAAGTTAGCCATGAACAGATTTGCACCTAAATCCACCACACCTGGGATTAAATCAAAGTTAGAAAGTTGATAATTGCTATACTCAAATTTATTTATAGCAAAAATAGTCATTAAAATCGCTGTAACAAAACCATTTTCACACCTGGAAGAGGATTTGCGGTATCTTGGAAGCCTAAATAAAAGTATTTTTGATCAAATTGAGAAATCTTACAATTTAGTGTGATATTTTAAATTGAGTTAACAGGCTTCCAAGCGAAACAGGTTCTTTTCTAATAAAAGTATAAATAGGGTACATTTTAAGCTTAAAAAAAGAGGTCATTAATTTTAAAAGAGGGTCGCCATGCTGAGTCCACGTCAGCTCGATCTTTGAAAGATCTGACTGGAGAAAGGCGACGACTACCTCTAAACCCACTGAAAGAATGGTGCGATTACTGCTAGCCGATATTTCAACCACTGAAGCTGCCACAAGAAACTGTCCAGCTATGCCCGCTCAAGAAAACCATAATACCTGAAAGCCAACAACTGCTTATATAGATCAGCAACTAATTAATCGGTAACGCCAATCCATAATCTCAGAGCTCTGTATTAACGAACTATTTCTAAATTAAATTTTTCTACTTCAAAGTTTAAAGCTAGCAAACTATAAAATAATGTAAATTTTTTAAAACTCCTATAAATGTTTTATTATAAATTCTCGTTTAAGTAAATATTATTTCATTTATATAACTTGTCTATATTTTAATTAAACTAAATGTAACCTATGCTCATTTCTTTATTTATCACTGTGGCTGTGCTTATAATATTTCTTTATTGTTATTTTGTGATTAATATGCCAATGCTTTGAAGCAGCAAGCATTTAAACAAAATAGGTATGCGGAAATATAATTGCAAATATCGTCCTCATGGCTATTTTCTTAATAACATTATCGATGCTCGCTGATTCGAATTCCTATAATTCTATTTAATTATATATGTATTGTGGCCTGCTATTAAATTTTCATCTTATTGATATTTCTAAATAGTGCAATGTACTGGTCTTAGTAATACGAAAATATATTCAGAAACTATTTGGTCATTCGATCAATATACTTTCCCCTCCCCTGTAATTAATGATATATACAGATTGACACGTATAACCCAGAGTTTTATTATGTTTTATTTATTCCCTTAATATCGCTTGATTTTATATAGCGTCGTTAGAATTAGCTCATGATAGTAATACTGACCGGGCTATTGCCCCATATTTTTATAATAATTAATATCATACTTTCGCTTGGCGGATTAGATACATTAACTTCACACGTTCAAATGTTTAATGTTCTGCTGCATCTTCTCTTTAAGATGGGACCTTGGGAAAGGCCTTCCCATCTTACCTTCTTTCAGGGCGCACACCAATAAGACCTGATGTATAATTCCAGTCAGTCATGTTAGCCAACCCCGATCTTTTAGCAGCATGACGCTCAGTTCTAAGGTACCGGTGTTTGCCACAAAAAACCTTAACTCTAATGTATCAGCAGGGCACTCTGTTATTGTAATTTGCCGGTGCTGTAGCATGTCAATGATCTTGTTATAGCCAATTCTGAGTCCCATAATTTAATTAATTATCCAGTATTAAACTGACATTTATATCTTTGGTTTCTGGATTCAATCTCTATTCTGAGCTGAATTATATGCTCATACTTTATTAAAGTAATAATGTCACAAACTTTATTTAAATGTTTGAATAAAATATATTTAAAATGAAAAGATAATAAATATTTTGCCTAAGACTATTACAGCAAATTTATAATAGTAGTTACCACTTTCAATAGTAATTGGCAGAATCTTATTTGTGCACAGCTTAGTGATTCTTTAAATGTATCTTCATATTAATAATTAAAGATTTGATGAGGAGAAATGTCAAATCCTCACATTATAAAGCTTGCGTGCTTTTCCCACATTAAATTATGTTCTGTTTGATTAATAAATATATGTTAAATTTATTCTGGTTTCATGTTATTTATAGTTCCTATTTCAATCCAATTCAATCTTAGTTAATATATGTGATATGACTATGTATGCATTAATTACTATTTATGACAGTTATCTTTAATTTCATGTTGGTAGCAACTAAATTAGTTAATAATACATATTTAAAGTCCCAAATTTCATGTTTCTCCCTGCCCTATGCCAGCTGCGAAAAATGGATATACTAAGTGTAACTTCAAGTGTGGTCATTCATAGGGTCTTGAGCGTGGAGTACAGGCAAACGAGTTGAAGTGTGGTTGGGACTCACAATCCTGGTCTGGTCAGCTTTGGTCTCTTTGTCTGGATTCTAGATTCTGTTACGCGAATGTACGAAACTTAACCGTTACAATATATACTTTTTTTTAATCAGAATTTTCAAATACTATATAATAATAATTGATTCTAATTTATTTTGATAAATTAAATAAATATATCATTTCATTATACATATTCTTTATTTTTAAAATGTTAGCATTTTATAATAATTCAGCATGACAACTAGAAAATTACAAGAAGTGTTTTTTTTTTTTTTTAAATTTTACATTTTTTAAAACATCATATGTATTTTTAATAGTCTGATAAAAATAACAAAACAATTTTCAACAAATTCAACATATTTTAATTAAGTACTAAAATATCATTGATTCAATTGACTTAGGAATATATATAAATAAAACAAACAAAATACGTCTTTTTAAAACTTGCTTTTTATATGACTGTAATCATCAATAAAAAATCCAAAGTTTCCACTATTTTATAGTCTTTTTCAAGGCACACTACAATAATATACATATATATATTAAATTAAAAATTACAAAATATATTCACAGCCAAAAATTTACCTTATCTCACTCCTCTTTCCTATTACAAACAATCACAAAGTAAACACAAACAAATAGTTCAAATAGTAATTTGTTTGGGAATGAGGTAGATATTATTAGGAATGAATGTTTTATGAATGATTATCCTAGGGGTGTAGTTGAAAATTTATTTTGTAATATAAATAAAATAAATAGACTGGGGTTAGATAGGGATAGGAATAGAGAAAAGATTATTTATGCTGGTTTTAATATATCTAAAGATTTATTTATTGAAGTTAAGAAATTAGTTAAAATGATTAATAAAAAATATAATGTTTCAATTTGTCCAGCTTATAAAAAGAAAGCAAGTTTAAATTTTTTGATTAATAATAATGGGGATTATAATAGATTAGATATTATGAATTCAGTTTATTTGATAAAATGTTTGGATTGTTTTAGAAAGAATGTAGAAATGACATGTTGTGACTAGTAAAAATAAATTAAAAACGAGATTAAAACAGCATTTCGGTGATAAAAATTCTGCTATTTACATTCACATGAATAAATTTAAGCATGGGGATTTTGAAATAAAGCCTTTGGAATGTATTAAGTCATACAATGAAAGGATGATAAAGGATCCTATGGACATTAATGAAATAAAACCAGAATTAAATAGGATGTTAATGGAGAAAAGAAAATAATAGGTTTTTTAATTGAATGATTTAAAGGATATATATATAGACTTTTATTTTTTTTTAAAAAAAAAAAAGGAGAGAGAGCTATTTCTGTTCTTTAATGAATTGCCTTTTTTACTAAGTACATTTTAAAATTTAACTGTGTTGCTAGTGAATGTGTTTGGGTGCTGAAACCTTACCATTTTCAAAGATCGTCAAAGGTTAAATCCGTTTCCCCTATTTTACTCTGCGGTTCCCAGTACTGTGCTATAATGGCACATGGGAATTATTTCGCGTACGTCCCCACAGTTACGAAGCTCCTGGGTGCGAGCCAGGTTTGAGCTGTGAGTGGGCTAGAAATGCCCCAAATAAATGGCAAAATGCCTATCCAAAGCCAAGACTGTTTCTTCATATTATTTTGTAAAGTTGTGTACTCAGAACCTGCACCCCTCCTCGGCATTATATCGCTGGCACCACCGTACATTTCAGCATAGCTCGATCTTATAACTTAGCTAATCATTTCGCAAGCGATTCTCTGTTTACATTTAAGTTTTCAAATTTTAAATAGTTTTAGAATATTAAAATTCTGTTAAAGACTACGTGACTTGCACATACCTACCGTGTCACTGTATTTTAGACACATTATATAAACCATAACCCAAGTACGAAATATCAGCCATAATGTTTGCTTTCGTATATAGCTATCAAATTTATAGCTAAAATTTTGTTTAACATCTGATTATTAAATATTATCTCTAAATTTATTTCTTTTTATTTATTCGGGGTGCAATATAAATTACATAGCATATTAGACTTATCTTGGGCACCTCTATAAGTTATTGTTAAATGAATCTAGGGCTATTTTAGATTTAGGGTCTTTTGTTTTCTCCCTGATCACCGGCACCAGCATGAAGTTATACTATTCGTAGCATCAAATGCGTTATCATGTAGAGGTCGTGGTGGAGTTTAGATTTTGGATTTGACCTTGGGATTTCTGGGAGGTAACCCTTCCTAGTGTTAAGTTCTGTGTCTGGGGTTTAAATTCTGCCGGGTGTTAGCTAGATAGATGGATTTTGACCGTTACAATATACTCTATTATAAAGGCACAATTATTGGAAATACAAGTGGAATAGGATTTATTATAAATAAAAAAATGGAAGAATAACATTGTGGAGATTGATGGTGTATCGGACAGAGTGGTAAGATTAATTTTACAACTTAATAGCAGATACCAAATGCAGATAATTCAGGTTTATGCCACAACAAGTTCTTATAGTGATGAAGTAGTAGATTTTTATATGGATGTACAAAAGGCTTTTGATCAGAGTAAACAACATTTTAAAATTGTTATGGGAGACTTTAATGCTAGAATTGGTAAACAAATGAAGGATGAAAATGCTGTAGCTAATTTTGGTTATGGTAATAGAATGAAGAGAGGACACAGACTTGTGGAGTTTGCAGAAAAAGAAAAACTTTATATTATTAATTCTTTTTTTTTTTTTGAGAAAAATGTTAAAAGGAAATGGACATGGAAGCATTCAAATGAAGGTACAGCAGAATTGGATTATATTTTGACTAACAGAAAATACATATTTCAAAATTGTAATGTTCTTAATAAATTTAACACAGGAAGTGATCATCGATTAGTAAAATGTAAGATTCATGTTAATGCAAAAGTAGAGAGACAAAAATTATTAAGAAAAACAATATTTACAGTTGATATTCCTAATCTTCAGAAACATTCTAATGAATTTAAATTAGAACTTACAAATCGGTTTCAAGTATTAGTAGATTTTGAACACGATTCAGATTTGAATGACATTAACAGGAAAATAACTGATACACTTTTAAAAACTGCAACAAAGATAGCTGGTAGAAAAAAGCAGCAATTGACCAATAAAATTTCTACTGAGACTAGAGAATTTATGAAGAAAAGAAGGAATATGAGGATATACAACAATGATGCATTAAAAAAGATTGAATATCTCAAATTTTGTAAAATGGTGTAGAAAAGAGTTGAAAATGATATAAAAAAGTATGATTGTGAACTAGCAAGGAAAGCTGTAGAAAAGAATAAAAGTCTAAAGAGTGTAAAACAACATTTTGGTATTGGTAGGAAATTTATATCTGCAATAAGAAAAAAATATGGCATTATTACTAAAAAGAAAGATGACATCATGAAATGCGTAGAAGACTTCTATCAAGAATTATATAGTAATAAAGAACAAGTGCCTCCTATACCTATTATATCTTCCGAATTGCCCACAATTTTGAATGAGGAAGTTAGACATGCAATTAAATTTATGAAAAAAGGGAAGGTTCCAGGTAATAATGGAATTATAATTGATATATTAAAAGAAGCAGGTGAAGAAATAGAAAATTTTTTAGCAAAGTTATATACCAAATGTCTAAAAGATAAAGATGTACCAGATGATTGTGAGAATGCAATATTAATATTAATATTTAAAAAAGGTGATAAAGAAGATATTAGAAATTACAGACCTATCAGTCTTTTATCAGTTTTATACAAAATTTTTACTAAGATGATTTTTACTCATCTACAGAAAACACTGGATTTCCACCAACCGAGAGAACAAGTAGGATTTAAAAGTGGTTTTAGTACAGTAGATCATATCCAGGTATTGAGAGAAATTATAGAAAGGACAAATGAATATGAGTTGCCACTATGCTTAGGATTTGTAGATTATGAAAAGGCATTTGATTCTATAAACATTTCTTTAGTGATTAAAGCATTGGATCATCAAGGCGTAGATTCAGGATATTGTCATATTTTAAAGAATATTTATAAAAATGCAACAGCAACAATCAGATTACATAATGATAGTAGGAAAATCGACATTGAAAAGGGTGTAAGACAGGGTGACTCCATATCTCCAAAACGTTTTACAGCAGTGCTGCAAAAAGTATTTTGTGGATTAAAATGGGGAGTTAAAGGAATGAAAGTAAATGGAGATTATTTAAGTCATTTAGATTTTGCAGATGATGTAGTTGTTTTTGCAAATAATGCTTTAGAGTTACAGGAAATGTTGCAGGAGTTATCAGATGAAAGTAGGACTAAAGATAAATGTTAAAAAGACTAAAATAATGTTTAATAGATTTTCTCAAATTATGAAACTAAAGATTGATTATGATGAGTTAGAAGAAGTTAACAGTTACAAATACTTTGGTCAGATTATTATTACAGATGGAAACATAATAGATGAAATTAATCATAGAATTAAACTTGGCTGGAGTGCTATAGATAGAAATAACTTGATACTAAAAGGAAATATGCCTATGTGTTTGAAAAGGAAGGTCTTTAATAAATGTGTTTTGCCAGTTCTTACTTATGGATTTGAGACTTGGACACTTAATAGAAGAGCAATACAGAGACTTCAGACCATTCAAAGAAGTATGGAGAGATGCATGTTGGGAATAACAAGAAGAGATCGAAAACGCAATGTATGGGTAAGTGAACAAACAGGTGTTACTGACCTCATTGAAAAATTTAAAAGACTGAAGTGGAGTTGGGCTGGACATATTGCTAGAAGAGATGATAATAGATGGACAATTGAAATTTTTAACTGAATTCCAAGAGATTGTAAAAGATCCAGAAAGAGACCACATGTGAGATAGATGGATGAAATAAGAAAGTGTGCAGGGGTGATGTGGAGAAGAGAAGCTAAAGATAGGAAAAGATGGATTGAACTTGGAGAGACCATCCTCCAGTGGATTGATAATGGTTGATGATGCTGATGATGATTCCAATATATATATATATATATTAAATTAAAAATTACAAAATATATTCACAACCAAAAATGTATCTTATCTCACCCCCCTTTCCTATTACAAACAATCTCAACAAAACTTAGAGAAATAAATACTTATTGTAATAAATTTGTTATACGTAAGAAATACTTTTTAAACATATATAATAGATGGGCAGGGGGAAATGCGTGTTTGCAGTTTAATAGATTAATATGACAACCAAGCATTATTCAATTTCCCTACGTAACTAACATATGCCTAAAGAAATTAATTAAATATTTTCATTACAATAAAGAATTAAATAAAACATTTACAGATACATAAGAAAATTAACCCAAGCACAAGTTCAGCATGCATTAAAAGACAATTGAATAAACACATAAATATGGAGTATATAAAAATTTATTAGCCATAGCCTGAAAGTTTCACGAGATTAACTTTATTACCTCATTCTGACGGATCAGTCCATGGGCATTTCCAATTTTGCACTAGAGTTCTTGAGCAAATTTTGATTTTCTTGGGTTTGTTGTTCAGCAGCAGCAGCTAGTACGTAGATTTCAGGAGCAGCATTCTCTGGGTGCGTTCAGATTTGATTGGTGGTACGGTGACAGGACATCTGATGGTAAATGACGGACAGCCAAGGCACTGGTTCCCGAGGAAAAACAGCCTACTGCCCCTTTACCCGTCATTCTAAGGTTAAAACGATTTCAAAACTTGTTTTACTAATAAGAAAGCCGGTCAGTCTTATGATGCGAATAAAACAATTAATCAGAAAATATTTATAATGTCCAAGTTTTCAGAATTACAAAATACCATTTTGCTGTCACAATATGCATCAGACCAACTAATTAAATAATTTACAATAATCAATCAGCCCTATTTATATGCTCTCTCTGATTATAATCTAACCCTGCAGTGGTCAAATCCATTCCTTAATTTATTAATTAATTGGAAACCAAGGAATGCACTTTTTTAATTAAATCTGCTCGTAGGCTCTGTTATTTTAATCTTATCAAATCTACTAATAAAACTGGCGCCAACATAGTTAAAATTAGCCACTATTGTTCTTTCCTTACCCTCACTGATTTAAAAAGAAAAATGGCATGATTTTGAAAAACTAAATAAAATTTTATAATAATAACTTTCTTTTGAAGTTAATGTTCAAAATCTATCCATCGGTGATATTATTTTATTAAATGCAAACAAATATAGCGAATACAATATCACAAAATAAACAGATTCAAAACAAACTAACTTCAAACAACAATTATTTTATAATATTTTAAATATTATTGCAGCATGTATGTAGATGAGAATATGTGACCTACTTTATTATACGAGCATATATATAAAATATAGTCAACGGTTTGAAAATAAAACCATTTAAGACAATTTTAATTATTATAAAACCCCGGGCACCCCGACATAAATTTAGGTGGGATTTCAGTAAATATACGCAGTACACACACAATATGATAAAATTAGGGTTTTAAATAAGGCATGAGGGTAGGAAACAGGAAGGCAAGTTGAAACTAAGATTGGTAAGGCATATTTTACTGTTTCACATTCCCTTAGTACGTCAACAAAAAAGGTTTTACACCCAGTGTTTACCAGCATTTTTGAATATCAACAAAAAAAATTTGACAAGGGACAATGAGATTTAATGATAAACCCGAATCATATTTCAACATTTTCTCATTCGCAAATACGTATATATATTTTGAAGCATTTTTTTTTTTTGATTGTTCAAATGCAAGTTAGAATATCTATTTTTTTTTAAAAGTTTATACGAGAGGGTCCAAATTCAGGTGTAGATAAAATGTCCAAATTCAAGTTAATGTTAATCAAAATTATGCACGAGTGTTCAAATTCAAATCCCTTTTTTTTTGCTTTTGTTTTTTTTTCCTTCTAACTGATATATATTTTTGTTATTCTCCTGGGTCAGGTGGGTAGTGCCAATCTCTCATACTCGGAGAATGCCCTCTTAGGTGGTACAATCTCTTTTCCTTGTCTGGCAGTTTGTTGGCCGAAAGACTGAAGTCCAACATAGTCAGGAATTCTGCCATCTCCTCTGGATCTTTTGGCTCCGTCTCAGAAAATGTGAAGCAATCTTTCAAACTCTCTATGTGCAAATGAGGGTTTTCCCGATCTCCCCTCGGAATATCTTGGTGTGGATGACTTTGGCTAACTGGGTTTGAATGCTTGGGTCAGGCGTCATGGCTCTACTGATGTTGGTGACCTCAGGGCTTTGGGTATTCTTGTCTTCATTGACCGGTAGTAGAATGTTTGGTGTGGTTTTGTTTTGATTACTATCTTCATCTTCTTTTGTTTCGTTATTATTATCTTCTATTTTTAGAACTAAAGTTTCCAAATTTAATTTTGGGTGAACCTCTCTTCTATTTCATGTTTCTCGTCAAGTTTTTGGAGCAATCCCTGTATCTCATGGAGTTCCTTGACATCATTAAGTAGGAATAGGATCAGTTCTCTCACTTTGCGCTTTTCTTTATCCCTGATTCTGGCTTCTTCGGTTTGTCGTCTGAAGAGTTCTTCTATATATTTTAACTGAAAGTCTATATTTGTCGTTTGCTGGCTTATTTCTGCTACTTTTGTTGGAGGCTCTGGAAATTCGGATGTGTCTATGTCTTTCTGTTTGATTTGCTTGATTTCGTTAATTACGAGCACGGTTAGTTCTCTAAACTCACTCTTTTCTTTTTTGGCTTCTTCCGTTTTGATTTTTTTTTTTTTTTGAACGTTATTATGATTTCTTCGTTATAAGTGGCAATTCTGGATCATGAATCTTCTGGTTATTATTATTTGTTATATATTGATAATTTTAAAGTCCTTTTAATTAAACTTCTTTAACAAATAATAGCGATTAGCTGTCTTCCACTCGGTCTCTGGCTTTTCCGTTCGTCCTTGTTTTATCCTGTAACTGATTTCACAATGCTGCTTGTTGTTTTTTTTTTGTTATTTTGGAAATATGATGAACTATTAATTTTTGTTTCCTCAAATTTTTTCTGCTGCTTGCTCAACTGTTTGGCTGTGTCCTATTTAACTATTTGCTAGATTCGGGTATCTCAATGTCATTCCTCCTTGTTCAATGATTTCAGATGGATAGATTTACAAATTATTATTATTATTACTTTTTTTTTTTTTACAGAAACTTGTTTACATAAGTAGCTATACATAAATTGACCAAACCCAAAATTTTTTTACAGCTTTACATGCATGAACCAATCGGTTCATCATCGTTATTTCAAAGTGCAATGCCATCTTTGGCAACATCTATATCATAATCTCCTCCAGGGATATTTAACTTAATTATTTCGTTTGACACCGGACGTTCAATTAGACAATCATATATTTTTATTTTTTTACAAATCTTATTCGATACAAAATTATATATGTTGCACTATTTTTTTTTGAAATTATGTTTAGTACAGTAATTAGCGCACATATATTTTTATTATACGACCAGAGCTGACAAAAGTTTACATATATATTGCTCGTGTCATACTATATTAAACTGAAAGTTCTCCAACTGATTGTCAGAAATGCCCGAGCCAAACCAAAATACATAGAATAATATCTTAAATATAAATCACAATATTGGAAATATTAAACTACAGGGAAATGGGTAATTAAAAGAGCTAAACACTATCAGGGTTTGTGAATGTTTAAATCGAAGCCTCATGTTGTAAAGCGCCATGGACCCGGGAAAAAAATAATACTATGTAACGGTCAAAATCCGTCTATCTAGCGAACAAACGGCAGAATTTAAACCCTAGACATGGAACTCAACACTAGAAAGGGTTACCTCCCAGAAATCCCAAGTTATAATCCAAAATCTAAACTCCACCACAGCCTCTACGTGATAACGCATTTGATGCTACGAATAGTATAACTTCATGCCGGTGCTGGTGATCAGGGAGAAAACAAGACTAAATCTAAAATAGCCCTAGGTTCATTTAACAATAACTTATAGATGTGCCCAAGATAAGTCTAATATGCTATGTAATTTATATTGCACCCTGAATAAATAAAGAAAAGAAATAAATTTAAAGATAATATTTAATAATCAGACGTTAAACAAAATTTTAGCGATAAATTTGATAGCTATATACGAAAGCAAACAACATGGCTGATATCTTGTACTTGGGTTATGGTTTATATAACGTGTCTAAAATACAGGGACATGGTAGGTAAGTGCAAGTCACGTAAAGACTTTAACAGAATTTTAATATTCTAAAACTATTTAAAATTTAAAAACTTAAATGTAAACAGAGAGTCGCTCGCAAAATGATTAGCTAAGTTATAAGATCGAGCTATGCTGAACGGAGTTAAAATTAATTTAAAATAATTACTGAGGGAAATGTACAGTGGTGCCAGCGATATAATGCCAAGGAGGGGTGGTTTCTGACCACGCAACTTTCCAAAATAATATGAAGAAATGGTCTTGGCTTTGGACAGGCATTTCGCCTTTTATTTGGGGCATCTCTAGCCCACTCACAGCTCAAGCCTGGCCCGCACCCAGGACCTTCGTAATTGTGGGGACGTACGCGAAATAATTCCCATGTGCCATTATAAAACAGTACTGGGAACAGCAGAGTAAAATAGGGGAAACAGATTTAACCATTGACGAACTTTGAAAATGGTAAGGTTTCAGCACCCAAGCACATAAATTTTAAAATATACTTAGTAAAAAGGGCAATTCATTAAAGAACAGAAATAGCTCTCTCTCAAATATCATATTTAATAGCCAGCAGACTCTCAACAAAACTTAGAGAAATAAATACTTATTCTAATAAATTTGTTATACATAAGAAATACTTTTTAAACATATATAATAGATGGGAGGGGGGAAATGCGTGTTTGTGGTTTAATAGATTAATATGGCAACCAAGTATTATTCAATTTCCCTATGTAACTCGCATATGCCTAAAGAAATTAATTAAATATTTTCATTACAATAAAGAATTAAATAAAATATTTACAGATACATAAAAAAATTAACTCAAGCACCATGCATTAAAAGACAATTGAATAAACACATAAATATGGAGTATATAAAAATTTATTAGCCATAGCCTGAAAGTTTCACGAGATCTCGGGTTAACTTTATTACCTCATTCTGACGGATCAGTCCGTCGTCATTTCCAATTTTGCATTAGAGTTCTTGAGCAAATTTTGATTTTCTTGAGTTTGTTGTTCAGCAGCAGCAGCTAGTACGTAGATTTCAAAAGCAGCATTCTCTGGGCTGGTTTAGTTGGGACTGGTAGTACGGTGACAGGACATCGGATGGTGAATGACGGACAGTCAAGGCACTGGTTCCTGAGGGAAAACAGCCTACTGCCCCTTTACCCTGTCATTCTAAGGTTAAAACGATTTCAAAACTTGTTTTACTAATAAGCAAGCCAGTGAGTCCAATGACACGAATAAAACAGGTAATCAGAAAATATTTATAATGTCCAAGTTTTCAGAATTACAAAATACCATTTTGCCGTCACAATATGCATCAGACCAACTAATTAAATAATTTACAATAATCAATCAGCCCTATTTATATACTCTCCCTGATTATAATCTAACCCTGCGGTGCTAAAATCCATTCCTTAATTTATTAATTAATTGGAAACCAAGGAATGCATTTTTTTAATTAAATCTGCTCGTAAGCTCTATTATTTTAATGTTATCAAATCTACTAATAAAACTGGCGCCAACATAGTTAAAATTAGCCACTATTGTTCTTTCCTTACCCTCACTGATTTAAAAAGAAAAATGGCATGATTTTGAAAAACTAAATAAAATTTTATATTTATAACTCTTTTGAAGTTAATGTTCAAAATCTATCCATCAGTGATATTATTTTATTAAATTCAAACAAATATAGCGAATATAATATCACAAAATAAACAGATTCAAAACAAACTAACCCCAAACAACAATTATTTTATATTTTAAATATTATCGCAGTATGTGTATAGATGAGAGTATGTGTATAGATGAGAATATGTGACCTACTTTATTATACGAGCATATATATAAAAAATACTCGATGGTTTGAAAATAAAACCATTTAAGACAATTTTAATTATTATAAAACCCTGGGCACCCCATTAGACATAAATTTAGGGTGGATTTCGGTAAATATACGCAGTACACCCACAATACGATAAAATTAGGGTTTTAAATAAAGCATGAGGATAGGAAACAGGAAGGCATGGTGAAACTAAGATTGGTAAGGCATATCTTACTGTTTCAATATGTCCACTTTTTAAATCAATTGTTTCTTCACCTTTTCTTTTAACTTCACAAAATCCAATAATGTCCCATTTAATATAAGACAGTTCTTCTAACTCTTGCAATCTTCCTTCACTTGAAAGTGATCTGCAGTTGTAAGTACCTAAATAAAAAGTCATCATCAAATGGCAGCCTGAGTCCGCAATCAGGGGATTCTTAGCACCCTCCGGCTTCGGCCACCAACCGCTGCCTTGGTTGGTGACTTTACAGCAACTGGGAATAAGGGCCATGATTTATTTTTGTCTGTCATAATTGTATCTATTGGAAAAAATATTCTTAAATTCGGAGGTAAAAAGCCAATAAACTCACCACGCTGGCTAATGCGTGTTGGTGAGTAGCCCATACATGTTTGTATATTATATGAATGATCACATAGTAGTAACAGCTGCAATGACAAGAAAGTATGGAGTGGACATCAGGAATTTGCCCTGCTCAGTTCCTTTAAGGCCTCCAAGAGGAGTCAAAGGGTCTCCTTTCAGTTAATAGCAAACTCTTCTCCGCAGCCATATTTTGGAATACGTGATATTTATTATTATATTTTTTTTTTTATTTTATTTTAGTGTGCCTTGAAAAAAAAAAAAGACTATATAAAATAGTAGAAACGTTGGATTTTTAAAGGAGTTTTTATTTATATATTGGATACTTATGAACTATTTTGGAAAGAAGAACTGTGTGACTGATATATTAAATTATTAGGAATATATCTATTTATATTAGTATTGTCAATTCTCTCTCTCTCTCTCTTTTTTACATTCATTATCTAATATCAGTTGGGTGATTAATTACCACTTCTGAACCACTGAGTATATTTATTTGCTTATGAGATTTGATTGATATTTATAATACTATTCTAATTTGCCATTTATATTGATTAATGATCAATTGACAGATGAGAACCCTATCTAAAATAAGTTTTTTTTTTTAATTTATAAAATTTAATGGTATTTTAAAAATGTATTAATTTCATAATTTTTACATCATTATATGGTTGCAAAAAGGAATTTGCTATAAACTGAAATAATTCCCTGAAGTCTTAAGGGCAATAAAAAGGAAAAATTCCTATCACTGCAATTATCATTATTAAGTGATTGTTCATCTTAAACAAAAAAATATTGGCTATGCAAAGACTTATATGAGTAAATTTAAACTAAAAAAAAAACACACTCAAACATACTATGCTCTATCTTCTGAGAAGCTGGATAATCCAGAATTAAATATCAGTTGATTTTATCCAGGAAGGATTTATGAGCATCATTTTTTTATATAATAACATTTCTGATATGATAGACAAAAATAATTCCCAAAGATAATATAATTATCAAATAAGGCATTAATTGGAGACCAATAACTAGGGATACAAAATATTAACAGATTATGAAATTAAAGTAGCAATAAATAATGAATTTTATTTGACCACTTTCAACTATAGATCACTTTAAGATTATACAAATTTAAGAAAGGTGAAAAATGGCTGGGTAGTTTACTACCAAATGAGATATTTTCAGGTTTTATGAAGTTAGGGGGTGAAACAATGATATTCTATCATGAAGGCCTTAATATTAGGTGTTTAAATGAAATAAGATTCATTAAATCAAAATTAAAAAATAAGATTAGGGAGAATGGTAGATTAATGGTATATTACATACAGTAATAAGATTAATTATTTAACAGAAGGCAATTAAATGCAAGCAATTCAGATTTATGACTCTAACAAATTCTTATTCTGACAAAAAAGCACACAGAGCTTTGATAGATATTCAGAATGCTTTTGAATAGATGAAATATTTTTTAATTTTAAATAGTCATGGAAAATTTTAATGAATAAAAAATATTTGAAAAAATAAAAAAATAATGGGTAAATTTGGATAATAATAATAATAAACAGCCATTCAAAAATGAGTACGGCCACTTTAACTCCAAAAAGAGAAGGAAAAAAAATAAACAGAGAGAAAAAACTCTAAAAATGAGTTTTGTGGTAACTATACAAATACTCAATTACAACATGCTGAATTCAATGTTCTGTTTACTTCTTCTTCACGAGAAAACTTTTCTTTCTGAAATACTTTCATCAGCTATCTCTCCAATATAGTCTAGTTTCTGCTATATCTTCCCAATGGAAACAATATATATTACACTTCAATACCTAGGGTCTACCTCTCCTATGAAATTTATGTTCAAGTTGATAATAAAAACCATTATTGGAAAACTTCCATTATTCATTTATTTTTATATGTCCAATCCAACAAAGATTATAATAATGGACTCAATAGTATTACAACTTGCAAGCTGAAAAACATATTGATTGATTTTACAATCTTGCCATTGTATATTTAAAATTTTACAGAGCATTCTTAAATTTTTCTAATGTCTTTAAAATGCATTGACAGGATGTCCAATTTTCGCTATAATAAATTGGATAAAATAACAGCTTTACATTCAGCTAACAGTTACAGTAGTTATTTCGCCATGATGAAGCAGAAGCACATTAGAGTCTGTGTTGGATCGCAACATCGACATGTTTACATTCTCAAGTTGATAACTGTCCAAGCTGAAAGATGCAGAGGATTTTTCTTCCATCACTTGCTGATAAAGAACTTGCGATTTTTGAACATTAATAAACTGAGATCATTATAAGTTGTATTTAAAACATTAAGAACATTTTGTAAATTGTCTTTTGAACTAGCAAAAGTAGCACAATCATCAACATATTGTAAATCCAGAATCCAAGAAGACTAAGTCCTAGTTTTTGTTTTTAAACAATTCAAATTAAAAATTCCATCATTAAACCTTCATCCCTATCTAATTAAAAATAATTCCAAAGACCACTGTTATAAAAATTGAAAACAAAGTTGAAGAAAATACACATCTTTGTTTTAACACCAGTTTTAAATTCAAATGCATCTGATTTTCCACCAGTAGTAATAATATTTCCTTTTATTCCATTATGTAAAAGCCGTTATAATACAATAAATTTTGGAAGACAACAAACTAATTTCAAACAATGCTATGGATCTATCCTATTAATTGAATCAAATTGTCTTGCCCAAATCAATAAAAGCAATATATAAATCATTCCTTTATTATTGACACTACGTGCATTTGTCTGGCAACAAACATCACATCTATAGTGCTTCTTGATTCCTTAAAATCACTATAACTGGAAGCAATCTTGTCTATTCCCTTTGTTTTTAAACAATTGGAACAATTAAAGCATCCTTAAAATCAGATGGCACAACTTCGTGTCCAGATATTCCTAAAAAATTCCAATATTTTTAAAACCGATATATCATTACCATATTTTAAAACTTACAGGTATTTCAACAGGGCCTGCAGGCTTTAGATTTTTAAGATTACAAAGAACTATTTTGACTTCATTAAGCTTAGTATCTTTGTCCAAATCTAAATGAATAGATAAAATGGATATATCATTAAAAGTCATTATATAAAAATATTCTTTCCACTTATTTAAAATATCATTTTCATATAAGTGAGGAACATTAGTAGATTTACTAAGACTATGATAGTTTCTCAGATCTATATGTTGCTTTCGATGGTCAAAAAAAGATCCAGAATGATCGCAATCAGAAAATGTATGAATCTTCTTTGCAGTTTTAATCCACCCATCATTTTTAAGCCTTGTTACCAGAAGTTGAACTTCTGCCTTCAAATTTTTGTATTTATTATAAAGTTTCACCTTTAATCTATTATTTTGCCAAGTAGAGAATTCCAGTTTTTTAATTATTAAATCATTAATATGTTCACTGTCAGAAAACCAGTCAGGATTCGTCCTTTTTAATTTAATAAACCCAAGAATAGATTTACTTATATTCCTAAGAGAGTTTCAGTAATAAGATAATTCTGAGCATCCAAATTAGCAATTTTAGTGTTTAAAGTAGCTGTTGAAGTTTAGTATGTATAATAATTCTTCTAAAGAGTAAACATCATTTTTTTTGTGTGAATATGATTGGAATAACATCTATTTTTTAATGCAATTATGGTTTTAATCTTACAGTGTACTAATATATGATCTGTCCAATAATCTGACTTTGTGAAATACGTGTAATGTGAACTTCTTTTGTATTCTGACTCCTAACAATAATACAATCTATTAAATGTCATTGTTTTGAGAGTGGATGCATCTATATTTTTCTGCCTAAGCAAAGTGTTTGTGACAAACAATCCGTGTGTTATGCATAAATTCAATAATACCAAACCATTTGAATTTAAATCTTCAACATCATTATTTCCATTAACTTTTGACCAAAGTCTATTATTTGTTTCAACAAAAGTCTCCAAAAAGAAAAATTAAATCTTTTAATATTATTGCTGTAATAATACTACATATCAAGAAATAAAGGTTTTTCCTTCTATTAATTCTCTGATTGCATAGACACTAATAAAATGAGAACTTTTAAAATACCATTAGTCTTTCACTGATATGAGGAATTCCAATAATAGAAGATAACAAATTACACATTATAACAAATTCAATACCTTGCACTCTTCTTTCACTGAGTAACCTGCCTTTCCAAAAAAAACTTGTATCCATCGATCTGTTCTATTAAACTTCCTTTCTCAAGCAGACAAGTTTCAATAAGAGCAGCTATATCAATCTTAAATATTGTAGTTCTTTAGCCATAAGTGATGTTCTCTGTTCTGGTTTTGAAGAGTTTGCATTAAGTAAAGATTGTGTATTCTATGTATTTATATTTTAGAAAAAAATTATATTTATATATCATTTATTATACTCCTACTGCTATTATTTTTACTATTCTTATTTCTACCAGTGAAAGGATTAATCTGCCAGGCATGACAACCTATCCAGACCATGTGAGATAGGCCATTTTTAGACCACATTTTCTAGACACTTCTATGGTAGGCAGGAGAATCCCTAAGTAGGGCTGCCTAAACATACAATTCCAAATTGAGTTATTAGTGATATTAAGATCACAACTAAAGACTAATATCTTTCTTAATAATTGAGCAATACTGGAGTCACAAATGCTGTGTGTCGAGTTAAAGGATGGAAATGTTATAGCACAAACGACAATCCCATTGTCACAATGCTTATAAGATGTCAGATGTCATGAGAGGCTTACAATAACTAGACGAACAGAATAAATCTGTTGGATAAAATCTGATTTAGAGTTTTTATACTTAATGAATAGCTACATCATATATTTTTAGTAATAGCTTCATTTTAAATTCTTTGGTAGTTTCTATGAAAAAGACAACTATCTAGAGATGATCGTTTAACTACTTGATAAAAAATTAATTGCTGTACAATTTTTTAACTATTTTTTTTTTTTAAGAAAAAATTGTATAAATAAAATATATTTACACAAAGTTTCATTTTTATCTTATTAATCCTAGCTGAGCTTTTATGCAAGAAAAGTTGTGACAATCAATTTTAAAAAATGATAATTTCTTTGATTTTAAATATATAGTGAAACTGTGATGTGCACTCTATCAATATACACAAACCAAAAAAAAAAATTAAAGAAAAAAAAAAAAAAACATTAAAATTCGTAAATGTAATAAATTTTACAATTTAGCAGCAGCCAGTTTATGCAATCTCATTATTAACAAAAAGCATTAAAATGCCCAAATTTAATAATAAAGGAGCAGCAATTTTTCTGTCTTCATTTGCCATATACATTCATGTTCATTAACATGGTGATGGTTTTTTGGCTTACATTGAACGAATATATATTTTATTTTCCATTTTATAATCCTTTCCAAATTGGATGTGGTACAGCATTTCACATAATAAAATACTTTCTAAACATAAAACTATGTTTTATAAAATTAAAGAAAATTCTTTAATTATCTTTCTTACATTATAAATGAAAGTTATTGATTTAGTAGCAACAGGCAAAAAGAAGTGTCAAATGTTCTTATATTGTATCAGAAAGCTTGAAGAAGTTAACCAAGAATCTGAAATAGGATAATTACATAAATTCTTCAGTTGAATGCAGAGTTAAAAGTCATCAAAAAAACTAGAGGCTTTAGTTTTCTGATAATGAGGCTATTTTTTTTCCATAGAGGAAAAAAAAGTTATTGAAGATAAAATATATCATCCAGAGTATGTTTAATTGTGATGGAATCTGACATTTTACTTCTCATTTTATTTTTTGAATGAAATATAAAAAAGTGAATTTACAATGAATTTATGTATATGAATTTATTATTACTGTTTATTATTTTTTTAAATTTTGTTTACACTATACATAATTTTAATATATATATATGCCATCATCTTTGATTATAATCAATCCATTACTGCAGGGGGAAAGCAACTCTGCATTTAATAATTTCTTCAACCCATAATTTCTCTATATCACAAGCAGACTTCTTTATTTCATTAATTCACCTTATATGTAATCTTATTTTAGATTTTTTAAAATCTCTTGGGATCCAATTTAAAATTTCAACCGTCCATCTATTATCATCCCTTCAAACAATATGTTCAGTGCAGGCTTATTTCAGTCTCTTAATACTTTCAATGTTATCAATCATACATGTTTATTCTTTCTTTTGATTTGTTATTACTTCTAATATACATTTCACTATAAATTGACTAATCTGAAATCTCTGTAGTACTATTCTGTTAAGTCTTCAAGTCTCAAATTCAAAGCTAAAAAATGATAAAATGCATCTATTAAAAACTTTCCTTCCAAATACATAGGCATATTTTCTTTTAATACGAAGTTATTTCTAACAAAACCATTCCATCCAAATTTAATTCTGTGATTAATTTCATCCTTTACATCTCTATCGGTATATATTTGTAATTGTTAACTTCTGATTTATGATTATCAATTTTTATTTTCTTCTTTTAAGAACATTCATTGAACCATACTTTAGCCTTTTTAGTTTGACCTTAATCTTATTTTCTTACTACCCTCACATTATTTACTGAAACCTTAAAGCATTATATACAAAAAGAACCGCATCAAAACCTAGATGACTTAAATAATCTCATTTACTTTTGCTGGCTTTCCATTTCAATCCACAAAACACTTCTCATAAAACAGCTGTAAAAGATTTTGGAGATGTATAATCACCCTAATGTACATTTTTGTCAATGTTAATACTCTTAATATCAACATATAATCTATTGTTTGCTCTTGTACTTTGATAAATATTCTTCCGAAGATGACACTATCCCAAATCCAAAGCTTTAATCATCGTGGAAATACTTTCAAATCAAATGCCTTTTAATAATCAAATCCGAAGCATAATGCAACTCCTATTTATTGGATTTTTTCTATAGCTTTTTTCTCAAAAAATACCTTTCAAATCCAACTTGTTTTTTAGGTTGTAAAAATCCAAAGTTCATTGAAGACGAATTGTAATTATCTTGGTAAAAATTTTGTATAGAACTTACAGAAGAATCCATAGGTCTATAATTTCTAATATTTTCTTCATTACCTTTTTTAAAGATCAATATTATTACTGCATTCTTCCAATCAGGTGTATTGCCAACAATTTTTCTACTTATTTACCTACTTCTTTTACAATTCATCATTTCCTGCAGCTTCTGCATAAATTTAGTTGCATATTTTACCATTTCATTTAAATATCACAATTTAGAAAATATAAAAATTGTAGGCAATATTTTATTTCTTAAACAGAGCAAAACTCTCCATACAGTATTGCCACCTGTGCTAAACAGAGTAATCAATGGATGCGAAAAGGCTTGTGCATAAAATCCCTATCTAATGCCTACTCATCCAATATCCCCAGATTAGTTTCTGGCTTGTGGTCTTCGTCAGTGAGGAGCTTTGGATCTGAGAGCACTGCATCTAGATCTTAGGATCTAATGCAACCCTCTAGCAACCACCTTTTATCTCTAATTAACTACAAAACTATGAGAATGAAATTGAAAACACAAAAAATATTTTCAATCTAAGCTCAATAGCTTATATAGTCATATGGGTCTGAACTCAGTTCAGCACCCATACATTTTGATGTCTTTGGCTCTTTTACAACAACAGCCACCACTATCCTATTAGGCAGGATTGGTGTTAAACCATTAAGCATCACATGATCACATTTCCTATACTAGCACATTAATTGTTGATAAACAGAGCAAAACTCTCCATACAGTATTGCCACCTGTGCTAAACAGAGTAATCAATGAATGCCAGAAGGCTTGTGCATAAAATCCCTATCTAATGCCTACTCATCCAATATCCCCAGGCTAGTTTCTAGCTTGTGGCCTTCGTCAGTGAGGAGCTTTGGATCTGAGAGCACTGCATCTAGATCTTAGGATCTAATGCAACCCTCTAGCAACCACCTTTTATCTCTACTTGACTACAAAACTATGAGAATAAATTGAAAACACAAAAAAATATTTTCAATCTAAGCTCAATAGCTTATATAGTCATATGCATTAGATCCTAAGATCTAGATGCAGTGCTCTCAGATCCAAAGCTCCTCACTGACGAAGGCCACAAGCCAGAAACTAGTCTGGGGATATTGGATGAGTAGGCATTAGATAGGGATTTTATGCACAAGCCTTCTGACATCCATCGATTACTCTGTTTAGCACAGGTGGCAATACTGTATGGAGAGTTTTGCTCTGTTTATCAACAATTAATGTGCTAGTATAGGAAATGTGATCATGTGATGCTTAATGGTTTAACACCAATCCTGCCTAATAGAATAGTGGTGGCTATGGTTGTAAAAGAACCAAAGACATCAAAATGTATGGGTGCTGAACTGAGTTCAGACCCATATGACTATATAAGCTATTGAGCTTAGATTGAAAATATTTTTTGTTTTCATTCTCATAGTTTTGTAGTTAAGTAGAGATAAAAGGTGGTTGCTAGAGGGTTGCATTAGATCCTAAGATCTAGATGCAGTGCTCTCAGATCCAAAGCTCCTCACTGACGAAGGACACAAGCCAGAAACTAGTCTGGGGATATTGGATGAGTAGGCATTAGATAGGGATTTTATGCACAAGCCTTCTTCCATCCATTGATTACTCTGTTTAGCACAGGTGGCAATACTGTATGGAGAGTTTTGCTCTGTTTATCAACAATTAATGTGCTAGTATAGGAAATGTGATCATGTGATGCTTAATGGTTTAACACCAATCCTGCCTAATAGGATAGTCGTGGCTATGGTTGTAAAAGAGCCAAAGACACCAAAATGTATGGGTGCTGAACTAAGTTCAGACCCATATGACTATATAAGCTATTGAGCTTAGATTGAAAATATTTTTTGTGTTTTCAATTTCATTCTCATAGTTTTGTAGGTAAGTAGAGATAAAAGGTGGTTGCTAGAGGGTTGCATTAGATCCTGAGATCTAGATGCAGTGCTCTCAGATCCAAAGCTCCTCACTGACGAAGGCCACAAGCCAGAAACTAGTCTGGGGATATTGGATGAGTAGGCATTAGATAGGGATTTTATGCACAAGCCTTCTGGCATCCATTGATTACTTTGTTTAGCACAGGTGGCAATACTGTATAGAGAGTTTTGCTCTGTTTATCAACAATTAATGTGCTAGTATAGGAAATGTGATCATGTGATGCTTAATGGTTTATTTTATTTCTTCTGTTTATTACTATATAATTTTTTAAAGAACTCTTCAACACTTTTCTAATGCCATCTTTCTTTTCAGTAATAGTTCTATTTTTTCTTTTCTTTTTTTGCAGAAACAATTTTCCTTCTGATATCAAAATATCTTACAAAAAAATAAAGATAACATGTTTTAAAAGCAAATATTGTTGTTGTATTTTGCTATGATTTATAAATAAAAATATTTGGCTATTTTTGTTTTGTTTGTTATACCTTTAAAATAAAATTTTAGAACCCTAATGACAATCATTTATCTAAAATAATATTCTATTTCCTCATTATAATCAATAGCACTTTTTTTTCTTCATAGTTTTCAATTTTGTCATACAAATAGATTTCTTTAAAACTACTAAGATCTAACCTTATCTAATTAACATATGCTGATGAATTACTATCAAACTATTCATGCTACTTCAATTTTAAAACTCTCCATTTCTACCAACTTCATCATACTGAGAAAACAAACTTAGAAACTGTAGAAATATGATGCTTTCTTATCCAATTCCATCCAGTTTTATCCCTTGCACAAGGACTTAACGAATGTAAACTAGCTTTACACTACACTTTAATATCATCAACTCTTATTTTATGAGATATTCCCCTTTGTTTGTGGCTTAAATAGTACCAAAAAATTAGAATTTATACCAAAAAATTATAATTTCCTCTCAGCAACTTTAATCAATAAAATCTTAAGATTTACATTTTTGAACAATACTTCATTGGTAACTTTTTTTGCATTCATCCAATTCTCAATAAAATGTTCTACAGCATGTCTTTTCAATGATTATAATTCATTCCCTAAACCTAATGCCATTACTCATGTTTTACATCTATGTATTATATTAGTATCGTGTTTAACCCAATTAGTTCAGTTTATTACTTATATCTTTATTTTTCAAAAACTTGTTGATGGTTTGTAAACATGTTCTTCTTTTTGCTATTCTTAATTTTACTTCCTTTCAGCAATATAGATCTTTAATGATTTTATATCAAATATAAAATTATCTATCTTGTCTAGCTCAATAAAATTAATTTACAATAATATTGATTTAGAGTTTTCTCTTTCCCAAACAAAAATTACTTATATTTGTGTACAATCCATATTTCTAAGCTTCCTTATTTAGTATCTTTAATGGTGATTTCAGTACCTTTTCAATGTTTATTATATCATCTACATATTTTATTTAATCACATTCAATGAATTAGTATTCCTTTGAACTTTTCTTAGATATTATCCATTACTTTGTCCAAATATGTGATAAATATTCTTTGTAGGATTGGATCTCTTAGTCATATCTTTTCCAATTTTAAACAAATTTCCACTACTTCCACATATTCTCACTGCTGTTATAAATAATAATATTCTTTAAAAGATTATTTTTATTATCTACTCCATATGCCTCAAGCAGTATACTTTTTAATCAATGCTATAAAAATTTTCAGCAAGACAATAAAGCACATATATCATTTTCTATTTAATTTCTCTGCAATAAGGCAGTAGTAATATTTATTGAGAGACATTCTTATTTATCTATAAATTTTTCCTGTATATGAATCTTTAATCCTTTATTCAAAATGTTTAAGACTTTACCAAAAATGCTTACTGGAACAATTCTAGTCAAGCAACTTTTCTATTTATTAGAATTAACAATAATTTTATCTATATTTTGACAATATATGTTCTTTTTTAAAAAATAAACTATCTTTTCCATATATGATTATTGCCCCAACCATTTTCTCAATTCCAGTTCTCTTATTCTTCTTAAGTTTAGTCATTGGGTTTTTAATATTTTTCAATAAAATATCTTCAGTATTATAAAATGTCAATGCTATTTTAATAAGTTCCTTTACTCATTTGATATTTTTTGGCAGTATGCTTTATATAATTCACAACAATAATTTGACCATTGTGTAAAATTTCACCTTTGTTAGCTAGCATTTTTATATGTTTAACTTTCATTATCCTTTGTGTTAAATGGCATTTTCTGCTAAGTTTTCCTACCATTAATACTATGTTTATTATGTTATTTTTCTATACTTCTGCAAACAACCTACAACCATTTTTGACTATCTTTTTTATTTTTTTTTATTTCATGGCACTTTGTCTTACATTACTGTTTTGCGATTTCTGAATCATCCCTTCAGCATCTCAGCACAAACCTTCCCTATACCAGTTTTAGTGTTTCTTATATAATCCAATCTTTCTCTTTTCTTCATCAGATATAATTGCAGTAAGTTTTTTTAAGCATCGATATTTTCCATTTCTTTTATCTCTCTTATTTTTTGTTAAGGCTTTTCCATCTCTGAAAATGAATTTTAAAATATAAAATGGCATTTCTTTCTTAAATGCCAGTTTGACATTTACAATTAAGCTATGATTGATATGTGTATATCCATGCTACTATTGTATTAATGTGAATATTCTGTTTATTAATACTATATCCATCATATCTTTGTCTTTCTGTCATTCTAACACTATGTCTCTTTTTGTCAGTTTTTTTTTATTGGAATCATATGTTGGTAATCAGGTCATATTCCAATACTAATTCTAAAAGTGTTCTATCATATTCATTTCTTTCTCAAAGTTATGTTTTCATAAAACATATTCCCATTCTAATTTTCACCCCTAATCTCCTCAACTGATGACTTTATGAAATAGAACATCAAGACTTAGTTTAAAATTCCTATAATAATGTTCTATTTCGTGATTGTAATATTTTACATAGAGCATATACTTTAATAATTGTAATGTTAAATGAAGTGGAATATATTTTGAATCTATCAACAGTCATTCTTGTATTGATTAATTAAAAAAAAATCCTTCACTATTTATGAGTTTTGAAAATATACCAAACCAGATGACTCCACAACTATTTAAGTATACAAATCCAGCATTTTTCAACCAATCCAAGAACATCACATTTGGAAAAGTTTTGATATAGTAAAGTCCCATAAACACTATTTAACAACTGAAATATCAAATTAGTTAACCAAATTCACAAAGTTTTCATTTATAATTTCAGATTATAGATAGTCTATTAATTTAAATACTAATCACCTATACGTGGTTATCATTTAGGTAGAAGAAACTGTTACATAATTATTTTATAAATAATATTCAAACTAATTTAATGGCTTAAAATCACCAGTAATCTAAGATATTTATGACAAAAGTCTTATGTATTACTTGCATCTTTTATAAGTCTAGGAAATGATCAATATATAAATGTTAGGACAATCTAAACTAGAAATGATAGACTATGTTTATAAATTTCATCTTTCATTCATGCTAAGCATGCTTTCAATATAATGAGTATCATAATCATAGGTCTTTTTAGTTTATTGTGAATTGTTCATATGTGCACTTGCTAGCTATTTATTCTAACATTTATATATTTAACATTACAATTATACATAAAAGAGATAATAATTTTAGTTACCAAATAGTCTAGGAAAATAAATTAAAAAATAGTATCGGTTTTGATTTAAAAGCCGAGCAGGTAAATACTATTTTTAGATGAAGTTATTAACTGACTACTTCACAGCTGAATTTTAAATTTAAAAAATGCATAGAAAATCATGTTAAAACTTTCAATATTTGCAGCTATAAATGTATAAAAATCTTACAATTACTTATTCTATACATATAAATAATCATTATTCTGCAAGAAGCTTTGATATTTGGGTGAAAATTATACTAAGTCAAGCTTCTTTTTGTATTTAACAATAGTAATGTTAGTCTAAGGATAAATGCAGTCTATTGCATAAAGCCACTTACATAAGGAATAATATTCAAACTATTATGTTGATGTCTAATGATAGAAATACTTTTATGTTATTTACTTATATCTTTCCCTTTGAAAAAAAAAAAGAAATCACACAAATAGTAAAGAAACACAACTTGTCAATGATTGTCTTTCATTGATAGGGCAGTGCAGGCCAAGGCCTCTTCAAAAACTTTTCTTCAAAAGCTTATCACACTTTTATTTTACACAATGGTCTAAAAAACTTCTTGATCTTATTATCCTATCTCAAAGTAGATTTTTTCTAAGAATGCTTATTATCTCCTAGAACTCAATTGAAAATTGGATAATACATTATTATCTTTCATCATAGAATTTTATATTAATTTCTTTATCCAAATGTAGGTTTAGGAAATAAGATGTTCTGATCAAGTGATAATATTCAATTTAAAAGTAGTTTACCATTGTTAATTTTATATAAAAATATATTTACTTCAATTTTTCTGTAATGATCTGGCAAGTTATAATCATACTTGCCAGTCCACATTAGGTTGGGTTTTCTTTCTATAAAATCTAATCCTGTTAATATTAAGCTAAAACTTCACCGATTGTCTGACTTTCTCTTAAGTGCCCAGCCTATTTCCACTTATCTTTATTCTAGTTAGTAATGACCAGTTTAGTCTTAAATCTGTATATTTTTCTTTATGCCTCTCTCTTATTCCAAATTTTTTTTCCCCATAATTCTTTGCATCACATGATGATTTCTTTTTGAATCAAAATTTCATGTTAACCTCAAATTTATTAGTGTTTTTCTTTATAAATAAAAAACTAAATCTTCAAGCTTTTCTTCTCTTACTTCTACTATTACACTTTTTTTTTCTTCAAACTAACATGCACAAATTCTCAATTTGTTCAACTGCATTCCAATACACAAACTATCAATCTAAAAGCAGATTCCACAGGCTACATCAGATCATCTCCATGCATACATATTAATTTAAATACAGTAATCCATAAATTAAAATAGTTGTAACTTAAAATTAAATACTTGTTTATCTAAAAAAATCCCCATTCTAATATCTTTTCTGCAATCTCCATATTCAACCTTCTGAATTTGGATTAACTATCTGCCAGACGGGCCATACAAGAGAATCTGTGGAAAAAAAACTAATCCAAAACAAAATAAAGAATGACACTGAAACATCAAAGTGCTTATTGTGTTGATTTAGAGTAACAAACAAAAAAATCATAATATACACAACCAAAAACTTATACTTCATAAAATGTAGATAGTTGTAAATTTCATGTAATTTATTATATTTTAAGAATATAATTGTTTTCAAATGAGACATTTAATAAATATATGTACTTTTATGAATTATTTTATTTACTATTTCTATTTAAACATTAATATCAATTATTTTATTTAATGTACTTTTTGCCACAAGTAGATAACTTTTTAGAAAATACATTATTTTCAACATGAATTATATTTGATATGTTCATTTCTATTTATGGATTTTATTCTTTACTGCATTTACTTAGCACATTTGTTTCTGTTAATTAATTTCTTAATTTTTTATTTTATTTTATTGTTTTGCTTGCTAAAAGTCTTCTGAGGAAATCAAGTAATAAATATCTACATTTTTTTTCTTATGGATTTTTTCATGGGTTCTTGTTTGTATTAAATCATTAAACCTAAACAAAGGCAAAACTCCCCATACAGTAGTGCCACTCTGTGCCAAACAGAGTAATCAATGGATGCCAGAAGGCTTGTGCATAAAATCCCTATGCACAAGCCTTCTGGCATCCATTGATTACTCTGTTTGGCACAGGGTGGCACTACTGTATGGGGAGTTTTGCCTTTGTTTACAACAAATTATGTGCTAGTATAGAGATGGTGATCATGTGATGTTTGATGGTTTAATCATTAAACCTCACATGATCACCATTTTTTCTTGTTTATAGTGACAACCTACAGATAAATTGTTCAATTTCAATTATAACATACACTAACAGAAATTAAAATTTCTAATTAATCTGTTTAATCCCTTATGCAGCTCACAACCAATAATCACAGGTTCAGAAAATCCAAAGAGCATAACTAAGTATCTTTTTATATATTGATTATACTTCTAATCTTAGGCTGAAATCTATATTATTTCATTTTGCTACATTTAATAATTTTTATAAGACAATATATACTTTTTTCTTATCTTTACTAGCTTATTATTTTGTCTTTCATTCTTCTTTTTGCTTTGTTTATGACTTAATGTTTCACTACTAATATTTATTCTGGCAACAGTAATGTAAGGTGATGTGACAGTTGAAGTTCATGTGAAGAGCTAAATATCATTTTATCTGTTCATGAAAAAGAAACATAAACTACTCATATATACTACGTTAATAATTATGAAAAGTATAACAAAAAGAATGCCACTATAATTCTGAAAGATGGTTACTACAATTCTGAAAGATAGTTCCTTCAATTCTAATGTCATTCAACATATTATTGACTAAAGCCATAAATATTTCCAGGTATTTGTGGCTTGTATGATCTGGATTAAATCTATTTGGAAATATAATAGTCCAAGGACTCCCTGCAGGAAATGAAAATCGAAAGTTGCAAGCTGAAGTTCATCACTGAAATCTGGAATATGTCTATTACGAATTTTAAAAAAACAAAACAAACAAACTTGAAATGATCAAAATGAAATGAATAGCATACATACTGACATCTTGGACGTAATGTAAACTTAACTGGATCCGCAAGGATTAGCATCACTTTTAATCTTGAAAACGATCAATTAAATTTCGTGAAGATTAATTCAGCATTATTAAAATAAAACTCCATGCTCCAATAATTCAAGGAGAAAAATAAAATATTGTAAAGTTTAACGATCAGGTACAGACAGACTTTGATAAAACATGCAAAAAAAAAAGATATACTTTTAATAGTCTATGTGACTGAAAGAATGAATCAAAGTCGCTAAATAGTATTGATGGGGCGACGGGAAGATATACATAATACAATAAAAACAACTATATTAATAATTTTTAACCACAATTTTCTTATTTTATTATCTCACAATATATATTACCACAATCACTCGCAGTTGTCAATAAATAACACAAATAAAACAATGTGCTTTCACAAGTCATACTTAAATAATTTATTATAAGCTTTAAATAACGTTGGTTATTTGTACAATAGCACTTCTTGACAATTTTAAAGCAACTATATATTTTATTATTATCACTTTCATTCGCATATTAACTAAAGCCTTTGCTTTTATATATATAAAAATGAAATATTAAAAGTGACGACTTGAAATCTTACCATTTGATCTCGATATCAAAATGCGATTCGCCATTATTTTTATTATCAATAGATGGCAGTATTAGCGTCTTTTTTTTTAAGTTAAGGCGGTAAAACTAAAATGGCGTCGCAATTTAAAGGTCTTTTTGAAGAAGATTTATGCCCCCAAATAGAAAATCTACCTCTGATCCGCTTTTCATATAATTTGGAGTCCATTATAGATAAGGTATTTATATTATAAATTATTACTTGTATGTCGATTTAAGTAACAATTAAATAAATCTTAATTTAAGATTTTTGCTCTAATTTTATTGTGTCAAAAAATTTTAAATGCTTTTTATTTTGTCTTTATAAACGAGGGGAAATAATAATATCATTTTTCTTTTGTTGTAATAGCCGATATTATATATATAAAAAGTTCTACTCTTAGCTATTTCATTTATTTTTATAATTATGCCTAGAAGATTTTCTAATATTTCGGCTACTTCCAACCCATTATTTTGACTATGTACAATAATTTATTTTTAGTATTTGCTAGTATAATTTAATACTAGATTCCTTACACGTGCTTGTGTTTGACAATGTGCTGTGTTAAGGCTATCGATGGACTCCATAGATGGTAGTTTGTTGAATGACAAATAATGCTGAACAGAGTATTGCCCATTGGCTTGTAGAATATAATGTTGGTTCATGAAGATTAGGTACTGTTTTCAATACAGATAGTTTTTCTGTGTTTTTTTTTTTTTTCAGTAACTAAATTTAGTGTAGGGTGAGGTGAGACCTTAATGCTGTTGGTCAGCTTACAATACTAATTATGAAAATGGGGCCATTTTTATTAATCTAACCCCAGCTTCTGATTCTATTTGAAAACATTGTTTTTCAAAAATTTTCTAAAATGCTGGAAAACCATTAATTTACTTGGTAAAATGCTCTTCAATAAAAAAATTCAAGTCACACGGTTCATTTCTTTCACCTACTTTATTTAATATTTCCCCTGTGTTCTTCCAGAGATACAGATTGCAAGAAATTCATCTTTGCTGATAATATTACTTTGATTTTTTGCAAAAAAAGACTGCTGAAATAGAAAAGTCTCCCAATAAAGATATGAAAAAAATTAGAAATCTTTTTCCAAGACAGGTTTTATTTCTAATTCAGTCTGTCGTACTTTAACATTAACCTAACAGCAAGATTTGCCACAATATTTATCAGGCATGAATAAGACTTAGGTAAATATTTATTTCATATCTAGATATGACAGAAGATATTAGCATAAATATATATGGCTATAGTTATAAGTGAAACGTAAGATTTGTTAAAATATTAATACGGTCATTGTGACTGCAAACTGCAGTGGCAAAATTCACTGGAAGATCCCCTGTCAGGCCACATTCTTTATTAGGTCGTTTAAAGTCTTCAGCACTGACAATCCAAAAGTCTCCGGCAGAGTCTAGCACTGCCTTTTTGTATTTTTCTAATAATTGTTTCATTAATCCAAATATCTTGTTTGTTTTTTTCCAAAAGTAGTCTTTTTAACTAATTGTTATATATTTGTAAAACTAATATTAATTAGTTTTCCCGTTTAATTAGAATATTTTTAAATCTGAAATTCTTAATCATTTCTATTTCTAGACATAATTTGTTATTTTATAATTTACCAAAATCTAAAAAATTTAAATCACATGCTATATATTAGATATATACATACTGAGCAGAGAGTATATTTATTTTTCATCTAAACCATGAATCATCATAATCTAAAATATAATCCTATTTCATGCTATTTAGGAGTAATTTTCAATGATAGCCTAACTTATTTTCCTCGATTATATAAAATTAGATGAAAATTTCTAGCAATAACTTTCTTGGAATGCTGATCAGTATTATTTGCAGTTTGTAATGCAAGTATTTTATGGACAACTTCTTTTATACTAGCATATTCCACAGGTAAATATTGTGCCCCTGTTTGGAGAAAAAAATTCACACTAAACTCGCGATATTCAATTAAATATTACCACCACACTCAAGTGTACTTCTTTAAAGAGGCTTTCTGTTCTTTCACATATTCCTCCACCAGATATCATAATAAGTTTTAATGGTTTAGGAAAAATTGTTCACAAAAATGAATATTATTAAACTGTTAAGCAAATTGTATTTGACAGTTATTCAAGATATAGTTTCACCTCTACTGAAATCAAGATCCTTATTATTTGTCTAAGAATTTACAAAGAATTATTCCACAGAAAACTGAATTCTTATGAGATTCCAAATAATTTTTTTTTTAGATCCAATAATAAAACCATCTGGATTTGATCATCCTAGATGCAATTAGAGTTTCATCAACAGATTCTAATTAAATTGTCTTAAAAAAAATTCATATGCTAAATAAATTATAATGAAGTTGTGTGTTTGTGCATTACATTTCCATTCTTTAAATAGATGCACAACATTTCTGATTCCAATTCTCTTTAATTTTTTTATTAGTTCAAGCCCTCGAGAATAATGGGGATTTTAATAGGCTGGAAGTCCTTAGTCGTGATTTTTGCTTGAGGTAATACCAGGACAAAGATTGTATGTTTAGATAGCCTTCATTAGGGATCTTTCTGCCTAGTATGAAAATGCAAAGGATCTAAAAAATATGATCTGATAATAGTTGTCTCTCACAGTCTGGTTGCGTTGTCATACTTGGCTAATTACTCATTAAAATGATAAAATCATAATATCAATTGTAGTGGTAAAGCAGAAGTGATATATAATTTTTTAAATATAAGTAATTGGTATATGTGAATTTTACTTGGTTCAAACTTTTCAATATCATTGCAGAGGAAGTACTGATGACTAAGGATTTGTTTTATTTAAGATTGTTATAGCTGCTTTTAGTGAAGCATCTATATTAATAAAATTTAATAGAATAGCTAAATGACTACAAGTTTTTTTTGAAGGGCAGATTAATCAATGAAAGAAAAATGCATAGTGTTGGATTTGCTATACCGTCTAATTTAGTATCTTCTATTTTTGGAATTCCTTGATATATCAATGAAAGATTAATGTTATTAAAATTTGTCTTGCATAATGGAATTAGTGCTCATTTTGTTAGCGAATATACTCCAATATTAGTTTCAGAAAATTCTGTTCAAATTTTTCTTGGCGACTTCAATGCATATTTTATGTTCATTTTGTGGCCTGTTATTATTAAATTTTTGCACAATGCATAGATTGATTATCACAAACACTGTTTAGGCAGAAAAGTCACTATAAAGGAACATGGATACATTCACACTCAAAGCAGTGCAATTTAATAGATTACATTGTAATTAAAGTCAGAATACAAAATATGTTCATATATCATTCAATTTAGTGATAAAAAAAGAGGTAAAAAATACCCTTTATTAACATTTTAGCAGCTAAGCAATTTATTTCTTTATTCTATTATTTAACTTTTCTACATTCTAAATGTTTTTTTTTTTTTTGCATGATGCTGCAAGTGCTAAAATATCTGGTACAGATGGTGCATGTGAAGCAGCTATTATCTGCAAGTTTCATTTACTCACTGTTAAATAATTTGAAGCTTTACATTTTAGTTTTAGTTATAGTTTGTAATTGACAGTGAAGTTTTATTATTCATTTTAATTTTTTTTTTCTTTTAAGTTATTAAATATTTGTTTTTGGTAATTTTTTGTAAGTATATGTTGGTTCCATATAGAGCTTTTTAAGTTGTTAGAAGATGTGAAATATTTATATCAGAAATGTTAAAATTATTTAACAGTTTTTTTTAAGGGTAAAGATATTTTCTTTATTTCTAAAGATATTTTTAAATGTAATTATATTTAACGGTAATACATCGTCCGATCATCCACACCGCCCGATGGCGCTGTTTCTATGCAAAAGCACAGAAATATGCTATTTACAAGGCCATTCATAGATCTTATGGCCTTAGTAAACTATTCAAACCCTTAGATGATGAAGTTAATATTTCCCCAACATCACTAGCATGTGAACATTATCAGCGACGTGTTGTCACATTTTATATAGACGTTAGTAATGAATAATTAACAGCGTATCATATGAGAGTAATCAGAAAAAGTGTAACAGTACGCAGTTAACATTTTTTTTTTTTAAATGGAGTGTAATTTTAATAACGACAAATTATAAGTATTTCGAAAACGTCCCTAATTTCCTTGTTAGGTGGCACAATTTAATAAATGAGGAGTGTAAGTTGCGATTCAGGAAAGTTCACGCAAAAGTCATGCAATTTGCGAGATAAACAAAGTGAAATGGCTGAACATTATTCGGCGGGATTCAAGTTCTTTGATTTACCTGCTACAGAAGCAGACGTAGTGGCTTTCCTTCAGAAGAAGAATATTTTTCCCACGTAAAAGAACTGTGTTTGTGGTGGTGTTATGAAATTATGACGATGTAAAATCTCAGAAATGGAATGCGAATCACGTCAATGCTGTCGAAACGTGTAAATCCAAAATAAAGTACCAAATATTCTATGTATTTCTTTATGAATAAAAGTTAATATTTTTGAACCCCCGGTAAATAAAACAAAAATAAATGTTTTTAAAAAATATTCATAAAATTTCAAATTTTTTAAAAAGAAAAAAAAGGCAGAATGTTTTTTTTTATTAAAAAAAAGACGGTATGTTTTAAAAAATAAAATAAGACCGAAGGTTAATTTAAAACCAAAACTTATATTTGTTTTTAAAAATTTGTAATAAACCCATTATCAAAAAAAAAAAATCTGTAAAAAATATATATATAAAACACATTAAAAAAAAAAAAAACCTTAAAGAAATATAGGTACTTATAACGTAATTGGGCTTGGCCACTTGATGGCGTTCTGGCTCGCCAAAACACCTAACAAATGCCGTTTACAAGGCCTGACTTACGGCTATAGAAAACATCTATGTTTGTCTTAGCCATTAGAAGGCTGTTTATGATGCGTAACGCAGAAATAATACGGCCCATTTCTGCTTCGCGACAGTTATTGTGAATCCACGCACTTATCTTTCGTTTACAGTTTGATATATATATGTGTTTAGTTGGATTAGTCAAATTTTTACAATATATGTTACACAATATTTGTATTTATAATTTATTTAATAAACAAGAATTTATAGTAATTTTCTAAACGGCCACACCCTTGTTTAGAGAATGTGTAAGGTGTAAAAGCTTGCCGAGGGTAGGTAAAAAAGAATTCGGCCGATATCGCTTGAAAATCTTGTTTTCACGTGAAATACCACGTAGTTGATAAAATGGATGGCGATCAACTTTTTCCGCAGTTGCCGACAACAGAAGCCGAGTATTTCTGCTGTCCAATAAAAATATACAATATTTTATCTTTTATTTTAGCATTACAAACAACAGAACACTAACCCTAACCTACACAGTTGTTTTGTTATGTAGAAAGCAATAATTAAGCGAAAGAAATTGCTAAATAGACATCGCAGAGTAGCAGCTTTGTCCAAAAACGGCGATTTAAAAATAAAAAAAAAGGTTGTCGTTTACCAATAATTAAGCGAAAGACATCGCAGCATAGCAGCTTTGTCCAAAAACAGCGATTTAAAAATAAAAAAAAAGATTGTCGTTTACCAATAATTAAGCGAAAGACATCGCAGAGTAGCAACCTTGTCCAAAAACAGCGATTTAAAAATAAAAAAAAGGTTGTCGTTTACTAAATACAAAATTAAAATTAAACAACTTTTTTAATAAAAAGGCATGAAAAAAAAAGTTATAGCAATCAATAAATTAATAACCAAAAAAAAAAAACAGCGATTCGATTTAAAAATATAACGCGGCCCCGAACTTTGTATTGTATTGTTTTTGACTGCCAACAACGCCATCAAGTGGCCAAGCCCGATTACGTTATAATTACCGAAATATATTTTTAAAAAGCCCGGTAATGTTATATTTATTTGTTTCTCAATAGCAACAGCGCCATCGGGCGATGTATATGATCAGACGATGTATTACCTATTTAACCTCCAAGTATATGAATTATGCTTGTATTTTTAATAAAAAAAATTTTGCCACATGCACTAATAAATAATTTAACTGAAGTTTTCATATTCAAGAATTAAATTTGATACTTAGGGAGTACTAAAAATAATTGTTGTCTAATGAGTTTTTAAAAAAAAGAGAAAAATAATATATTTCACTTTTATTTATTTAGCATGAAAGTAATTTGATTTTTTCTGAAGTATAATAATCAACTTAACTACACAAAAAAAAGGACATTTTTTAAAAATAAAAAAAAAGATATTAATTTTATTAAAGGGCATTTATGAAATTACAAAACATGTTTCAAATATATGCATATATTGTTTTATTATTTTAAAAATATTAGAGTGTTTTATAAAATATTTCAGTATGGCAACATGATCATTTAAAAAAATCATTGCAATAAAATTATTATTATTATTTTTTTTTACATAAATTACATTAAAAAAAAGGTGTGGAATAGATTCCTGCCTATAGTTCCTTTACAAATAATATTATTTAAATACAAGTATATTATCTATACTGAACATAATGTAATTAAAAGGATATGAACTCAGATTTCAAGCTCTCTACAGCTATCTTAATATACTGGTTCAGCATGAAATACGTATATTGGAGATCATATATCTTCACATGTACGTGTCATGTGTATCAATTGTACTAAGTTCAAGTCCCTTATAATTAAATAATTTTGTTTATTTTTTATTTTTAGGAAATGTTTTTTGTAAAATAAATTGCTATAATTATATTGATAAAATATAATAAAGCAACTTTTGGATCACACTTTAGTGATAGCAAGAATATGCAGATTTGTCATTATGTACATGTGTGAATGGAAAAAGTTCTAATTTACTTAAATATGAATTTTGTATAATGCAGGAGTCCACTGTATTCAGCTACTATTGGCAGATGCTATTGTAGTAGATAATGTAAAATACAAAAAGTATTTTCAAAACAAGATACTAAAACATTTTAGCTTTAGCATATATTCTTTACCTAAAGACCACATATCATTTATATCTTTTTCTTTTTTATTTATATCTTCTTTATTAATTTTTAATCTCCCTTAAAAGCACCTTTATAACTTACTTACTGCTTTCTTAACTACATGCCCAATCTCTTCTTTCTTTCATGTTTTTGGTGATTTCTAAATTAACAACCATTAGCCATAATGCTAGTCTCACTTGAAAAATCAATATATGAGTATTACATTTGTATCAAAAATTGTGTTTATCAGAATAATAACTATCAGTACGTTGATTTTAAATATTGTTCCTTTGCATTCTCAATGACGATTGGGACTTTAGGTAAATCACATATTCATAATAATTTCCAAATGCAGCCCCTTCCCCTCTTTGTTTATGTTTCTGCTCCACATGAATACTAACTTCACATTAATTCTCAGAAAATTTATTCACAGAAATTTTGAAAATATCCTTTATGAGAAGAGCTCGGTAGTGTACTGATTAATGTTTTAGCTACAATTTTTACAATCTGGGATTCAAATCTGAAATACAGCTGGAAAATGACACTTCTGTGAATGAAGAAACAAAATCTGTCAGTTTATAAATGGACTATTTGCTATTGCAATAATGAAGTTATTAAAATTTAATTCTGTTATTAAGTTATTATTTATTAGCCAAGTAAAAAATCATTATTGCTATAGAGAACATTAAACTAAATCAAAAGCTCAGTATTTATAGGAGTATGATATTTATCTTTACTGTTGGCATTATATTTTATTCTTTTTATATGTATATGTGATCAATGCTCAATACTAATCTAATCTACTGATATTGTTTTGAAACTTATTGTATTTTCTGTCAACAACTAGTTAGTTACTCGGAGTACTATTTGAGAAATGCTTCCAGCTATATTTCAGATTTGAATCCCAGATTGTAAAAATTGTAGCTAAAGCATTAATCAGTACACTACCGTGATCTTCTCATAAAGGATATTTGCAAAATTTCTGTGAATAAATTTTCTGAAAATTAATGTGAAGTTACATTTAGAATGTATAAGTATATGGAGCAGAAACATGAACAAAGAGGGGAAGGGGCAACATTTGGAAATTATTATGAATATGTGATTTACCTAAAGTTTCAATCATCATTGAGAATGCAAAGGAGCAATATTTAAAGTCAATGTACAGACAGTCATTATTCTGATAAACCCAATTTTTGATACAAATGTAATACATATTGATTTTTCAAGTGAGACCAGCATTATGGTTAATGGTATAGTGCAGTGGTCTTCAACCACCAGGTCGCAGAAGTTTCCTATCGGTCCGCAGCTAGACTGGCAAGAAAGTTTATAATAACAAAATAATATTTTAAACTTTTAATTAATATGAACAATTTTTATTTATTTTTTCATCACGTTTATTAAAAAAAAAGAAACAGAACAAAAACAAAATCTAATCAATCATACATAAAGTAATTTTTTTCTTTTTTATTTACCACAGATGTTTATGGAGGGGGGGGGGTAGAAAAAAGTTTTATTACACAAACTCCGGTTGTCTTTTGATAGCCAATCATGGCTGCTTGTCAGCATTGTTAAAACAATAAAATGTAACGTGACTTTTTTTGATCTCTTAAATTTTTTCTACTCTCTCTTTTAATATTTCATTTTTAGTGGGTTTTTTTGGCTATAAGTTCTGTTTTTAACTTTTACAGAGTATTTCTCAATACATCCCCACCACCCCAAAATAAAGTAAGATCAAAACTTTTGACTTTTTCAAGTTTCGTTTTCTTTTTTTTTTTTGTTTAAAAATACGCCCACTTTTTTTGGCCTATAAGGCAATATTTTTTTTGGCTTTATTTGTATACCGTTAAAATACTAAAACTTTTATTTTTAAAACCAATTTCTGTTACCTTTTTTAAAAAATAAAAACAAACAAAAAATAACTTTGGTGTCTATCTTTTGTCTCAGTGATGACAACGTATTTCTCAACCCCCCCCCCCCCCAAATAAAAATTTATCTGTAAACTTATGCTGGTCCGCAAAATCTTATCCTTACTTTTACCGGTCCGCAGGTGTAAAAAGGTTGAAGACCACTGGTATAGTGGTTATTAATTTAGAAATCACCAAAAACATGAAAGAAAGAAGATAAGAGATTGGACATGTAGTTAAGAAAGCAGTAAATAGGTTATAAAGGCACTTTTAAGGAAGATTAAAAATTAATAATAAACAAAAAAGAAAAAGAAATAAATGATATGTGGTCTTTAGTTAAAGAATATATGCTAAAGCTAAAATGTTTTAATATCTTGTTTTGAAAATACTTTTTGTATTTTAAATTATTTGTAAAAATGGAGCTTAATTGGAATGCTGGAATAATTCTTATTATTTCAGTTATATTTCATAATATATAAAAAGAAAAACAAACTTGAAAAATAAGTCTTAAATTAGTTTGATAATTAAAATTATGTTTATATCTGTATATTATGATATTGACTATTAAATCTTTTTTTCCCTCCCAGTATGATAAGGAGTTCCCCGATTCACCAGTCATAAAT
The DNA here is from genome assembly GCA_028023455.1 of Epiperipatus broadwayi. Lineage (NCBI taxonomy): Eukaryota > Metazoa > Onychophora > Udeonychophora > Euonychophora > Peripatidae > Epiperipatus > Epiperipatus broadwayi. The sequence goes on from JAQFVV010012483.1 coordinate 3,136,282, forward strand.
ATTTATGATGAAATTGTTATTACTAAAGAAGGTAATGTACATTCACTTATATAATAAAGTAATTAATACATTTTTCTGCAGTGGTGAATCAAACACTGGTATTTTGGTCTATTATTTAATATTAAAAGTTAATTATATGAGTTAAATACAAGGTATTCCTATTACTTATTAAGTATTATTCATCAAAATGTTATTATTTTTTAATCACACTTTTTTTGTTCTGCTCTTCTATTATTTATATTTTTTAAATATGTCTTTTTTAAAATTCTTTTCACATATTTTATTTCTCGCCAGTATATTCCCTGTTCTATAAAATATATATTTGTTTTATTGATTGTCTTTTTTGTTTATTTATTTTTTCCATCTCAGGTTTTTCAAATTTTATCTGTTCATTAAATCTTTTCAATTTGCTATAAATCCATATCTCAAACTTTCAATCTTTTTTAAATAATTTATTCTGCTTCTTAAAATGCCATAATATGAACAAAATATTCAACCTTTTTTTTTTAAAATTAAATTATAATGATTTATAAAAAGCCTGGTAGTATAGTAACTGTATGAAAGTATATTATTTAGCCAATTATTGTATTATAACTAGCTTCTGGATTGTATATGATATAAAGTAATATCTAGCATTAATGTTTGCCTGCTAAATATTGTGATTCACTCTTAGCACATTTTTTAAATGATGCATGTATTTTATATTTGGCATTTGTGATTAAAAATTAGTTATTTTCAGATCATCATTCTGTTATCAGCATTTATATGTATCTTTGATGATTATTCAATTTTAGTAAAGTTATTTAATATTTTTTTGTCTTAAATAAATGGTATCTATAGTTAGTTCCTATAATAAAAAGAAAGGGATATATAAATATCTTAACATTAAATATTAAACTAGAAATAATGATATTAATTGAATGGCATATCTATAATGGCAGACTAAGCTAAGATTGGCTTGCTCTATAATACCTTTATGAACAATAAAAAGTTTCTAAAAGAAATTAGATATGCTACTTTTGAAAATATTAAAGCATTTATGAAAAATGATAGCTTTACTATAAAAATCAAAAAACTTAATGTTTTTGAAGATCTAACAAGCCATAATAGTTCTTTAAATCAAATTATTATCTAGATCTAGGCTTTAAATTTATTTAATTTTATGAAAGTCAATAAAGAGGAAGAGGCCCTTTCCAAAAATTTCAAAACTATTCACAATCAATTTAAAAAACAAAGCAATTTTCATAACATTGAAACTCAATGAATGTCTGTTTTGCTGACAAAAAAGCAATGTTTTTTGCTTCTTGGCCTCCATCACCAAAGAAAGAACACAAGTGCATGATTCTACACAAAGAAAGGACTTATAAGATGAAGTGCATTATCTGCTAAAGTAATTGATTAAACAAATTGTAAACATACATTTACATAGTTTAAATAAATGTTGGGAAAAAAAAGTCAATACTCCAAGCAGCAAATTTTTATTATTAAAATATCTCATTGTAAAACGGTATCATGAACTTAGTTAGCTAATTGGAAGAAGCCTATGCCAGGTTTTAGTAATGCAAAGTATATAATTAGTCTCAATTAATGAGAAATGTAATAAATACACAATTATTTTTATATTTGTATTTCTCTATCATTATAAAAGAAAGAAATGTATATGATATGAATAAAATATATTGAACCGGGCAAACCTGCACCCTGTTTTACCTTTTAAGCGTACATCTCATGCTTGAAATGATTGTACCACCTCAGGGTGACATCTCAATAATAATTTCAATAGAAATATGAATTCCATAATTTAATTTACATAAACACATTGTTAATTAAGCAATATATCGGACCATGATTAATCATTTCATGACCATGCCCACGGACTAGCCGCTGCATATCTTTGAAAGATCGTGATTAATGCACATCTTTACGCGCCACTCCCAGAAAGAGAAAATCCCCACCTGAAAGGATATACAACCACAAACCCATTATATAATATATATCAACTATACTAACATATTTGCATGATATCAACTCTCTAATGCCTGATAAAGTCATATCCCATTATGCTGTGCTCAGTCCTTTTTTATCTCGGGTTATAAAAAAAATTTTAAAGCCACTCTCGGAAATATATTTACTTTGTTATATTACTAGAAAAAGAAAGAAAATAAATATAACACTCACACAATGAAATAAGGCATAAAATAAGTAGATAAATATTTATTAACATATATAAATTAATATTTCTTAAACCCCATTAACCCACCACTGATTGCACAAATAAAAGAAAAATAATATATTATTTAATCCGTTCTCTCCACATTATAATATAGTTAGAGTTGTTTAATTTGGTAGTTCTCTTCCTTAATTTATTAAAATATGTTTGGATGACGTGGTCTGAGTTCTATACCCACACATATCATTAAATGTTCAATCGTACATGTATGCTCATTCCTACATCCATTCTACAATTTAATAATATTGTAGAATAGTGCATTGATATACACTTCAAGCACACGAAGAAACAAAGTAAAACCATCATTTTATGCGCTTTATCTTTACTTAATTTAGAAGCATTTGAATGATTTTAAACTTTAATAAAATACGATTTAAGATGCACTTACTCATCTTATAGTTTACATACATTTTAAGCTAAATGTAGAAGGATGATTAACATTAAAGAGTCCTGCACGTAGTGGATAAATGATTTAACATACATGTTGAAACAGACAGATCGAAGAATCGATCTTAGTTTCATGGTTGTCATTTAAGAACGGTAATTCTAAACCACTATTTACCCGCAATGAGACTTTTTCTATTCCAAGCCACATAAATTTTAAGTTATTTATTTTGTGTTTGTTTAAAAAGAATTTAATGTAAAGAGTATGAGTATAAATGTCACAAATTATGATAAATAATATTCGTGTGTGTGTGGTTTGTGGATTTATATTAGCTCAATTTAAAAGTTTCAATTGCGGGTATATTTTCTTTAAATTTTAATTTTGCAAATTATACAAAGTCATTTAAAAATGCTGATCAAAAGTCACATTCCTTTGATCAGTATTTTTAATCAAAATCTTACTTGTACAAATGTATAGGATAATTAATTTGTACTTTGATGAATTAACATAATGAATTTATATTTTTGTATTCACGAATTCCGATGTAATTGTTTTGTCAATTTAGAATCATGTATTAAATTTAAAAATAAATGAAAACCGAACGTAGAACTCTTATCAAGAAAGGCAAAGGCTATTGTATAGTCAAACATTAGATATTGCTGGAGGCCAGAAAATCAAAGGAGGCGGAGTTATGAACAAAAACTAGGCAGAAAGGTCAACCGTAGCCATCTTAAATATAAGATAGACACTCTAACTTTTGACTTGGCTGTGCTTAGATCGTCTCAAGCTACAGCAAAGTAGTTGTTCCAGAGAAATCACTTCAACCGTTATTAAGAAGTTGCCCGGTAAACTGCAATCATGATGGGCTAAGTCCAAGAAGCTGATTCCTGTTCTGCCAATTTAAATCTTTCGTACCGCTGATCTGTAATGTTTTCCATGCTTCCAGTCTTCCAAATTCCAACATTTAAATTAACCATGCCGTTCTAAGAAATTCAAAATGCGCGCCTACGTTCTTCATACATATCACCGCAAGAAGAAAAACCGGACGAAGAAAGAATGGTAACTTTTGTTACATGAACTTTTTAACTTTCCTCTCAGTAATAATTTTATATTTAATCTGTTAACCTAATTAATTGCATGTAAATTTCTTGTTTTCCATTTGAAAATGTTACACTAAAACCTGTCAGTAAATTTCTTCTCTAATATTTCTGTGCTCTAGTCTTTAGATGATAATTATTAATATTTGTGCCTACTAATAATCCACTTGTGAATACATTTATATTTTTACTATTACTTATTTTACAAACAAAACGATGCCAATAATAATATTTCTCAACTCTAATTAAAGTCAGTAAAGTTTATCTCATAATATTTATTATATTCATTTTAAAAGTAATTTTCTTGTATCGAACTAAAAATCGTTTCATTTATGTTGAGTTGAGATATATTCAAATATTTTTATTGTTTCTTTAACTTCGTTATGATATTTTAATCTATACTCCAAATCTCAATACTTAAAATAGTCTAAAATTTTATTATAACTTTTTTATATATTATTACGGAGTAAGAATAATAAGTGAATATTTTTGCTATTATTACCTTCCGAACAATCTGGGGAGTTATGGGTTTCAGAGTGAAATTAATTAATTATTACTTTTGCGATCGTTTGATTTCGCCATGTTTTATTGAATAGTTATATCGGACTGTTGCGTAGAAAATGTTACGGAGAGAAAAGGCTTTATATAATTTCGTTTTAAAATCCACTTCTGATCACTCTTCCTCGATGTTACTGTGGCAATGCCTTTACCTTCGCCTAAGTTGGCGTCTCGTTTTACTACCCCATGGAGAGAAAGAAATTCTTCTCCAGGTAATCTCTTGGATCACCGGGGTTCGAAAATGAGCCCGGCTGGTTGTAGTGTCCCGGATCTACTTGGGGGCATTAAGACTTGTCAAAGTACAAGCCGCCCGGTATTCCGTCAATGCACCGCAAGTTATTATTTGTAGTATACCTTAATCCCTGCAACCATCAGTACATCAATATTATATATTATATAAAACCGCCTCCCATTTATCCGTATACGCAATGGTTTGAATCTATTTAAATAAAACAACTTAATATAAACTAGTAGTTAAATATTTTAAGTGCTCCAATTACTCTGATTCTCATATCAACCAGTACAACCATTTAAACACATAAATATTGGCATGAGTTTGTTAATCAGTACAAACCGATTATTGATGACTAGCAGCAATTTATTATAAAATACATATGAGAGTTTTACCGTACCTGTAAATAATATCATTCAATGCTTTCAATAATTTATTAAAAATTTATCTAACCTAATTTTGTCTCTCTTGCATTATTACTCTCGAAATCTATTCAATCACCTGCTGTCTGTATCGACAACTTAAATATATACATTAAATTATCAGCCGTACCAATATCCCGACTATAAGATATCTATGAACTAGCTGATTGTAGGTAATTTAGTCTGTGTTTTTCGATGAGCTAGTAAAGGGAAAACCCCGTACCGTTGTAATGTTGTCATCGGTGGATCATGCCAGGGTTTTGGGTTTGAATTTAGTTTGCATTTTGGAAGTTATTCCTAGACGTGGACTGGGTTTGAATTCGGATTACTGTGTGTGATTAAGCATGGTGATTTTTACCGGTACAATGTACTAGATCGATAAATAAATTCTCTAGAGTAATTAGACTTTAAACAAGTTATAAATATATAATATAAATAATATTTAAGAAAACCAATATTAAATGATTAAGATAGATATTACCCTCTGGTGTCTTGAGACTTCGTCCGGACTTGGGATCTCTAAACGTGCTATAAATACCTGGTCATCAGGACGATAAGGACTTTCTTCTTAACACTACATCGGTCTGGCAATCTTCATCATCATAATTGGCTGGACCTGGATGGCCACATTTCACCGGCTTGTACGGAGCTGGACAGGTGCACTGAAGCGGGCTTCTACCCCATAATGATTTCACTGGCTGGCGTCTAAATTGTCTTGCTTTAGGTTCAATGCTGTGGCAGTCACGTGAAAACTGCTCTTTTAGCTTTACTAAAAAGAATTTTCTGTAGAGACTTGACTCTCTACCCTTTCTTCTTGCTTTAATATAATATTAACAGTCAACGTCTTCTGAATTGCGACCTGAATATGAGTTCATCATAGCATATAATTGGAATTATTTAGGCAAGCGACAGGAGCTCATTAGCACCGCAAGATTTCAGCAACCTCAATCTCTTCCACAGTGACTGCAGCAATATCATCAAATTACTATGTCTGGTGCTCCATAGCAATGATAGTCTTCGTAAGTAACTTCCGCATTAAATTTGGAGTGATGAATAATTGCGGTAACCAAATATATAAGATTAGTCGGTCAGCAATGATCACGCAATACTAATATGATCTAATAAGCTTAGATCTCTCTGACCATGACTTTGGGATATCTCTCGGAAATAATATGACTCAGGAATCTGTCTATGGAATATCTCTCAGGAAGAAAAAGAATAAGTCCAGTACCTGGTGAACAGTATATATATAGCACCTTCATTACATAGTCAATTTGGGTACCCCTCTTCGAATAATTGTCTCAAGCTTTATCTTGATGGCTAATCGATTTAAGCAATGCACATAATTTTCTTTTAAAGAATTTTATCTTTAACTAATTTTATTTTATTTTTTCTAATTTAATTTTATCTGGGTTGACTCAGACCACTATATTTTTATACAAAGAAAAATTCTTTTGCAACTAAAAATATATATATAATAAATAAACAAGATTTTCTATAGTTCGTAAAAATAAGAATACAAAGCAGGATGACCATTAATACATTAGTGTATTTTTATATTTGGTAAAACGATGGCCACCTGACTTTTCTTAATGCATTAGCCTAGAAAATTTGATAATTTAAAAAAATAAAATATAGACACATTGGAACATTTACTTTTTGATTATTTCATATTTCTTTCACTTTTTATACAACATGTTCCAACACGTAAACAATTTTTTACAAACAAATAAAAATGAAATAAAATTATAAATGTGGGATATTTGCGTTTATTAAAAAAAAATAAACCAAAATATTTTACACATATATAATATAATCATATGCATCAATTTACAATTTGTAACTAATATTGCTTTATTCTTAAGTGTATGTGGGTAAAAAATATATACACAGACCAACCTCATCCATTTTATACTATGTTTATATTTCCTAGCTTGTTAATTATTTTGATTATATAATAACTACATAGATTAATAATTTTATAATATATAACTGAGGTGTAGTTTCAACTACAGCCACTTTTAGAGTGCCCGGCACAATATATTTATCTTGCCTTTATATTATTGTTTTATAAAATATGCATTTATTTTCCCTTCACATAATATGTTTGGCTCTTGCTCATTTACTACACCTGCTTAGCCTAAAGTTACTATAATGTTATTAATTTTAAGAGAAAAAATATTTATATTATGATAATATAATGAAATTAAATTTTTTTTTTTTTGTTTAATTCTTTTAATATAGTGTTGTTTTTTAATTTTGTTTCTAAATGAATAATTAGATATGTTAAAAAAAGTATTAATAAAACATAAATTATCCATATAAAATAACATTACAATAGCATAACTTTTGGCCCATCCTACATTAATAGTAATAACACAAAGAAATGTTTATATAAGTATTTGAATGGAAAAAAAAGTCCTAATTCACCATCTGCTTTTACAGTGATGTGCCACTATTAACTCATTTCTTCTCAAATAATAAAAATAGTCAACTAAGTCTCAAAAAAGTTAATACTTTTTTTTCATAATTTTATACATATTTATCAGTGTTTTTTTTTTACAATTTTAGAATGATTACTCAAAGAATATTTTCTTGTATCAGGTAAGAGCAGGAATTCATATCTGTTTGAGTAAACAGATTTATTAATTCTCGTTTTTTTTTAAAATTAAAAAAAAATAATCGAAAGTTATAGTTTAGGGAATCATCTAATGTCATCTATTTAAAAAGCTTTTTCTGGCTTTATTGAGAAAAAAAAGATAATGCTTCTATTTTTCTAACAACTTCATGCAGTATGTTCTAAAACAAAAACCACAAAAAAAAGAAAACCATCTTAAACCAAAATTAAATAATTCTCACATGTTTAATAATTTCTTTAAAGTGTAATTAATGCTTTATTTAAAGGTTTACTAATAGCCCAATATGTACATTAATGCATTAACAGTCATTCATCATGAAATTTATTGTATTTGTAACAATGTTTACTTTATATATCAGGAGAGTCGATGTTCAGGATCTGCATATTCTTGTACTCTTTATTCAAGTTATTCATTAATTTACTAAATGAAAAATAAAGCTTCGATAATCACAGTAATTTTATCGTAGTGAAAAATGTTATTCTGCCGTCACTATTTTTTTGTTTTCTTATTTATTAAATTTTACTAACCTAAAACTATAAACTATATAGACATTATCACATTTGTAGCCTTTGGTTAAAGTAATTTAAATTTCTTGTATTAGTTTCAATATTAATAAAAATGTAGAACAATCATTAGTTAATTTTAAATTGAGTGCATTTTTTAAACCTGGCATAATATGCAGGCAACTAAAACATTGTTTTATCTGATCTGTTATATGCATGGACTTTCGTACAACTGTTACTCATCTTGCATTATAGTAATAAACTTGAACCTATTTCTCCCAAAATATCTTTGTAAAGTTATATTGCAAAATTATTTCAAAATATATGTATATAATACCATTCAAAGGCACAATGTTTAAACACAATTATTTTTTAGGAAAATCAAATGGTTTTTTTTTTTTTCACTTTCTGTTTTTTAAATCAACTTGTGTCATCTGGAAGAACTTTATTTACCAAATTCATAAAAAAAATTTATGATCTATCAAAAATAATAATGGACTGTTCAGTTATTGACACTAATCAGAATTTTATTTAATTTTTTTCACAACTTTTCAGCAATCTGAGGTAACTTTCAGTGTTGCCTTTCAACATTGGTTTATTAAAATTTAAATATCTTAAACCCCTACGGACCTGAACGGCCATTTTGAATGTCAAAAAAAAATTACAGTATATATAATTTTAAATGAAATTTCTAATTTATTATAATAAATATAAATATATACATTTTTAGAAAGTGCAAATATGAAAGAATGTAATAAAGCTGATAAAATAGTCATTACCAAAAAAAAAAAAATTAAAAAAGATTTTTTACATTTTTAAACATATTTATTTTTACATTGGTTCACAAATTCTCAATTTTGAAAGGTATAACTTAAAATTACAATTTCATAGACATCACAAGCGTCTCAAAATGCTGAAAAAAATGATATATAATATGTCTTACCTGAGATAATTTTTCTATGCAAAAATTACAACAACAATGCAATTGGTAAGTTCCATTTTTACTAGCCATCCTACATGTTCTACTTTTATAACAGAGTTTATGCTAGAAATTTTTGGTTGTCCTTGCATGCAGGTATCTGTTAGAAATATGTTTGGTTTTTAGTGGGGAAAAAAATAACAGAAATAATTTACAAGATGTTGAGGACTTTAGTAAATTATATAGTAATGTATAGTATAGTATAATATTATTATATATTACTTTTATTATATTATATTAGTGAAAAATGGAATGGTGTGTGACCTAAAATGTGTATTCTTTTCAACTAAATAAAATGTACTCAAAAAATAAATATCAAGCAAAAATTTCTTCAAGATAAAATGAACAAGAAAAATCAATAAATATCAAAATAAACAAATTTATTATGAGCTCTGATTATATATGTGTGTGGGAGATGAAATATGAGAGTGGATGTCTCGGTATATGATGAGTGTGGATGTGCATGTTTTTATATTATTCAAATGTATTGTCTAAAATTCTATCGTATATATATATATTGTTTTCTATATGTATATATCAAATTCTATCGTATATACTGAAGCAGTCAATCTTAGCTTAAGATTGTGCTTCATGTTTCTACCTACTAACCTGTGTTTAAATCCCTATTTCCCATCCCGCTCCTTTTGTCGTGTATATATATTTCATGTATATATTTGAGATGCGCGCCTAAATTATAAAATTTAATGTTTCAATAACATCATTTAAAATTATTATTAATTCTTTTTATTAATTATTAGTTTTTTTTTATTAAAGTATTATAGATGTGGCTCAAATATATACATAGGAGCAAAACTTATTAACAAAATATTGTTTTTAAATATTTATTATATGTCATTTTTAGCTTTTTCTTTTAAATTGCTTGTTTTTCTATTAAACTATATATTTTTTTATAAAATCCAATATGGAAGATGTGACTGTTGTTAATTGTCCAAAAATAATTAAAGGGAGGTATTTTTTAATTAAAGTTTTACTTGAAATAAATGGGATTAAGTAGATTAAAGATTTTCTTTTGTTGAAAACATGTTGTCAAATCTATTCCTAATCTGGAAATAAATTTGAATTTATTTTGGACGTTATCTAACAATTGCATCTTTCAAAAACAACTGATAAAAGAAAAAGTATAAAATGACTGAATTTTGGAGAACAGATTAAATTAGCTACTCTAGTGAAAATGATTGTTAACTTCACGGTGAAACTTAAAATGATGTAGTAGTGAGTCCACCACCCTTCTCTGGCCCAGGTGGGTCAGCATCTTTCGCGGCCATACCATCTAACTGCTGCCCTGAAAGAAAATAAAAGCCTAAAGAAGGAACTCTGGAGTGCTAGATAGAAGCTTGCTGTCACCAAGAATTAAGTTGGATCCTCAATTTGCCATGCATGAGCCTTATTTTGAAAATAGACTTATTAAATTTGCGCAAGGTAACTTTTATGCTACTATTTGAAAATGAATCTAGCTTCACTAATCTCAAATCCTGCTATCAAGATTCTAACGTATTGTTTAATTTTCTATCTTTTAAATTAATATGTTTTTATATATATATAAATAACATGTAATTTGCTCTCAAATGATTTCTTTAAATTTAATTCTCTTTCATATTTTTAACTTTGGTGCAGTCATTTATTTATAGTTATTTATTACTTGAATTTATATGTCTATTTTCGTTATTAATTTGCCAATCTCACAACCTGGCGAGCTTAATTTATAAAAATCTTTTCTGTCATTTTTAAATAAACCTTCATGAAAAGGTTATTAACGTCCCCTTAAAAATATATATATTATATAATGCATTGTAAATTAATACGTTCGCCAGATTGTTTTACAAATCAGCATTTTATGTTGGTTTATTAAAAAAATATATTTGTTTAACTCTGGATTTTCTACCCAGTGTAAATCCAGAACTCAAGCTAATTAACGCTTTGAAATCTTATAAAAATATTCTTTATTCATTTTTGAAAAGATGACCGATTATTTGTTTTCTATATAACTGCTAGTTATTTTATTTTGCTATACTCTTAAAACAGTCTATGCTTAAAAGATCATATACAGTATTTAATATATTCCAGTTATTGTAAAATCAACGAAGGTGGAATTGTTTTATTTTAAATAGCAAAAAAAGGGATGGGGAAAATCTTAATGTTTCTTTAACTAAATCAAATCTTAACGTATATTTTATTAATTTGAAATCTAAATCTTAATGTTTTTTTTTGCTAAATAAAATCTTCAAGTATATTTTAGTAAATGAAATCTAAATTTCTCTCTATATATTATAATTGCATGAGGTATTATAGTATTCAAACAAGGGTCATTTATTTCAAAGCAGTAAAATTTAGTCAATATTGTTAGAGACATGTATCATTACTGCATTTCTGACATTTGGCCGATCATGTTCTATATATATGTGCTTCTTAATCTGGGGGTTACAACAAGTTTGAACCCATAGATTTCTTCTCAAGTCTTCGTATAAAATGCCTCTGGCGGTGACCCCTAAGTCTGGCACACTATGCATATTCTTTCGTCATATAAAAAGGCCACTGGCGGTGACCCCTAAGTCTGGCACACGCTATGCCCATCCATTTTTTCGTATAAATAGGCCTCTGACGATGATCCCTAAGTATGACACACGCTATGCCCATCCACTTCATCTTTCGTCCAGAAGCACGACTTTTCCTGTTATTTCTTGGTTATAATGTCAGCACTGCAAACTTCTCGTATATTTATTTCTTTTGCTTCATGACCCAGTTTTAATACTCTAATATTAAAATTAAGCTTTGCTTAAAATATATATAAATGCCAACTACTTCTATTTTATTAATTAAATTTATTTCAGTCTTATACAGTCCCACCATCGAATTTATATATCTATTTAAGAGTATCTATGTGCCTTGGGAAAAATAAAGCGTTCGTCTTACTATTGTTAAATGATTTTCATTAAATATTTGTCATAGTTTCAAATGTAATATTTTAACTGTCTTTTGTTTATTTTCACGATCTTAATGGTGTAAACATAGTTTATATCATATGTATAATGAATTTCAGAACGCTCCCCTAAATCATATGTTAGTCACCACATTTTAGAACCATAACCCAAAGCGTTAATAGCAATTTTATGTAACTTCTTTCTAATACTGATTGGCATCTTAATATTGGACCCATCAAAGATGTGTGTTTATTTATAATATATCATTTAGCTAATAAAGAGCATATGAGAAATAATAGCGTGAATGACACTATGTAATTATCTACCGCTTGCATTCACGCACACACTAATGTATATAATTAATTTATAAATGTATAATAATTTGTCAGTATATTAAACTATATTTTTATTGTCTAACTTATTTGAGTAGTTCGAATTCTTTTTTCCTCCACTTCCACATATTACAGCCATGCTTATGTATATTTTAATATAGTCATAGTTAATAAATGTCTCATTGTTTTTGCTCAGCTTTGCTAGTCGGCCGGATTAAGATTAATTCTCATGTGCCATCACTATTATGTTATTCATTAGGTGTTTGATCTGGGGCTTAGAGAGTGGGTTCAAATCCAGGCTGGTTCCTGACCTAAATCTTGGGCTTGACTGGGTTTGAAGTACATTTCGTGGTTCCAGCTCATGTTAGATGGATAAACATATTTTGACCGGCACAATATATTTTTTTTTGCATATATATAATTCTTTTGTATATATATTGTTTTGTATGTGTATATATAATAAAGAGTTATAAACTAGGTGGGAAAAATAATTCAAAAAAACGTTTTTATATTATTTCACCTGTATTATATCATATATATATATATATTATGTCTATATTTATATATAAAAAAAAGTAATAAAAAGTAGGTCATAAAACAAATTTAGGTAAAAGATTATCAATTTTCAAATGTGCTTTTTATCTAAAAGTTTATCGTTTTTATAAAAAGAGAGTTCTAGAACTAGGTCAGAAAAATATTAAAATAAACGTTTTTATATTATTTCACCTGTATTATATCATATATATATATATTATTTTTAATGATATTTAATTATAGAAAACAATAATTAATAATAAAAAAATAATAATAAAATGAGTACTCACAGAATCCTGTCTAAATGTTAGCATCAGTTTCAAATTTGAATCCAATTATGAAGGCATCAAAAGTCATTGTTATTAAAAATAAATCCAATAGTAATCCTTATATATTTTTGATATAATCTTTTTTTTTTTATTTTTAAGCTTGTATTTTTACAAAAAAATTTGTTTCTACTAAGAGGGCTTATAAAAGCCCTTACGTAATTGAACGTAATTATTACACTGTAAAACAAGTTCAATGGACCGTGAATCATATTGACGGTCATTAAATCTAAAAAACAAAAGAAAAAAATTAAAAATCGTATTTTACAAAAACTTTCATAAAAAATCCAAATTTTATCGTAAAAATATAAGTTATAACTCATTTTAACCGTAACAAGATGGCGGATTGAATGATCTGAGAATCGTAAGTGTACTACTTACTGATTCCGCGCAAACTCAGTTGAAAGTCTAAATTTTTGTTCAGGGGCTCAAGGGGTTATTAATGGTATATAATGACAAATTACACTCGTCACTAATCATATATTATTTGGTCATAGTTACTATTGACTTATTCATTTTGCCTCTGAGGAGACAACTTCACCTACCTACATAAAAGTTATAGCCCATATAGATAACATCTTTTTCAAGAGAAATTACAATTTAAATTAAATGCAGATTATAATATTAAAATTTTAGAGGCACCAAATTTGTAATTTCTCTTAATAAATCAACAGCTTAATATATAGCCATCTAAAAGAAATGATTACACTTCACTTTCAGCAATGATGACTGTGGACAATTCTTTTTTTCTCTTTATTTACAAAAAATCTACTTTTTATTTAATAATTGTAATATAAATTAAACTTTATGATTATATTATAATAATTTGTGTATTAATATAAGTGCTTCTTGCAAAGGGCAAGAATTTCAAAATCATTTATTACTTAAATTTTTAAATGCATTTTCAGTATAGAATGCCTTATTTAAAAGACAAAAATAGTTCTTTTTCTAATCTTTGATCTTTGAACATGCATTTAAGAATTTAAGTAAGAAAAATAAAGTTATATTTAATAAGAATTTTTTTATGTGAATATATTTAATCTCTACTTCAAATTGACTCAATTTTCTCATGACAGAATCATTTTTCTAATCTTTGACTTTTGAACATGCATTTAAGAATTTAAGTAAGAAAAATATATTTAATAAGATAATTTTTTTATGTGAATATATTTAATCTCTACTTCAAATTGACTCAGTTAATATTCTCGTGGCAGAATCACCTTCTACTTATTTTTAATTATCTTGTGGAAAAATTGTGATCCCAATATATGCAATATTATATAATAAAATATTTAACACAAATTTATAATTTTGCATAACATGGATCTTTTACAAGGTATTTTAAAATGAATGCTGGATGACTCTTCCTTGAGAATATTAATTGAGTCAATTTAAAACAAGGATTGAGTATATCCATATTGAAATGGAGTTTTGCTCTCACATTTATAATTGTAGTAATTCCCTTTCTATAACAACAATTTGGGCTTTTTGTATGCTTAACAATTTAGATATGGTATTACAAAACCTACAATATTATTAATACACAGTGTAAATGAAAGATAAATATTCTAAAATTAATTTTTAAAATATTGAACTAAAAATAGAATTGCATAATTTCAGAAGCTGTATGTCTGTTGTTGTATTTAAACAAATAATTTTTTATTTACAAGATGAATATATTTTTTGCACAAACAATTAGATTTGATAATTTGTTTTAACTGTCCTTTTCTAATATGACAAATCTTGATAACAAATGGATGGTAAATAAATGGCATGCTTGAATTTAGTGAGTGCTAGAAATGGAGATAGTTGGATAAGATTGAGTTTTTTTTTATTACGTTTAAGATAAAGTTTCAGTCTGTTGTGATTTTTTTTTTTATGATTATTATTAGATTTTTCATAATTTTTATTTGAAATTGAATTTGTTTTTATCTTCAATCCACAAACCCCAATATAAAATTGGATTCAGAGTCTTTTTTTTTTGGGATTGATAATTAAAAGTATTAGCTATTTTACTTTTCAAATATATTTTTGACTGTTTTTATGATCTGTGATACACTGAAGATAATGTAATTCAATTTCCTTGTAATGCTATTCTAAGTAGATTTTTTTTTATTCCAAAATCCATTTGTAATTTGTATCTATGTCAATGATATTATCTTTCATCCTTTGTTTTCCAATGAGTTTAGAGGTCAAGTTTGTATATGATAGTAATAGGAATCCATTTCATTTTGATCATGTATACAGTACAGCTTTAGAAGCATAACTAATTATTTTTGTTTGAATGAACATTTATTTTCTAATCATCCAAGAAAAAGCAATATGAGTTTACATTTAAATGTGATTTATCCATGATGCTTACAAGTTTATTTTATTTATTTTCATACATTAAATCAGATTTGAGGTTTTTTGTTTTTTTTAGGTTAATTTCTGGTAAATTAAAGTTAGATAGGTATTCCATCTGCTTGAGTAGCCTTTGCTTTCCATAGGCCATTTACATTCTTTTCTCATAAATCCATAGCTTCTGCTCTCTTTGTAGAAGCTATTATAAAAGAATCCAAATCTATTTTTACCTTGCAAAATGAAATACAAGAAAAAGAAAGCAGGCAGATTTGATTTAGAATGATATATTACAGTATTCCTTCATCTGCATATATTTCAAGAATGAATTAGCCATGGAGTTTTTTTTTTTCCATTCAATATTATGTGTTAAATATTTCTTATTTAAATAAATTTTCTGATGGACAGAATTGACAGAACAACATAAAGTAAGCAAGATTTATTGCTTTAGTAGTTAATTTATTCAGAATATATGTATTTATATTTCTTTTTGTTATTAATTCATTTATAAGTTTTTCTAGTTATAAATTTTAATTAATTTATTTTTGTTTGATTTTTTTTATAATTAACAAATTTTTTAAAAATGTAAGTTGGTTTATTACTGTGCAATTCATTTTAATGTAATTTTATTTTTTAATTTAGTCATTTTATTGATAGTTGAATTGATATCTCAAAACTTATAGATTTTTTTTTTAATTACTTAAAGTTCATGCTTGCTTACTTTCATTCTGTATGTGGGTGTGTGCATATATATACACACACACATTCATTTATATATTTATTTCAGAAAATTTGCCCAAATTTACAAAGACATTTGGACAATCTAAATTACTTTATCCAAAACCTTTATATTCAGGTAAATAATGCCCTAATAAAGATTTGATAGTGTATTTCTATGATTGCATTGTTTATTTCATTTTTTTTTTTCGTTTAATGTTTTTATATAATATCTTCTTAAACAGATGAAAGTTTAAATGAATACAAGGAAAAGTTACGTAATTATGTAAGTATATAAATGTATGTGTGTATTTAGTATCTTGAGTCTATTAATAGAAATAATCTTTTAGTTATGTTATTTTTAAAATTTATTATTATTATTTGCAACGGCACAAAAATTTATGTAATTTTATTAATAGTAACATATTTGTAATGAATGCTTACTGAAAAATAGAAATTTTTGATACAATGTCATAACATTAATCTACTACTTTTTAATGTGCACAAAATTTTTAGAGGATTCTTCCAAATTTTCACATCAGCCAAACCTTGCTGTTTTTTTTAGAATTATAATTTTTTTAAGTAATATTTTTATTTTTTCTTAAATGTATACACATTTGAAAAATAATGGTAAATGTAGTACCACAAATAAATTATTATACCTAGATTTTAAAACAAATTTAAACAAAAACAATTTAATAAATACCTATAAATTAATAAACCTAATTGGCATGCACAATATCTACTTGCCTAAATAATATAAGCTTAAAATAATTTCTAGGGTTTATTATCTTGTCATTTTTTAATTTTAGATTGTTCACTTGTAAAACTTTTCCATTTTAATCCCCCAATTATTATACTGTTAATAGTTTTATCATAGATCATTAGAGGAATATCTCAGCATTATTGCATTTAGCCATGCTTTTGTGCTCTTTGTTTAAGGTGTTATAGATTCTTTTTAAAAAATGGAACATAGTTTTGTTGGTTAAATTGATTATTGCTGATTGTGTTCATTATTTTGCATTTTACTTGTGTCATATTTAGAGAAAACAACACCCATATAAAATAAATTATTACATGCAGATATAAAGAAATACAGAACGAGGAAATGAGTAAAATGTATAAAATTATTATAGGACATTAAAAAGATATATAACTAGAATGATGTTTTATATAAAATAATAGATGGTATTATATATGTATAATTAAACAAATATAGAATAATAGTGTAAACAAAAAATTATTTTTAATTTTGCTAAGTCTTAAATTTGGTCTTAAAAATAAATATTGTTATTGTGAAAGTTCATTTTAATTTACAGCATCAAATGAAGCAGAAATGCATTTAATATTTTAATATTACATATATATATTAATTCATTATTGAGTTTTTTAGTAGATTTCTTTCTCTTTTTTTTCTTTCTCTAATTCATTTTTTATTATTTATTACTGTTTTTAATTTATGTTTTATATGTTTTTTTATGAATAAAGCTGGAAGTAATATTATTAATATGTCATAATAATAAAATAATAATTAAAAATGCAAAATAATAAATAATTAGTAATATTCAAATAGATGAAGATAACAAAAGTAATATAAATAAAATACATGAAATTACATGTAAAATAAAGAATTAATAGTACAATACACATATGAAACAAACAATTCAATAAAATCAAGGATAAAGCAACATTAATAATAATAAAAAATTGTCTATTTATTCTCATACCAAAAACAAATATAAAAATAATGTTATACTAAAAATAAATTAGAGGGAAAATAAAAAGTTCTAGTTCTACTAATAAAACAAAGAAAGACTAAAATTAAATATGAAAAAAATGATGTAAAAATAATTTTAAATAATTAAAATATATAAAGTAATATTCACCAGAATAAAGTATTGATATATAATATACCCTTATATATTGGTACATCCCATAATAAATTATTATTAAAAATAGATTTTAATTGGATAATTTTAAATTTTATAAATAGTCATATTTGGTTATAAAGTTATGGGAGTTAAGAGTTACCTTGGTTGTTTGGAGTTTGAACTTGATGTAATTTAAATTGGATTGTTATCAATTCTTTAAATCTTATTTAAATTATATGTTTTAAAATCATATAATTAAATAAAAGTAATAAAGTATAAATTAATATTATTATTAACAATAAGTTTTTTTTAATAACATTTAAATTTGTATTGTAGTTTAAATATGATATCTATAAATAAGAATAAGTGCTGTAGGTATATGTGCTGTCATTTGTGCGCATATTATTTTTTAAAAAAATAATTATTTCCAGTAAAATATTGATTTACTTAAAAAACTGAAATATTTATTTTTACTATTTAAGTAATAAAAAGTTCATAAAATCAATTTAGTCAAACTATCAAAACAGTTGAAAGTGTAAGCAAAATAAAGAAGGAATTATAAAAAAAGATTGCATTAAAATGTATAAGAGGAGATGATATACATGAATATATGAAGAGAAATGCAAAAAAGGTAAAGAAGAAGATATACAAATAAAAATCAGTTTAGGATATATTTTATAAAAGATAAAATTTAAATTGTTTAAATTAGTTTTAATTTAACTGTCATTTAATTATGTTTATTAAAGATTTTTTTATTTTATTTTATTAGTAAATATTTGTTGTAATAATATTGGCTTAAAAAACTATTTAAAGTATTTTGTAACTAATTAAATATTCATTGTAAAATGATTTTGAGAATCAACCAATGAGGGATCACAGTCTGAAATATTTTGAAATTTAAACAGACAATGTTTTGAGAGATTAATTGAAAAAAAAATCACAGAAGGAAAAAAGTATTTTATCTTTTCATAAAATTATTAAAAATATTTTCATTTAAAAAGAAAAAATAACTAATACTTAATTAATTGCTTAAAGTTATTGGAGAAGTTTATTGAAAAGTTCTGGAGTAAAAAAGAATCTACAGAATACAAAACTTGGAATCATTATATTGCCTATAATATGAAGATAATGGAGAAAAAAAGCTGTAAGTTTATCCAAGCATATAATTAATTACAAGAAGAAAGTTATTTGTGAATATTGGGTATTTTACCAGTATGTAATAAGTTAATTACAAAAAAAAAACTCATTTAATTCTATTTGATTATTGATAACAGATAGAAGGAAAAATATTCATTTTAGATTTAATAATGGAGACTTAAGTATGATAAAAAATAACTTAGTAAATAATTTGAATAAAAATATTTTCTTAAGGAAACTTGAAGTGAATATTATCAAAAAGAAAGAATTTTATTTAACTAATAATTTAGATAAGTCAAAGTTCATTGGAATATTATTCATTGTAACATCATAATGATCATGTAAAATTTATATTATAGCTGGATTTAATCTAATGAATAAATGATGTAAAAGTAAAAGAATATATTTATGAAGAATAAACAAAATGAAGAAATAACTAAATGACTATTTTATTTGATTTTTAATGTAAAATCTTGAATGTATACTCTAATTGAAAGGTTAAATTGCCTGTTAATGGAATATGATGGAAAAATATTTTAAAAGAAAGAAAAACAAAGGAAGTATTTATGATGAATGATATAAACAAATATAAATTTTGGTTGGTATGATTTAATGAACATATAGAATAAGTATATTGTAACTTAAGATGTTTAAAAGTTATGGTCAAGATAATAACAATTAGTATGGTAGTTGGAACGTTTGTATAAAATATTGGCTTATAAAAGGACTACTTTAAAGGGATGCCAATGAAATGAAGTGAATCATAGTGTGGTAACGCTTATATTAGAGGATACATTAATAAATTATGAATAATAAAGAATTCATCCTATGATAAAAACCTAGTGGAATAAAATAAGAATGAAACTTTATTGTGATTTAAAGGAAAGAACGTCAAATTGGAGAACAATTTATGTATTGAAATTGCTGCATTTAATTATTGTGTAAGGAGAATTGTATGTCAATAAAAGGGAATGCCAACTGTAAATTGTTTAGAATTGTTAAAATGATTTTTGTTGCTATGGAAACTTCTGCTCCTGAAGATAAAGTGTTATAAAATTATTTTTCCATGTTAAAAAAAAAAAGCAATTTGAATGTTAAATTATTAATAATATATTTTGTGTATTTAGTTCTTTGTTTATTTTAGTATTATTAATAGATTATAATAAATAGAAATCGATAGTAATATGGATAAATAGAATTATAAAACTAATAACATATTAATTTAAATGGGATGAAAGTATATGTGTATATAATAATATTATGATATTTGATTTTGATCTCATTTGTGGTATAATATAATTATAGTATATTGATATTTAAAGCTGCTCTGTTGTACTATTTGTTTGTGATCTTTATTATCTTTAGAAAACTTGTAAGTTAGGGATTAAAACAGTGAAATTTGCATATTTAGACCAGAAGTGTAGATAGATGTTTTATATGTTTATAAAGAACATTTTCTGTAAATTAACAAGAGCTTATTACTAAAAGTTATAATAAATATATCAAATGGATATATGGATACTTGTGCTTATTACCATGGACATATAAAGTTAATACTTAAGTTCTATAGATAATTACTCTTTTTTATTGCAACATTTATTTAGGCAAGGATTTGGGAATGTTTTAGGGATCTGAAAGTGTAATATATAAAGTTTCTGAATTTCCTAAAATAGTTAAGCTAATAAAATTGGCATTAAAGATTGGGAATAATTTCAGAAACAAATGGTTTAATAATTCATAATTTTTTTTTGTATAAAATATTAGCGATCAAAAGAATAAATGTCATAACATAGAAAAAGTAATATTAGTGTTTATGGACATGAAATTAATATTCTTTATTTTTAAATGTATACACTTATTAAATCCTCATATACATTTAAAATGGTCAAATTATTATTATAGGTTACATTTGTTAAAAACAAAAAAAAAGCACTAATAACAATTGTAAATGTTAGTCATAAAAAATTAATTTATTGATAGTAAATTATTATAATGAAGTTAGTATAAACATAAATATTTTATAAAAAGAATAATGATGGCATATATAATTTTATAAAATATTATATTATTAAAGGATGGTGTTTCCTAGATGAATGATTAACAATGATTATTACTGTATAATAGAAATATAATATTTTGTATATAATGTTATGTTACTTTGTTCTATTGTTTAATTTTGTTCTATATCGAATATTTAAAAAATAATAATTTATAAAGTTTGTAAGTAATATGGTATTAAATTTTAATGTTTATTAATTTGATTAAACATTAATAATATAAAGCTAAACTTGTTAATAAATAATCAAAATTATCCCAAATCCAAATCTCAATCAGACTAGCTAAGAAAAAAGACATATAAAAGTAGGGTTAGAAATAAATATACAGGCCACAGTATTAATTTTGATGAAGCTAAGGTCTTCTTCGAAATAAATTAAATAAAAAGAAGAATTAAAGACTCTTTATTATTAAAAATTTATGATTCTGAAGCAATTAACTTATTTAAAAGTTCTTTTAATATTAAGAGTGGATGGGAAGTAAATGGAATTATGGGTAATGTTTAATATAAATATGTTTTTGTTTTGTAGTTCTTTATGCTTGAGAAGTCTGCTTATAGCAGTGAAATCATTGGTTATGTTGTAGATTTTATTTTCTTGGCTAGTCTGACTGAGTTTTGGATTTGGGTAATTTTGATGATTTGATTAAGTACATATAGTCATGTTTTCTTATTCTGAATCATCATCATTATCAACCATTATCAATCCATTCCAGAATGAAAGTCTCTCCAAGTTCAATCCACCTTCTCCGATCTTTAGCTTCTCTACATCACTTCTGCACACTTTCTTATTTCATTCATCCATCTCACATGTGATCTCTTTTTGGGTCTTTTACAATGTCTTGTAATCCAGTTTAAGATTTCAATTTTCCAACTATTATCATCACTACATCATATTCCTAGATTATTAATGGTACATAATTATCTATACAAATTAATTTGAATAATTTAAATTGTGCTTAACAATCAACATAATAAGAAAATAATGTATAATAATTATTTAAAGGTAAAATATTTTAAAAGTATATTGATTAGTATCAAGTTGCTATGATCACATGAGTCATAAGTAAAGGTATTTTATATGTAGAAAAGAATGTCATTTTTCAAATAGTCAGATGATTAATTATTTTTATTGATTATATAATATATTATTATTTTATTCAAAGTAAAATTGTTTATTTGGTCTGATGCATTGAATATCATATAATTATAAAGTGGTAAAATAGTATTATTTATGACTAGGATAGTTAAGAGTTTTCTTGATTAGTACATTACCTATAGATGTAAGTAAAAGCCCTCTTTGCATCTAGCATGTTGACTAAATGTGTTATTGTTATTAACAATGACATTATTAAAGTAATAATTATTAGAAAATAGAGTATAAAATTATGCTAGAATGTTATTAATCAATTCTCAATGAAGTAAATTTTATTACAGATATTCTATTCTAATTTATTAATTATTAGTGTTAGTCGTAGGAGTCCTGGAGGCTTAATAAGGAGAAGCATCTTGGTATTCTTATGCCATTGAATGGATATTTTGGTATTTATTTAATGTTAAAAGTTTTGTAGTCTTGTCAAATAGGATAGTAAATCTCGTGATTGATAGTATAAAGCAAAAGTAGTTTGTAATAATAGGAGGATAAACATTATACAAAGAAAATAAAATAAAAGCTTAAGTATTTGCAAAATTATTTGTTATCATTCATTTGGCAGGATACAATATATATGAGAATTGTTTACAATGATAAAAATATTATACTTATATAAGTTAAACAAAAAATGAGAATAAACAATTATCGATGGAAATCCGGAATGGAATTCTTGTTCAAGTCAGATGGAAGATAATATTTTATCATTTCTCATTTGGTTTTATTTGTATGTACAGCAAAGCTATGAAGATATACCACTTCACTTATACATTATTCAAAAAAAAAAGTAAGCAAAGAAACAAAAAATTATTAACATTCACAAATTTAATATCTTTTGCAATATGTGAGCAGCTGTTTTTGCATCTCTGAGTACTATTTTAAAAAATAAAATTTGTAAATAAATTTTTAATATGCCAGTAGCCATTTTTCTGTCTTGGAGCACTGTATGCATTCATGTTTATTAACAAAATTTCTTTAGTTTATATTGAAAGCCCATACATTTTATTCTTCCTTTATCATTTTTTAGTAATTTGATGGGCAGTATTTCACATCATAAAATGTTTTTTTAATGTAATGCTAAAAGTTACATACTTAATGTTGATAATTAAAAAAAACATCAAAGCAGTTAGTCAAATAATTGTTTTTTAATAACAAGACTATAAGAGAAAAAATTTTTTGAAAAAAAAAAGGATATTGTCCAAAGTATATTTAATTGTGATAAGAATCAGACATTTCACGATTCTTTTTATTTAAAAAGTAAAAATATGATACAGTAAGTTGTTTTTTTATTACTCTTTATTTTTTCAGCGAATAAATGAATGAACACATATTCAATAAAATATATGTAAATGTGTCCCTCACTTTATATTACTAAGTAAATTATTTTTTTAAATTTTGTTTATACTATAATCTTAATTTACATATGGATATTACACATATAAAAACACATCTGTTTTATATATACATTCACACTTGCAAATCAATAAACATTATTGAACTTATGTGCAATGTATGGGAGGAGCGCTTGGAACAAAGTATAGCGGATATTGTGACTCCACTATAGTATATTTTAGTTAATAATTATATATTATCTAAAACAATAGCAACTTTCTCTATATAGTAGTGCCATCCATTGCAAGCTATAGTAATCAATGGATGCTAAGTTTATCTATCAGAATTTGTATATAGTGCCTACTCATTCAATATCCCCAAACTAGTTTCTAGCTTGTGGACTTTATTAATGAAAAGCCTTGGATCTGAGAGCACTGCATCTAGTTTTTAGTTAACTATAAAGCTATGAGTTGAAAATGAAAACACAATATTGTTTTCAATCCAAGATCATTCGCTTATAGATCTGAATCCAGTTCAGTATCTATTACAAGCTAGAAATTAATCTGCGAGTATTAGATAAATAGGCATTAGATAGTGATTTTGATGCCTTCTATCATACATTGATTACTATGACTTGCACTGGGGATGCCACTACTGTATGGAGTGTTTGCTTTTATTTTAACAGCTTGTGGAAGTATAAGAAATGGTGATCACGTGATGTTTTAGTTGTTATATATTATCTAATAAATCTTACATTCAAATATCAGCCTTTCAAGCTCATTGTGCATACGCTTTTGCGAGTGTTAATAATAATAAATGAATACTTTACTTTCCAATACAAGATATAGTATTTATGCAGGGATAAAATGAATCCATTTATTCCTACGACTCAAATGCTTATATATGAGCAAATCTGAAGTACTGGCAAGGAAAGCGTGAGGATGGACCACTCACTTTAAATTACTATATACGATGTCTGAATGAATGACGTCGGTGAAATTATCTAGAATTTACTAAACGTCACTCTAACTGAAACTTAATCATATGTAAATAACATTTATTTTTATATAGCGTATGTTTACAATTGTATTACATTCAAATATTAGCCTTTCAAGCTAATTGTGCATATGCTTTTGCGAGTGTTAATAATAATAAGTGAATACCGTACTTTCCAATACATTCATTCAGACATCATATAGTAATTTAAAGTGAGTGGTCCATCCTCATGCTTTCCTTGTCAGTACTTCAGATTTGCTCATATATAAGCATTTGAGTCATAGGAATAAATGGATTCATTTTATTCCTGCGTAAATAATATATCTTGTATTGGAAAGTAAAGTATTCATGTATTATTATTAACACTCGCAAAAGCGTATGCACAATTAGCTTGAAAGGCTGATATTTGAATGTAATACAATTGTAAACATACGCTATATAAAAATAAATGCTTATTTACTAATAAATCTTTATAAAAAAAATACATATTTTTTATGAGTATTAGTGGGATGGATCTACTGACTGCCATTTTAATCTTAGAGTGAACTAATTTGCAATCATTCCAATAAATATCCTGTAAGTGCCAGTGCAAGGTTGGTTTCTTCTACATTCTGGCCCTAAGAATCCATAAGATATCATTCTCTAAGTGTGAAAATATATTCACACTTTTTATAGTATTTTTTTTGCTTAAACAATATTCATTATGAACAATCCATATGGTGTGTGCAAAAATCAAAAACAACAGATCATATAGAATCAATACCATTATTTTCCATAGCTTTGGGGTATAGTTTACTTTTTCTACCAACACATATATAATTTTCCAAGAAGAAAAATTCTTTTATTGGTACTGATTTATTAACCAGCAGTAAATATAGGCTTTTTTACACTTATAAAATGAATGTAGATATCATTGCTTTAAATCAAGTTTTAATATTAGTTTTTCATGGATACATTAAGAATTTCAAGAAGTTAGACCTTTCAGTGAATCCAGCACAAAGCATTTTTTTTTTCATATAATGAGCTCTTTTTCCAAAAACCTTATAGGCATCTATCCATTAAATTTTATTTTCCTGCAAAATGAGTTCACTTAAATTGATAATTTCTAGCTTCTTACAAGCATTATACTACATTCAAATTTTAAAGGTTTCTCATCATGAAATGGTCACACATTGAATAATATATCAAGCAAATGATCAATCATTTGTTACAACAAATTTATTAATGATCAAAATAAAGATTCTTAATTTGTTAAACTTCTCATCATTAATAATTTTTATTAATCATTTATTAGACTAGAGATTATCCACTTAACATCATATTTTTTTAATGTATTTGCATATGCACCCCCTCCCCCAATTAAAATCAGAATGACTATCCTTATAGTTAAAGAATGTAGATATGATATGATTGCACAAATACAAAATTACATATTGCAGTCAATGCAGAGAAAAATTGCTTATAATACAAACAATATGTAACCTTTGATAAATCTAGTTGTTTGCATTGGAAAGAATTTGACATGCAAACATGATCTTTGTGTATTCTGCTTTAATGAGGAGGTTTTCATTCATGTAAATAATTAAGAGTACAAGTTTGATTAATAACTAAAGCAAATTTATGTAAAAACCAAGATTTTGTTCTGTTTTCAAATTAAATTTAGGAGTATATAGATAATTGAGCTCTTTATTTCAGTGTAGTATAATTAAAATGTTACATACATACATATATATATATATTGCAACCTCCAACTCAAGGTAATAATCAATTTAAAAAGAAGTATCACATGATCACATTTTACTGAACACATAGAACAAATAATTAAACATCTATAATAAAGAGGTTCTGAATACCATAGCATGTTATATAATAACTGGTGCGCATAAAACATAATTCATAATATAAAAGACCATATAGTGTCCTATATGAAAATTGGCTGGCTAGCATATGCAAATTTAGGGGAAATTCACAAAGTGTACTACGGATCTTACAATATCTCCACCTTACATCTATATCTAATATTAATTAGATTATGTTAATTAAACTAATTACTAGAGTCTAAAATAAAATACTAAAAGATTGATTTAATTTATATATAAGCTTGATTAAAATGAAATAAAATATTTAATTTCCAAATTAAAATAGATTATAAATTCTAAATTAAAGAAAAATTTACATCTTAAAGTTATACTGAATCAATAAAACAGTGAAGATGAACAAAAACTCAAACCAAAGCTAATAAATAACTTAAGAAATGAAAACTGACAATACAGTTAAATCTGAAATTATTAATCAGTAAATTAATTCTCTCAGGGTTCAAAGGCTTAAACATTGCTATTTTTAAAGATATATTTGGATCAGTGAGAACAAAGATAAAATTACTAATAATGGCCTTTAAATTTCATGAGGTTTTCATATATTCTTAATAAAGTCAGTATAATAATCTATGCATTTCATTTTATTTAATAATTATGGACTAGGTGATCAAGATTAGTGAATGGTATATCAAATGATTTAGATAAATGTATTATTCCAAAACCAATAGATCATTAAAATATTATTTAAAATAAAATGTACTTAAGATCAACAGTGTTCTGATCAATAAGCCATAAATTCTAAATGTATTTTAAATGTAAGAGCTTACCAAAACTCATTTTCATATGATAATGCATAATAAAATCTACTATATTGATTGATGATGATTTTAAAACAATAAGGTAATGTGTTAATAGCAATAACAATAATAATATGGTTGATGTTTAGCAATAAGATCACAGACAACTAAATGTATTTTCAAACAACAAGATTTATTTACAACTTTATACAATAATAGTAAATAACTGAAAACATATATATTTCAGAAACAACATAAAACAAGATATATTTATTTGGTTACAAGTATATTCCCTTTAGATTTATTGACAATTTTGATGCATTGATATGTTTAGTAACTGTTATTCATAATATCAATCTATAGTATGCTATTGACAGCATTAAAATATAACAACTTTACTAATAAGTAATATGATAATGACAATTATCATATGAAGCATAAATGAAACTTACTGATCGCATGAAGCAATTAATTATATAAATATGGGAATAGTCGCAGAAGTCAAATATATACAGGATACTAAACTTGGCCTATAATCATCTTAACTATTGAAAGGTCTTACTGATCCATTGGCAAACTACTGCTTGGTGGAAATGAAATGACATTGCATATGTGTACCCTTTATTATGCCATATACAAGATAAGTTTTAAAACTACTAATAAATTTTGTTGATTTGCTTGTAATCTGTTGAAAAGGTACAACAGCACAATACATACTTTTTATTTAGCTAAACACTATAGATAAATAAGTGTCCCTGAAACTAATTCTACCTTATCATTGCCGTACAGTTTTAAAATGCCAAGAACTTTACCATACATGTTGGAAAATAACTAGACATCATCATGAGGGATCAAAAAATAAAGGTTCGTCAGAATAACATTATATAATTGTATAACAATATGGCAGATTCCAATACCTTTTTCCTAGATACAAAAATTGTAGACATTGTCTCAACACAGGGAAACAGAATGCACACCATGAAAATAATCCTCTCTAGGGATTAAACTATACTAGCTAAGCATAAAATAATTATAAGCCTCTACAATATAATCCTCTCATGGAATAAGTAATGGGAAATATACTCCATCTACCAATACATAATATCAATGATACAATATTTAATAAAATTAAATGTTTCTCCCACTTATCAAATGGAAACAAGCACAAATCCTCATCATAACAATGGCAAATAAAATAATTCTTACATTAAAAGCTAAAAAATTAAATATACCATCTCAAACAATGCATATATGAAACCAACAAAGAAGCTATAAGTCAAACGACTACAAAATATTTCAAAAAGCATAATAAAATTTGCAATAATAAGAAACGCACACAGTCAATGAAAAATAGTATAAATTCTATAAACTAAAGTGGACATACTAAATTATAGGCAAAATATAGTAAAGATATAAAACAAATGTATATCTGGTTATATGGAAAACTCCATATAATAAAATAATTATGTCATCATAAATAAATACTGTTATGCTTCTGACAAATTATTCTGTCTGTTTACCCATAGATAGGATGTCAATAATAAATCTCATAAATGTAAGAGATGTGTATCTCTCTATCTAGACAAACCTAATTTAATATTAACTTTAAATTAACCAGTAAGAAACAATATATATAATTCTACCTTAATCTGTTTTCAAAGTAATTGCATATTTATACCATAAATAGAAAAAACAACATATACCGTAATAGCATATCAAAATTAATATAAGATAATAATAAACATGAACAATAATAAAAAAAATCATTTTTATATTTTATTTTATTCCCATAGTCTGTAATCTAAATTCCTTCACTATAAGCTGATTGACGAGGGAAAACGATGTCATTATCGGCCAGCAAACTTAACAAAATGCCGCATCCATATTTTTCATATTTTATCATGGTAAAACAAAATAAAATACTCAAGAATTTATGACAGCAAAAATAACAATATAGTAACACTTATAAGTATCTTCTGCAGAATTTTGGATCCGTTTTTTTTTTTTTTAGAACTAAGCAAAGGGAAAAAAAATTTTAAAGCATTTTTATTGATTTTTCCATCCATAGTAATATATTGGAATAATTAAGAACGAATCCTGCATTTTAAAGTATTCTAAAATCTTATTAATATTTTAAATTAGTGTTAACTCCAGCATTTCACAATAGTAATTAAGAAGTTGCTATTTACTTTTTTTTTCATCTGTAATTTTAAACATTTTCTTTCACAATACTATTATAAATTGTTATTGTTTTTTTTTTTCATCAAGATTTGCATTAAGTATTCAATTAAGCTATAAGTTAAATATTCTTTGCATTTACCAATACAGTAATTCTAATATTCATTTTTAATAACGAAGTAAACAAGTGTTTTAGAAAAAAGATTTATAAGAATATTTTGATATAAATTAAATTTATGCATTATAATGTATATAAATTTTAATATGTTTTAAAGCAGATTTTATTTTTTAAATTTAAATTCAGAAAGTTTTCTTCTAATTACTTTTAATCTGGTTCCTATTATGTTTGGTATAAATGCAAAAAATATTTTATATTTATTTTACAAATGAACGCACATAATATTTTTCCTTTCTTCTTGCCATTCCAAACAAATCATCTTTAATCTTTAAACGCACATAATGAATATAATAATTAAAACTGTAGTAATATATAGAATAAAATTTTATGCTTACAATTTCTTATCTGGTTTTAAATCTGAAGCCCCTTTTCGCAAAGTACTTGTTTTTCAAAATGATTCCCATTTTTTTAATGTGAAATCCTGGCAATTGACAATTGATGGGACAATACGTCAATGCATACAAGTCAAGTAGATTCTCTACTCCATTATGAGTCAAAATACAATTGACTATCATTTTAATTCAGTTCAAATTTAGTGTTATTAATTTTCATCTTCTTGGTTTTAAATTCTATTATAGTTTAGATGTTATATTTTCTCTTGTTCTTTTAATCTCCTTTCTACTATCTATGTTAGCTTATTTATACCTTTATCAAAGAGCATTGTTGTACAAAAAAAAAATAGACCAATTAAAGTGTTGTATGTGCATACAATTAATACTTCTCCATCTATATTCATTAGTGATAACTAATCGAGCTGTTCAAAATTATTTTAAATCACAATTAAAATATGCTTAAGGATTAATTATCAAGATTAATTTAGAATAATTGTAATTTTAAATCTTTATGATTATTATTTAATAATAACAAAATACCAAATGTTTCTATACTTTTAAATTAATAATGACATTAATAAATTATTATTTTAATATTAATGAAAATTAATCCATCTGTCAGACTGCATATAAAATCTCATACACATCCTGGCAGAATGCCTAGTATATCTTGAACAGTCTAAGTCTTCATTACTTAATTTTAAAATAAAATTTGGCAACTACGATAATTTATACCACTGATATAATACACTGATTTAATATATTTCAATGATTGTCATTTAAAATTTTACACATTTGACCGCATAAATAAGGCTTGACAAACATCGATCCCAATTAAACATAGTTTAATGTATATCCCAATTAAACATAGTTTAATGTATATATATATAAACAAAGAGAATAAAGCACTCTCCCTCGAGCTATGAATTAAAAGCACTAAATGTTGAACAAAGAAGAATACAATGAATCCATCTATTTGTGGAACTTTAATGTTTATAAGCATACCTTTGTCAACATTGTTGGTCATCTCAGATTAAAATTAATATATTAGCCATAATCAATTATATAAGGTTGGAGATATTAATATTTGTCTAAAGGTTGATGGTATATTATTAGATGTGATATGTTGGACTATTTCCATCATCTATGAATGAATGTTGAATGTATACAAAATTGTAAACTTTATTTAAACTTCTCCAAATACAAAAAACTTGTTAGAAATAATAGACAATACAGGTTAGTAATTACACAACGTGAACTCGCACCTTTAGATTCTTGAATATTGAATTTAAGGCAAACACTCTAACCAACTGAGCTATTCTGTCAAAGACAACATGTAGTAAAAATTTGATATACACCCTGTTCTCGTTTTATGTAGATTTTTTAAATGCAATTTTGAAGTTATGTGATTCATGTTTCTTCTTAATATCTTTGTATGCAGTTTTCTTTTATGAGATAAAAATTATTAGATCAGAAGTTGAGCTCCGATAATGCACTGTTACTTTAAATATTTAAAGTAACAGCGCATTCGACTTCCATCTAATAATTTCAGCGCTTTATAATAATACTGTAATAGATTTTATGCAATAAAGAAGTTCATAATTCATTTAAAAGCAGGATTTCCCCATTTTATATACACACATTAAATTTTACAAGATTATAATGTAAATCTGTTCAAACGTTATATATGCGTATGCTATGCATGTTGTAGTTTTTGCATTTTAAATCACTTTCTACTTTTGCTTTTTAAACAAAAGAATACATAATCAATTAATCATTTAGTGTCTGCAAGTTTATTTTTAAAAGGTGAGTAACAGTGGTGGGCACAATTAAATCTGGCAATTAAAAATTAAAATCTGACTTAATTATAATTAGCAATTTAAAAATTACGTAATAATGTGATGCGAAACAATGAAAATTGATTTTTAAATGGAACTGAAAATTAAAGTCAAAAATAATTTAATTTTTAATTGCTTTAATTAAATTTTACCCAATAGTAGTGAGTAGGTGTCTTTTTATTATCATAAGTCGGAAGTTCTTATTTTTATTTTAAACTTTTAGTTTACCCTAATGGAGAGGAAAAAAAACCCAAGAACATGAATTTCTTTGGAAACAAAAATTTCAATGTTAGATCGCTTAGCGAAATGGGAAGGATCAACAGCGATTGGAAAACATTTCAGTTTGGCCGAGTGTACTGTAAGATCGGTTAAAAAACTTAAGTTGGCACTAGTTGTATTTCCTCTTGTGATGAATCTGATGTCTTACTAGTTTATAAACGAACTTGCATATCTTCAAATAGCGATAATGATTAAAATACTGTACATGTATGAAAAAATGGAAAATACTGTAGTTAATAAAAAAAGTTTGTCTGGAAAATACTGTAGTTAATAAAAAAAGTTTGTCTTGTATCAATTTTTTTCAAATTGGAAATTTTTTATTAGTCATATTTTATTTCCTTTTTTTTTTAATGTAAATTTTAAAGTAATTTTATATTGTTCCTTTGCTTTTATGCGATTTTCGAAAATTACAGTACGTATCCCCCATTTTTCAAGGTAAGTTAAATCTATTTTTGTGCGATTTCTTTTGTGCGCGTTTTCTGAGGAACCTATCTACCACATAAAATGAGACCCAAAGTGTATTTATATATGAGGATTGGTTCAAATCCTCCAATTTTATTTTATTTTTATATATGAGCAAGGCTAATTAGTTTTATTTTTATTATTATTGTTTTTTAATATTTTTCCTAAGAGCAAGATTCATTAGAGGCTTCCATACATTGTGTATTGCCACACTGAGTTGACATAGGATTATTTACCATTGTCATATGAGCAACTTCTTTGAATTTTCTTGTATGCATTTTTCCCTCCTTAACCAATATCTTTGTATTTTCCCAATTAAACATATGGTCATTAGTACATACATGATCTGCTACGATAGACACATCTGTTTTTTTTTCTTTTAACGATTAGTTTGTGTTCTTTCAATCGCTGTTCAACAGGGCGACAAGTCTCACCAATGTATTTCTTTTCACATTCACATGGTATTTCATAAATGCAGTTTTTGTTCTGCATTTCCAGTTTAGGCTTAATAGAAGAATTCGTCGAAGTGTGGTATGGCTTTCGAAAGCTGTTCTAATGTTATATTGACTGCAGATTTTTCTTTAATTTGTCTGCCATTCCTGGTATGTATGGATACACTACTGTACCAATAATTTTTTTTTCTTTTGACGTCTCTGTATTGTCTGTTGAAGGTTTTCTTGATGATTGCTAATGAATAACCATTCTTCATAAGCATTTGTTCTATGTGAATCTTTTCCAAAATCATTAGTTTCTGAACAAACCTCCTTTGTTCTGTTCCATAGTGATAATACAATTCCATGTTTGGTGCTTCTCATATGATTGGATGTAGATGCCAAGTTGACCAGTGTGTGTGTTGGTTTCCTATACACTGTTGTTTTTACAAGAACATCCAAGAATGCCAATCTCTCTGTTCTTGTTTCGATTCCATTATGAATTTAATTGTAGGAGATATGTTGTTAATGTGCATCCAGAATGACTGTAATTGTACCTCACCATGTGACCATATCACAAATATATCAACATACCGAAGCCACACTTATGGCTGTGGATTCAAGATTTCCATGTAAATGTTGCTGAGCACGGGTGACAGTGATGATCCTATGGCCATCCCTTGATTTTGTTGGAAGAATTATGGGTTATATTGAAACTATGTTGTTATGCAGAATGTTAATAATTCCATTATACTATTAACAGGTAGAGCTATTCTAGTTTGTAGACTATTATCATCATATAACCTTTTCCTTGCAATAGACATGTTACATTTGTAAACAGCATTTACACATCAAAGCTTACCAATATATCAGTTTTCCATTTTCATGTTCCTGACTAATTCTACAAAGTGCTTAGAATCCCTGATGAAAGATTGTGTCATGTATGCCAATGGACTAAGAACAAGAAGAAATCTTCACAAATTTTGACATTGTGAATTTCTAGAACTAATAGTAGGTCTTAATGGAACATTGTCTTTATGGATTTTAGGTAGTCCATACAGATGAGGAGGAATCTTGCTGAAATACGAAATTAAATTCTTTTTTTTTTTTGAATCACTGAAATATCTGTGATGCTTCCACAGTAATGCTTGTGGTTTTACCTCTGTATTTGGAATTGGATTTTTTGCTACTTCTTTTGTATTGGCCTGCTGTAAGAAGGCCTTGTATTTTGTTATCATAATCAGTTTTATCCATTACAACTGTAGTGTTACCTTTGTCGCAGGAAGAATGATTATAGATGTATCTTATTTGAGAGATTTAATAGCTTTCCTCTCATTACCTGAAATGTTGATTTCTTGATCTTTCAAGTGTCCTTATTCTCCAGCATAACTGCTGCTTCTAGAGTCAAGTTTTGGGTCACCTCCTCAGTGGCTGCCATTATATCCAATAGATGGTGTAATAGCGAAATTTAAACCTTTTTCAAGAACTTATAATTCAAACATCAGTAATATGTTTACTAAGATTTTTTACTGATAACGATGATAGACTAGTTGCAATATGATTTTAGACTAGTTGCAATATGATTTGCAACCTTCTTCTGAAGTTCTTTTATTCTTCCATGTAACTTACAATATGATTTGTTCACTGTTTGACAAATTCTTGAGAAATCTTCATCTGTAAGTTTATTTTGTAGAAACGATTCCACATTTCTAATAGAACGCACTAACCAATCAATCGAGCCTCATTTGCTCTTTGATTAACAAATAATGAATATTAAATTGGAGGTTTTAACTGCAAACCCTTAGGAATGATTCCTTAAGTTAAATGATTTTCTACTTTAGCCAGTTTAGACATAATTTTTCATAATGTCTAAATTTCAGCATAGCATCAAATCCATACCGAGTACTTAGTATTTATCTGAAGGTTTGTGATGATGGTATATTATTAGATGTGATATGTTGGAGTATTTCCATCATCTATGAGTGAATGTTGAATGTATAGAAAATTTTAAACTTTTCAAATACAAACAAAAATAGACAACACAGTTTAGTAATTACACAATGTTTCGAATAGTATTCTTCTCCATTCTTCTTCAGGTGTTGCTGGCCTATATGCTGAGTGACAATATTCGTTTAGAATTTGAACTTGCACCATTAGATTCTTGATTATTGAATTTAAGGCAAATATGTAGTAAAAATTTGATATATTTATATATGAGGGTTGGTTCAAATCCCCCTCTGAGTCCTTCAATTTTTTTTTTTTTTTTTTATGAGCAAGTCTAATTAGTTTATTATTATTATTATTATTGTTTTTTTTTAATATTTTTCCTAAGAATAAGATTAATTAGAGGTTTCCATATATTGTGTATTGCCATACTGGGTTTTCTTATAGGATTATTTGCCATTATTATATGAGCAACTTCCTTGAATTTTCTTGTATGCATTTTTTTCTCTTTATCCAATATCTTTGTATTTTCCCAATGGTCATTAGTACATACATGAGCTGCTACGGTAGACACTTTTTTTTTTTCTCTTTTAACTATTAGTTTGTGTTTTTTCAATAGTTGTTCAGCAGGGTGACAGGTCTCACCAATGTATTTTCTTCCACATTAACATGGTATTTCATTTATGCAGTTTTTGTTCTTCAGCATTTCCCGTTTAGGCTTAGTAGAAGTAAGTATTCCTCGAAGTGCGTACAGCTTTGGAAAGCTGTTCTAAAGTTATATTGATCGCAGATTTTCTTTAATTTGTCTGCCATTGCTGGTATGTATGAATAGACTACTATATTTTTTTTTTTGGTGTCTCTTTGTGTTGTCTATTGAAAGTTTTCTTGATGACTGCTGATGGATAATAATACTACTCGAAACGTTGTGTAATTATCAACCTGGGTTGTCTATTTGTGTGTTATTGCTAACAAGTTGTTTGTATGTGAAAAGTTTAAACAAAATTTAAAATTTTTTATACATTCAATATTCACTCACAGATGGTAGAAATAGTCCAACATATCACATTTGGAGATATTAAATCTTACTTAATTATTATAATCCATGTTTTAAAAGAGAGATTCTGTTTCCAGTCTTGTATAATTATTAATGTAATAAATATTAAGTGCCACATTTCATCTGATTGATAAATTAAATTCACTAATGTTGACAAAAATATGTTTATAAACATCAGAGCTCCAATAATAAATGAATTCATTCTATTTTCTAGCCTTTGTTCAACATTTAAAGTGCTTCTAATTCATAGCATGAGGGAGGGTGATTTAATGCTTTTACATATTATACATTGAGTTATGTTTAATGTTATATATTAAAATCTTATTTAATTGTTATGATCAAGATGTTAAAAGAGAAATTATGTCTCCAGCCTTGTATAATTGATTCTTCATTCAATAAATATAAAGTGCCACATTCTATCTTTTTGTTATACTAATTTCACTCTGAATTACCAACAATGTTAACATAAATATGCTTATAAACATCAGAGGTCCAAGAATAAATAAATTCATTCTATTTTTGATTCTTTGTTCAACATTTAAAGTGTTTTTAATTCATAACCAGAGGGAGTGATTTGCTCCATTGACATATATATAATTATATTTTGATATTCTGTCATAACTATTAATGTAGTGAACTAAACATATTACTATGTGTATATATCCAAATATTAAATCACCTACATGGTTAGCTCTCTGATATAAATTTATATATTTATTTCACAGAGGGTGATTCTGAATTTTTGCATATTTACTTCAGTTTAGCATTATGCATTGGTATTATTTTCATATGTGTATAAATATATATTGTTATTTAGCATCATTTCCTAATGTACTTTTTACTTTTTTTAGGCAGAAAATAAAAACAAGAAAAATGAAGGTTGGTGTACTAATGTTTTTTATTTAAATTGTTAAAGCTGTTATTTTTAATGGTTAAATTTTTTAAAAAAAAATAGGGTGGAATTTAAGAAAATGTAAAATTTATTGAATATAAATTCTATTTTTCATTAGTTTTATTTTAATTGTGCCTAATTTCCATGCAATTAAAACTGACTATGTTGATTGCTAAAATGTAATCTAATAAAAAAATGAGTTGTGCAAGCAAACTTTAAAAGGTGTTGCATTATTTTTTTATAATTTTATTTTTTACTCATTAAAAGGCCCCCCCCTCCTCCCCCCCCTTCAATCCCCCCAAGATAGAAGGGGGGGAAAAGAAGTTATTTTTTTTTTTTTTTAATTATTTTTTGGTGAGGAAATTATTTATTTTAAAACTCATAAAAGCGCAGCACAATAGCTTGAAATGGATGATCTTTAATGTATTAGAATTTATAAAGAAGAGCGCTATAAAAATAAATGCTTATTGAATTGTTTAGTATAATGGTAGGAAAAAAAAATAGGGAAAAAAATCTATAGAATATAAAAGTATGAGAAAAAGATGAATAAGCCAATAAACATCACATGATCACCATGGCAATACTTATAGTGAGTTTCTGCCTGTTTTAAAAAGATGAATTGATATTTTATACAATAAGATTAATAACAGAAGAGAATGCATAGAAATTTAATTTTTTTTAAAAAAAGATAAGTTTTAGTTTCATTCTTGATGCAATAAAGCAGATTAGTATTTGAGTTAATAGTAACTGAAATAGAAATAGTAGATTATTAGTTAAAGTGAATGCATTGAAAACTGAAAGAATATATATTATAGTTTTCTCCATTATTAACAACTGCTTACTTAATAGCGATTTGCAGTAATGGTTCTGTTGGTTCTGTTTTTAAATTTTGCAGCTATACTATTTTGTTGATTTACACCAAGAGTGTTTTTTTTTGGGGGGTGGGAGGATTATTGTGTTTGCAATACTTCTGCATATTTCTTGTTATTTCCCAAAATTTATATTACTTTATGCTTTATGCATAACATTTTTTTATTAATTAACATTAGCTATAAAAAAATTGCAAACATTAAATTTTTTTTAAAAATTTAGTTATTTTATATATCATTTAAAAGAAAAAGCAAGATTTTCATCTGTTTGCAAAAAAAAAAAAACTTAGTTTTTTAATTTATTAATTAATAGAAGAAAAAATAGGAGAAAATATTTTTAAAATATATATTAATTTTATTAATTATAGAATTTGTTACGTACAAGGCATCTATTATTTTAAAATATTATTACTATGATGTTTCAAATGACTTTACACAAAATTCTTTTAAGTTCAGTATAACATTCTGTAAATATTATTCAAAATAGATTTGCTTTTATTTTCTTTTTTTTTTTTTTTTTCATAAGTCTGGTTACATATAAAGTTATGAAACTGCCTATAATTACCATAATATTATGATAAAATAACTTTTGGCTTACTCTCTTTGTTGCTATATTCTTTTGGAATAATACAAATATATAATTCTCTTATTGATGAATGTATTATCCCCTTTCTGCCATTGTTGAGAGATGCTATGTAAAAATGATTTACATAGTAGAAATAGCTATCTTTTGTCTGTAATAAATGAAATAGAAGAAATTATAAAGCTTTAAATAAAATGAAAATTGTTATAAATCTAATGAATTAAAAAAAATTGTAATTGTGAAAGAATTTGAGAAAAGTTGATGTCACAATTACAATTTTAGGGAAGAAAAAGTCTAATATAACATAATGTGAAGATTATAAAATAATTATCTTATTTTTCACTTATAGCTAATGTGTTATTTGTGAGTTCACGTGGGTAGATTTTCAATAGATTTAATTATATTTACTACTGATAAGCAGTTTTGAATTAGAAAACATAAAGAGACAAGAATCAATTACTGTTGATAAACTAGAAAGTGGTACTTGGGCCATATTTGTTTCATTAATTTTGAAAAAGTATTCAGTAGAGGAAATGGAATTTATTACCGTGGATAATTTGATAAAGAAAAAAGTATAGATTGGAAAGAATGATATTTATTATGAAATATATATATGTATCAAAAAATATTTGGAAGGCATAGTGTTTATTTCCTATTTTATTTTAATATATACTTAAATGGATTATTTAATGATTGTTGTTTTATTTAAACTAGAATAAGCATTGGAAATAGAAGGTTTTATTATAGAAAATTTGTTGATGATATGGTAGTATTTGGGAATGGTGAGGATAGGCTTAACAAGATGTTATGTAGGATTAATAGAGCTTTAGAAATTTTGGGGAAAAAATAAATATCACCTTATATCAATAAAATAATTCTTAGGATGAAAATTTAATAAAGGAAAGAAATTATTTTTGGATCTATTGATATTATATTTAAAAAATTGGCTTATTAAATGATTCATTTGGGGTGTCACTTTATTTGATGCAAAGTCATGAGCAATTAGGAAAGGAGAAAAGCTTTGAAATGGGAATTTGAAGGAAGATTAAATGAATAAGCTGGAAATATAAGATTAGAATAAAGAAATGTTGGAAAAAATAAATTAAAAGATTATTTTAAAAAAATATTAGAAGAAATTAAATTAGGTTTGTATTTCAAACTAAGGGAGTAATGAAAGATGTCTTCAAAAGAACTATGGAGAATAAAAGAACAAATGATAGGAAAAGGGGGAAATTCATTGATAATTTTACATTGGAGAGTAATTCTCTATATTTAAGCAGTTTGGTTTGAGAGCTGTCTTTTGGCAGATAACTAATGATGATTTTAATATTAAAACATTTTGCATATCAAATCTTTACATATATTGGAGATCTTATTTGCTGTCTTAGATTTTCTTGAATTCTAAGAGATGTTTCTCCAAACTTTGATCATTCTTTACAATATAATAAATTTTAGCTTAAATTTATTAGTACGAGAGCAGTCTTTTCCTATAGTATTATTATAATACATATTATATTTCATTACACCACTAACGCAGGGTAGGAACTAATTTTTATCCATTTTTAACACCTTGAGGAAGGGTGTAATCATAAACATATAACCAAAAACATGAAAAAGATGTATGATCCCCAAGATGCACATTTTGTGCAGAATCAGCACTTACCAGTTGGTCCAGATCACAATGTCATACATATCTTTATCAATGTGCAATATATATATAGATAGCCAATTACTACAAGTTTAATTTATATCAAATTTACTACTGCCCTCACAATGTTGCCACAAATACTTTATGGAAGTATAATAATAATTTTTATTAGTCATTCATGAGACTAGAGATTATCCACTTAATGAATATTATATTTCTATAGTGTAGTTTTTTCTACACCCAATCTCACGCAAAGTAGGGATTGTTTTTTGTCTGCTTTTTATTATTATTCACTAAATGAATAATCTCTAATATAATGAAGTATATTAAATGGTTTGTGTAATAATTGACTGTATATATTGTAACCTCCTCTGATCATTGGACAATCAGTCCTACACATTTCTGGGTGCCATAATCCCATATAACCTACATCATCCCTAATCAATCAATCAAGCCACCACGTTACGTGACATAATCCCAATTGTAATCATCTTCTAGATTGCTGTAATCGTAACTGAATCATACCGCACATTTTAGGCGCTATAATCTTCCCTGTAGCCTTCCCGCTAATCTAACTAGTCCAATTTATATGTTTGGAAACCATATCTTTCTCTGTAACCTTCCTAGCTACAACTAATCTAGAATATATGCCTAAAATAAATGATAAACTAAAGATGATTTCTTTATTAGCTAAGCTCGCATGAAACTATAATCTTAGAGAAGATCACAAGGTGGATTAATAATTTCTGGTCAAGCTAGCCTCAAAATCCACAAACAAGCAAACAAACAAAAAAATTATAAAATAAACTTCATATTTGTCAAACTAATAAATAAATAATAATTAGATCGATGGAATGAATATGAAATTAGAAGTATAAATTAGGCAATAAGAAATGAGGATGTAAATGATTAAATGAATGATGAAAATAAGTAATAGTTAAATAATAAAATAAAATGAGTCTGAGAATGAAGATGTAAGAGTTAATGGATGATTAAGATGAGAATGGAATAAGAGCTAATGAATGATGAGTGAATTAGGATAGAAAGAAAAAAGAATAAAGAAAGATTGAAATGACAGATGAGAGAATATATGATGAAAGATATACAGAACTCTAAATTTGATATTGAATTAAATAATAATAAGACAATTAAATAAAATACAGATTCTAAGCTTACTAAGACCAGAATATTCACCATAAAGTCAAAACCAACTATACATTTCAGACAAAAGAAGTAATAGATACTTTAAAGTTTGGTTGACCTTATATCTCACGTGAATGTAACACAATTCCATCTATTACAATAATTAACTGGATACAAATTTACCATAAATTCCAATCCTATCACAAATTGATATAATTTATCCTTCTCAGGGTTCACATAGCTTAAAGGGTATATACAAGATACACTTGGTCAGTGAGAGGATTTTACCACACCCAACATAACACACACCAAATAGCTCTTAATACTAATTGAATTACTAAACCATATTCAATAATTTAAATAAATTCTATAAATTCCCTAACTATCTAAACTTTAAGTTCAATAAGTAAGAGTAATTTTTCAATAGCTAAACGTAATAGCTTTCCAACTTTCTTTCTCCATTAATTAGAAACGAGGCGACCAAGACCAGTGAATGATAGATCTGTGGATTCAAATGAACTGATCAAACCAATATTAGATTTTTAATCTTTTAGTATATCACTTAAACTAATATTCTTTAGGTTAGTATGTTTAATTATTAAGTTATGATGCCCTAGATATACTCATAAATTATAGGGCTTAACACAATTATTCTGATATACCTACATATAGTGACTTTTACAATATTGATTGATGACAATTTCACTATAATCACAGGATATGTCGATAGCAATAACAATAATAATGTGTGGGTGTTGATTAGCAATAAGATACTGAAACTAAATAATTTTTAACACAACAATATTTATTTACATTATGTACAAGTCTCTTTCAGACATTACATGAAACAAGATAAATCCATTCCAAAATTAGGGATGGAAATTAATGATGTGGTAGTAATGACCAACCAATATGACAAACTTTGGATATTTTTTATTATTTTATCAGGTAGACTAAGATAGTTAAACTTATTTGAGCTATCTTAGCATTGAAATTGCAAACAAAATGTATTAATATCCTTTGGATATATGCAACTTTTAAATAAAATAAAAATTATAAATTACAATTTATTATATCAAACTGAGCTGTTTGAGTTATTAGATATGATAAGGGCATTATCACATTCCAATACAAGTAATATTTATTATATTTACTATAAAAAAACATTGCATTGATGTGGGGCAAACATCATCATTAAATGCACACATGACACCAAAACTTACTATTCCACAACTTAACATTTATTAATTAACTGATCTTACTAAGTCATCAGTAAATACCTACTTGTTGAAAACCAATCCACATTGTCCATGTACACACCTTGCTTTTTATGTAGAAGTTCTACAAACACTAGTAAGTTTTGGTTGGTCTTTTATAAACTGATGAAGATTACACAACATCAGAAAGACACCATTTCAATTAGACAACTACTATATCAGTGTCCCACAATCTAACTACTTATTGCTATTCGATCTAAAACACACTACACTTTATCATACATGGTGAATATTAACTATATCTGAGACTAATAAGGCTACAAAACAACGATGTTGTATACAAAAACAACATAATTGTATAATAGCAAGAATTTATAGGTATAGGGCCTGGAAAACAATAGACAGGAACTGTTAGGCTAACTACTAGACTACTCTTACGCCCAACAATCACCTCAATAATAACAGGGACTCCATCATCCCTGTACAATATTAATTATTATTATATCTAGGTCTTATAGTAGCCCAAACTCATCCTAAAATCTATCACAAATTCTGATCAATACAATAGCAAGGTAAAACAACACTAATAATCTAAGTGGAAACATAAATATTCCATTGCACATTGCAGAAACTGTTAATGTTTTATAAATAGACCACCAATATCAGTAAAATAACATTAATTTTTCAAAATAATAATTATACTTTTAGTATAGCAAGCCATGTACCGTAAACAAGGAGTAAACTACTTTTGTATTTAAAGTGACATTTCGTTTATAAGCAAAATTAGCAATAATAAAAAAATACTTATTAAATTATTTTATATAATAGACAATGGTATCATTATGTGTATATTTTTGACCAGTTTGGGTCTATTGTTCCCCTCCTCAATATAATATTAACATCTGTTTTAGCAGTGAAAGAGATAAACATTTCTCTTTCTTACCAGACAAATAATATTTAACATTATGCTTTCCCTTCATTGGGAAAATAATATAAATATGGATAATAAATGTATATAACTTTATACACAGCTACATCATTACTTAGTATATTCTATACCTGATATATATAAAAAAAAACCTAACACCTGAATAACACATGAAAGAAAAAAACGCATTACAATATTATATATAGCAATTAACAAACTAAACAAACATTACTTTTCTACCATTGGACTTTATCGAAGTTTGATTCGTTCTTATAAGTAAAACAACATGAAAACGGATATGATAAGCAAACATTCCTGAGTAATATATATATTTTGGTTATTCGGTTCAATATTAACATCTTCAGACAAAATTCAAACACTTCTCCAATGGGGTTTGTGTAAGCATTCTGAAGCAATATTAAAACATTTTCGAGAATAAGACACTTAAAATAGGATTAATTAATATCTATTGATTTGTCTATTTTTGTTTTTTTCCATCTGCGCGAAGATCTGTTATATTCTTAAATAATCTGGGTGATTTTAAAACCGTTTAAAATATCACACGTTGCAAGTTATTCGCTAACGATAAAATCAATAAATATTTTCCTTCACTTCCCTTTTATCAGCAAATTATGATGTTTTAAGTTATACTGTGAAGAATTTATTTAATTATAAATACGATCTTCTAAGCGATTTTAATTAATATGTAACATATTTTTCCAAATGTAGCACAATTATAATTAGTTTATTACGATCTTTGAAATAAACTTTTAAATCATTTATGGATTTTGTTTACTTTGTTTTTCATTTTAACTAATATGTAATATATATATTTTTCCAAATGTAGCACAATTACAATTAGTTTATTACGATCTTTGAAAATAAACTTTTAAATCATTTATGGATTTTGTTTACTTTTTTTTTTCCGTCCACAGTAATTGCCACAATCTTTAATAATCTGGCTAATTTTAAACACTTAAAATATTATTACTTTATATATTGTATAATGAAGAGAAAAAAAATCAATTTCATATTTAAGAATGTTAAGCAGAATTGATTTAATAGCAAGCAATTATTAATAATATATATACAGACTACTTCCGGGGAATATCAGAGCGACATTTCCAATGAAA
Source organism: Epiperipatus broadwayi (assembly GCA_028023455.1). Classification (NCBI taxonomy): domain Eukaryota; kingdom Metazoa; phylum Onychophora; class Udeonychophora; order Euonychophora; family Peripatidae; genus Epiperipatus; species Epiperipatus broadwayi. The sequence continues at coordinate 3,180,777 of JAQFVV010012483.1, forward strand.
TAAGAAAACTTTACACTTTTTCAAACATTTAAAATTTAATTTCTTCATTATTTTTGAAACTTTTCTTCAAATGATTTAGAATATTTTCTTGAAATATTAATTTATACATAAACATTTTCGCTTAATGCTGAATTAATGGTAGCGCGAAAATTAAAATACTTCAATCTTTTTTTTCTTCTTCAGTCTAAATAACTTTTGTGTTATGATTAGTTCTGATAATTGGTTAAAATAAAGAAAACAAAATAAGCTACTTTTCTGTATTATTTTTCGTTCCAAATAGTACTGTTTAAGGCAATACTTATTCAAATAGCGTCCTTCCAGTGTAGAGTTTCACAGGGTTAGTAGTTTATCCATGCTATCAAATCCACTACTATGGAATTTTGTCCCAATTAATTAAAAAAAAATTATTTCTAGCTTATTTCTTCTATTTTACTTCAGAAGTGGAGTTGTAGTCTTATTCCATTTACATTTCTTAGAGTAGTCTCCCCCCCCCCCCTTTACAAACTTTTATATTATATATTTTATATTACATGGCAGGATTGGTTCTGAATTAGCCAATCACTGTAAAATGTGAATAAATTAAGTTTGATCCCTCTAGTGAGAATCATCTAGACTGATGCATTTCAATTTACATTAAAATATAGTATATTCAAAGATTGTTTATAAAAAAAATTTAGAAGACTTATAAATTGATTTTATGTTTGTTTTTAATTATTGTTTAACAATACCAATAAAATAAAGTGTTAAATATTTTTATGCTTCCCAATAATATTTTAATACTATTAAAACAACATTTGAATTAGCTGCCACTGGAACAATGTGATAAAATGTTTATGGGATTATATCCACTCTACAGACTTCCAGTGTCTCACAAACAGTCAGACATATCACTTTTAAGAGTTTTTAGTGAGCTTCTTAGTGGGAAAATTAAATCCACAAGCATTCCTAAACAGCTCTACACATTGATGTCAAACTTAACATTACCAATTAAAATTTAAATTTACATTACCACTGATAAAACCTACACTTGAGCCAAAACACGGTTACAATATATATACACTAAATAATGATAAAGATATGTGATTGTGATCTGGGCCAACTGATGAGTGCTGGTTCAGCACAAAATGTGCATCTTGGGAATCATACTTTTTTTCACATATCTTTGGTCATATGTTTATTATTACATCCTTCCATGTGTGAGTGGTGTAGTGAAAATTACATTGCTGAAATATTATTTGCTAAGTGGATAATATCTAGTCTAATGAATGACTAATAAAAATTATTAAATATTATGTTTACTCATTTCTAAAATATATAACAGCAGCAATTACAAAGAAAAATTATTTTTTGAGATTATAATGGATAAATAAAGTTTGCCCTCTGATTTCTGGATTCATCTAATAGTGATAAGACCACTATAAGAGGAAGCATATTTTTATTTGTTTACTGAAAATGAAATATCTATTCAATCTTATTTCAAATACAGGATTAGATTTTATCTCCTTAAACCTTGCATTCCCCCCCCCCCCACTGAATTCAATGTTTCTAGATTAAGTAAAATCAAGGAATAACAACAATTTAATGTTAAGAAAATTATTTGAAGTTCTTAAAAAATATCATAGAAACTTGAAATTATATATCAGTAGTAGGCACTTTTTTTTTTTTTGATGATGAAAAAAAGAAATTAACAATTGTATTATGTAATATAATATATTCATGTTAAATTGTCATAATTTTACTCTAATGTGTAATATTTTTTTATTCTGTAATCATCTTAAAATTTTAGATATTTATATATAATGCTAAACATTTTAGTCTTAATAGAAATGTTCTCTATATTGAACAGAATTTTATATTGATTTATTATTAAGTTACAAAACAGAATTACGGGAAAATGTCAATCTATTCTTTATATTTTTGAAATTGAGGTGCTTTAGTTTTTTTTCTTAAGAGTTGCTTCTGTTGAATACTCATTGCTTCATTATTTTTAAAATTACTAAGATTTTTGTTTAAACTATAAAGATGTATTATATCTGAGGATTGAAATATAATATCTTTATAACCTGTGTAAGAATTTTGACAATATTGTTAAATTTAATCTACTGATTGCTTGAACATGTCCAAGGCATGGAAAGTAATCTAACAAGATAATTAAATTGCAAATTAGAGGAGTAAGACCAAAAAAATAACCAAAAAGAAAAAGCATAATATCAGGAAAGTCTAGGAGTGGGAGAGTGGAAAGAAATGGTTATAGGTATGTGTGGGTGTGCATTTTTAACTAAGATTCTTTGAATTTCAAAAAGTTACAGAAAAAGAGTTTAAAATTATTATTTGTAATTTACAAATGGCACCTATTTTATTAATCTATACTTTAAACTTACATAGAATTAATTTATAAAGAATATTAGATTTCTCTGGAATAAATAGTTTTTTTAATGATAATTAATTTGTGAAAATTTTGTTTAAAGAAGACATTAATTGAAATCATGTATATACAACTGTGAATATATATATATAACTTTTTTTGTTTTTTTTTTTAGAATACCTTGAAAAAAGGAATCTTGAAAAAAATGTTGATGTCAAGGATCGCTCCAAACTTTTAAGGTCCTGTAATACAAAGTGTGCAAAGGTCTTAATAAGTAATGATGATTCTTGCAGTAGTGAATATGAAAGTGAACAATACCACAGTAGTAATTTGAGTATTGATTCTTCATTTAATATCAGTGATGATGAGGATAAGATAGAGGAGACATTGCTTGTAGGTGACATGGAACAAAAGAATTATGAAAGAAAAAAACATATCAAAGATTGCTCTATAAATTTAATTTCCTGTGAGAAAAAAAGCTCTGCATCTTATAACAACAGAAATGAAAGTGAACAGACCCATAATAGTAATCTGAATTTTGATTCTTCATTTAATATCAGCAATGATGAGGATAAGATAGAGGAGATATTGCTTGTAGGTGACATGAAACAAAAGAATTATGAAAGAAAATACCATATCAAAGATTGCTCTATCAATTTAATTTCCTGTGGAAAAAAAAGCTCTGCATCTTATAACAACGGAAATGAAAGTGAACAGACCCACAATAGTAATCTGAATTTTGATTCTTCATTTAATATTAATGATGATCAGGATGAGTTAGAGGAGGTATTGCTTTTAGATGATTTTGATCCAAGTGATTTAATTACTAAATCAAAACCAATGACTGAAAATCATTTTAAAAATAACTATCATTTCAATTATAAAAGTATGTTAACAAATATTTATGTGAACAATATTTCTAATGTTACAAAAAATAATTCTGCTAAATTTAGTGACAGACATTGTATAAATTTTCCAAAACAAAAAAATTGGAAAAAGAATTATATTTCTTATACTAAGTTTTCCCAGTACCGTAATATGAAAACAATTTCAGACAGGAATAAACCAAAAGAATTAAAAGGAAAAATATTGGAATTTTCAGAAAAGAATATTTCTAGTACTGAACATACTACTGAAAGTTTTGCAAAATTACATAATTCATTTGAGCATTCATTATCAAATTATTTAAATTTAATGCAGTTTCAAATTAAAAGAGATATACTAAACTCATCAAATAGCTATGTAACTATTAAATAATGTAAATATATGTAACATATTGTTTTATATAGTGATAATAGAGAATAAAGAAATATAAGTAATTGAAAAGAAACAAAGATTCTGTTTTTTTAAAGAGTTAAAAAACTCAGTTTTAATACTGTAGCTCAGTGGTCTTCAACCTTTTCATACCTGCAGACCGCCAAAAATAAGGATAAGATTTCACAGACCGGCAGAAGTTTACAGATAAATTTTCTTAAAGATGTAACCTGCTTAGCCTTAGATAAGCATAATTGTTATAACTGACCAATACAGCACACTAGTTATTGTGTATTGTAATGGTGTTGCTTACCTTCACATGCTGAACACAGAAAACAGTACAATGACAATCATTCTCATTAATGTGCTTGCATTTCTATGTTTATTATTTCATTGTTAAAACATGCAAGAATAAAATGTTATTCACCTGAATGTTAGGAAATATCATAGCTAGTGTAATTACATGGCAATGTTTATGATAAATGTAATATCTGTATTTAATGTTAAATATACAAGATGGTTATATATATATATGGAGATTGTCTTTTGTTAGTAGTAAGGGCAAAATAGAAATCGCGTAATTAAAATCACTGTACAACCAAAAAAAAAAATTCGCCATATTTTAAATCTGAAAAAATAAAACGAAACATGTAAAAGTCTGAAATTTTGATGTTATTGTAAATTTTTTTTTTTATGCTGGTGTGTTGAAAGGATCAAAAAATGTAATTAATAGGAAATTTTTTTTAAAAAAATGGTAAAATAGATATCGCGTAATAGAAATAAAGCCCCCCAAAAAATCGCTGCATAATCGCTGTCTTTTAAAAAAAAGACAACGAAAGTTGAAAAAGTCAAAAATTTTGATCTTATTTTAATTTGGGGGTGGATTGAGAAATACTTTGTAAAAGTTAGAGACAGAAATTTTTTGGTTGTTTTTTTTTTAAAAAAAAGGTGAAATACAAAAACAAATTAATTTATGTATGATTGATTAGATTTCGTTTTTGTTCTGTTTCTTTTTTTTTAACCAAGTAAAAATGCGATGAAAAAATAAATAAAAACTGTTTATATTAATTAAAAGTTTAAAATCTTATTATTTTGTTATTACTTTCTTGCCAGTCTAGCGTGGCCCGGCAGAATACTTCTGCGGCCCGGTGCCGGTCCACGGCCCAGTGGTTGAAGACCACTGCTGTAGCTAGATTAAATTCATTTAATTCAGAATATTTTAAAGTTATAATTTCATCTATTATATTTTCAATATCTTTATATTGTTTAAGCATTTATTAATAAGTTTATAATTGACTAATTATGTAATTAATATATTACTGAGTTTTATCTTTAATCTTCCTTTATTAATTCATTATTTAATTAAAATATAAGTCAAAATTGTAAGCTATGATTGTACAATGATTACAAAACAGCTTTCAGGTGAACTGCTTTCATCAACTGCGTCAAGGCCTAACATCACTGACTACAAATCAATATAGTTTTGAATATTATTTATACTAGCACATTTCACTTGCTTTATTTCAAATTGTGAAAAATGAAACACAATTATTAAATGTGATGATGAGGCTGGATTTCAGTTACTAAAGGACATTAGCATGAAACTGTTCCTGTAAATCTTATTTTGTCATAGTTTGTAATTGAGAATTTGTCTATTATATATCATATTATGCTTTAGTTAAATAATAAACTAATGGATGATGCATAAATGCACTATTTGTATTAATTGACTAAGGAAACTTTTTACTATAGAAAATAACTAGTTTTGTAATTAAAAATGTATTTGGCATTATATTATATATAATTCATTTTCTATTCTTCAAAATTATTTTGAACAGAATATTGATATATAAGGTATTAAAACGATAAATATTTTTTTTAGCTACTTTATTACTTCAGTATTTCACAAATTGTGAAAAATTATTAAAATTGAGTACATAGTAATGGGAATGCTATGCTACCAGTTGTACTCCTAACGTAATCAATTTTCTCATTTCGACTGTGTGTAATCTCTGTTGTGCTTTACAAAATAGTGGGAGTAGTATTGATCTGCTCTCACTCATTCTAATTTAGCCTAGTTATGATGTGCATAAAATAAAATAATGATCAATGTAAGTGTTTAGAAAATATAAAAATACAAATTTCCACAACAATAATGCAATGGGAACTGTCTTCATAATGACAAATTAACCCATAGCAGTGAAAAAAATTAAGATTTCAAATACTATTATTAAAACTTTTATCATTTACTTAGTGATTGAAAAAGACATAAGATATATATATATATTATAATGGAACTGCGGGGTACACCATACGACGACGTGAATATGACTCAGTGGTTGGATGATTTTAATACAATGTGCTAACTAACCTATAACAAGTCATATCCTACATCCATGATTCGACGGCACATTTGGTGTGTCAGATATTACTGAATCAGAAATGGCATACAACAAAGGGAGCACATCTCACTACTGTCAGACATAGGCCTTCGAATAGAATGCTAAAGATGTCACAATGAAATGCCTAGTTCCAAATCACATCTACTTTCAATATATTAACTTCTAATTTACTAACAATAGTTCAATGTAACTTGGACCAATGCATATTCATTACATCTCCCTTTTTTAGGCCCCATTACTCAAGGAGTTCTTGCAGTCAGCTCTCTTCAGGGATGGATTTACTCAATTATTATGCCTATATATAAGCATAGATTTAGGAAAATACTGATGATGATCAATTATTTATAAGAGCAATACATGATGATAATGATCACCAAACCTTTAATGGTGTAAATTCATAATGATGATGATGATCAAACATCTAGTGGAATAAATGCACAATGATGATGGTGATGATCAAACAGAGATCAGATTGATTTAAACAACTTAATACATTTATTAACAATATACACCTGGGTCTCTTTTTACGCGGATTTATTTAAAACGATTTTGAAGTTACGCGATTCACGTTTCTTCGGAAGTTGAACTCCGATAATGCGCTATTAATTTAAATAATAAATTTCGCGGCACTTACATCATATTGAAAGTAATAGCACATTATTGGAATTCGACTTTCATCTTAGTAATTTCAATATTTTCAGTGCTTTATAATAGTAAGATTTTATGCAATATTGAAATTAAAATCATGATTTCCACATTTTATGTATACACACATTAAATTTTACAAGATTATAATGTAAATTTGTTCAAACATTGTGCGTGTTAATTTTGCATTTTAAATCACATTCTGTTTTTGCTTTTTAAAAAAGAATGTAATCAATTATTAATCATTTAGTGTCCGCGAGTTTATTTTTAAAAGATGAGTAATAGCAGTGGGCACAATTAAAATTGAAAATTAAAGATAAAAATAAGAATTTAATTTTTAGTTGTTAGATTAATTACTAATTACGTTGTCACCAGAAAACCATTAACACAACATGAGAGTGATGTTAGCGCTAGTTGTATTTCCTCTTGTGAAGAATCTGATTTTTTACCAGTTTGCAAACCAACCTGTTTAACGGCAAATAGCGATAATAATTAAAACGTGTATAAAAAAAATGTAAATTACTGTAAATTATGCATAAAAATATATTGTTTTGAATAAAATTAAATATTATAGTTAAAAAAAGTTTGTCTTGTATCAATTTTTTTAAAATTTGAAATTTTTTATTAGTCATATTTTATTTCCTTATTTTTTTTTTGCGCGAATTTTAAAGTAATTTTACGTTAGTGCTTTGCTTTTATGCGATCTTTGAAAAATCACAGTCCGTATTCCCCCTTTTTCAAGGTGAGTTACGTCTTTTTGCGCGATTTTGTTTGTGCATGTTTTCTGAGGAACCTATCTATCGCGTAAAACGAGACCCAGGTGTATATAATAAATATTTACAAACAAAAAATAATAAAATAAATAAATATTCGATTATCAAGAGTGGTTTTCTATCATTTTGATAGCTTCACACAACAGAAATAATTTGAAGTACATTATATACAAAATTATATAATTCATTAAATATATATATAAAACAAAAAAAAGAAAAGCAAAATGAGAGTTCACTAATTCTATAACTACCCTAATAAAGTAATTATTAGAATGATATTTTTAGGTTGGGGTAATATATTTATAACTTTTTTTTTTATTAAATATATATATAGCCCCACTCCCATCTATATATGTGTAAGTCATAGTAAAAATTAATGACAGATACGAAAAAGACCATTCACTCAGTGGGGTAATTGCACTCAGAAATAAAACAAAATTACAAGTAAATATTAAAACTTATTAGTAAACAAAATAGTTTTGTTTGTCCTAAAGTTTGTCTTCAATGTTAAATATATAAAAACCTTACTTGAGGTCGCCTTGATAGATCAATGTTGAATTCCAGAGGAATCTGTAAATTTACTTTTATTAAAATACATCAACATATGACACATCTATTCACTGCTTCCACTTTTATATTGCAGGTGATCGAATTTGAAAATGAATCTTGAATACACAATAAAAAAAAATTACAATATATAAACTTTCAAATAGAAATGATAAAAGCAAAAAAAAAAATAATAATCACATGAATCAAACAAAATATATTTATCTTGAAGGAAACGAGCATTTTATCTCCCACTAAAAGTTTATAAAATTAAACGTCAATCTCCCTGTATAACGCTCCTGTTCACCAACTCTGTTAATATTCGTACAGTTCATGCTGCTTGGTTAAAATAAACACATACAAATTATCTCTCTTGAACGTATATAAATCCATGGAAGATTGATGTACACCAGCGTTCTCTAAATAGACATTTTGATTGTGAAATTTCATAATTTCACAAATTCCATAATTTCCTAATGACATTGAAGCTAGCTTTGGAAAGTCCCACAGTATTGGCTTTTTACCCTGAATACATTGTAATGAGTCCTTTATAATTGACTATTATTTATAATGTGGCTTCAATACATATATATATATATTGAACTAGCTTAGAGAAACAGCTAATTTTTAGTAGTTTCACATTTCTTTTCCATTATTTCCATAAGAATGGATTCCAGTTTTGCAGAATAAATTAAATCACTAATCCATTCCTGCTAATTATGAATTAAAGTTTAACTTTCCAGTTTTCTTCTATCCAAATTAAAAAAACTAGATTACTTTTAAAATAAAAGACTTTATTTTTATGTCTTGACAGTTCTGTTGTTACTTTTCAAATCAAGAGAAATGCTGCTAGATTGTCTCGTGCTAGCTAAAACTATTGGTACAACTTAATAAAAAAAAACTTATAAAACATTATTATTATTATTTAATCTTCACTATTCCAAATTCGATCGCTTAGCAACAATTTTGACCTCATATATTTTTATTATGTCCGTCTTATAAGTCACTTATTAGTATTTTAATTAATGATATTAAATAAATAAAAGAAAAACAATTAACTTCTACAAATAGACAAACATATTAGTTTATATGTATGTTTATACATGTACATATTACATATGTGTAATGAATTTGTTTGCTTTCTCACAATAGATAAAAAAAAATAATTTCTCAAACATATTAGTTTATATGTATGTTCATATATGTACATACTACATGTGTATAAGTAGGTATGTAGGATAAATTATTTGCCTATCACTTGGTCTGAATTCAAACATTGTGAAAGAAACTGGAACAGGTGTGAAGGTTGGTTGTAAGCCATCTCTTATAATATATATAAGATGTATCATGATAAAAATAAAAGGAAAAGCAATCACCATTTCTTTTCTTTGAAAGTTCAAAAAACAAAATATAAATTATAATGACAATTATTTAAATTTGGTTATGTGTTGGAAATATAAATATGGACAATGCAATGTATGAAATAGAATTTTAAAAATACTTTATAGCTTCCACTAAATTATGTAGAACAGTGTCTGCCAAACTTTTTTTTCCTTACAGCATACTTGGCGAGGAGAATTTATTTTACGGCACACTAAATAAAAATCCTAACAAAATTAAATATTTTTTATTAGTATAAATAAAAATAAGTAAATTCTTATATTAGTGACAATAAAATAACATTGTTTTATGAATATATAATATATGTAGATAATAATAATACAATAATGTTATAAGTGAGAAGGATGCAATTGATTTTGAGAAATTTTGTCAAAATGCGGCTCTAAATTAGATAAACAAACACATAACTCCTCATCTACCATCTATAATTGTTCCTGTTTTTTTTATTTCATTTTCATAAGCGCTAAGAAACCTAATTCGCAAAGATATGAGGATTCAAAGGGCAACAGAGATTTAACAGCTGTGGTAGCTAGTCGGAGATATTGGCTCCAAAGCTAAATCCAGAATTCTGACAAATTCTAGCACAGAAAATGAGGCTTTGCACAGGTTCGTTTTTCAAGTCTATTAAATTTTCTTCTGATAATATTAATGGCAGGGGTGTACGGACATATCTTGTGAAATGATACAGAGAGGCTTTCTACTGTCTTCTGCACTTCTGACAATTTTTAATTTGTTTGGGAAAACCTCTACTCCTGGGAAGCAATCAAGCTGCAAGTTTTTAACTTTCTTGGTGTACAGTTCTAATTTGTCGGTGAAAGATTTTAATTTGCTTGCAATTGGAATGATATTTTCGTTTGCTCCTTGCAGACTTGAATTTAAAACATTCAACTTCTCAAAAAGATTGTTGGGAAATGCTACTTCCAGCTACCAATTAATGAAGAAACATATTATTTCAGTTTGCAAAGAGATAAATCATATGAGCACCTTTCCTTTTGATAGCCCAATTCTTTATGAAGCAATAAACACTTATAATCAGAATCCATAGTTTCAAGTAAGGATGCAAAAAGTCTACAAAATAGGGAATGTGATTTTATGTAATTCATCACTTTAATAATGTTGTCTATCATCTTCAGGAGACTATCAGGTAGAGATTTTGACAACAAAACTTTGCATGAATCATGCAATGTACAATTTTATCTTATGATTTTTTTTGTAATACATAAGCCGCGAAGCCTTTTTTTTTGACCCTGCATGGATGGAGTGCCATCAGTGCAAACACAAATACAAGTTTGCCACTGCATCCCTTTCAATACGATATTTTGGTTTACCAGGTTAATGAGCTCTCATGTAATTCCATCTTTCAATTCACAGCAAAAGAAAAACTGACTTATGATTTAACCACCTCTAATGATTTGCAGAAATGAAATTAGTTGAGCATTGTTGCTGATGTCTGTACTTTCATCGATTTGTGTAGCTCACAAGTTTTCGAGTTCATTTTTTGTTTCAGTGAAATATTCACAGAGCTTATCGTCAATGTCTCTCGAAATGTCTTGAATTTTATGAGAAATTGTATAAGCTGACAAAGGAATGATCTATGATGACTTTATTACTAATCATTGTACCAATGACAATCTCCAAGGCTGGTAAAATAATGTTTTCAGCATCATTAATGTGTTTTTTTCTTTTTTGACAAAAGCTGGGCAATCTTGTAACTAGTGATTTGAGATTTCTCGGGAAAGTTGAAATTTCTGCGGTTGATTTGCTATTAAATGATATTGAAGTTTACTGGGAACCATTGCTTTATTTGAGTATGTTATTAAACAAATCATACATAAAGGAACAGTTGTCTTTTCTGTTAATGTAAAACCATATTGGATGTAATTTTCATTATATTTTCATTTTGATATGGTGGATTTTTTATTCTAATGTTCATCTTGTTTGCTATGACTCATTTTTCTGCGGTCTCAATAAAAATTTGTCCATGTTTAAAATATTATATCTTCACTAAAAATCAATTAAAATTAACATAAAATAATTTATGTAAATTATAAATAAATCATAAACTAAAAACTACTCCAACTAGTAAATAATTTACTTACAGACAATCCCAGTTTAACTTTATTAATACAAAAATGTAGAATATTTTTTTTTTGTTCTTCGTGTAACATAATTTATATTTATGATATTTTGCTTCATATTTACAATTACAACTATTTTAAATTAACCAATTCCTAACTAATCACTATCATTAATATTTATATAACAAATGGTTCATTTTATTTTAACCACAGTACGCATTTTACCGAGATGATTACTCCTTATTCTGCCCTCTGCCATTATATATACTTGACATGTCATTGTTACAGAACATGCTTGAACTTTGCGAATGTTCTCCGATCTTTTGTTTTCCAAAACTACTACAAAGTGACTCGCAGTTAAACAGTCCATGATCTCTTAGCATTATTTACCTATATTTTTAAATCTTTTGCGGTACACTTGGAATCTCTCGGCTCACTACTGTGTCACGGCACACAGTTTGATAGACACTGCTGTAGAGTTTTGGAACTAATGTTGAATACAAAAATAGAGTTTTTTAAAGAACCCTCAAGATTAATTGAAAAATTATGCTTTCATCACAATAAAACTAACAATGAAAATGCATATTATCCCTTCAATTAATTTCTTTACACATGTTTCATAACAACACACACTATTAAAGTTATATAAATCTTATGCAAAACAATATAATATGAATGATAAATAAGCCTTTTCCTAAAAACATTAACATGTATTACTGTTTCATACTATCTTAGTGATGTTTCTAAAGACAGAAAAAAAATAATTTGTTGATTTAAATTTTATAGTGAATATCATAAATGGATGAATCATTGATGTTTCAGAATTGTTTTAATTTATTCGTTATAGATTTAATAATGCTATTGAAAAAGATATTGCAATGTTTTGCAAACCATTATCACAGAATAAATATAAGTTTTTTAATAATTTTGGTACAAAGTATGAAATAATAAAATGAATAGTTTTATTGCTTAGATATTCATAAAAAGTTTGTGTTCTAGAAGTAATTTGGGGGAAATGTATGCTCAAGCAATAATCAAAAAGACTAGTAACACATTAAAAAAAAAACACAAAACATTGTAATATTCTTCATAGACAAATGATGCTAATTAAAATTAAAAAACACTTATATTTATGAAATATTCTGGATTATGCCTTAAATGTTATTAATTATGGCAAATCTTATCTGCTTCAGACCAGATTATTTAAAATTGTATGTGATGAAATGAATAATCAATATAAAGCACTTCTATTAAGCTATTCAAAGGGAAAATAAGACATTTTTGAACTTCATAGTCTTCAATTCAGATAAATCAGAACAGAAATTTGTTGATATTTTTCATGGTGAATTAAATCTTTGAAATTAATTGAAAATTCATAAGACAGTTTTTAATTCAAAAGATAAAACTTCATCCTTCATATATAAGAACTGAGATTTCTGGATATTTTCAGCTGAACAAAATAATTTTGATTATTTCTTTAAATTACTTGAATTGATAAAAAATTCTACAACCTACAAAAAAGTTTCTAGTTCAATTATACAGCACTTTTGTAATTTGTCATCTTTTCTTAGTGTTTTCCAAAATTATCAATAATTCTCAAGTTTGAAATTTATTTATAATTTTGTCTAAATCAATCAGCATACTAATTATGAAAGCTTAATTGATTTAATTAATGAACTTGTATTAAATAATTTCTGAAATAGCAGAGCACTCCAATGAATCAAAATGAACAATTCAAGTATATTTTACTTTCTTTCGTCATTAATTCTTTGTGCAAGTCAGAATTTTTGTATTATACTGATAACAATAAAATATAGAAATAGATTTGATGTTCCATCTGCTGTCAAGATAAGATTATGCTTCAAATTAAAAAATCTGATTCAAAGATCCAGAAACATTAATCTCATTAAAACTGATTTTTTGAAGGCCTCCACAACTAAAATTAGTTGTAATATATTTTATTATATTCATATTAAATATTTCAGCATCAGTATTTCTTATTTTTTTAAAATCACAAATTTAATGTAAGTATTCCTTAAATGTATTGGTAATCGTACAAGATGGAATAACAAAAAAAATTGAGAATTTCTGTATTACGTAATGGTTTTGTTAGAACTGAAATATTATTGAATTGTGATTATTATCAGTATTTAAAATAATGCCCTCCTGTATCCTTCAAACAAAAAAGTTTTTGTTTTAAAACACGTTATCATCTATAAGGATAGATTTTAAGTAACTACATGAGCTTTCAACAATTCCTTATCTTTCATTTTACTCTTCATATTAGCATAACTTTTTTTTTTACAATCCTTTTTTTTTTTAATCACAATTTTCTCTAATGTACATTTGATAATTTTATTACCTATAAGAAAGTATTTACTCAATTAATTTCCTTTTATTTTTTTCTTGTCCAATAGTAGTTCAAATCGTTATTTACAATCTTGTGTAATCGGGTTTGTAGACTCAATTTATTTTTGGCTAATTGATCTTTATTTAGATTTTAGAAATTTCTAAGTAATAAATTGCACTGTTAATCTTACTATATTCATAATCTGAAAGCTTAAGCAATCCAAGTTTTAAAATCAAGTTTCTACTTGTCAGTTTGGATCTGAAACTGTATGACCAAAACTATATTTAGTAATTACATTTTTAACCTAACTGAATATATTTTGACCTTTAGAATACTAAATTAAAAATGACATGATATTTTCATTAACTTATTTTCTTTATATTTATTAATGACTCATTCCCAGTCTAGTGTCTCTTAGTACTAATGTTTTTTAATACATGTTTTTAAAAAAAATTTTTTTTTTCAAATTCGATAAAACATAATAATCCTCTATCTTTCAAAAATACCATTTTTATTATCATATATCCTCCACCTAAATCCAGGCATAGTATACTTTATCAAATGAGCTTCTACATTATTCTTCAAATCAATGATGTTTCTCTAAAATACTCTAGTAATTTATAAACAAAGCAAAACTCTCCATACAGTATTGCCACCCTGTGCCAACCAGAGTAATCAATGAATGCCAGAAGGCTTGTGCATAAAATCCCTATCTAATGCCTACTCATCCAATATCCCCAAACTAATTTCTGGCTTGTGGCCATTGACAGTGAGGAGCTTTGGATCTGAGAGCACTGCACCTAGATCTTAGATCTAATGCAGCCCTCCAGCACCCACCTTTTATCTCTACTTAACTACAAAACTATGAGAATGAAATTGAAAACAAAAATATTTTCAATCTAACTCAATAGCTTAGCATATGCTGAACTCAGTTCCACCCATACTTTTTGTCTTTCTTTACAACCATACCACACTATCCTATTAAATTGAAACCATCATCACAATTTCAGAAGAAGACTGATGTTTGTTCTCTAGTAATTTATTCTTATATCTATATTTTTCTGTATAATTATGTTTTTAGCCTTCATTTTTTCTACTTCTAAACTACTGTCATTTTTTTTAACATTTTTTCCTACTCCTTGCATATATGATTTAATCTATTGAAAGTCATCTTTTTCTAAAATCGAATTTTCTAAATTTTTCTCTGTCTTCATGGATTAGACTATAAAATGAAGTCGGATGGATCACACACTAAAGACCAAAAAATATTGGAAGGAAAGTTCTAGATTGATTCTTATTTCTCAGTTCCTTAAGCATCTTAGAGATGGACTGTTGAAATCCAGAAATTGGAAAACTTGTATAGTGAGATTAAATAGATGGCAGAAGGTTGAGTTGCATGGATAAATTTTGTTGCATTTCTATACTTGAGAAAGTAAATAACAATAATAACTAAATTATTTAATGTTATAGGTTTTAAATTAATTTTAACCATGTTCAAGACCAAAATAAAATGATGAAATGAAAATTTTGTAAACAATTTATTAGAAGCAAATGATTGATTTTGAGTTCACAGATAATTTATTTATTTTTACTTTATAAATTGAATCTAATTCTAGCTTAGTAAAACAAAGATTGATAATATTAAAAAACTAAAACAATAATATTGTCTCATTTTATTTTAATAAATAAGAAAACTAGAATTATATTCATATAAAAACGGTTCTTCTTTACCCCCCCCCTCAACACATAATCACCTTCAACCTTTCTTTTTTTTTTTTTCATTCAAACCATCCCATACCATATTTTATGTTTTCAACCCACACCACTTATCTATAACAACACCAAATGCTTGTATAAATACTATTGAAAAAACAATTACTTAAAAATATCCTCTTATCCACTCATTTTCTTGTATCTGGAATTATATGTTTCTTACAATTTTGATATATGCAATAATTATTTGTTAAAAATAATATAGTATCTAACTTGATTACTACCTGAATCTATTTAAAGTGCCTTTTGATAATGTCATTTTAATTAGTTTCTAAACAAATACTAATATTTTATCATGTGATTTGATCAATAATAAAAATATCAGTAGTCATAAATAACTTTAACAGGATTTTTTTTGTAGTTTTTGACAATAAGATTTTCCTGCCATTTTTATGAGCAATTTGAATAGTCAAACTTTAGCAAATTATTAATTATGGTCTCAAAATATCCTATCTCTAGGATGTAATGTCTCTGCTACCATTGCTACTACTACTATTGTATACTTTATTGAGTATTAAATAACTGGTTACATTATTTTTTATATATATTTTCTATTTTACACATGATTTAAAAAGTGATACAAAATACATAACACTTAAGACTTCCGGCAGTCAAAAGTAATTCTTATAAGTATATAATTTGAAGTAAATAAGATATAAATATGTATAATTACTAAAAAAAAAAAAAGTCAGTCCTATTAATTTAAAACTATAAAGAAAGGTTAAAATTTGGAAGATAAAAGTTACAGCATTTTGGGTATTGAAATCAAATTCTAAGTAGTGGCTCTGATTCTGATCTTTCCCAACTTGATAGAAGCCAGAGAATAAAAAGGAGAAAGATAGTTATCCTATATTATATTAGGAAAGAATCCTAATATTTGTGATTAATGTGATGAGAAAAGAAATTAATGATTTGATAATTAATGCTATAAGTTTGTGATAGGTGTTTAATGCAGGACAAGAAAAAAGATGCTTTAATTCTCTTAATTTAAATAGCTCTTAGAAAAACTTTATCCAGAATGACTTCCTGTGTGTGGTTTGATGTAATACAAATGAATAGAAGTTATAAGGATAAGCTCTATTTGGTGGAACTACTGCTGCTGCTAAGAGATTGTAAAGAACATTTAAAGCCTTGTGGTTATGTGTTTTTCTGTGTCCATAATTTGTTAACTATAAAATCAATGTGTTTTTCTGTGTCCATAATTTGTTAACTATAAAATCAATCAATTCTATTATAGAACCATAACATTTCAATTCATGTTTTAATTTTTAATACTGTATTAATTTAGTTTTTAAGCATCACATTATCTTTGTCCAGCCATTTGCTACTACAATCAATAAAACCTCATCTAGACATCTTGAAAAATCTCCATAATATCTTGGAAAACTTTAATAAATTCATGTCAACTTGGTGAATCGTATATTCAGTACACAATACTATTGCTTTTACATTCAGAATGATTTGTAAGGATTTCCTTCCCAACATTTTTTGCCAATTAAATTTTTCTATCCTGTGAAATTTGAGTCTAGCTTTTGCTGACATAAGTCAGCAAAGTCAACCTTATGGGATTATCTATAAATAAAATTTTGGAGTCCCACCATAAGGAGTATAACATTAACATTATAAAAATGGAATGAATGCTATGATCCCCATATATTATTAACAATCATTTCATCTGGCATATATTTTTGTGGTATAGGAGGCAAATGGGTCTGTGTGAAAATTTTGTACATTCTAGGTCATTGCCTTTTTTTTTGATAATGATATTGAGTACTGTATTTCAAATTTAACATATCACACATTTGTCTGACAAGCTGTGTATTGGATTTTTCACAAGTATAAAAAATTAATGATTGAATTAATTTCTGGACATTCCACACTTTTATTTGAAGTCAAATATAAAAACTTCAATTGTGTTTGAAAAAAACAATTATTTTTTGGCTTTTTAATGCACAGTAAATAAAAACTTTTATTATAAAATATTTTTTTAGCAGAGGTGGCCAAGATGTCGACTGCATAATTTTTTTTTTGTAAAATTTGCATCCAATTTATTTTAATACAATTCTAAACAATAATTTTCTTTTTTTTCTTGAATTTTGTTTAAAATAATTATAGGTAATTTAAAGTTGTAATTTAATATTTTATAAAGCGACATGGACAAATTATATTACTAGAGGGAGCTGAGGTAATTTAAAACCTTTTGTCTGATGAATTTTCTTATTGGCCAGATTAAATAAAAATTTGATTCATTAAATATAGATCTAGTTCATTTCCTTTCTGGAATATATTAATGTACAATAATCAGAAATGTTTTAATTTAGCTTTTAAAAATTGAATTATTTTACGTTCATATTGGTTAAATGTAATGAAAAATTTTAAATAATGTTAGTAACTGAAGAAAAATATGCGTTATAAACCAAAAGAATCATATTTAAACCAATCATGTAACATCACCAGTGATTTCTTGTCTTAGAAATTGTCATCTCTAATTATTAATTTCTGTTGTCTTTTCATGTAAAATTAAATATTTTAAATAAAAATCTAAATGTAACATTATTAGTAGTGCAAAAAGTAATAATTTATGAAAAATAGTTGTTTTCTAGTTATCACTGAATGTCATTTGATATGCAAATAGTGGTCAACATTATTCATTTGTTTTGAATAGCAGTCAACTGCTTTTCACTTTCCCTTATTTTTTTTGTAAAATTTGGAATCAAACTTTGTTTAGATAAATTGATATAAAAACTTAATTATCAATGTAAAAATTATGAGAAATATATTTATTTATGTTCAAAATCTATTAAGAAAGCATAAAACATATTGGTTTGATTTCTGACTTTACAGTTAGAAATGCCTGAAAAACAATGGCCAAAGTTGACAGTGTTTACTGGTTCCTTATAAGGGGAAAAAGGTTGGACTATATGACAATAGATCAATAAGTTTTCAGTGATGCATATGAGGGCAATTTTTTTTTAAAAAAGGCATTCTTATCTCTTACAATCAAGAGAAATAAGATTTATTTTTATTTGAATTAACCACTTTTGAAATTCAGTCCTCCAACACAACTACAGTAAATAAATGAGGAATTTGAAGGAAATTCCATTTGATAGAATTGTGTTAAAAATAGATTTAAGTTAAATAAAAAACAAGAAATTTTGGCAAAAGAAAACCAATGAAATAAAAATTTGAAATAAAATTTTTCCTCAATGCTATTAGTATAACGGAACTTCGAGGTATACCATAAGATGACATGAATAAGACTAAGTAGTTGGATGATTTGAATACAATCCCTGAAGAGTTGACTGCAAGAACTCCCCGAGTTTGAATTCTGTGGTGTAATGGGACCCAAAAGGGAAATGTAATGAATATGCACTAGTCTAAATTACCTTGAAATATTGTAAGTAAATTATAAGTAGTATAATAAAAGTAGATGTGATTTGGAACTACGCATTTCATTGTGACATCTTTAGTATCCTACTCAAAGGCATAGATCTGACAGTAGTGAGATGTGCTCCGTTTGTTATATGCCATTTCTGATTCAGTAATATCTGGTGTACCCAAATGGGATGTCGAATCATGGATTTAAGATATGACTTATAGGTTGTTTGACACATTGTATTCAAATCATTCAACTACTTAATCTTATTCACATCATTTTACGGCAGGGGTGGGAAAAGTGGCCTGGGGGCCACATGTAGCCTGCCAAGACAGTCAGATTGCTTTGAACAGATTTCCTTCCCATGCACAGCCGAAGATTCATCTCGTATTTTCCACTAGGATGGCCATGTCAATACACATGCATAGTGTAGATATGATGTGCAGTGCTTTTTCGGTTGATCTAGTTAATTTCAATTTTGTCTTTGCAAAAGTATTTCCAACTTTAGTGAAACCATGAACTCTCCGAAAAAAACATAAAATTGGTGGTGAATGCCATGTGTTTAATAAAGAATGGACAAATATTTCTTTGGTAATACAGGCAATAAGCAGGGTGTTTATTGTGTCATGAAAAAAAGATGCAGCCCTCCGCTAACCTTCACTTCCAAAGTGGCCCCCTCCATTTCCACAGAGTGGCCCCAAACCAAAACAATTGCCCACCCGTCTTATGGTATACCCCGTGGTTCCGTTATATTAGAAATATAATTTTTTTTTCTAAACCAGCCAAAAGTAATCATTATAATTATTCACATTGTTATTTTATTTCAAATATCAGAATTATAGACAACTATAGTAGCTTTTTTTAAGGCTATTTTTGTGTTAATTGATCATTTTTGGTGAAATTACATATCCAGCATTATTAGTTCTATGTAATCTTAACTCATCAATTGAATTCTTTTCTTCTAAATATTAGAAGAAAAAAGATTTAAACGCAATTAAATATTTACTTGTCCACACGTCATTTTGAAAAAGCAAAAAAAAAATTGTTTTTTTGTCCATATCAATTTTACACTCATCTGCTACTAATATTCAAGATTACTGATTTAAAGTTTAAGTTAATAATAAAAAAAGTTGTAATACCCTTTACTTACTACTGAAACATAAGTTGGATGCACAAAAAATTTAAAATCCAATAGGAAAGCATACCATGTCCTGCAATACAATCAAAAAAGATGGTTAGAAGCTTGAACAATTTAGATTTTTCAAAATCTTTTTTTGTAGATATAGTTTGATAATTTTTAATCAAGATAAAAAATTAATTATACAAAATGTCTTACAGTAGTATAAATGTAGTGCATCCAGGATAAGAGAATACTGACAGGTTCGAGATGGATCAAGACATTATTCTTGGAAATTTTAATGTTTATAAGTTGTGATACAACAGTGGCAAACTCTCCAGACTCACCAAGTGCAAGACTTAGTAATCAATGGATGCAAGGTTTGTGCATAAAATCCCTATTTCTACACCCAATATTCTCAGGATGGTTTTTAGATAGGGATTTTGTGGACAAACCTGCTTGCACTTGGTGGCACTACAGTATGGAAAGTTTGCTAGTTATTAAGAGCTTATGTAAGCATATAGGATAGTGATCATATGCTATTTTGATGGTTAAGTTCTGTTATACATATAGAAACATCTTAGTCAAATTATGAAAATTAAATCCATAACTGGTTTGATCTTTAATAATTTAAATGCATCTATGTTTAGATTATTGAATAATTTCTTATCTGTTAGTTTATACATCTCAATGACAAAGATTAATTCATGACTTTGACGTGTTTGAATTTATTGTGTAAAAGGCAACACATTAGTAAATGTGAATTTCAGTAAATCACATCGTCACACACATGTATATATGTGGTAAAAAAAATTATATCTAGCCAGAATTTGTGTGATTTGTTAACTATAAAGATCCTTACGTTTAATAATTGTGTTTTATCTTTAACACTTTGGAATAAAGTAAGTGATATCTGTTTAGTATTAATTAAACCTATTGTGATTAGATTTTTGGGTAGAGAGATCTCCCGAAATTAGTCTTGTAAGTCTTCTATTGTGGTTCAGAATTTGGCTATTGAATATCACCATCACTATTTTCATTCACCATTAGTTTTCTCCACATCACACCAGCAAACCTTGCTTTATTCAGTCATCTCATGTGATTTCTTTCAAAATCTTATTCACAACTTTAATTTTCATAGCTCATTCAGCAACATTTCAGTCTCCTAATTCTCTCAGTCATGAGTGGTACCTGTTTTCACAATTTCATTTTCTTGCTGTTACTCCAACATACATATCATATTTTGCTGAAGGGTCTGAAATCTGTGCATTGCAATATCAAAGTCTCAGATTCATAAATAATTGGTGAAAGACATACATTAAAAATTATTTCAAATACATGGGCATATTTTCTTTTAAAACCAAGTTATTTTTACCAAAAGTACTCCATCCAAATTTAATTCTACAATTTTATCCATTGTTTCCATTTGCATTAATAATCTAACCATGGTATTTTCAATTATTAATCTTCCAATTCATGAATACCAATCTATTTTCTTTGCTGAGAAAATTAATTGAACATTTTTTCCAGCATTTTCTTACTTTTACCTTATAAACTTTTGCAACAGTTCATTAAGCTCTGAAGCATTATTTGCAAAAACAATTCTATCATATCCAAAATGTAGATGATTTAAATCTCCATTTACTTTTTAGATCCTTAGTTTTCCATTTTAATTCACAAAATATTTTTTGTAAAACTGCTGTAAAAAGTTTTGTAGCTATGGAATCAACCTATCATAAATCCTCAATGTATTTTAATTGATCATTGCTGATGCATTTTGATAAATATTCATCAAAATAATGATTCTAAAAGTTATTATGTAGAAATGCTTATAAAGTCAAATGTTTTTTGATAATCTATAATTTCAAAGTATAATGGCTTTTCTATAACTTTTCTCAATACTTGGATAAGTTATATTGTGCTAAAACCATTTATGAATCCTATTTGTTCCTGTGATTCGTTAAGAATCAGTTCACTGTATATGAATTGTAATTATCTTAATAAAAATTTTGTATATTATTGATAGAAGACTGACAGATCTATAACTTCTAATATCATCTTTCTTAAATATTAATATTGTTACTATGTTCTTCCAATCATCTGATTTATTTTTATCATTTACATATTTGGCATATAGCTTTACTAACAATTTTTCTATTTTTTTCCCTGCATTTTTTAACATATAAATAATAATTTCATTACTTCATGGAGCTTTTTCATAAATTTAGTTGTATATCTCATTCTTCATTTAAAATATTTGACAATTTAGAAGATAGTAATTGTTAGGGTTACTTTACTAGTAAAATTATAATTAGTTTTTGTTTGATTCCTATCTTTCTCTGATATCATTAAAATATTAATATAGGAATTTCTAATTTGAATAAAATATATTACTTTCAATCTATTAGATTTTATTATTCTCACTCATAGAATTTAAAGTTATGAAGATAAAAGTTCTAGATCAAAAACATTTTTGATCACATCAGTAGTTAGTATTTGTCAATTTTATACTATTAAATTTTTTTTATAATCATTTATTATTATAAGGATTAATATTGTATAAGAATACATATATTTAACAAATGTATCACAGTGCAATTACTTGCAAAAAAGCGTAGCCATTCCAATTCCACGGAAAAAAAAATACAACAGCAAAAAAATATACATATACTAGGAATGAGTTTTGCAGTGACAATACAAACCAATCTGTAAATCACAAATATACCACATGAAATATGTTAAATCCATTGTTCTGTTAATTTGATGCTTTATTAATCATTTAATTTCTTCCACAGCACGGTTAGAGTTCAACAACTTATTTTATTTTCCATGGTACTTTATTCTTAGCCATTCCCATAAAAATAATCAGTATTGCATTTCTTTATATCTTTGAGATAATCTTTATAATATAGATAAGTTCTATCTCTCTCTCAAAAACTACACCCAAGTTCACTATCAATTTTTTTTTAGGAAGCTTTGTACTGTTCAATCATTCCACCTGTTCAACTCCAATGATGAGATTTTATAACAGTGGATTCCATATCACACCCAGCAAGCTGAACATATTGAATGGATTAATAGCGTTGCCTTATTTTTAAAATTTTACGAAGCATCTTTAAATTTTTTTAATGTTTTTACATTATATTGATAGAAAATCAAAATTTCACTTTTATATAATAAATTAGATGCAGCTAATTTAGTCGCTGTACTTCGTTGCAATGAAATATGCTGCCCTTTAACTTGTTAACAGCAGCAGCATATTGAAATTTGTGCAGCATCTACATCTACCTTTTTTCATTATTATTTAAAAAGCCACTAAGATATTTAAACTTGTTCACATTTTCAAATTAATAATTATACAAGCAATACTAATCTATAACTGATTAAAAGAGACATTAAGCTTATAAGCTCAGTGTTTGAAAAATTAAGCAAAATTATTCTTGTTTTCACATGCTAATGATGATAAAAGATTTAAATGAAACCAAAAGCATAATGCAAAGCTTATAGAACTGGGCAACTCTCTATAACTATAGGAATATTAGAAAGTTAGTGAAACAGATTTGTGAATCCATATAATCATTGAGTTGTGTTTAATATCTTCGGTGATGTGAAATTGATATAAATTCACTAATTGAAAAGATACTATGTTTTATTTTATTTGAGAGAGCATAGAGATCAAGAAGCATGATGAGCTTGCCAAACAGACATGGATGGCAAACAAAAATCTGTTTAAGAGTATTTCAGCTAAGAGTCTCCAATACTCTAGATGTTGAATCAAAATAAAGGGTATTGCATTTTCAAAGAACATATCTATCTGTCCTCTTAGCTCCCTAAGTTATTGGACTTGATATCTTATCGATTCTTTTGGATTCACAAATCAGAATTTCAGTAACTATTAAGGAGTCTGCTCCAGATTACAAGCTACATAGCAACCTTAGCAAAACTGATAATCATTGATCAGTAAGCCTGAAGTAGAAATTAACTCATTCTATTTACAAGAATATATATATATTTAAATATGAAATGCATGATTTATTGTTACATATTTAATTTAGAGTAGAACAAAATTTAATTAGTTTATATTTTTGGTTATACAAATGTTTGGAACTTTGACGCTTTATGGTTCTCTATTTCTTAGAAGGCAGTTGTTGATATCAATAAACTTATAAGTAAATATCTCAAACTATTAAAAATCTGAATTAAAAAGAAATAGGTTTGGATTTGTTGAGCTTTAGACTTTTAATAGAATAATTAGTGTTCACCTCTTAGATATTAATCTTCCTATTTGGTTATATTTACAGAAATGCATACTTTGCTACAGGAATAAAAGAAACTAAATGATTGTGTATCAAAGCTATCCAACCTAAAATATAATAATCTCTCATCAGTTATTTACTCTCAAGTAGAGATATGATGTTCTTTGAACATTTGCATTTTGAAATTTCTAATAAGGTTAGTAGAGGAAATTCTGATTGGCACTGGTATAAAATTGTGTTTTCTCAGTATTGATTTACCTAAAAAGCTTGGTTTTAAAGATCATGATGGATTTTCATCTAGTTTATGTTTTGTGATTCAGATGCTACAAAAATTTCTTTAAGAAAATCAAATCATTCTCCCCAATAACTTAAGTCAGACTATAACAGTAACTTTATTGGACAAAGATAAAATGAATTCTAGCATATCATAAGTCCTTCACTTCATGAGTAAATTTTCCTTCCAATCCCCCCCCTCCCCAAATTTCAAAAACTGCCAAACATTTACCAATATTTGTTATTTTGTTTATCACTAATCCATGAAGTGTTATATCCAAATACTTTATTTTTTATCACATTTATATATAGCTATTCAATAATTTATTTTAATGATTTCAGTTATAAAGTATATTGTCTAAACATCACGATAATGATTTCAGTTATAAAGTATATTGTCTAAACATCACGATACCCTGAGCAACTAACCATTTGATTACTGTGTTAAGAAACTTCAATTTTTTACTGACTTGGAATTTTATTCAAGTTGAAGAAAGTGATGTATGATATTCATCTAATAAACATTTTAATTAAATTATGCCATTTAATGTAATGTCTAATAAGTTTCAGTTTTTAACTAATCCAAGTTATATGTCTAACTGTGAAAATTTTGTTAATTTCAGTACCTTTTGGTGGTCAGATGCTTTTTACCAAGAAGAAAATAAGCCTCTAATGTCATATGGTAAATGATTTAATATATATTACTCAATTAAAAAGAATGTGTAGTAATTGAAAAAATGTTAGATTAAAAACAATTACTAATAAAATGTTATTGCAAAAAGCATGATTAACTTTTGATTAATCAAAAAACTTTTCAAACTACTGTGTAGTAATAAAAGGTAAATTCCAATCGTTTTAAAACAAAAACTTTTATTTAGATATTTATGCTGCATATATAATTAAGGGAAGGAATAGCTGCAATCATAATTGCATGAGGAAGGGGCTGGTTATATAAAGATACTTGAACTTCAATGTGTTATTTTTCACACTTCCTTATGACCTCCTTGCAAATGAAAAAGTAGACATTAACCGACCTGCATTCAAGACTTTTCATTGTTAAAATACCATCAACCTTTTTTTAAATGGGAAAAGCACGTCTACCAATACATATTACAACAAAAATATATGAGGCAAGAGAAAAACTTAAAAAAAAAAGAAGATATAATTCATAATTGTCAAACTTATTTATTCACCTGTTTAATTGATTTGGTGTTATGTGTCACCAATTTATTTTTATCTACTAAAACTTGAATAGTTTATATTGATATTCAATAGCCTACTTGCAAATATATATTGAGCAATAACTTCCAAAGTAAACTTCTGATTAAATAAATTTTTGAAACAGGGTATTATATAGATAATCATTTTGCTTAAATCCATCTACTCAGATATCTGAATTTCAATGTCTAACAATGAAGTTCTCAAGATCAAGTCAATCTTAACATAAATGGGCTTTACCTGGGTTTATATTGCCTTAAGATCAGGTCAATCTTAACATAAGTGGACTTTACCAGATGATTCCTTTAAGTTACTGCATTTACAGCACACTCTAACATAGTCAGAGAACGAAATAAGTGTTATGAGATTCTAAGATTATAGATGCATGTAGAATACTGCTTAAATGATGATGACACATACAGATTATAATACTGAAACTTTCTGGAATTTAATTCATAGCAGAGTTTTATGTCATTAACTATTAAATGAGGGCTCCACTACAAAGGTCAAAGCAAATGACAATGTTCAGACAATGAACTAAAATAAAACAAACAATTAGTCAAATATCAAAATTAACATTAAATAAATAAAATCTTTCATTATAATCATACACGTATTCACAATATAATTCTAAATGAATCATTTCATTTTCATTTAATTACCACACTGGTACTCATGCAAAAATGATTACATTTATATACCTTTATTACAAATGGTTTACCACAGAAATTATCAGAAATATATATATTGCATATACATATATTTTCACAACAATTTTTTAAACTGTAAACCACATTTTTGATATGTACAACTTTTTGTGGATAAAATATTTTCTGAAAATGGTAAATAACAATACTACAGTACAACTTCAATGAAGTTCCAAATTAACCCCTGACTTGTTTATAAGTCCATTAAGAATTGCGATAATTAGTGAAAACATGATATAACAATAGTAAAAATAGATTTAGGGGAGGGAAAAAAACCACATTTTATATTTTTTTAATACTTTTGTAAAAAGAAATACAATTTTGATTGGATTATTGTTTTGTTAAAAAATAATAATAATAATTCTAAATCATTAGAATAAAATTTAATGTATATATTTACATATGTATATACAAAAAAAGTTTTTTTTTTCTCTGATGGAATGCTCTGAGCAGCATAAATAAATGACCAATGATCAAATCATCATGATTAATGAAGTTTCACATTGTAATTTGAAAAAGATAAATTAAAACAATAGTAGCTCCACTTTCTTATGTTCTTTTAAAACAATTTCATAATTGTCAAACAGTTTTTTTTCTCTTTTTAATGTATCATACAAATTGTTTATTGAAACACTTAATCTGATGAACGTGTAAATTTTTAATTATTGACCATTTCATCATCTGTAGTTTATTCGAATATGAACTGGCAATTGTAAACATTCCGCCTGATGTAGTTATTCTGCTCAAACACTTGCTAGGAGCATCTTAGGCAGAGATCAGCTATCAATGCTCATTATCTTCTTTCCACCATTTTCAATGGTATTTCTTGGAGATGTTTATGCATGTAAATCTATATTATAAGAATTTGGTGCTGCACGATCTGCAAAAAAAAAATTTATAAATTTAAAATTGAAATATAACACTTTTATTCTAACTTAAATAGTTCTAGATTCCATAAAATATGCTAACTTTACTGTAAAATCTAAATATACTTCATATTGTTAATTTATAACAAAGAACAGAGGTACACTTTCTGCTTCTTTAAGTTTTTTGATATAATTTATCTTAAATATTACTATAACACTAAAACAGAATATTTCAAGTTTGGCATTATAAAAAGCAGCAAGTGTATTTCCATTGCTTGTTATATAATATACATAATATATAAGTTTTTTAGTCGAAATAGGATGCAATCAATATAATTTAATTATCACTGCTAATTTGCTAACCTCTAATTCAATTTATTTTAACATCTCTTCTCTAGAACTATTGCAGTATTTACTTTCATTTATTAAAAAATATTTTCATTACCTGCACCAAAGTTAATTTACATGAATGAAAATTCAACTTAGAAAAAAATTTGACAATCTAGAAAGTCGCAAAATACTTTACTTACTTAAATACATAAAACTTTACTTATGTCAATATCCTATTTATTAATTAAATAAAAATATTTTTCAAGATATGATCAACCCAATCATTATCAATCTACTGCAGGATGAAAATATCTTCTGAGTTTAATATACACATACACATGTATGTGTAGGGACGCAAAAAAGTTTTCTATTTACTGAAAAAAGATTCCTTGATTTATCTTTGAAGTCTTAAAAAATAAAGCAGGATAAATTCTTAATGTTCATTTAATAGAATATTTGTCACTCCAGTTAACATTCCTATACAATTATTTAAATAATAAATGGATATGGATAAGCTATTCCCCAATATATATCAGTCGGCATAGTAAATTTACTGACTTTCATCTCTGAGTTTAAGATGAATAAACATCACGATTTTCCTTGTCAGATCACAATAATTCTCTTCTCAACTGAGATATCAGTTGAACTTTTGTGAAAACAAAATGTATTTGAACACAATCATTATTTACAATCAAGAGAAGCAATAATAAATTGCAACTTTCATATCTCAGAGGATAAAGGTAAAGAGGATTGTTATATTGTAGTACAATTAATATTAAGAAAAAATACGTTTGAAACTGTGTGTATTCCAGAAGTTAAAAATGTTAAATAATTACATGTGAAAGTAAATGAGTTGATTTAATAAAAATGAAAATTAGAAATTACAAATGGTTTTTCATATAGATATTTTATTAAAAGCAAGGTGTAAAACAAGATGGAAGATCCGAATAAATAATTAATTAAATGAAGGATTAAAAAGGTAAAGAACAATTTAATTAATTAGTTCAGAAATAAGCCAGAATAATTTGGTGATTAAAATTGATAAGGAATAAACAATAGAACAAAGAATAGATATAATCTAGCAGAGAAAGGACAGATTAGCGTCAGTCCTGATTTTCTGAAAGACTTAAGTGTAGCGCGAATTCAGAACAGGACCAACGATGGGAGGAGAACCAGATATTCGGGTCTGAAGGTACCAAAGACCGACCTAGGGTAATTATACAGACTATACCTGTTTTATTATTATTTTTGTAAGCCTCACAGGCGCTAGTAGAACTAATGAGATAATTCTGTTTATAAATGATTTTTATTTTTCATACTAATAAAATCTTGTATCTGTTAAGTGGGATATCTTAATTTTATGCAAGAGAGTAATAGTTACTTGAATTAGGTGTATTTGGTTGTTCTCGTAAGTAACATTAAATCAAGTACATCACAATTTTGGTGCAGTCAGGAGAAAACCTGTTTTTCAAGCTTTATGAAAGAAGTACACCGAACAGTAATCCAGAAGTCGGTGAGTGGTTAAAGAATTAAAATGTCGATAGGACAAGCTAATATATTGGAATTTGGGATAAATAATCCGCACGAATGGTCTTTTTATGTGCTTCAATTACAAAATTATTTTAAGTTAAATAGTATTATTGAAAATGACAGGAAAGTAGCAGCATTATTATGTTTGTCATAGTAAACAAATTGTATAATTGACAAGTTACAGATAGTAGTAACTACGATGACCTGGTTCAAAGACTAACAGATTATTTTAGCCCAAGACCAATGAAGTATTTAGCTAGGTTAAAATTGAGGAACCGCAAACAAGACAAACTCAAATCGATTAAAGAATATGATATTGTTCTACGCCAATTAGCAAAGAATTGCGAGTACGGCAACTTTGTGGAACAAATTCTATTGACCAGTTATTATGGGGAATGAAGGACGATAAAATGCGTCAATCGTTATTAATTGAAATTCAGATGAATTATGAAGGTGCTATTCAAAAGGGAATAGTATATGAATCAGTGATAGAACAAGCTTTAACTTTTTCAAATAGAACGGAGGAAAACTCTAGGAATACTATTTTTAAAATAGAGAGTAAGGATAAGGATTGTACTAAAGAAGGGAAAAGTCTCGAAATAAAATGTTTTTGTTGTGGTAAAGTGGGTCATTTGTCTAAAAGCTGTAAATGGAGGAAAGAAAAATGTTACAACTGTGGGGGCAAAGGCCATTTAGCAGCAGTGTGCAAAAAACCTAAACGAAAATCTGAATATGGTAAAGATTAGAAACAGTGGAAAACAGTAATTAAAAAAAATATCTTAAAAAATGAGCAGGATCAATTCATGCTAGAGATTAAGTTAAGTAACAAAAGAGTAGAAATGGAAATAGATAGTGGCTCAGGAATTTTTTTAATATCTATGAAAAAGTGAAGGAAATATCCACAGATAGCCCTCACATTAAAATACAGAAAGCTAACATTAACGTTAGAGATGTCAACGGGAACCCGATCAAATTAATTGGGAAATCCGAAGTAATACTTGCTTTTAAAAATAAAAACTACAAATTACCCATATATATAGTAGATAATGAAAAAGTGGAAGGAAATATCCACAGATAGCCCTCACATTAAAATACAGAAAGCTAACATTAACGTTAGAGATATCAACGGGAACCCGATCAAGTTAATTGGGAAATCCGAAGTAATACTTGCTTTTAAAAATAAAAACTACAAATTACCCATATATATAGTAGATAATGAAAAAGTGGAAGGAAATATCCACAGATAGCCCTCACATTAAAATACAGAAAGCTAACGTTAACGTTAGAGATGTCAACGGGAACCCGATCAAGTTAATTGGGAAATCCGAAGTAATAGTTGGTTTTAAAAATAAAAACTACAAATTACCTATATATATAGTAGATAAATATATTAGTCCGTTAATAGGAAGAAACTGGTTTAAAGACTTAGGCATTAAATTTAATATAGTTAAAAAGGTTTCGGTGAAAAAAGAAATGATAGAGTTATATCTGAATTTATTTATGGAAGATTTAGGTTTGATAAAATCAAAGTCCATTGACTTGCATTTAAATGAAAATGCTAGACCGGTTATTTGTAAACCGAGAAAAATACCTTTTGCCCAAAGACAGTTAGTAGAGGAAAAAATAGAAGCATTAGTTAAAAAAGACATGTTATCCCCAGTCGAGGAGGCAAATTGGGCCACGCCGATTATTGTGTTAACAAAACCAGATGAAAAAATTAGGCTGTGTGGAGATTATAGAACAATAGTAAATAAGTATCTTAATAAAGGAGCTTACCCGGTGCCGAATGTACGTGAGATTCTCAGTAATCTAACTAAAGCAAAAATTTTTGCGAAATTGGATTAAATTCGGCATATCACCAACTAAAAGTTACGGATGATACAGCTCGGTTACTGACACTTACGACCCCTTTTAGATTATTCAAATGTAATCATCGCCCTTTTGGAATTACATCAGCTCCAAACATATTTCAAGCAAAAATAAATTCAATATTACAAGGCTTGGAAGGTGTGATGCCATATTATGACGATATTTTGATTGCTGCGACGTCACCGGAAAAATTAAGAAGTAAAATTCGGGAAGTATGCGAGAAACTAAATAACGCAGGGGTAAAATTAAATGTTAAAAAATGCATTTGGGAAACTGAAGAATTAAAGTTTTTAGGCCATCTTATTTTGGAAAAAGGGAAAAGTCCGTTAACTAAAAAAATTAGGGCAGTCAAAAATGTTCCAAGCCCACTAAATGTCAAGCAACTTCAAGCTTTCCTAGGTTTGATTAATTTTTCGAACCTTTTCTAAAGAACAAAGTGATGGTCGCAACTCCTCTATACGAACTGCTACGCAAAGATCAGAAATGGATTTGGAATACCAAACATGAAAAAGCGTTTAAAGCAGTTAAGGAATTGTTAACCTTATTAGTGCATTTTGACAGTGACAAAGACATCACTATTACTACGGACGCATCACAATACGGAATCGGAGCAATTTTAGTGCATCAAATAGACGGTCATGAACGTCCGGTAGCTTATGCTTCTCGGACTTTGTCTAAAGCTGAAAAAAATTATAGTCAGCTGGACAAAGAAGCTTTGGCAGTCATGTTTGCTGTGAAAAAATTTCACCAGTTTATATATGGACGGAAATTTGAATTAGTAACAGATCACAAACCTTTGTTAGGGATTATAGGAAAAGATCGTCCGATATCAGAGCATTTAAGTCTACGCATGCTCAGATGGGCTAATACACTTACTGCTTACGATTTCAATCTAAAATATCAAAAAGGAAAGATAATTTCTCATGCGGACGCTCTATCTAGAGTGCCCGGAAATAATGACAATTACGAAACTGATGTGGAAGTTAATCACATTGACAATATGAAATCACAAGTCATAAATAGTAAAGTAGTTCAGACATGGACAAATGAAAATGACGGGGATATGCAAAGGTTGGCTAATAAAAAACCTGAAAATTTAGCAATGGGGTTTTGGGTCAATAGAGACCAATTGTCGGTCTGTAAAGGGTGTATTAATATGGGAGACAGAGTAGTTATACCTCCTATAGGGAGAATGAAAGTTCTAGAACTTTTGCATCAGGGGCACCCAGACATCATGCGAGCTAAAGTTCTAGCTCGGAGTTATGTTTGGTGGCCGCAGATAAATAATGATATTGAAAAGTATATTAAGAAATGTGATAAATGTAAGTCTGAAATAGCTCTGCCGAATAAACAATATTCTTCTTGGCCTAAACCAATATATCCATGGCAAAGACTTCATATAGACCATGCGGGTCCAATAGAAGGAAGAAATTATTTAATTTTAATCGATGCTTTCTCTAAATGGATAGAATGTCATGAGGTTAAAAATACTAATGCAAACGAAACAATAAAATGTTTGACATATTTTATATACATGGGTTTTCCACAAGTAATAGTCTCTGACAATGGAACTGGATTTGCGAGTGAAGAATTAAAAATACAATTTGGAAAATGGGACATCAAACATGTAGTTACACCCCCTTATCACCCTGAATCAAATGGTTTGGCGGAAAACGCGGTAGGGCAAGTGAAGAAATATTTAAGAAAAAACAAAAATACGGATATGAAAAACGTCTTACAGGAATTCATGATGTATCAACATATAACTCCATCAACAACAACTGGAAAATCGCCAGCTGAAATGTTATTCGGTCGGAAAATACGAACTAATTTAGATTTTTTGCAACCTGATACACATATATATAAATATAACCAAGACCCAGTGAAAAACTTTAACATTGGAGACGTGGTAATATTCAGAGATATATTACGTAAACAATGGGTTAATGGAAAAATTGAACGGGCGCGATCAAAGCAAATTTGATATTAAAGGCAAAAACGGAAACATATATAAGTGTCACAAAAATTATATTCGTAAAAGTGAAGATGACATACAACTAGATATGTTCCAGCAGTTCCAACATGCAAATGAAAAGAATTCAGATAAACAGATGATACTGACCGACATCGAAGATGCGGTAGAAGAGGATAAAATACAGACTGAAAAGAGGAAATCACCTAAGCCAATGCGATGTAAAAGAAGACCTTTGTACCTAAAAGAATATGTATAAGACGGATAAACCGTAACTTCTGGAGTGGGGGAGGAATTGTTATGTTGTAGTACGATTAATATTAAGAAAAAATACGTTTGAAACTGTGTGTATTCCAGAAGTTAAAAATGTTAAATAATTACATGTGAAAGTAAACGAGTTGATTTAATAAAAATGAAAATTAGAAATTACAAATGGTTTTTCATATAGATATTTTATAAAAAGCAAGGTGTAAAACAAGATGGAAGATCCGAATAAATAATTAATTAAATGAAGGATTAAAAAGGTAAAGAACAATTTAATTAATTAGTTCAGAAATAAGACCAGAATAATTTGGTGATTGAAATTGATAAGGAATAAACAATAGAACAAAGAGTAGATATAATCTAGCAGAGAAAGGACAGATTAGTGTCAGTCCTGATTTTCTGAGAGACTTAAGTGTAGCGTGAATTCAGAACAGGACCAACGATGGGAGGAGAACCAGATATTCGGGTCTGAAGGTACCAAAGACCAACCTAGGGTAATTATACAGACTATACCTGTTTTATTATTATTTTTGTAAGCCTCACAGGCGCTAATAGAACTAATGAGATACTTCTGTTTATAAATGATTGTTATTTTTCATATTAATAAAATCTTGTATCTGTTAAGTGGGATATCTTAATTTTATGCAAGAGAGTAATAGTTACTTGAATTAGGTGTATTTGGTTGTTCTCATAAATAACATTAAATCAAGTACATCACAAGGATTAAGGATCACTGAGTTACAGGCTTTGATACCAATCAATAACATTTCATTTAGTTATCTACAATAGTAGATCAATTTCGAGCACAATAAGGTTGCATGAATTGAAAGAATTATCTAATTTTGTGAAATTAAAAAAAAAAAAATGAAGAGATAATTGATTAGATTGGATATTTATTATAAAAGCTACACATATTCAAAGCACAAGTAAAATAAAATTCATTAAAATAAAAGATCAATTCTATGAAGACTGATGATATCTCAGATAAAAAGGCAAATTAGTTATGCAATTTAATAGAAGACATCAAATACAGATAATTCAGATTTATGCCCCAAATAGTTCTCATTATGAAAAATTTTATATAATCGTATAGCAAGCTTTTAATTAAAACAAACTATATTTTAATCCTTTCTGCATGATTCACTAATTTAAGTTGAGTGGCCCTTCCTGGCAATTGGTATGCAGACAATGCAATTTAGGTTGCAGTCAGATTTAGGCTCAATTTTTTTTTTTTTGCTAATAGTTCTATTCTTTAGTTTTTGTCATTAAACCACAGCTGTACTCAGAGAGAAAAATATGTTAGTATGTTAGAAATGGATGTTTAGACAGGAAACATTTAGGATAAACAAATCCTCAAAGGAATCCAAACCTTGCTTAAGATAAGATTTCTTTTTTTTTTTTTCATTTTTTACAATAAATAACATTTTTGTATATTTACTAAGGCTGTAACCTCAAGAATATGTGTGTAAAAATGCGATATTAGGGACCGCTACAGGTCTTAACCACAAGCTTATGCTTTGGAAGAAAAGAGTGGAACCCTTCTTTGGTTAAGACCTGTAGAGGTCCCTAATATCGCAGTTTTACATGCATATTCTTGAGGTTACAGCCTTAGTAAATATTACTTACGTAATCAATGTGCGTTTAAATAAATTTATTTTTGTATATTGTAATTTTTCTAACAAATTTATGCTTAGGAATATTTTTTTATTATTACTATTTTTAAGGATATTTATAATAAAAATATGCTTAATTTTTTTTTTTTTTTAATAAATGCTAGTACATTTAAATCTCTATTCCTTGACTGATTTCTGGCTTTTGCCTTTATCAGAGAGAGCTGCCGATTTAAATGCATTACTGTCTGGTAATACCTATCACCAATTACTGAAGTTTAATGTAATGGCAATAATTAGAAAGATGCTCTTGTTTTATGAAATACAGTGTAAGCTAAAGAATTAAATGATTTGTTATTATTAACATTTTTTTTAAACAAATATATTAACTCAGTTACAAACATATTAAATAGCTACATGTACAAATAAATATACACAAAAAAAGCATACATGTAATCATTCATATCCAGCAGATTTTAATGCCAAATTTGAGTCACTTTTAATAAAATCTGCTTCTCAAAGTGAAACTAGAGAATCCATTTTAAATACAATTGAAATATATTAAGGGTATTTTAACTCCATAAAACAACAAAATCAAAATTAATTTGATCAAAATATGAAAAGCTGAAAACTTATATACAATTTTATACATTTTAAATTTTTAAGATCCAAAAATAAGAAATGCTTTGATGCACACAAAAAAAATTATATCATAATCAAATCTGTAACGATTATTTATGTTCAAATTAAACAAGTACTGCAAAAAATATATATATGAAGACAACTTATAAAACAATGGTATTCATTTTTTAAATAAATCTGAAAAAATATTGAAATTATATATTCCTTTTTGGAAAATGTAAACTAAATGTTAAAGAACAGTAAAAATATTTGTGTGATCAAATCCGAAGGATCAAATGGCATTTCAGAACTGAATTGACTTTTTTATTTTTTACTTTCTTTAGGTGAGAAGTGATTCAAAATATTTATTAAAATCCATCACTGTCAATAGTTCACAGAGCTTAAAGAATGATGTGAGGCTATCTTGCATTTCCTCATCACTATTGCAAGAAAAAACTAAAACATACAAGAAATATTACATGCCTATGCACATTAAGCCCATGCCTTCTTATGGTGATCATAACAAAAAGAAATGCAATTTATTCAAATAGAAATTTATTTTGATTTTACTTTTTAAGATTTATTTTTAAGTGAAATTAAAAGAATTTTTTTATTAAAAAATCCACTATAAAATCTACCAATTTTGGGAAGAACTGGTAACTCTGTTTCTCCTTCTTCAATCCACCGTTGTCTGTTTCCTAATAATGTATCTGTATCTTCATCAACAGTTCTGGTAGGGAATGAAACTCCATCACCAAAACTAAAATAAATAATATAAATGAGAATAATAATAATAAAAAATTAATAACCGTACTTTTAGTAATAATTAAATTATGTTATTATTTCAAATATTTCATATCAATGTTTAATTTATATATATATATATTTGTGCAAAATTTAATTAGTTATAAATGATTGTGTTTGGAGTGGTCCATAGTTTAATGGATGTAGATATTTTTAAAAAGTGTGATTACTTATTCTTTTGCACAATCAAGTTAATTTCAAAGTTATAAAGAATACAGAAATAATATAAATATACAAATAACATCATATGACTTTTTCATATATTTCCAAGAGCAGTTCTTTTCATTCTATCCTCAAGCAATTTATTTTTAAAACAATCAATGAATTCCATATAGCATAGCTAAAGGATAAAAGGAGGTCTACAGCTGGCATAAAATTGAGGTCCAAAGAATATATAGAAACTGATCTGGGACTTTAAAACCTTACAATTTTTTTAAAATTTCAAGGTTATTAGCAAATAGCATTAGACTGTAACAAATCTGGGTATATTAAGGCATTATACCATCTGACATCCATTGATTATAAAAGCATACATGTTTGACAATTAAGTTTCCAAACATGCTATTGTGCACTTATGTTGGCAGCACTATAGAGAACTCAGTAAGGCTTCATAAATTTGGTTTACCCATATCCCACAGTTGTGTTCTTATCAACATGTAGCAGTGTCTTGCTAAATGGAATTCATTATTGATGTTAAATGTTTTTATGTGTCATTGTGAGAATGTCTGAATTTGAATTAGAACTGCAGTAAAAACATTAAATTTCTTCTTAAACTTAACAAGAGTGAAAGTGAAATCAAGGACATATTATAATGTTCAAATTTATGGAAATAATGCCATGAAAAAAATAACAGTATACAAATGAATTAAACATTTTTCTGAGGGGGGAGAGAATGTCCTGACAAAGAGAGGCCAGGGTGGTCCATAATAAATAGAATTGATGAAAATATTGCAAAAATTTGTCAAAATCATCAGCTAACAGTGAGAAGAATAACTGAAAATCTTCCATCATAATAAAGCACCACCAGCTTAAATGACCCTATCTGTGAATTCCAGTAAACAAATAACTATTGGAATTATCTACCACCCACCGGCATTAAGCTACACCATACTAAGCCTAACCAAGCAATTGTTAAACAATTGCTTACTCTTTTTCAAACACACATATATACACTAAACCCTGCAATCAGCAAGTCATGTATTTTTTATTTTTTTTTGTTATAAAGAAAGATAAAATTTCAAGTTAGACACTAAGAAAATAAAATACACCCATGTATATATAGACAATATGGACTAATGAAGAGTATTGTAAATCATCAACTAACCAAAAATTATTATGTGAATGTAAATAAAATACACAAGATAATGACTTAATGTCAAGCTTATTGCTAAGCAACCAGACTTTGAAACGAAAAGATAATCCCAATAAATATTTATTGTAATAACATTACATTGAAAATAAATAACACTACATTGATGTACAATCACGCAATAATAGACAAATGCAGCAAGCATGAGAAAGTCAACATCTTGACAACCATATTATTTTTTTTCTTAACAAAGCAAGATGGATGTATGTGTTCGATTTTGAGAACAAATTTCAATCGGATCAGAATAAACTTCATCAATATAAACCAAAACCTGAAATACCTCCAAGATATGGAAGCAAACAGAATGATTTGAGCTAATTGTTAAAAAGAAAAATTTATATCATCACAAGAGAATAAGTAGGTAATCAATAACCATCAGCAAGGATGGTTTTTGCACTATTTCCCTATGCATAAAAACAACCCTAGAAAAACTACTCATACTAACGAGGGTAATGCAATATGGTCTGGCTAAAGGAACTATGCCGTAGGATGCTGAATGCCAGTTCTTTAAGCCCATAGAAGCTTTATGATGTGTGAGATGCCTTTCTTTATTAAATACTGGTCAATGACAATGATCTTCAGTGGATCTCCTGCATCTTCAAAGGAAACAAACCAGATAGCATTGATGATATATGATCCTGGAGTGCACATCAATTGAACTTACAGACAGTACATCACCCAAGATCTATCACCAGGAAGAATAGACCTTGAACATGATGGACAGTGTTTGCCAGATTCAGAAATTGATTTTTTTTTATTTTATTAATTATTTATCATCTTACTTTTACTTTTCATATTTTTTCCCATATTTGGAAGCCTATATTTCAGAAAACGGGAAAGTTTATTTTACGCATAAAGGGGGTGGGGGGAGTTAGATTTCGTAAATATTTTATTGTATGAAATAAAATTTAGGTCTACATACCCTTCTAATAGCTTGACATCACCCGACTGAATGTGGGATAAGGTAAGATCTTGATATTGTTCCATATTAGAAGTATACAGCAGTGACAGAACAGTTTTCGTTGTTGAATGTTTTACTAACACTTGTTATATATTCATTTTTCGGTATACATCACTAACTTCCTTGAGTAGATGGTCTTTTCTATCAATATTTGGGAATCACATATATGTATAGAAGGGTGTCTTCTCCTCCCAGAAAGACATGATACTCATTGTGAATCAGATAGCAAGCATTATTATAATACAACTGTACATAAGAATAATTAGTAAGTCAGATTTACGATTTTATAAAAAATTTTTTTTGATTATTTTAAACTTTTGTAAATAAAGATCGCCAGGGTATGGATTTCTATCATGGGGTTTAGGAATCAGAATATTAATCGCATTTAATTCTTAAAGTGATAGAAAACCATCCTTGACTTATAATGGTATATATGTAAATATTGTTAAAGTAGCTTCATTATTTAATAAATATTATTAAGTTGTTTCAATTCATTTGGTCTGTCTTGTTCCCATCGTTATGCATTCAAACCTCTAAATATGTAAGCTAAATGCCAATACATACATGCTTTTATTTATATGTATACTGATATTGGAAATATTCTGGGAAAGTGCTGTAATTGATCCTTATTTATATAGAAGCACAGTAGTCATTGACCTGAGTAGGCCCTTCCCTGAAGAGTTGAGTACGAATTCTCCCTCAGTTCGAATACTGAGGCATAATGGAGCCAGAAAAGGGGGTGAGATGAGGATGAACTAGCCTAAATTACATCCAGATTTAATGTGTAAATATAGATCTAGCCCATTGGAGGTGATCATGGGTTAAGTATTTCATTGCGTCCATGCCAGTATCCTACCTGAAGATCCTAGGTTTAACCATAGCTAATGTGTTTCCCCCTTTTAGGAAAACCACTAGTCTGTTACACCAGATCTGGGTCTCCAATGACTTTTTCTTTACCTTAAAATAAAATATTAAAAGGAAAACATTTTGATGACATTCAGACCACCAAGGATAATACAATGACAATTCTGATGGACATTTGAAAAAAAAAGTTCCAAAACTATTTTGAAGAGTGGACTAGGCACTGGCATCAGTGCATAAGTGGAGTATTCGGAAGATGATGCAATGATTTTCAGCAGTGAAGTATGTAGCACTTTTTCTAAAATGAGTTTAAAAACTTAATTGTCACATCTTGTACAGTACATGGCTCTAAAGGAGGCAGAAAAAAAATTACTCTTGGAATTATATAAATACTATTAAGATTTTATTTGAAACACCACATTAATTTTTAATTCAACTAAAGACTGTTCTTTAACTTTGCTTATAAAAATGAAAGAGCCAATAAAAAAAAACATGCCACTGCTAATTCCATAGATTCATCTCCATGTTTAATACTATCCAGTATGGCTAATCATAATTGTTAAGCTGTTTAATGAAATTATTTGGTCTTTGTAATATGGATGGAGTTAGAATAATTTTTATGAGAGCCATTATATCTCATTGATGGTTATAGATGCCTATATGAATTTTAATTCTCTGTCTATAAATACTAATAAAGGTTGGACTTGAGATTTTTATTTTTATTGATAATTTTTTTCTATAAATATGATACCGGGTATCATTTGTCTTTAAAATTATCTTATTCATCAATTTTATTAAGCATTTTTAGAAATGCATATTTTCAAATAATTCATTCAAGAAATAAAATTGTAAAATATTTTACATACGAGATGTTATGAAATATTTGTTATTATTAAGGGAAGTAAATTTCACTTCATTATGCAAAAGCTCTAATTTATGTACTAATTATATGTGTGTGAGTTTAACACTGTCACATTAAGAGAAGTCATTAGACATTCGCCTTTACAGTTTGTCATAGAGGAAAATGACAACTCAAAAGGTGAAGATTCCTGCACTGAAGCTCAAACTACCCTATATCATATGAAATGACATATGACCACTCAAATAACTGATTATTTAATTATTTTATTAGATATCAGTAAGTCTAATATGTCTTAAAACATTTATTATTCATAGATTTGTATGTGTATGCACAAACATATAAGCCTTAATAAATAAATATAGTAAACAAACCTTAATATTTATGAATATACTAATTTTTATAATTAATTTTACTAATAAACTAAAGATAAATGAAAAATCTAACTGGAAGATCTGTTCATTTTTAATTCATAAATATATAAATTAAAGAACAATAATGCTCTATTTCTCTAAGCATGAAAACTATAAGTAATATATTATCACTGGATTATTATTCTAATAAAACAAACTAAATTGGCAATCAATCTCAAAATGCTCCAGAAATATTCTCATAAATAGTCACATTTTTCTTAGTTACTGAATATTACAAATGTATTAAGAATTGAATTATATCTGAATTTTCAATAAATAAAATTATTATTTATATAAAGACAATTATGTACATAACTTATCAAAGAAATTGTCCCTATGTTACATCATGCATTTCAACAAAATTTGCAGCTCATCAAATATGAAATACAAAAGCAAAAAAAAACAATTTATATAAGTCATTTAACACCCTATAGTTTATGCTGAATAGAACAATACAGTAAAATCTTCATTGTTTTTGCAGAATTATTAGTGAAGTTATCAATTCTATGGAAAAATAGCATGTTTTTTGGAAAATATAATCCCAGACAGGTTGTTTTAAATAACTGATCTCAGTCCATGTATATTAGAATATAGGAACAGTTGGCATGTGTTTATATAAAGGCATAACAAGTTAAAAAGAAAGTGCAGCAGTCAACCTGACAGAAGCACTAGACCAGAGCTTCTCAAACTTTTTTTTGTGTGCGTGATCTCATATTTTCATGATTCCTCAATGAGTTATATATAAGTCATCCCATTAGTCCTCTTATCACAAGGTTAGCAAATTAGTGAGTGATAAGCAATGCCTCATTCTTTTTATCCCTAGATAAGAATACCTAGAAATCCAGTCACTGACAAATATTGGATGGTATTTGAACTGGCTATAAGCCTACTATTTGATAAAAAATTCTATAAGATGTGATATAATCATAAGAATGATAGACATGCAATTGCTGTAATCACGAGGCCCATATTAAGACTTACAATCTTACAGCAACCAAATATGTAAAGGCCAGAAAAAATGTAACTAAAAAAAAGTTAAAAAATAAGATTTTTCTCTTATTAAAATTTTTAATAATTATATATTGGTTTAAGTTATTTATTTCAAGACCTTCAATCAAATTGAGATAAGAAAATATTAACATGTCAGCAATATTTTATTTTAATTGCAGAACATTGCTGAAAATTTGCAGATAGTTCAGTAACAAATAACAAGGTAATACTGAAATAACATGAAGAAAACAAAATATATTATATATTGAACCATTTTACATATATATAGTTCATAAATATATTGGCATTTGGTAATATTTAAAAAAAAGCCTTTAAAAAAAGGTAAAATTTAAAGATCTTTAAAAAGATGTGACTTGTTTTTTTTTAACTAATATAATTTATTTTTTATAACGCACAATGAAAGTTGTTTTTTGTTTTGTATTTATTTATTTATTTAATTTGAGTTAAAATTGGAAAGAAGGTAAATGCAAGGGATTACAATCAGAGAAGATCCTTCTAATGCTAATTAAAGATGGCAGAAGTAATTCATAAAAAAATAAACTTTGTACATCAAAAATAAGGAAGAATGTACAAGATTACTAACATGTATTTTGATAAAAGATAATATATGTGCAGAAATCTAAAAACTGATCCAAGGCTATAAAAAGTCAGAAAAACCTCAAACTTGGTCGTGTCTTTTCCCTAACTAGCAGTTTCAGTTAGGTCTGGGATAGAGAAAATGTACTATTCCAGACTACTCATATGCAGGACTACCACTATTCATATGCTGAAGTGAATTGTCATGTGGAGTGGAACTGATGCTTTTACAGACACCTTTCGTCATAAAGCTCACTCAGAAAAAACCTTAGTTTAACCTTAGGACAAACCAAGAACATCCAAATTGTCGATGGAGCGAAATTAATTAACTTCAATAAGTTCTTCAAAATGCATACTAATATACTTTACAATGCCAAATAAAAATGGCATTTCAGATAGCAAATAATTAAGAGAAAAATCCTGTTGTATTTTTTTTTTATTTCAAAAAATGAATTATATTATTTAATAGTCTACTCATATTGAATCATTGCTTTCACATCCAATATAAATCAAATCTATAGTTGAGATGCTTTGCACCAAGATGAACTTTAAAAAAACCTAATTGGAATCAATATACCCTGGAATGGTAAACTACTATCTAGCCATATATGATCTGTGACTAAATTAAAAGTTTGCAAATGAGCGTTAACTTATTATAAGCTTAGAATATACTACTGATAGACATCTGCTATTTATTATTCAAGAGACTTTCATTTAGGGCCTAAGAATATTGTAATAAGAATTGTATAAATTTTATATCTGGATTAGCATGTATGTGCTTTCCAATTTTATTAATAATTCTCATTTAAATATAATAATTTGTTATAATAAAAATATTTATCTTTGATAATAATTTTCATTATGCATTATTTATTGTTAACTAATTGTGTGAGAAATGAATGAGTTACCTTTGCCAATGTATTTATTATAAGTCCTGGGAAAATTCTGATAAAAGTTTTAAATTGACAAGAAACAATTCCTCATTTTTTTTTAATAATTTGCTTAGTAAATGATGATGTGAAGCGGTGAAATTTAGTGGGTTAAAAACCCTGGCACCCATTTTCAAATAAATAAAAAACTGATTCCGCCAACAGTTTACATCGTAATAAATAATAGACCAGTTAATCAGGAAATATAGCTATGTTCTTGAGATAAATGATCTGAATATATTTTCTTTTTCATAGCTTGATTAACTCGCTCTTTCTAATGCATAATAGAAGGCCTATATCGCAAATGTAATGTTACAATGGCGCCCAACACGAGGCTTTGGAAAAAAAACCCACAAACCGGAGATACATCGTAATGGTATAAGGAAAATAACAATGATGGTCCAAAACCCATAGCCAGAGAATAAATAAGAGTTTTGCAAAAAAAAAAAAAACTTGAAACCGGATTATACAACTATAAAAGAAAATATTTTTTTAATGTCTATAAAAAAAACATGATTGCGGTTGATATAGATTTTAAGTCACAAGTGTTGACCAGGTAGACAGATACTGGAAAGGAGGAAATCAGCCCCGAGTCCTTATACACCAATATATAACATAAGACCATCATTAAATGCATATCACTCTATTTGCAGCAGGATTCCCAAAAATGGTGGTAGACCAAGTCACCACAAGCCTCAAAAGGATGAGCAACACTGCAGGTGCTTATGACTTGGGCTTCTAATTGTCACTCTTGTTTGTGCGGAAAGGACACAGATGAATAT
This sequence comes from Epiperipatus broadwayi, assembly GCA_028023455.1. Classification (NCBI taxonomy): domain Eukaryota; kingdom Metazoa; phylum Onychophora; class Udeonychophora; order Euonychophora; family Peripatidae; genus Epiperipatus; species Epiperipatus broadwayi. The sequence continues at coordinate 3,224,938 of JAQFVV010012483.1, forward strand.
TCCCGCCTTGTTAGACCCTAAAATGTGGTCTTTAAAGCCACATGTCACTTGTGAATAAATCTACAAAAATATATCAGTAATGCTCATAAAAAAAATCACTGAATATGGACTTAAAACTTAGTAAGAATAAAAGTTTCAATCCTATTTTTTTCTTGATTATTTAACCAGGGAATATTGAACCATTTTACATATATATGGTTCATGAATATATTGGTATTTGGTAATATTTAAAAAAAGCCTTAAAAAAAAGTAAAATTTAAAAAACTTTTAAAAGACACCATTTAAGTTTTTCTTTTTAATTAAAAACGTACAATGAAAGTTGTTCTGTTTTGTACTTATTTATTTAATTTAATTCGAGTTGAAAGAATGTAAACATAAGAGATTACAATTAGAGATCCTTCTAACGCTAATTAAAGATGATGAAAGTAATTCACAAAAAAAAACTTTGTGCATCAAACATAAAAAAGAATACAAGATTACTAACATGTATTTTGATAACAAAACAAAAGATAATACATGCACAGAAGTCTAAAAACTGACTCAAGGCTATAAAAGATCAGAAAAACTTCAAACTTGGTCTTGTGACTTTTTCCTAACTATCAGTTTCCGTTAAGTACAGGACAGAGAAAATGTCTATACCAGACTACTCATATGCAGGATTACCACTACTCATATGCTGAAGTGAATTGTCATGCGGAGTGGAACCAATGTGTTTACAGACCTTTCATCATAAAGGTCACTCAGAAAAAACCCTTTGAGTCTAGTCTTAGGACGGACCAAGAATATCCAAATTGTCAACAGAGTGAAATGAGTTAACTTCAATGAGCTCTTCAAAATGCATACTAACAAACTTACCAGTAAGTTACTATCTATTCATACCCGATGTAAATTAAAAGTTTGCAAAGGAGTGTTAACTTATAAGCTTATAATATAGTACCAATAGAAACATTTGCTATTTATTATTCAAGAGACTTTCATTTGTGGCCTGAGAATATTGTAATAAGAACTGTTTAAATTTAATATTATCTGGATTAGAATGTATGTGCTTTCCAATTTTATTAATATTTCTCATGTAAATATAATTTGTTATAATAAAAATATTTATCTATGATAATAATTTTCATTGTGCATTATTAATTTTAAGTATGTTAGATTTATTGTTAACTAATTGCATGAGAAATGAATAAGTTACCTTTGTCAATGTATTTGTTAAAGTTAAGCCCTGGAAAAATTCTTATAAAAGCTTTAAATTTACAAGAAATGTAATTCCTAATTTTCTTAATAACTTGCTTCGTAACTGATGATGTGAGGCAATGGAATTTAGTGGGTTAATATATCCTGGCACCCTTTCTCAAATAAATAAAAAACTGATTCTGCCGGCAGTGTACATCATAATAAATAATAGGCCAGTTAATCGGGAAATATAGTTATGGTCTTGAGATACCCAGACTCGTAAATGATCTGAATATATTTTCTTTTTCACAGCTTGATCGTAAAAAATGTTACAATATGTATATTACTTAAACTTCCATTACAATTACAATACTAATAAAATTAATGAGACACTGATGATGAAATTTATCAAAAATGTATTATATTTATAATAAATTTTGCAGGTTTTATTTGAAAAAAATAATTTTAAAAATAAATTCCAAAGAAAATAATCAAAACCAAATTAATTAAAAAAATAGGGAACATTGAAACAATTTACAATATATATAAATTCGGTAAGTACATTTTTGTATATAATTTTGTTTTTGTGGCTCCCAATAATTTTTACATGACCCCTGATTTAAGAAAGACCAAGCTATATGCTGCTATTGAGATTATTTGGCAGACAATAGCAAAGACAGAATTGTCTCTGCCATGAATCAGATTAAATTTAATACTGGCAAAAATAATGATAATAATTCTCAGTCACAATAAAGTATTGCCCAGTTAGAAAAAAGTTATGAAGTATCAAAACAATATGATCTCTCAACAATTTGCCGTAATTTTGTCCACTAATGATGGCAGCCAATTTTTTATGGCATTGCCATGCTATAGGGTTATTATAACTATTATCCATGAAGGAACAATGATTTTTTACCAGATGTCATTCTTTATATGAACTATATCTAATGTATTAGTACAATATTATATTTTATACTAATTCTTTTCTGGAGTTATGTTCTAACAGAGTAATGCATGACTATCATTATTAACCCTTTTCTATAAATGCAACAATTATTGCAAATATTTCTTTAGTTAACTTAATGTCTGGAAAAGTCTTCTCTTTAAAGTTCATAATTGCACTGATAATATGAGACCCACTAAATACTAAACAATAACTTGCACCATTAGAGATTTTTATCACTCCATATTCTGGTGATGCGATGTGGCTACTTCTTTATCGAAGTCATGATCTCTCAGCTACTATGCCCAGAAAAACCTGTTAGCTACTTTATTTTTTCTTTCCATTCCTCACCCTAAGTTTTCCCCATATTCTTCTCTATCCTGATCTATCCCATTTCCACAACATCATCTTTGTCCACTTCATGACCTTTATATTTAGATCCCTTAACTTTTTCCAAACCCAGCATAAAGACCAAGAACCCACATTCTGTATAATCACTTCATTTACATTTATTCTCCCATAACTTCATTATTTGTTCCCTTTAAGCTTGTAAGCATTTACATTCAATTAGCAAATGCATATTTTCCATGCCTTCCTTACGTAAATTTGACTAAATTACCCACATTTCTCCATTTTCATGTATATTCCTTTGTTGCTAACCAAGGAGTTTAAACCTTACACAGTAGACTACTTACCTTGCTATTATCATAAAATTAATTCTGAGAACTAGCTCCTCATTTTTTTAAAGCAACTATTCTTCTATTCCATTCTTTGTTACCATAACCCTCAACAATCTTCCTAACACAATCATCTCATGTTTTGTTCAAGTACACTGATATAGTTTTGATCCAAATCTTCTGCATACTATATTGCCTTTCTCACCCATTATCTTGCCTGTCCTTTACTTGTAACCCATTCAAATATTATTTTGGCTATTCTCTTAGTATCCATAAATTGTAATCTACCAAACATTTTCATTTTGCTTTTTATCTCTCATATAAAAACTTTACCATCCCATTTCTCCTTTGCCTTCCACACATCTGCATCTAATGCATGTCTTCCTACTTCTCTTTGTACTTTTTCTAAATAATCTAATACTCCTTTACTAACACATAATACACTGTTACCATAAGTTAATCCTTACTACCACTCCCATACAATTCTTGCTACATGATATTTATTATATAAAAACACTGTTAATTTCTTTATCAATTTCTTTCTTTTCTTTGCTTCATTTCCAAATTTTTTCTCCCAAATAGTTATACCTATTCACATTTAACTTTATATCCCACAAGAAAAATTATTTCTCTTTTTTTTCCCCAACATTTATCATCATTACTTTGTATTTTTCTTCACTAAATTTGATCCCCATCTCTTTACCCAGCCTTGTGCAAGTCTTCAGCACAATTTCCAAATCTTCTCTACTTTCTGTGCACAAGCAAATAAAAGACCTGACAATGTTTATACACTCTCTTGCCATGTTTTAATAATATATCTACCCCTCTTCCTAGTCTTTCTATTGCCCTCTCCATTTCTCTCACATATAACAAAAACAAAAAAGATGACATAGGATATCCTCGCCTTAGTCCCACCCATTTTTAACTCTGATTCTATATTTCCTAATTGATACTTATAGTAATTATTTTCATAAAATCTCGTAATATGATTTACTAAAGCTCCATTCATTCCCAAATTTACTAAACTTACCCATAATCTATTTCTATTTACTCTATCATATGCTTTCTCTATATCTATAAAAACTATATATAATTGCCTACCTGTATTCCTATTCAAATTTATATATGCCTATCTGTTCTAAAACCTCCTTGCATTTCTCTCGCTATATTATTTTCGTTTATCAATTTTGTCACTCTTCCAGCCACCATATATGCAAAAACTTTATATAACATTGACGTTACCACTACTGGTCTATAATTGTTTATCTTTCTATGGTCCTTAAAAAATTTGCCAGTCTTGACAAATATTTTGCTGTAAAGTGTCCAAGATGAGCGTACACAAATTTAGGTATGCCATGGATTCCAGGGCGACAGGAGTCAGGTATCTCTGCCATTTTCTTAATGAATTCATCTGGGACAAATAAAATGTCATCTGAGATTTCAAAATATTGTGGCTTTAGTTGAAATCTTTCACTTTTTTGAAAGACATTTTTATAGTGTAGATACAATGAGTTAAGAATGTTATTACCAGATACCATCTAATTTCAAATGCACTAGGGACTCTAATTCTAGGGGGTTGACCATGAAAGCCTCACTCTTGTATTATTCCAGCTATCTGAAAATTCTGTCTTCTATGCCATCTTATTAAAACATAATACATTTAATTTTGCCTTATTTCCCAAATTCATCACCATCTCTGCTGCTCATCCATCTAAGCCTCTTGCCTTTTCACTTTTCAACTTCTTCCCTGACTCATTCAATTCATTTTCTATTAAACTAAGATTTCCATTACTATGTGCTTTTATGTTTGTTATCACTCAATCCTTCACATCTAACATCTTTTCTATATCCATTATATACTTATTTAGGATTGTATCTAACTCTTCTCTATAGCTACACTCTTTCTCCTCACTATTTCTCTCTCCTCTACATTCCTTCTTTTTAATATATTTCAAAAAAATTTTATTCCCTTCTCTTCCACTTTTATTTATATCCTCCAATAATCTATTTAATTTCATTCTCTCTACATAATTATTTATTTTAGCCTTCTTTTTATTTAAAGTTTTCCCATTTAATATTAACATCTTTTTCACTTTCTTTGTTTTTCATAGCACATTTATATTCTCTGCATGCTTTTTTCCTCTCTTTCACACATTTACTAATTCTCACTTTTCTATTACTTTTATTCTTCTGAATATTCTCTTCCTCTCTTTCACACATTTACTAATTCTCACTTTTCTATTACTTTTATTCTTCTGAATATTCTCATCTAAAACCCTGATTGCCACTTTTTCTACTTTATCACACCAGTCCTTATATTCATCCCCACAAACTTCCACAATTTCTTCTACTTTTATTTTATATCCTTCTAACTTATTTTTATCATTCACTCTCTATCCACATTTTTCACTATCCTTGCTACTTTTATTATTATTTTCCATTACATTACTAACTATTTCTATTATAAAGAAATTATGATCACTATTACAAACTCTCTTCATTATCAAACACTTTAATTTTCCGTACTATATACATTCCCTCTTTATCTATTAATATATAATCTAGTATGTGAAATATATTATTTCTAGACCATGTGTATTGTCTCTCATAAATATCTGATAAATTTTCAATGCTCAAATTCACTCTGACAAAATTTTTTCAAAAGCTGTCCATTCTTGTTATCGAAATCATCAATTTCTTCAATATACCCATTCACATCCCCTATAACAATTATTTTCGTCCCCATTTTTCTGAAACTATAATAAGCATTCATATATGCTACTGTTCCATTCCATTATAGTTTGACTATCTCCAGTGGCCATATATACTACAGCCACCATTCATTCTTGTCTTTCTAATCTTATCCCAAACCACAAATGTTCTTGACACTTTACAGTATTTAAATATTTTTTGACATAACTCCTATACCACCATCCTTTTTTCTTTTTCTTCTCTATTTATACCATGCCATACCAAATTTTCCAGTGTAGGTTATTCTTCTTCTCTTAGATGTGTTTCCACTACTTTTAATGCCCCAAGCCCTTCATTTTTAATTGCTTCGATAAATTCCGACCAATTTTCTGGTCTCCTACCATCTTGCATCTTCAAATATCTAATTTTAATAATTTCTTCCTTTTTTACTACCCTTTTATAAATTCTTCGACTATTTCTTTTCTATTATATTTGCAATTAGTTTGTTTATCATTAGTTTTACATACCCATTCTCTCTCCACATCTTCCTTTTATATCTTGATTAGCTACCCTTTGTTTACATCCGGTCCATTCTTAACCTTTTTGATAATACTGTAATCTAAAACTCTATCTCCCTTTATAAATTTCCCAAACTACATCACGCTTTCATTTCCAGTGCTTAAGATTTGCCCATACTTAAGCGGTTGGGTTGAAAGAATAGATGGATTCATTCTATTCTTTTGCAAACACTTTATCTTGTGTTGGAAGTGAAAGTATTCATTTATTATTAAGATTCATAAAGTGCATGTGAATTAGCTTGAAAAGCTGATCTTTAGTTTATTACAAAATTTTTCATAAATTTAAATTGAACTACATTCTCTAGTGGTCACTTAAGATAATGATTCTACAGCATATTTATTATACTCTAATGCCCTTATTGAAAACTACTACAAATTATTCGCATGATTTTATGGAGTAGGAATTAAAAGATAGGGGCAAACTTATGAGTTGTGAATTAGAAAATATAGGCAAGTTATCATGCCAAATAAGTAAAACAGCTAAAAAAGCTTACTCTTCATAAGGTTTTAATAATTAATTACTAGTCTAACTTCAGGTTTATTAAAATAAATAATTTCCTTTTAATATATTAATCATAATCCATTTACTTGCTGTAAACTTCATCATTTTTTAATACTATAATAACTTTTCTGATAAAAAGAAAATGAAGGTTCTTCATTTTTACTTGATTCATCAATTAAAAAATGAAAAGCAATTGCAGAGTCAATGTATAATTTAGTAATATTGAAAAAATATACATTGTTTGATATTTATATATTTATACAAATAAATTCACCTATTTAAGCACAAATAATCAAAGATCACCAGACGGTAATTTAATTAGATTTCTAACTAATCTGACCACTGTGATCTTGTTATAAAAAACATGGAGTTGCAAATGTCCATCCATTAAACACCATTATGCTATTCAAATTAATCACTTGGATTTTCAATCAATCTAAATATACTTGTCAATTATCTAGATCTGAAAATAGTTCATCAACTATATACTTAATTCAGTTATATGTTAATGTAAGCACTTTTGACCGTGATTATGGCTGGCTTGGATTCAAATCTTTCAAGCCATTAGCCTGAATAGCAGAAGTGAAATAAAGATGACTGTTAAATGAAACTACAGCATCAATCCAGTGCTCTCCATTGCCAAATACAAAAGACAAGAAACTAGTCTAATGTATAAATGAAACTATCATGTAATATTCATTAATTAATCACAAACATGCAAATGGCTCTAAAGAAGTATGATGCCTAGTAAAAATACTGTTGTTAATGTAGTCCCAAAAGCCTCAATAAGGATACTGGAAATTGTAGATAGCAGCAAACCATATATTTGCATATTATATATATATATTGTCAAAAGGAGTTTGCCTTGATAACAATTTGAGATTGTTGGTTGATATTGGGATTGTCTAAGTGTTGACTTGTTTCTAATGATATATATTGCTTTGACAACAGATTAAGACTGTTGATTATTAATGATATTAGTATTGTTTAATGTTGACTGTTTTCATTTATTTACATAAAATACATATCTATCCTTGATTAGTTTTATTATCCAAGTAATACAAGGATGGAGTGCAATTTAAAAAATTATAATTGCAAGTTGAAAGTTATAATTGACTATTTGTTAGTCTGCTTTCAGAACAGGTTATATTTACCTGTTTTGTGAGCTTTATTAAACTTCTTTGTACTAATAATTTCAATCTATGTAGTCAAGATATAAACTTTATCATAAATAAAGGTGAATTTCCTCCATTATTGATTAAAGAAGGTTGCTTTGACAACAGATTGAGATTACTAACTGTTAATGATATTGGTATTGTTTAAGTGTTGACTGCTTTCACGTCTTTATATATATATAGATATGTAAACATATTGAATATATATATAGATGACATATATAACATACACAAATAAAAATGAATGTAACTACTATATATAAGAACTTAAATTAAACAATTAGAATATAGAAAAGATTTTTTGAATTATGGTTTTGAAAATAGTGGTTGTGTAAAATGATAATTACATCTGAATAAAATTTAAAGATGTGAAAGCACTAAGAAAAAAATCATTAAATGTGATAATTGGAAAGAGATTTGTAAGAGTATAGAATAATGCTTCAAACATCTAAAAAACTAATTAAGAGATGACGAGAAAAAAAAAAAAGTAAAATAATCAGATGCATGTTTTCCAATAGTAAATGTTAAATTATAATATAATCATGATTTTTGTTCTTTACAATTTTCACATTAAAATTCATCTGACCGGCTGAAATTATTAAAGACAAGCTATGAATAATCAGAAACTCAATAACCAACTAATGTTTGCAAAGTCTAAAATATCTGTACTCCATCAATATATGAATTGCAGTACATGAATATGGAAATTTGTAAAATGTTTTGCCTGGATTGTAACCTTATTTGTAGGAGAAACTTTAAATAATAATAAAAAAAAATGATTGGTGGATTTGAGATTGCATTTAGAAGGGCAAAAATTAATTGGGTAGATATGGAATACTCAAGTATTAAAAAAAGTACAAAACAGATATTTGAGTTTGAAATTAAGAAAAGAAATGGGATTATAAATATTCTTAAAGGTAAAAGAACAATGATGGATATAACAGGAAAAACTGCGAAGTAAAAACATATGGATAGAAATTAGCATACAATCTAAGTAAAGAGATAATAATAATTAAAGAATAAATCAAAAGATAAAGAAGTTTGTAAAAAATAAAGAGGTAGATAATTGATGATAATGATTATATAGTTATATGTGTTACCTTGTTCACCAGTATTTATGTTCAAGTAATCTTGAAAAAACATATATCTGACTTATATAGCAGATAAGAGTTCTGAAAAATGCACATTTGATTTTACATTGTAGCTTGATAAAAAATAATAGTGAACAGTTAATGCTTTGATATTCTTATAAGTAACCTTCTTCAGAACCAAGTTAAGCCAATATTACTTATTGTATGATTGTAAGTAAGTAATCTTTTAAATTTTCATTTCCTTTCTCTACTGACTCAATTCATTTTCTTGATGCAGAACGATCCACTAATTTTTAATTACCTTGTTAAAAAAACTACAACATACCTAATATGCAATATTATATAATAAATTCTGAGCTCTCATTTCTTATAGTGCTGAATATTAATAATACTATGATTCTCATATTATTACCTCTAAAATATTAAGAAAACAAAAGCTGTACCAAGTTTGTCTATAACCTAAATTGTTATGTAAAAAACAATTTACAACAATGATAAATATAGAATAAAATTTCATTCAACATAAATATACTTAACCTTTATTTTAAATAGATTCAATTTTCTCAAGGCAAAAAATGTATAATATTACACACAATGGATGACATAGTTATTTCAAAGGTCAATTAAAAAATGAGCGTTTTATAGCCACGAGAATATTTGATTAATTTAAAGTAGAAGAGTTAGTACGTTCACACCGAATAAAGTTTTAATATTTTTCATTATAGTAATTAGTTTTTATAAACAACTTAAGAAGTAAACAAGCACAGAAGTGCTACTAATATGCATCATTACAAGAGCTGAGATTTCAACATTTATTAAATACTCTTTTTCATTCTTAATCATTACTGAATCAAAATTATAAAAGATTTCTCTCAATATTTTTTATCCAAATAATATTACTGCATCTTATTGAATGGAGATCTCAACAGCTTTACTTAGTAATCCTTGATTACTATTTGCCAATCTTCATTATACATTCTCTTTTCATAAGCACTAATATAAAATCTGTTTTGCCCCACATAGATCCTATCATATGGAAAAATCAATGGTAGAAATGTAGAGTGTACTTTTCAATGAAAGAAGGATTAAATGCTTCAGCTATTTCACATTGAATTAAGAACATGCTTTCAATAAAACATCCAGTTTAATGAGGACTGATAAAATACATATCAAGCATTACTGAAGGAAGTTATTGAGATTTTTAAAAGGCACAAATAACATTAACAATAAATCTGAATAGAATAAAATGCACCTAATTTGATAAAATGCATGTATATTAGTTATAAAAAACATTTTCATAATTTTTAATAAGTAATTATTAAGGATAAAAAAAGATAAATAGTACAATATTAAAAATATAACATGTACTCTAACAACATCAGAAAACAAAAACTCAATTTTTGCTTAACAGGGCTCTGAAGGAGTATCAAAATGTTTGTCACTTATTAATGTTTGTACTAGATTAATAATACATTTTCATATTATATTTCATTAGTTATATAAACTAAAAAAGTTTTATTTTTATCAGTGCATTCTCATCTTAACTTCACTGTATTGTAACCATCCTCAAATGCAAAAATTTCAGACCACTCTCCTTCACCATTTCAAAATATTTAGCAGAACAGAGGCTTTTTATTCACATCAAATTTCCAAATAAAAAACAGCTATAAAAATCTTATTTGCCAGTAAAAACATTCCTCTCAACAGACATATACTATTATAGTAACAGGCACAATTGTCTATCATTTAGTGAATATACCTAATGAAGTTTTAGTTATTACTACAATTAGTAATAGAACCATTACTAACATTATTAATTACCTACTTCTTCTTCCTTTTCCTATGTATTGAGTTCTACTTTAACATATCCTACCATTTACACCTTTCTTAAACACTTTATCAATACTCTTTATTTATATCAAACTAACAGTTTCGACTGTCCTGCAGTCATCATCAGAGAGTTCTGATGATGACTGCAGGACAGTCGAAACTGTTAGTTTGATATAAATAAAGAGTATTGATAAAATGTTTAAGAAAGGTGTAAATGGTATAATTATTAGCTACCATGACAATCATTTCTAAAGCATAACTAGGGTGACTGAGCACTATCAAATAGCATAATAAAACTGTACAAAATTTTGAGTTTACTAGGTCTCAGCTTTTTATTTTCCTTATTTGCACTTTTTGGATGAAATATTTTGAGTAACAAACAAATTTATATATGCAAATGAAAAACTAAATTTTCTCCACACAATTTCTCTGAAAGACATAAATATTGCACAATAATGGACCAAAGGATATGATTTACAAATCAAGCCAATATCATACATGTGTATTATTACTTTCAGCTTACTATTTTCACTCTATGTTTTATTCATTATTCACATATTTTTCTTGTTTAAATTTCATATAAACAAACAAAAATTATTATAAAATTAGTTATAAAATGGATTACAAAAAATAAAATATTATTTAAATGGAGAATATTATTTGTTATTGAGTTAGTAATGAGATTTCATTAAATTTTTAAATTAATATCATCCTAAAATAAATCAAGAATAATTAATATCTGAATAATAATATTATATTTATATCTATAATAATAGATTTATATTATGAAATTTTATTTTTCAACACAATTATTTAAAAACCTATATATTTTCATTATAGTTTTCTGTATTTGATTTTAAGGCAAGGATGTTTTTATACTGGGTATACATTTCAAAACATGATTTCTCTTTAAAACATTGTATATAAACTAATTTAAAATAATCTAATGTTGTTTACACTTGGGGAGGGAGTTAATTTATTGAGAATCTGATTTTAAAAAAACACACACATAAAGAAGTGCAAAAACAAAATGACTAATATTAAATCAAAACCTTTTTGTTAAAAGTAGATACATTTTAAAACATAATATGACCAGAATAAGGAAGGATTTCAATAAATGTAATAAAAAACCCATTTCTGTCTCTTCCAGTTACATACACTATAAATAATTTTCAATGAAAAGCAAAAAAAAAAAGTTCTATATACTAAAAAAAAAAAAAAAAAATATGAGTTTTACACTGCAATTTCTGATCCTGATCTTGGTGGCTGAGTTGCCCCCATAGAGTTGTATGAATTAACTTGAGGAGTGCGTGTTGGGTACGTTACACCATCTCCATTGCTAGAAAATAAAATGCAAGGATTGTGGCATACCACATCACAATAAAAAAAATTAGAATAAATAAAACTAAATTTTAAAAAAAAAATGTAATAAAAAAAATATTACAGTTTATGATGATAACTGTTGTTTGTTGTTTTGTTTCCATTTTACAATACACATACACATAAAAATAGATTACAAAAACTTCATCAATCTTGTAACTACACTAATTTAATCATTACAAAACGAATCATAAAATATTGAACTGCATACATATGTGTGTGTGTATATATATATAAATACTGAATAAATAAATAATCATACACAACAGTGGTTAATATTGAGGAAAAAATATAACTTGTTAAAGATTGGTGAAAAGCAATACAGGCGACTAACAATAATGATCAGGCATTTTTATTGCTTGTATAGAATACTTTTTCTAATACCACTTTTAAAATTTATTTTTCAGAAGATCACTAATAATACATATAGATGGCATTCTGCCTGACAGAAACTTTCTACTCAGAAAAAATATAGATGTATGCAAATCAGCAAATGCAAGTTATAAGAGATATAAAGATTAACAGAGTTCAAGAAAATCTTTATCAAACTATGCATCATTATAACAAAAAATGCAAACGGAGGGTTGAGTGTCTTAAAAAACAACAACTCAGCACCAAGTTTAATAGCAATTGAATGTTCCATAATTTGGTTGATCAGTTTGCTAAACTGCAGTCCATGTGGATAGGAATACAAGAATTGGATGTTTGATAATACTATTTTCAGGAAATACTAGTCCTCACTAAAAGAAGGACTGATGCAGATTTCAGATTAATGAATTTGTCAGCATAAAATAAAGGCACAAGCTATTTAAAATAACGTACAACTAATAATAATAGTGCTGATGTCATTTTCATCATGAGTTACACTGCGAGTCAAAGATTGGTGGAAACAGGCTGATTATCTGGGATCACTGATTGCAAGATATAACCAAGGTAGTAGTGAGACTAACAAGACTTGATCGAATAAGTAGCACAATGCTATAATTAGTGGCAGTCAAGATACTGTCTATAGATTGGAATTAAATCTACATTATTTGATGCTGCTGCAAAAGAAGATCAAACTATTGACTGCCATCAGCTGCAATAATTGTCAACCTGTTATATATATATATATATATGTGTGTGTGTGTGTTAATAATTTGATGGTATATTGCTAAAATTTGACAGCATATCAGAAAATCCGTATTCAGCTGATTCCTTAGCCAGTTCATATGTCTAGATCTTTCATTAACATGCATTTATTAGAATTTATTGGATAGCACTGGAATTAATTTCTTGCACATCCTGTAATGCTATGAAATTACAAAAAGATTCTGTAATTCCATACTACAAATGAATGTTTGAATGATTTGTATGAAAAAATATGGCATGAGATAATAGCTGCTACAACATAATTCTGTCTGTTTAATGTACAGCTTTAGAAATTAAAAGACTGCACATTTCTTATGAAAATTGCTTCATCTGTATCATTCTTTCTGGGTAGGATAACTTCTATGTCAAACAGTTTATTTAAAATAGAAATTTTTACAAAACAAATTCTATTGCAAAATATATTAATTAAGATCAAAATTTGAACTCACTTCAGTAAAAAAGATTTTTATTAAAATTTGCAAAATAAAAAAATTAATTAATAAGCGACATTGCATATGTTTTTCAGAATTCATTTTAAACTTACTATTATAAAAACATATTGATGAAAACAACTTGAAAAATGAGTACCTTTACACTACCATGAACTTATATCTAGTTTTAAAAAAGTATTTCAAAAACAAGTTTTTGCAATTCTTGTTTGAATAATTTCTGTAACTTCTAAATCATATATTACATCTTTTAAAAAAATAAAAATCAGTTATTAAAAGTTACACATTAATGAATTAAATTATACAATTAACAAAAGAAACAAAAAAAACATTGATTAGTAAAAATTTATCTTTTTTTTTTTTTACAATTTATTAATCACAATATGTTCCTATAAAGGATACATGAAAATATAAATTTCATAAGAACATGGTTGTTTTTAGTATATTCAAAAATGTATATTTCTGAATACACTGAAAACAATAAGGCTCTTAGAAAAATTTACTTATTCATATTTTTAAACAAATAATTTAATTATATATATTAATCATGGTAAAAATGCTTAAATTGGTAGATAACAATAAAAAGAAAAAAAGATATTTTAGAAATGAAAGTGAAAATGATTCACCCAGGTAGAAAAGCCAAAGAAAAATTTAAATGCTTTTAGAATGGATTCCAAAAGAAGTAAAAAATAATTTGTGGAAAATCAATTAAATGCTGTATTAATGATATGCCGAATAAATTATCAAAATATTTTAATAAAAATTCTAGATTTTCTGATTACTAAATATGAAACAATAATAGAGATAAAAAAAAAATTATATTAAATACTTTTATTCACTGTGCACTAAAAAGAAATAAAATAATTGTTTCTTCAATCACAATTGGAGTTTTTAGATTTAACTTGAAATAAAAGCATGGGAGATCCAGAAATTAATTAAGTCAATCCCTTGTTATAAAAAACAGGGATTGACTTAATTAATTTCTGGACTCCCCCATACTTTTATTTCAAGTTAAATTTAAAAATTCCAATTGTCGTTGAAGAAACAATTATTTTATTTCTTTTTAGTGCACAGTCAATAAAAGCATTTAATACAAAAAAAAAAATTTAAGTCTATTATTTTTAAGCTTTTAGTATTGGCACAGTAAATGAAAATGTAAAACTATATTTAACTTAAATTGGCCAGACACTTGTAGTTGATAAATATATATCACTAGAACTTGTTACAAAAAATATGTATATATTTAGTATATGTACATATTTATGTATGTATAATAAATCAATACTATTTAAATTGATATACTTATTTTTATTTTAAAACAGTTGTTTTTAAAAAAAATGTTAAAAAAAGTTTGGGATCTTTTTTAACTTTTCGCAATTGTTTTAAAATTAAAATAGAAACTATTTCAAAAAAACAACAACTTAATTATTGATTTAATATACATATATAATTATGTACACATTCTAAATATATATATATTAAGAGTTTAAATTGTTTAAAAAAATATTAAATTGAAAAAAAAAAAATGTAAACTGCTCTCTTATAGCCATTATTTAAAATAAATGAAAATTCTAAGAATAATTGTTAACTGCAAAATGTGAAATTATTGAATATTTTTTATATTTCTCCCTCTTTCTGTTCTATATCTATCAAACTAGTTGACATACTGACAAGATAAGTGTTTTAAATAGATTAGGATGATATAACTTAGTTATATATCAATTTTCAAGCAATTCTAATGAATTTAAAATTTATTAAACCTTGATTTTAAAATTTCATTCTAATTTTAAAAAAAAAAAAATCAAAGTTAACAAACAGATTTTCCAAAATCAATAAAAGTATTGAAAAAAAAGTTTATCAAGATTTAGAAAATGATCAAAATTATAAAATTAATAGCTTTTTGTATGTAATATGAAAGATGTCACATTAAAAAAATGATTTAAAGAAAGTGAGATTAGGATAAGACAAAACATTAGGTTTACTTCAATGATTAAAAATATTATAAATTGTACAAAAGCTAAACAACAATTTAAATAATGAAAACTTATCTTAAAACAAGTTAAAAAATTAATATTATTAACAATTTATATATATTTAAAAAGATTCAATCAATTAAGTGGTTTGTATTACAATAAATAAGTGACTATTCTTTCTAAAAGCCTTTTTTTTTTTTGCATATCTTGCTTAAAATCTTCTGGGTTTTCTTGTTCTTTTTTCAAATGATATTTAAATAAATATTCTCTTTCTTCTATTGTAGTATGAAAAAAAAAATTTTTTTTATTCTAATTAAACTTCTTAGCATTGATTTTTTTTTTTCCAATTGATTTTCACTTTCAATACTGCAACACAAAAACCTGAAATTTTCTTAATGTTAAAAGTTTCTAAACCATAAAGCAATTTTTTTGTAAGTATTCTTATTTTTACAGAAATGGTTTTTGATATTGATAACTTTTTCCAAACAGTTTTTTCCCCCCTGTGAATTCTAGGTATTATATTTCTAATATTTCTCATTCTGATATTACTTAACAATATTCATTACTTTTTATTCTCTTTGAGGAGATCATAATTTTGTTTTTTATTATTTATTTTAATTTACTCATTTTCTGTTATATAAATAAAAGCATTCTAATGATACTAATTTTTACTATTTATTTTTGTTAATTTTTGATATACTTTTTAAATCATTTTAATAGCATCTCTCATATATATATTAAAACACAATACAACTTTATTTCTTATACATAAAATACCATGTACATCTTAGAACATTTTGTAATGCAATTTATATCTTCTTGCTTATGGTTCTTTATCTCTTAAAATACACCAAACTCTTTGGGCTTTTGGAGCTGATATAATTTACACATTTATTTTCTTCATTATAATTTATATATTGTGGTCAAATCTATATTATCAAATGTTACATGAAATAAGCATATTTTGTTTTCCATGTAATAATAAAGTATTCAAGAAAGTATTTTAGATCCAATCAGTACTAAAATTGTATAGTTTTTGGCACTTTATGCTCCCCCCCCCCCCTATATAGGTGCCAAAATACCTTTTAAGTCTTTTGGTTTATTAAATTAATTTTTGACTTCCTTTCTTATTATTATTAGAATGCTTGTAGCATTTCCTATTCTTAATTCATTAAATATTTGATCAAATTTTTATCCCATCATAAGTAATCCAATTTTATCTTTTTCTATATTTGTTTCATCTTAAGATTTCTATTTCTCATTAATTGTCTTATTATACATATTTTTACATTTAAATCTACTTTAAGGACTAAAGTTATTTTTGGACTTTTTACTATTTCTCATTTTACTTATATTATATTTCTTATGTTTCACTTTAAAATTGAAATGACATATTAAAAGATATACTATCTGCTCTTAATTAGTTTTCACAGTCATAATTTCATTTTTGTATCTGTTTCTAGCAAGAAAATAATGAATTTGATATAGTCATATATTTCTAAGTATTTCTTCTAAATGATTGTTTAAACATTATATTGGATTTTGCATTAAAATTACATTACTTTAGCTCTTATTTTACTTATCTTTCTTTTTGATTATGAGATTTTAAAATTTTTTATTCTTAGTTCTGCATTATCACAGCATTTTTTATAAATAGAATGATGACAAATTTTATTATTATTTATAAAATGTTTTGAAAAGATGATTTAAAGATATTTTGCAATGGTTTTATTGTTTTGAAATTACTAACATTTAGTGTTTAGAATTTTATACAACATTATTCAAAAATGTGTTATATTCTAATACTTATTTCATTTTCTACTATTTTATTTTTTTTTAATTTCTGTTTTTTGTGAGACAAAAAATAAAAAATTGATTTAATAAATGTAGAAAAAAAAAGGAATCAAATTCATTACAAAATAAATTTCAATATACTAAATACAATTGCTTATTAGAAGATTTAAATATAACTCAAAGTATAAATTTTTGAAAAGAATCAAAAATTCTTGGAGGATGAGAATACTATTATATAAAATAAAATAAAAATGTGTGCAAGTGGATAAGCAGATGTGTGACTGTGTATGTAGTAAAACTGTATGTTATTATAATTAAGAGCATTTAAGTATCCTTTATCAGCTACCAGACAATAAAAATGGTTTGCTTTATGTTGTCATGATTCACAATTCAGAATTTGGTTATTATATAACATCTTACACCTTTATTAGATAATGGGCAAATAGAAGATGCTTAACTGCTCTCATTCATAATAACATATAGTTCTGAAATGTATTAATTGCATAATATTTTATATTATATAGACACAAAATTAGTTTTTATGTGAATGTGTGCATGCATATAAATATATACATGACATAAAATTAAAAAGATTAAAATACGCATGTTGTGAATTTGGAAAATTTAAACAACAATAAGAAAAATTATTAATAAACTCAGGTATATCTATTAATTACTGCATAAATAAGTTGCTAAATTTATGAAAACATATCCAAGATAATTCCAAAAAATTCATATTATTCAATTCTTCAATAAAACTATGCATATAAGTAAATAAAAAAAATTTTTTTTTTTTTTAAAATGCTCTCAATTAAATTAAAAATACTTAATAGCAAGCAACTTATATAACTAAGCATGTCTATGATATTTATAATATTATATCATTATATACTGCCACGAACAATATCAAAACAAATATTATCTTAGAAAACATTTATAAAAAATGAAATATATCTTGACAATATGTTTTCTACTTGGAAGTAAATAGACTAATAGAGTTCTACAACCAAGTAATAACATTTGATCATTATCAATAGACACTGATTATAATTTATTATAACTCAATTTTAAAACTGCATTATAAATTAGATATAACAAAAGATAGTTCTGCATAACTTTCCACATCAATTCAGATTAATATGTTTCTAATAGAGGTTTTAGTATATGTCAGGTTTCTTTAATGTTGCAAGTATGTGTTTCTCTCATAGCCGAATCTACCAATGTTTGAATGAAATAATTAACAGTATTATGATTAATGTTTAATTAAATAGAATGTTGGTCTGATATTTTAACTTTTTCAAAAATATTAGCTACTCAGGTCAGATTCTTTCTCTCTATAAAGAAATATATATAAATCTTAAAGATCTATGGGTGTATATATATATAATAAATCTAACATGACAAGAAATTTAAGTTCCTGTAAAGTATATCTTCAAAGATTAATACAACAAATTATTAGATTTATTATACATATAATTTATGATAAACAATATATATTGTAGAAAAATTTCATTTAATATTTCTAAATCTCTTTTTGTTTTCTATTCCTCATTTCCGCTGCAAAAAATTAATAAATATATTAATCAAACATTAAACAATCTATTCTCTTACAAAACCAAACAAATCAAAATTGAAAAAAAAAAAAATTATAATTTTCAAGACTCATTAAATATATGTTCACATTATTTAAAAGTGAAAAAATACATTTTTAGTTTAAAATCCAAAGGAAATTTAATATTTATTATTTCAGTTTTAAAAAATGTATATGGGACTCTGAGACAAAATTTCGATTTCAAAAATATAATCTAGACAAATCTGGTGATATGTGAAATGTAACATTAAAATTTATATGAGAGTATAAATGTATTTTGATACTCCATTGATACTTAAGGAGAAATTATTAAACATTAAATCCTTGCCTTAGAATTACTGTAAATGTAATTAATGTGCAGAAATGGGGGCAAAGTGCTAGTTGATATGAAAGATTGGTACTAATTTAAGTGACTGAAGGCAATATGGTAAAAGCAAATAGAAAATGAGTAAAAAAATTGCATTAAAAACAGAATCTAGTCTTCTATGATCTGCATCTTATTCTATAAGGCAGCATGAGAAACTTTAGATTAGGCAATGCTGCTTTGTTCATGGATGAATGTTAAAATTCATATATGTAAAAAATAATTCTAAAAATGAAAAAAAAAAATTAGCCACTTAAATAATCAAAAAATTAAGCCCAAGTTCCATGCCATACAATTTGATGAAAAAAAACTTCTGAAAAAAGATTAAAAGTGATAAAAAATCAGTCATTTTGCAAGGCAGACTGAAATCTTTTAAGTACTCTCTTTCATATACTATATTCTTCATAAACTTTTTAGTATCTCCTTCTTTCTGCAATTAGTACAAAAATTCCTCTATATTAAAGATAAAATAGCCTTTAAATGGCTGCAGAAAGAAGTTTGCTATTAACTGAAAGGAGACCCTTTGATTCCTCTTGGAGGGCTTAAAGGAACCAAGCAGGGCAAATTCCTAATGTCCACTCTATAGGTTCTTGTCATTGCAGCTGTTATTACTATGTGATTATTCATATAGTACACGAACATGGATGGGCTGCTCACCAACATGCATTAGCCAGCGTGGTGAGTTTATTGGCTTTTTACCTCTGAGTTTAAGATCGAGAAACGCCATGGTCTTTCTTCTCAGTGCCTGATAAGGCAGAATGAATGTTTGGGTAAATGATAAATATTTTTCCAATACATATATACAATTATGACAGACAAAAATAAAGCATGGCCCTTATTCCCAGGAGGCTGTAAAGTCACCAACCAAGGCAGCGATTGGTGGCCGAAGACGGAGGGTGCTAAGAATCCCCTGATTGCGGACCCAGGCTGCCATTTGATGACGACTTTTTATTTAGGTACTTACAACTGCAGATCACTTTCAAGTGAAGGAAGATTGCAAGAATTAGAAGAAGCACTCTGTTATATCAAATGGGACATTATTGGACTTTGTGAAGGTGAAGAGACAATTGATTTAAAAAGTGGACATATACTCTATTATAAAGGCACAAATATTGGAAATACAAGTGGAGTAGGCTTCATTATAAATAAAAAGTGGAAGAACAATATTGTGGAGATTGATGGTGTATCGGACAGAATGGCAAGATTAGTCATACAACTTAATAGCAGATACCAAATGCAGATAATTCAGGTTTATGCCCCAACAAGTTCTCATAGTGATGAAGTAGTAGAAGATTTTTATATGGATGTACAAAAGGCTTTTGATCAGAGTAAACAACATTTTAAAATTGTTATGGGAGACTTTAATGCTAGAATTGGTAAACAAATGAAAGATGAAAGTACTGTAGGTAATTTTGGTTATGGTAATAGAAATGAGAGAGGACATAGACTTGTGGAGTTTGCAGAAAAAGAAAAACTTTATATTATGAATTCTTTTTTTGAGAAAAATGTTAAAAGGAAATGGACATGGAAGCATCCAAATGAAAGTACAGCAGAATTGGATTATATTTTGACTAACAGGAAATACATATTTCAAGATTGTAATGTTCTTAATAAATTTAACACAGGAAGTGATCATCGATTAGTAAGGTGTAAGATTCGTGTTAGTGTGAAACTAGAGACACAAAAATTATTAAGAAAAACAATATTTACAGTTGATATTCCTAATCTTCAGAAACATTCTAATGAATTTAAATTAGAACTTACAAATCAGTTTCAAGTATTAGTAGATTTTGAACATGATTCAGATTTGAATGAAATTAATATTAAAATAACTGATACATTTTTAAAAACTGCAACAAAAATAGCTGGTAGAAAAAAGCAGCAATTGACCAATAAAATTTCTACTGAGACTAGAGAATTTATGAAGAAAAAAAGGAATATGAAGATATACAAAAATGATGCATTAAAAAGAATTGAATATCTTGAATTTTGTAAAATGGTGCGGAAAAGAGTTGAAAATGATATAAGAAAGTATAACTGTGAACTAGCAAGGAAAGCTGTAGAAGAAAATAAAAGTCTTAAGAATGTAAAACAACATATTGGTATTGGTAGGAAATTTATATCTGCAATAAGAAAAAAAGAGGGAATTGTTACTAAAAAGAGAGATGACATCATGAAATTGGTAGAAGATTTTTATCAAGAATTATATAGTAATAAAGAACAAGTACCTCCTATATCTATTACATCTTCCGAATTGCCCAGAATTTTAAATGAAGAAGTGAGATATGCAATTAAATGTATGAAGAAAGGAAAGGCTTCAGGTAATAATGGAATTTATAATTGATATATTAAAAAAAGCAGGTGAAGAAATAGAAAAAATTTTAGCAAAGTTATATACCAAATGTCTAAATGATAAAGATGTCCCAGATGATTGGAAGAATGCAGTAATAATATTAATATTTAAAAAAGTGATAAAGAAGATATTAGAAATTACAGACCTATCAGCCTTTTATCAGTTTTATATAAAATTTTTACCAAGATAATTACAACTCGTCTACAGAGAACATTGGATTTCCACCAACCAAGAGAACAAGCTGGATTTAAAAGTGGTTTTAGTACAGTAGATCATATCCAGGTGTTGAGAGAAGTTATAGAAAGGACGAATGAATGTGAGTTGTCATTATGTTTTGGATTTGTAGATTATGAAAAAGCATTTGATTCTATAAACATTTCTTCAGTGATTAAAGCATTGGATCATCAAGGTATAGATCCAGGATATTGTCATATTTTGAAGAATATTTATAAAAATGCAACAGCAACAATTAGATTACATAATGATATTAGGAAAGTCAACATTGAGAAAGGTGTAAGACAAGGTGACTCCATATCTCCAAAACTTTTTACAGCAGTGCTGCAAGAAGTATTTTGTGGATTAAAATGGGAAACTAAAGGAGTGAAAGTAAATGGAGATTATTTAAGTCATTTAGATTTCGCAGATGATGTAGTTGTTTTTGCAAATAATGCTTCAGAGCTGCAGGATATGTTGCAGGGATTATCAAATGAAAGTAGGAAAGTAGGACTAAAGATAAATGTTAAAAAGACTTAAGTAATGTTTAATCGATTTGCTCAAAATATGAAAATAAAGATTGATTATGATGAATTAGAAGAAGTTAACAGTTACAAATACCTTGGTCAGATTATTAATACAGATGGAAACATAATGGAAGAAATTAATCATAGAATTAAACTTGGTTGGAGTGCTTTTGGTAGAAATAACTTGATACTAAAAGGAAATATGCCTATGTGTTTGAAAAGGAAGGTTTTTAACAAATGTGTTTTACCAGTTCTTACTTATGGATCTGAGACTTGGACACTTAATAGAAGAGCAATACAGAGACTTCAGACCACTCAAAGAAGTATGGAGAAATGCATGTTGGGAGTAACAAGAAGAGATCGAAAACGCAATGTATGGGTAAGAGAACAAACAGGTGTTACTGACCTCATTGAAAAAATTAAAAGATTGAAGTGGAGTTGGGCTAGACATATTGCTAGAAGAGATGATAATAGATGGACAATTGAAATTTTAAACTGGATTCCAAGAGATTGTAAAAGACCCAGAAAGAGACCACATGTGAGATGGATGGATGAAATAAGAAAATATGCAAGGGTGTTATGGAGAAGAGAAGCTAAAGATCGGAGAAGATGGATTAAACTTGGAGAGACCTTCATCCTGCAGTGGATTGATAATGGTTGATGATGATGATGATGAGCCTTTAAATAACCTATTTCAGGATATATATATAATTCACTATTTAGAGAAATTACATAACTATCATCAAATGTATTTTATCTTATTTTGTTTATAACATATGGAATATATATATAGATGGCATCATCATCAAAGGGAAAATCAAAAATATGCCACTTGCAAATCTTGAAAATTTTTGGGTTTTCAAACAAATTTCTATTTATATCTATTTGCCAATCATTTGTTAAAATTTCCATTTCAAGAAATCAGATCACTGGTCATAAAATGTCAACAACATTCAAAAACTTTATATTCCAATGATTCTATATAACTACAAAGTCAAAATTATAATTTATGTAATAAAAGACACTTTTGCCTCAAATCACCATCCTTTCAGATTTTTAAAGTCATTTAGTGGAACTTATGCTCTAAAATCAGTTCACTTAAAGTTTTGGCAAGACTTTTTCATACTTGGGATCTTCTCTAAGAACCTATATATAGACATTCATTTAATATTAATTTGTATTTTCAATTTTTACAGCTCCTCCATTCATAAACTGGTTTAAGTTCCAACCTTGACGCTCCATCTTGCCGCACTTTGTTTTCTTGTTTTAAATTAAAACTTTTATCATTTACTGTATATATATATATTTAGCTTATTTCATGTAATTATTTCATTTATTTAACTGTATCTATAAATTTTTCTGATTTGTACAATTTTTGTCACACATATTCGATCATGAATAAATATTTACATAGCTAATGAGGCAAAGACAGAAATATTGATAAAGAAATTAAAATGTGAATTAAAAAAATGTTATATATATATATATCAAACTGGATATTTTATCCAAGTTTTCCTATTACTAAGAGGAAATAGTGGAAGCACTTGGAAATTAATTTGTTGCTCTTTTTGATATTAGAAATAAGAAAGAAATTTGTAAAATATTTTGTTCGAAGTGGTATTTCATGTGGATAATTATAGGAAGTTTTAGAGATGCAGACCTAGAGAAGAATGTAAAAGGCAGGAAAACATGGTTAGAAACATAGAAATGTTGAAAAATATAATCAAAAAATATTATTTATTCAAAATTAATAAGAAAAACAAAAACTGGATTGTATATATATATAGTAAATGATATACCAACGGGTAAATTTAGAAATGTTTTTGGCAAGCAGGAAGAGATGAATTTTTCAGATGTGGCTGACTTGTCGAAGAGCAAGTAAATTTATATATCCTTGGTGATTATATATAAATGCTTCTGCAATTTTTAAATTAATAATTACTTCAATGATGTTAACGCTCAAAAATGAATGTGCAATCTCTCCAAGCAATGATCTATGTCTACTGCAAAAAATTTAAAGGAAAGTAAAGAATCCTGTGCTAGATCCTTTGTTTTTAAAGAACTGTGAGGACCTGATGAAATTCATACTTGATATTTTGTTTTTAATTAACTTTTAAGGCAGCAAGCTAAATTTATTTAAAAATGTTTAAAAGTGATTAGGTGATAACATAGAAACTGACATATAAAAAATAATTCTTAAAAGTCTATTTTCGTAGCAAGTTAATTTACATGGCTAATAGCATCATACAGATCAATGATTGTATACTACACATAGAGGTCATACAGGGCAAAGTGAATAATATTAACATTTATTAGTAAGGATAATGCAGTTAAACATTTCCAAATGAATAATATCTATGATAATTGAACAAAAAGTTAGAGAATGAGCATCATACAATTTATTACAAAAATTAGCGATCTATTCAGACTGAATAAGCAGATAAGTCTAGAGTTTAATCAATCAACAGTTATGTGTGGTTATAGACTTAACAACTTTTAGTGTCAAGATGTAATTGATTAGTCAGTTCCAGAAATAGTCCTGTATTGTGTAATTTTATTTCTTAAATATTGCCAAATTTTATGATCGATATATGTTCCAATTAGTAAAGATTAATTATTATCAATCAACAAGTTCAAGTATTGAAGGATTTTATAATATTTCTAAACTTTTGAGAAAATAAATTTTCTGTTATGGCATGTGTTGATTTAAAGATTGTAAAGTGTTTTATTTGCAGCAGTATTGGAAATAGAACCAAATTTATGAAAAATGTCTACCATTAGCTGTTTAATACTGAAATACATCTATAATTAAATATATATAAACAACTAGGAGCAGTTTTCAAATATTACTGATTGTACTGAAAACATGCCTAATGATCAATTTTTTTCCAGAAGACTTAAAACTTCATTGTTTGTTCATTATATTATATGGAGGGACACAAATGTGAAGGCATGTATTTATTCCACAAAAATGATCATTCATAAAATGTTCTACATTTATTTTGTTACTACAACATTTTAAAACAAATAACATTTACAAACAAAAAAAAAAAAAACTTTTTTTAAAATTGGCACACACACAAAAAAAGAACTCAATAATAATAATAATTAATTTTGTTAGGATGTTAACAAAAAAAAATAAAAGAACAACATGTTCTATATATAAAGTTTAAAAATATAGCATTTTAAAATCTAAAATTAATATTTAGTAATCAAATAAAAAATATTTGGGTTACTACAACAACATTATTTTTGTTTCAAAAATATTTTATGCAGTAAATATTACAAGCCATTCAATATATACAGAATGTTTAACCTAAACATATAATAAACTTTAAGTTGAGAAATTACAATAAAATTACACATTAACTGATACAAAACTTGCCTAGTATTGTTTTTTTTTTGTCTTCCATGCAATGCTATTTCATCTAGATATTTTTGGTAAAATAATGTTATAAATACCTGATCCTATATTTTCACTATGCTAGATTTATATATTAGAAATTATAAGATTTATTATATTTTTAAAATAAACATTCTATATACCTATTAATAAAGATTTAATATAAGAATTTGCCTTAATTTTTAGTAATTAATTTTATTTTATAAATAAAATTAGTAAAGTTCACATTCTGAAAATTTTTATATTTTCATCAATTATTAAACAAAGGTAATAATTATTGTGTACAATGGAAGAGACAGCGGGACAATCTCCAGTTGACTATAAATACTTTTTAAAAAAATGAGGGAGAGACTGATTTCTTTGGCAAATATTTTTTAAAAAAACCAAAGAAATTGAAATGATTTTAAAAATTTACAGAAATAAAAAAAAAAATTCAATAAAATAGCGTCACCTAGTGCCATATTTTAAAAACAAAACAAACATATAGTTAAATCATACGAAAAGCGAAGCTAATTTACACATTAAAAAAAAAAAATGCAAAAAAAGCTTCAACATTAAAGCCAAAACTTTTATAAACAAAAAATGCAATTAAAGTAAAATATTTTTTATAAATAAAAAAATTTATGAAATATTTAAATGTTTCATTCTTTACCTAGTAAAGACTGGTAAAAACCAAAACTTTCGAAATTCTCCAAATACTTCTAAAAAATTACAGAATTTTCCTAAACTAAAACCATCTTTGTCAGGTCCAGTAAAGAAGACAGGTGATCTAAAAGATTCTGTAATAATAGTAAAAAAATGTTTTTAAGCTATAACATTTATCATCTTTAATAAACTACTATTTTTTAAAAAATTTGCTTTCATGTTCATAAATAATGCATACAAACAATAAAAAATAATAAATTTTTTTAAGATAAATCAAGTATAATTAACATCACACATGTATTAATTTGAAAAAATATAAAAATTAGCACACACACAAAAATGAACATATGTCAAATGCACACTTGATATCAAATTCAAAAGGCAAATGTTATTTAACAAAATATTTTGACAGATAAATAAGACGTAAAAGGTAAATATTATTCCAAAAGAAAAAAAAAGTACACTCTGTTTTTTAGATTTACAAATTTTAAGAATCTTATAAAAGTTCAATATGACTAAATTCTTAAGAACATATTGATATTTCCTTCAAAAATAAAGTCTATAATACATAGTCAAATTATTACACTGAAAGAAATCAGAATGTCATTCATATTTTTTCTGGAAATAATAATAACTAGCTGTTCAAATCCATAAATTTTTGGAAATAATAATAACTAGCTGTTCAAATCCATAAATTTCCTACATAAATTGTTTGAAAGATTTTTATTTAAACATCTTCTTTGTATTACTATATTTAAATTCATCTATAAGCATTATTATTCAAAATTATATGCTTATCTTTCTCTCCTTTATATATAAAATGAGCAAAAAATTCATCAGAAGACATACACACTGGGCTGCTTCTTTGATCTATCTTATATAATAATAATATAAATGAAGACAATTCTGTGATTACAGGATTAATTAAACCACTAATAGTTTTCTTTTAGCTTTCAATTAAAAATACCACTCATTGTGATCCAGTAATAGAGAAACATTTAATTGCCATTTTTCTTTACAAAATTTTTAAACAAAATTCATTCTGTAATATAATATTCAATATTAAAAATAAAGCAGCAATCCAATATTATAAAATTCTCAATTTGTGATGCATTATTTTAATTTTTCTAGAAATTAAGTGAAAAGAAATAACAAACTATCAACTATGGCAATCAAATGTTTTCTTATTATTTGATTGCAGTAAGTTTTATAAAAGATTTTCCAACAGTTTATATATAAAAAACCAAAAAAACCATATTATTACAAAGATGTTCACATTGTTATTATTTGCTTAAAAATAAGATGTAATAATTGTAGAAGGATCCCTAGTTTGAAACTAAAATTCATAGAGATATTAATCATCAGGAATTGAAATATAAATATAAAATAATATTATTAACTTAATAATAAGATAAAAATATCGGTATGAGTAAATTTTAATTTTAGATGATATACAGCTATTTAACCACATCTGCAATCTTAAAATCTGTAGTTTTAGTAACCCGCAATTTGAAAAAAAAATTAAATAAAAATGAGAAATTCACAAATTTTGCATGCATCTATCTCTTAGTCAGGCATTTCTTTGTTTTATATATTCTGTCAGTCATATAGTGGCTGTGAGGGTGAAAGCATTTATTTTATGTTTGCCATATCATTAAATGAATTATTCATAATTTTTTTTAGAAAAAAAAAAAATTGCCCCAAAGTTGAAATGTGATGATGGTGGCAACTCAGCCAACCTAAAAAAAAGCTGTTCTTTTATGTGATAAAAATGGAAATATATTTTTCTTCCTTGAAAAAAAAAGATGCACTGAGTAAGGAAACTCATTACATAAATCTAGATTTGAGTACCTACATATGCATGTATTCTCTTTTTCAATTTATTATGCATTGTCTTTGTCATAATTAATTTTTCTATTTTTGTGTTGTTATTTTTGATGTCATATAATACTAAATTGTCCATTCACTTTACTACTGTTACACAATGATTTATTTACCACCCTTTTTTTACAGTTTTGATTGCCCCAGCAATCTTCTTCAAAACTTTATATTTCCTAGCCTCAACTCTAAATTTAAATTTTAAAAATTTCAAAACTAGGAGATATAAAGTTCTGTAAAAAAGAGTGATAAATAAAGCATTGTGTAACAGTAGTAAATTGAATGGGCAATTTAGTATTATATGATATAATACATTTAGCAATGCAATAAGAAAGAGTAATTATTTTTGATGTCCTGATATGCATAATTTTTAATTTATATTGAATCATGGATAATATATATATTAGATAACTTATTCTACAACTGCTGTATTTTGTAACCAGTGTTTATTTCAAACAATTATCATTAAATAAATATACAAATAATTCTAAGGTATATGTATATAGAGATTTAAAATGTATATAATATAGGATTTCCTATTATCTGAAGTTCCATATAAACACTTGGAATCAAATAATATAGATATGAAAGAAGTTAGTTCTTGTGCACTTTATGATACTGCAAATCATTTCTGTAAAATGAATCTTGGACAATGAAACATTGTAATAATTTTTATCAATGACTGATGAAAAATAAAAGAAAATTAAGAGTAATTATAAATCAAATGTTTATTAAGAATTTTGGGAGATCTGTTTTTATTTTGATATTGATAATGTATCACATAAAAAAAAATTAAGCTGTGTAACATGATCTCTTTTCTTTAAAGATTAAATACAATCAATTTTTGTCACAATTTATATATACAAAAGTCTGTACATTATATCAAATCTATTGTTAATTCATTGATATGATAAAGTTAGTAATTTATTAACTATATAATTTATCTCTCATTTTATTTCACTAGTAATATAATATAAAAATTTTTCTCATTATTAAATATCTTTTTCCACCTCTTTTTTTTTTCAGTTACTTTTAATATCCTTACTTTTGTTGTGTCTATTCAAATTGCAGTATTGAATATTAATCTAATCTTGTAAAAATCTCAAAATAGAAAGTACATGAATAAGTAGTGCCTTGATCCTTTCCCCCAACTTTGTATTAGATTTAAAATATGCATAGCATTTATTTGACAATTTTATTATAAGATGAAACATAACTGTGTATGTTTTTCTTAGATGTTGAAAGATCATATGAAGCTTATATAAGGAATAATTATTAATAAGTACTATTATATATTTGTTCAGTTCCTTTTTGATAATTTAAAATATTTTTTGTGTTTTACTGCTATTATAATGATCAATTTTCATTTAGATAAATATATTAAATGTTCCACATAGTAGATGACTTTCAAATTTATTTAATAAGTAAATAAATATATCTTTATTAAAATAAATGAAATTACTTACCTAATGTGGTTCGATTTTGGACAATCAAATAACAATGGTAGCCAAAAAGAGAAACTAAACTAATAGCAAACATGATTGAAACAAAAAATAAAAATAAGATGTGGAATTTTCCTTGGCCTAAATTACCCTGCAATAAAAAGAAAAGAAGTGTGATTAATTAAAAATTTTATGTTCATATATATATGAACATGTCATAATTTTATTTTATTTTAGTTTATCAGTTGTTTTTGTATGCATGTTTAATTTACAATTACAAAAAAAAATAAAAATAATAAAAGAAGAGCGATAATTCTTAACAAAAATATTCAGCTTAATATAAGCATGTAAAAATACTATATTCTTTTATAAATAAATAGTAGTTTATTATAAAATAGAAAATATACATAAATAATAATAAATAATGCTAAAAATAAAAAATCATGACTTATTAAAAAAAAATTTAAATAAAATCATCGATCATAAAATAATTCCTATTTCATAATCAAAAGAATAAAAAAAAAAAAGATTTGAATTTAACTTAAATTTCAGTTTCTGGATAAATGATGGTGATATCTGCATATTACAATCATTAATTATTAATTCAAACATTTTAAAGAAAAAAATTCTTTTGAAGATGACCTTAAAATTGAAGTGGTGGGTTTTGACCCCCAACTATTTCATTTAAAACTTTTGATTATTAACCCCATCTGTGCTGGGTTTAAACCCAATTAAAATAATTAAATAAGAACACTGGTATGGCTACATGCATCACAGTATATATGTGCATATGGACATACGCTTTTAATATCAATTACATTAAAATATTGCAGCACAGAAGTTTAATTTACAATTAAAAATATTGATATTCGAAATTAAGTTATATAAAGATCAATTTATTGATTTGCTTGCTATAAATTTGTATGCATATGTATAATTCACCCTATATAGTGATACATTTAGTTTTGTTAAAAGTTTTATCTCTTGTCAATTAAAAAATAAAATAGTTGTAAATAAATTTTCATTAAGCCACCACACCTGTGGGAAGAAAAGTTTAGATTTAGCAAAGTCACTGGACCAGCACTATTCAAAGTTCTGGGGGGGGGGGGGGATTTTGAACACCTTGGAAAATTAAACAAAAAGGCTTAAAATCCAATATTTGTAAGAGAGAATTCCACTAGAATCCATGCCGCTTGAAATTTTGATATGTCTGGCTAAGTAGGATGATGTTTTTCTGCTTCTCCAGGGAAGAATGGCAAGTTTACTGCCATCTTATGCACCTAACAATCTGAACACTGCAGAGATGAAATTATCCAGCAACAGCCTTCCGCCAGAAAAAGAAGACATTGTGATCCCGCCCAGAAAAGATTGCTGCCATACCTGAAGTCCAAATGCCTACATCACCAGCCGAAATGAAGAATCGATAATATAATTCCAGAACCACAGAGCTCTGAATCAATTAATATTTAATTTTCAAAACTCTTAATTTTAAAAGCTAGCTAAATGTGAATTAACGAAACAATTAAACGTTCAAACTAATGTTAACTTTAAGCTATATCTAAATTAATTATCATTTTTAAATTATGTAATTTGCTTACCTACACTTGTAATCAACTTTATTTAAATCAAATTAATGTCTTATTTAACTATTTCTCTATCACTGCGGTTGTGCCTACCCCTTTATCTATATTTATTTTAAAATGTATCATATATTTATTATATGCCAATGCTTTGAAACAGCGAGCTTAAATTCAGTAAAACTTAGCAGAGATATAAATAGTCAAAATAAGTCATAGATCAATTCATAGATCACATGACCCTATCTCTTAGCTTGTAAGTTATAAACAGTGAGGATTGCCAATTCCTCTACAAGCTTTATGATAAATGCTTACCAGAGCCAGCACTTAAAATATCTGTCAGGAACTCAGGAACCCCTCTCCAAACCCCTGACCATGGTTTCGTGCTTTGGCACTCCTCAGAGAAGTGTCAGGGTAGGTTCAGACACTAGATCTAAAAATACCAACCCAAAGCTAAGCACTTAGCTAAAAGTTATCTATTGAGTGGAAAATCTGAAATTTTCAGACATCTACATGTCTTCAAACCCAGCTATCCAACTCAAATAGCTATATGGGGCTGATAGGTCTTCAGCCATACCATATATTAGTAGTCATAGCAAAATAAAATTGCATAAGACTTTTGGCAGAGACTATAAATAGTCAAAATAAGAGTCATAGATCAATTCATAGAGCACATGACCCTATCTCTTAAGCTTGTAAGTTATAAACAGTGAGGATTTCCAATTCCTCTACAAGCTTTATGATAAATGCTTAGTTAGAGCCAGCACTTAAAATATCTCTGTCAGGAACCCCTCCCCAAACCCGTGACCATGGTTTCGTGCTTTGGCACTCCTCAGAGAGATGTCAGGGTAGGTTCAGACACTAGATCTAAAAATACCAACCCAAAGCTAAGCACTTAGCTAAAAGTTATCTATTGAGTGGAAAATCTGAAATTTTAGACATCTACATGTCTTCAAACCCAGATATCCAACTCAAATAGCTATATGGGGCTGATAGGTCTTCAGCCATACCATGGTCAGGGTTTGGGGAAGGGTTCCTGACAGAGATATTTTAAGTGCTGGCTCTGGATAAGCATTTATCATAAAGCTTGTAGAGGAATTGGCAATCCTCACTGTTTATAACTTACAAGCTTAAGAGATAGGGTCATGTGATCTATGACTCTTATTTTGACTATTTATAGTCTCTGCCAAAAGTCTTATGCAATTTTATATTGCTATGACTACTAATATATGGTATGGCTGATGACCTATCAGCCCCATATAGCTATTTGAGTTGGATAGCTGGGTTTGAAGACATGTAGATGTCTGAAAATTTCAGATTTTCCACTCAATAGATAACTTTTAGCTAAGTGCTTAGCTTTGGGTTGGTATTTTTAGATCTAGTGTCGTCTGAACCTACCCTGACACCTCTCTGAGGAGTGCCAAAGCATGAAACCATGGTCAGGGGTTTGGGGAGGGGTTCCTGACAGAGATATTTTAAGTGCTGGCTCTGGCTAAGCATTTATCATAAAGCTTGTAGAGGAATTGGCAATCCTCACTGTTTTTAGCAGAGATATAATTTAAAATATCTTCATATAATTATCTTTCTTAATGTCGCCAATTATGCTCACTATTTCGAAATCCTATATTCACATAATAACAAACCACCCTGCACTCATTATTATTATTTGTTTGTTATATAAATGCATAATGTGGTTTGCTTCTAAACTGGATTTATGAGTTTAATTTATGTTATGATAAATAATAGACTAACCTTAGGGAAAAGTTAGAAAGTATAATTATTTATGAATCTATTAATAAATCCCTCTGAATATATTTTTCCCTCCTTAATTGATTACTAAGATGTGGATTGAAGCATGTTATCAAGATTGATAATGTAATTCTTCCCTTAAGTAGCCTATATATAGCGCTAGCTAAGAATAGGCTTCTATTAGCTACCGGATAAAAGCTATTGTTAAAGCACATTTAACTTTAACAAAAGAAATATTATATTGCATTGTGGATCTGATTTTATCAAATACATTGTAGTTAATGTTTTGCTGAAATTTTTAAATGGGACCTCGGTTAGGCCATCCCATTCTACTATTTCGGGTATGGGCATCAAGATTGTTCCTGAAGTTTAATGCCAGGGCCTTGAATAAGCCACCCCTCTCCTGAACTTTGTACATTCATATCTCAGGCAGTAAGACACTCGGTACTAGGGTACCTGCGTTGGTCGCAAGAATGCTTGAAGAAAAATCCATACACAAAGCAGCTTTATTAATAATATTTTTCCAGTGCTATAGCACATAAAGGTGATCCAAAGCAGCCAATTCTCCTTCCTTATAAGTTAATATTCAGTGTTAGTCTGAAACACATCTTGCTTCTTGGGTTCAATCTACATCAGTGAGTTTGTTTATGCACCCACAATTTAGATAGAAATATATACATAGTATAATACTATAATGAATGATCTATTCAGGGTTAGTAAAGATATTTATAAACTAGTAACCCACCATATTAAGATAGGATTGGCATTTTCATCATAGGCATAATCTAAGTGATCGCACATATACACACACAACTGTTGATTTAATATGTAAGATGGGATTGATATAATAATTGTTTCATGCACTGTAACACCTGTGTGCATTCACCACACCTTTGAAATTATATTCTTTTATCCTTGTTTATTTTATTGTTTATAATTAATAAATAGATGTTGAAATTACTTTGGTTTCATATGTATTTCTCATATACTAATGCCAATCCAATTCAATCTTAGTTATTGTATTATATATGAGTGATATTTGCCTTGATGTCGATTTATAGATATCACTTCTATCATCACATTATCATTCTATTTAGATCATCTTAGTTAGTTTTATGTTGAATTAGCCTCTAAGTCTCACGTTTCTCCTTGCCCTATGCGAGCCAGAAGAATGGTGACTGAAAGCGATCTTACAGGGTGTTGAGTCATGGAGTACTTGTAAACAGGTGTTGAAGCTTGGTCGAGTTTGGGACTTCCCTATCCCACTCCGGTCCGCTTTGGTATATTTGCCTGGATTCTGTTGCGTGAATGTACAAATCTTGACCGTTACAGCATATCAAATTACAGTAACATTAAAGCAACACATGGAGAGTTTTGCCTGTTTTAACATGAAACAACATAAAAAATTATTTTATTTTTTAATCAAGTGAGACAGTTCTGTAAAATATCAACTTCTATTAATATGCATTGGAAATTATTTATCATTATTTTCTTCCTATGACTCATTCAGATTAATCAATAATCAATACTATGCTCTCAAGCTATGCTTGGAGATGAGCAACTATTTTATATATACATATTATCTGGGTTCATCTGTATATAATTTATTATAGTAAAATATATTCCGACATTACGTTTCTAAATAATATACTTTGCGGATTCAGCCCTAAATGATTTTTATAATTAATATATCAATGTTTCGGCTTAGTTACATAAGCCATCAACAGGGTGATAAATAGAATATTTTAAAGATAGTTGTAAAGGTGCTATAAACACTGTTTAATAACAATGTTAAAGTTTCACCAATAGAAAAACCAAGTACATAAAACTGCAAAAATAAAAAACAGAAAATTTTTAGAATAATATGTTTTTTTAAAAAATTATTCCAAATAGGAGGAAGTTTGCATATGGCATCACATTTATTGATAAAATTTGGTCTTTTCAGTATCTCAATGGTTTTTGTTGTCTTACATTGATAGTGTCACATCTAGATAGGATCCTTGTATTAGAGAAATTGATATTGGGATCTGAATCCACAGCGTGAAGTGAGAGTGCTGTGAGTGTTGTTTAACTGCATTTCTAGTACGGAAGTGGCATTTGCTCATATCTATGTAAGAAGCTTTACAAATGCCACATGAAATTTCATAAACTCGCATCAGCCTCAAGAAGAATTGAATCTTTAGCTTGGTTATGATGTTACTATTTTTTAATAAGTAGTATATGGTATTTTTATATTGTAATGTTTTAGTATAGGTCCAATACTATCTGTAGTTCCTTTTATATAAGGAATACAAATTCTAATAATAAATTATTTATATCTGTAAATCTTTGTATTAATATATACATTTCTGTATGTATGTTTTTGTAGCTCATGAAAATCTTCACTATAATATATATATATATATTAAAACAGGCAAAATTCTCCATATAGTAGTGGCACTCAGTGCAAGCCAGAGTAATCGATGGATGCCAGAAGGCTTGTGCATAAAATCCCTATCTAGTGCCTACTCATCCAACATCCCCAGAGTAGTTTCTAGCGTGTGGCTTTCATCAGTCAGGAGCTTGGATATAAGAGCACTGCATCTAGATCTTAGAATCTAATGCAACCCTCCAGCAGCCACCTTTTATCTCTACTTAACTACAAAATCATGAGTTTAAAATGAAAACAACAATATTTTCAATCCAAGGCTCCTCACTGATGAAAGCCACAAGCTAGAAACTACTCTGGGGATATTGGATGAGTAGGCACTAGATAGGGATTTTATGCACAAGCCTTCTGGCATCCATTGATTACTCTGGCTTGCACTGAGTGGCACTACAGTATGGAGAGTTTTGCCTGTTTTAATAATAGTTATTAGCAAGCATAAGAAATGGTGATCATGTGATAATATACATATATATTACACTTCTAATAGACTTCACTAGCTTCAATTAGCAGGCTTCATTAGAGAGAATTTATGGATTTTAACAAAAGCACATTAATTGGAAGAATAAATTCTTCAGCCTGGTACTCTTTATTTTTAGCAGGAATTTATTTACTAATAAGCTTATGATCATAATTCTCTGGCTCATTCAGTTTTAGCATGATATTCTTGTAAAAATCAAAATCATCAACTTCATAGAAAATACTGCTTCTAATTTGTTTATATTATCTTTTTGTCATTTGTACCATAAAATGGAGATTATTGATATACAATGTAAGTGAATACCTAATATACCCGAGTACATCCAATAAAGTTCAGAATTCAAATGATAAAAGTTGAGTTAATTAAACAGTTACTGTATACAACAATTGATAATATATTTATTCTAATATTATTAAGAGGAAACCCAAATGCTTTTATTGTAACTATATAATCACACAGCAGCTTAATGTTCTACATAAAAATGTATTTTGATGAGCTGTGTTACTGTGAATAATAGAAATTGAGCCAACGAGCAAAATGAATTGGGGAACTGTGATGGCAACAAAAAATAGAGTGATACTGATATAATTTTAGACTCTTCACTTAATAAAATATTGCACTATTAGACAATACTCCAACTAGCTGATTCCCATTCAAAAATTCTAGAAATTAGAGGATAAATGTGAAATGATTGGACACATTCATATTTTGATTTGTATACATCTACACATATGTTGGTCTTTTCATTTGGAAAAAAAAAACAACAACATCTAGGCTAAAGATTTTGTACAATCAGGGATGAAAAAACCTTATCCAACTTGTAACTGTCTCAACTAACAACTCAAGTCAAAAACTGAAAAAACACTGATATTAATTAATTCAAAACAAAACCATCTTTCTACTGACAATTAGTCTGTGAAGTACATTCTTCCGCTGAAAAATATAAAGACAATAATACTAAATTATAATAATAACTTTTCACATTCCTATAATATTCAAATGTGTTTGTATGAATGAACTGTACTTTAAGATTATATTATGATCAAACTAGGCTATGACCTATATTTTCTTAACGTAGACTTACCCTTAAGGCAAAAATTTTTCTAAGGATGGAGTCATTGCCACTTATACTTGCTATTATTATAAATGTGATTTTTTTTTACTCATAGTAAAGCCATATTGCTTTATTTGCAAATCTGAATGTATTCCTATAATCTTAGTTTTTATTTTTTCAAATTAATTTATTATTATTACTTTATTAATTTTTGAATTTCAAACATCAAATATTATTTGAGTATCATAATGGAAAGCACAGCATAATAGTTCCATCAAGTAACTGAGAGAATGAGAAATCTTTAATATTTGAGTTCTGGCCTAAACTGCTCAATGCATTTATTAACATTATTGTTAGAATATTATTATTGACATTATTATTAATAAATTAAATAAAAGCCATAAAAAGAGAACATATTCTGTATATATAAATGGATTTCATTTTGTAATAGAAAGTTTTTAAGTATACAGACGTTTCAAACAATCATAAATCGTGACAATCTGTTGAGATTGAAGTTACTGAAACTTGATCAAAAGCAATAATGTTTTTATGTTTATGCATGAATTATTGCATAATAGATGCATAAGTTTGTGAAATGAGATATATTTTTAGACCAAGAATAGGGAACTTCTGGCTCATGGGGTCAACTCCGGCCCTCAAAAGTACTCAACTGGCCCATGAACACTTTTTAAAAACATATATAAAATGGCTCTATACAAAACTTCTATTTAAACACACATGTAGTACAAATATTGAATGAAGAGTTAGGAAAAATAAAATATTTATTTCTCAAATACATCTTTCTTTCTCTCCAGCCTTTGTAATAGTTCTAGTTCTTATTATAAGAGGTGCAATATTCCAACAAATAATTTATATTTTAGATAGTTTATCTGATTAAAAATTTAATCTATGATGCTGAGAGCATTTCATTTATTTTTATAGTGATTTTCACAGATGAATATTAGCAAATTGAATTTTACTTCATTTTATTGTTATTTTACATTTAATCTTTTTTTTTTATATTGGGATAGCTATAAGTAAGATCAGAAAAATTAACACAGAAAATCATGCAAATAAAAAGAAATAGTAAATTGATGTCCCTGATATGTCTGGAAAATATTTTAGTTAAAAAAACACGATATTAAATGGCACCGTTTGTCAAAAGATTCTGCTTACAACAGACATATTGGGAAAGAAATATTAAAATAGAAAACTTGAAAAGGAACTACATCAATTGGTTGACATGTTTCATAAAAAGTACCAACAAATCAGAAAATTCTTTGAAAGCAAATTATTTAAAAAAAAAAATTTGAATCCTAGCTGTTGCAGAACTAACATCTCCAGAACATAAAGAAATTTAAGAATATAAATATGTCACGAAGAAGAGTTACAAGAGAAATTGGAAAAATTGCCATTAAATATGGAACAGTCATTAATAGTTACTTTATTTTTAATTCACAAAAAAATTACAGTTATTTAAAAACAGACAGTTGAAATGAATCTAGTTGAAAAGGTTGTCTATTTCTAATAATTAGAAGTAAATTAATTAAATTTGATGAAATATAGCTAATTTTTAAATCAATTTTGCATAGTCCATGAATAATATTATAAATATCCAAATGGTCCTTGGCAGAAAAAAAAGTCCTCCACCCCTATTTTAGATAAACTGGTAATTTATATAATGCATTAAGTATTTAAGAGTGCTGTATAATTAGTTATAAGCAATAAAAGTTAACTTTATTTAAATGGCAAATATTTCATATTAAAATATAACCTAGCACTATGAATAATGCTATATATATTTAAAAAAAGGGGAAGCACCTAAGTTTGATTATTCTACCAACAAATTTTATAAATAAAAAAAACACCGAACAATGATAAAATGTAACAATTTTTCCATTCTTTACACATTTCATTTCATTAGTAACTAATATAAACAAATAAATATCAACTCTTTAATCAATTAATCAACTAACACTTAAATATATATCTTATCCATCATGAAATACTATTCAGATATGCATTTATACATGCATGTGTTAATAAAAGATAAAATATAGCATTTGCACAAAAGTTGACACATTTAGCTATCTGTCTGTCTACTATCTAGCTATGTATCCACCTATACATGTGTCTGAATACATGCAGTTGTCAATTTATCCTTATCTATCTATTCATACATAACTATCTATTTATACATATGTGTATTCATCTATTTATTTTCTAATTATCAATTTATCCATTTATATATTTATTTTTCTGTATATCTATCTATATACATAGATTCATACTTTATAAATATTTAAAAAAGTAAAATAACTTACCGACCAAAATTGTATGAAATATTCTAATACGGTTACTGCTATGAAAATGCAATAAATTAAACCATACCCCAAAAATAAAACAAAATATTTATAGTTTGTAAATCCTACACAATTATTAATCCTAAAAAAGAGAAAGACAAAAATTAAAAAAGAAAAACATAAATTATCTTGTCATACATTATCTTTTTTTTTTTACTATTATTAATCATTTTTAAAAAAATTCCCAGACATATATTAGATGTAAATTACAATTTGAACAGCCTTATCACATAGTTTATCATTAATTTATTTATTTATTTTTAGATTTTCTAGCACATCCATAAAAAAAAAAGGAAAAATAATGTGAATGGTATTCATTTGGAAATTTAACACCTTATCTCTTTCACAACTGCTGTGAATAACAGGAATAAAAATTCTGATAATTACTATATAGAAATTAATTTCCACTTTATTATCTATAGAGATTGAGATTTCTAGTGAAAATCTAAAACAGTTAGGTAATTTTTTATCCCCTTTACTAGTCTATGATGGATTGAGGGAAGGGGATCTACCAAAAATCACATAAGATTAGCTAGCTAAGCACTCCAATCATAGATTTTCTTTCAACAGTTAAGATTAGGTTAGGGAAAGAGCTTGATTTTTAAAACAATTACTTTAATCTAATATCAAGCTAAGCAGTTGTTGGAAGTCTTAGAAAAATATATTAATAATAAATATATTTTATATGGAGAATGGTTTGAATTTAAAACGGAGTGGCAGATAAAACAAGTGATAAAAACTATTGCTAAGAAATTTGTAAAGATAAAGAAAAGGATTAGTAATTGTTTCAATGACCTTGAAAAGTATTTGATATAGTGTGAAAATTAACAATACTTATTCATGCATAGATATGAGATCAAATATTATATATATGAATGACATGAATACACAATTTCTCAACATATAATAGGTATTTTTTTTAAATATTTTAAATAAATTTAATTAAAAGTTACATATAATTTTAGAAATAACCTTATTTAAAAAAATAAGGGGGGAGGGAGTTAAAAATTGATAATGGTATAAAAATAATAAACAATCTTATTTATATAAGAGATCTCAAAATAGAAAAAATGTTAATTAAATGTAAAACTAAAATCAGAAATCTTTTGTTTTATATTTATTTATTAGAGGATCAAAGAGTTGATTTAGTAATTGGTACTACTTTAGATTGTGCTCTTCACCATTTTGGTTTCTAAAGGGAGCCACAAAATCCTGTTACAACCAAGTGCTAAACGAAGTCAGATAATACCTAATAATTAAAAAATGACTGGGATGGAACAAAAATCACATAACCAAAAGATCACATTACTCCCATAAACAAATAAACATATACATTTTGTAGAACTATGCTCAATGAAATAAAATAAAATAAAATATATCTAAAAATCCAAATATCAAACATATTAATAATTAGAAAATGATCAGACTGGAGAAAAAAAAATAAAAATCATGTGACCAAAAGATTACATTATTGCTAAAACATGCAAATTTTGTAGAACTATGCTCAGTCAAAAAAAAATAAAAAAATCAAATATCTCTACAAATCAAAATATCAAACATATTAATAATTAGAAAATAATTGGGAGGGATTCATCATGTGTCCCCCCCCCCCAACCCAAAAAACAATAGTAAGGTATTTTATTTTTAAAATGTTGCTTGAATTAATATAAAAATGGCAACTTAAAGAAAAATTGCATAAATTAGCAGAAGAAATGTACTTAAGCTAAAATAATCTAATATTATAATTAACCAAAAAAAAAAATCCAAGAAATCCACAAAAAAATATTCTAATTTATTATATGTAAACTAATGCATTTGTGTTTACAAATATGGTGGTAAACATGTTCTTGAGTAAACATAAGAATGGCTATCATCCTATATTTACTTGAGCACATGGTTATTGTACTGTTTGTAAAAATGGCAGACATTTTTGTGCACTCCAGAAAAACTAGAATTTATTCGTAAGGCTGTTTTTAGATCGCGCTCTGATAGCTGAGGAATTTAATTAGTGCATTGACGTAATGGCGATCGACAATTCCTAGAAATATTTGCTAATATTACAAATATTTCTAGATAAGAGGCGTTACTCTATTGGTCAGTGCATTGATTGATTGTTGCAGTTGTCAGAGAGCGATAAGAACACTGGGTAACATCGGGCAGTGTAATATAGACGGGAGTAGAGAGCAGTGTAACATCGGGAGCTGTAGAGAGCAGTCACGCAGTAGCAAGTTGCAGACCATGCGTTTGGAGATCCGTGGCTGAGCGTTGCAGACCAATTCATTGGAGAGTTTCGTTGCAGACCAATTCGTTTGGAGAGCTTCGTGGCAGACCAATGCGTTTGGAGAGCTTCGTTAAGAAAGATCAGCGTGGGAATTGTAAAACATTATTTGATGACCGCACAGTATGACTTGCAGTTATAACCTTGGAGCAGTCGTAAGTGCGGATACTACAGTTATCACCATATCTTAAAAGTGAAATGCATTAGTTTATTCACCATAAATTGGAATCTTTTTATGTGAATTTTTGTTTGGTTAATTATAATATTAGATTATTTTAGCTTAAGCACATTTCTTGAGTTAGTTTATGCAATTTTTTTTTGTTTTGGCTGCTTTTTTCTTACTTTAATAATGAGCATACTTTAAAAGTAAAATATCTTACTACATTTTCTAATTACTATGTTTGATATTTTGATTTCTAGAAGTATTTGATTTTTTTTTTTTTTTGATCAAAATTTGCATGTTTATTTGATTGCAACAGTAATGTGGTATTTTGGTCATGTGATTTTTGCTTTTTCCCCTATTCCGGTCATTTTACAATTATTAATATATTTGATTTCTAGAGGTATTTGATTTTTTTTTTTTTGATTGAGCATAGTTATACAAAATTGGTGTGCTTATTTTTTAACTTTTGATGGAAATTATGATTTTTCGGCTAATTGTAAAAAAATTGAAATACTTTTTAACAATAGTTGCTGGTATTATGTGACTTTGTTTAGTGTTTGATTGTATCAGTGATAGTTTTGGGGCTCCCCTCAGAAACTAAAATGGTAGAGAGAGCATACTAAAGTAGTGCCTAGTAACTTTTTTTATTTAGATGTTTTATTTAAAATGCATCATTATTATTTTACTTTTAATTAATTAATGATTTCTTCTCAACACCATAAAAAAAAATATTATTTTGCTTAATAAGACTTTTCTAAAGACCTACCTGTATTTGTCAAGTAATAACTCAAGCAATGTAGTTTTAATATTGTCTGCTTATTAAAAATAGTTTCAAATTCAACCCATCAGTATTGCAAAATGGTAAAATAGCCTAAGACTTCTGATGAAATGCAAAATTACATGATAATTTAACTACAAGGTTTAATAGCTGAAAATTTAGATAAAAAAGTATCCTATAACTGTTGACTCACTCCAACAAGTAATCAAAATACAAATTTGATTCCCATGGTAATAATGAATAGCCCAATTCAATTTAATATGTGTTATCATTTCATGAGTCAACCATTCAATACCTATTTATTTTACTCAAATGACTGAAGAAAATTCATCAAAAGGAAAGTTACATATTTGATTTCGAAAGATAAAATATAAATCTAAGACATTATTTTTTTCTGCATTAGCTATTATCATTTATCACAAATAATTAAGGAGTTCTGAATTTCATCGCTAATCTAATGTAGTAAAATTTTCATAATCACTGAAAGAAATTCTAAGATATTTTAATATTTAGAAAATATAAATTCTTTCTCAGTTAAATGTCAAAATAAAAACTTGGAAAAAATAGTGAAACGGTATTATTTAGCCACCATCCCGTTTCATCTACTATGTTCTATAGTAGTATCCTTTTCCCTAGTTCAAACCCATCCCAGTCCACATATATAAGCTTCTAATAATTTATTTAATATGTAATAGCGTATATTTACGTGTATGCGCATATATTTGTATATGTGCCCACATCAATACCCATATGCCTATAATGTATACGCATTTATAAATTTAAAATTAATAGAATGATTTAATTTAAATTGAGTGAACATTGTTATATGTGTGCAATTACCTACATATATATGCGAAAAAAGCTGTATGTAATAGATTTAAAAGCATTACAATTCTTCTAAATTAATATAAATTTAAATTATTATCGGTTAAAAACTCTTTATTTAAATGCATTTGTATTAGTCCCACACATATATATATAATAAAATGTTTACAAACAAA
Source organism: Epiperipatus broadwayi (assembly GCA_028023455.1). Taxonomy (NCBI): domain Eukaryota; kingdom Metazoa; phylum Onychophora; class Udeonychophora; order Euonychophora; family Peripatidae; genus Epiperipatus; species Epiperipatus broadwayi. The sequence goes on from JAQFVV010012483.1 coordinate 3,268,610, forward strand.
CTTTTTTTAAAAAAAAGTTAGCTGTTTTTATAAAAAGAGTAATTTCTTAGAAAACCATCTGTAAACAATTAATCAAACTCGGAATCAAAATTTTAATGTATTTTGAAAATAAAAACCGTTAATGTTTTAGTCAAGCAATGACCAAAGATTTCATTTTTATGCTCTTTAAATTACTGATGAAAACTTGGTAAAAAGTTGTAAACAGAGCACTCGAATTACCGATTTTCCTGGTATAAATAATTTTAAATTTTGTGTACATGAGGGTTCACTTCTAATAATATTTGAGTGTAAATGCGGTCAGTCACTATGACCAGCTGAAAAATGGAGTTTGGCAGCTAAGGCCTATCCTTTGCCGGCTCTCCTTTCAAGATTGGTCTATGCAGATAGAAGAATGGAGACCAGGTAAACTGTCAAGAGACTGCAGAAATGAATCAGCCCAGCTGAGAATGATGATGATAAGCTATAAAGGTAGCCTCAACAAAGAAAACGCGGTGATAAATTTTCCCCGCAGAGCTCTTTAAAAATAACTAATAAATTATCTAAAAGTTAAGATAGCTTCTAATTTATAATGTGCACAAACTGAGTTAATCTGTAAAATATGATTTAAAATTATGCTAAAATTAATATCTGTAAACTTGCCTATTTCTTTCTAAAACTCTAAATGTTTATCAAATAATAACTTATTCAGTTATTATTTTATTAATGCTAATCTGCGGTCATGCCTTCCTTATTTGTTTTATATATATTTATTTTATAATTTATGATATGTCCAACTCAGAACAAAGATTGATTCTATGAATAAAGTTTGAAGGGAGAGATGATTAAAGGCTCTCTCATAAATAAGTAATGTTGCTCTTTAGCACACACACACAAATCTCCGCTCTGAAACCTAAATATATTCATTAAGCTATTATGTTTAGCTTATTATTATCATTGTTGTTAGAATTAGGTTTGCAAGTCAATAAAGTAATTAGTTAATAAATGCAAGAATGAGTTATAAAGCATATTATACGTACTGCTTAAGTCACAGATATGCTTTAGCCTTCTTTTGAATTATATTATAAACTGTGCCGATTTATTAATAAAATTAGATTACTTTTAAGTATCCCTTTTAGCATGTTTTAAGAATGCTAATTATGGAGTATGGTAGTTTCACGGAACGAAACTATAGAATTTTGCGTATTTTTAGTTATTAATTAATATTATATTTAACATGGCGAATGTGTCTTTAGGAAGCACATATGTGCATATACACCTTGCTGTATGTTTTTATGAATGAGTTTCTGGTTTTAATGGCTACCCCATCTACCTTAGTTTGGAGAGCTCTTCTTTAGAACTGGAACACGAGGGTCCAGATGGTTTATAAGCTGCTCTGACCACCGAACTATATGTTCAATTTATTCGCGGCAAGTCGTATGGTCCATGGGAACCAAGTACTTGGTACTGAATCCTTTGAGTAACTATACAATGCCGTAGTATCTGAAGTCAATACTACAAAGCTCCAGTTCATCCCTCCATAATGTAATGTAATATTTCAGTGTTGATCTAAATAGGTAATCTGGTTTATACATATATAATCTGCATAAAGAACTTATTGTAGCTCATTAAGTGTTATTGAATGACTTTTATTAAATGTTATGGTGATGAATCATCATTCTTGCACCGACTTAACCATCACAAATCTAATAGGGAGGGCATAATAAAATTTAGTCATAAATAGACCGTCGATTATGAAAATTGTAATAAAATTCTCTTGAAATATAGTGCATCAGATGAGATACTGTGTTCAAACTTGCTCATCATTATTACGCTTGCGTGTCGTTCAATGCACTGTTGTTTTTTTTATTTATATTTATTAATTAAAATATATTAAATTATAATAACTGTATTGCGTATCATTCGTAATCCATCCTAAATCTTAGTTAAGTTTCTTAATATTAATGTTAATTATTGAAATATGCATTATCTAGCCAGTAGTAGATAAGTTGTTTATTTAAAGTATAATAATTTAGTTAATATTCCCAGAGTCTCTTGCTCCACCCTTTGCTACTTCTGACATGTGAACTAAGAAACTCCAAGTGTAGCTTCATATAGCATTCATAGGGTAGTAAGTCATGAAAGTGTTGGTGGAGGAGCTGAGATGTGATCTGATTTGAGGTCTCAACTGTCATATAGATCAGTCTTGGTATAATTTGCCAGGACTCTGGATTTTGTTGCATGAATGTACAAATCTGACCCTTACAATGGTGGTTGTCCATTTAATTTTTAATTTATTAACATGTATAATTTATCTTAGTGTCACCAATCTTTATATGTCTCAAGCAAAATCAAAAATGAAAGGGAATAAACCATATCAAAAAATAGATCAGGTAAATTGATATCTTCCTTAATCAAAAAGTTATAGATATAATCCTATATTTCCAATAATGATATAATAGTCTTTCAATATAATGACTATGAATGTCATATCTACATAATGCAAAACAAGCAATACTAATATATATATATATATCATTTAATCATAGTAATCTAGGTAGATAGCTGATGTAATGTCCTCTTTGATTTTAAGATTATTAAAATTAATATTTTTGTTGTCATTTTAGTCATCATTATCACCATTGACCCTACCATCTGCAATTAAATTTCATTTATATCTGTTATCACTTCTTAACAAATGTATTCTGGTACATATGTATCAAGCTGTGTCTGTTGACGTATTTAATCATGTGACAGTATGTTTTCATCATCATCAATGTATGACCATATTTTCTCCTCTTTCTATTCTGTTACAATAAATAGATAGATAGGTAAATAGACTGGAAGATGAATGTTTGTTACAAAAATTTGTACATTTCATCAGAAAATAATTGTAAGCTTAATGTCAAAAAAAATTGGTTAAGCTTTCAATAATGGTAAACAAAGTCTGATGATCTTAACAAAACAGTTTTTATAGAATCGATAAAATTTTTGAAATTTTGTGATATAAATAAAAACAATTTAAAAAATGTATAAAAAAAAAAAATTAACAATAAGAATTAGACAGAAAATTGTAAAGCACTTTTAATTTTTTAAAAAAAGTTAACTTCTTTCTTTCACATAGTGTTTCAACAATGTGATCATTAATTTTCTGGTTAGTCATCTTTAAAAAAGTTTTTTAAAACAATTCTAGGTGTGCATATTCTATATCAGGTAATAAATAATTCCAGCTGACTTTAGCAAAAAAAACAAAACATGATAATATGATATTTAGCTTACTTTTTATAATGATTTTCGTAAAAAAAAATTTTTTTTAAATATATTTTTTAAAAACTCCATTAATGTATAAGACTTTTACAATAAATTTAATGATTATAAGTATATATAATTTCAAATTTTATATTTATTATATTTTTTTAAAATTATTATATAATTACCAATATGCAAAACTTCCTTAATTATTTATTTTATTTTTACTGAAATACTCAATTTTATATTGCAGCATCAAACGACTGTTGTTCATATTTAGAAATGGTGACTGAAAATCAGTAGTTATGTCTGGGTACAGCATATTATAAATGCTCCAGTAGGGGTATCTACCAACACCCAAAAAAGACACCTAATCATAAATGCTTTGGTGTTGGTTTACAAGAACGGCAAATATCCATGTGAAAGTGGTGGTCAGACTGTGGATGTTATTTGAAGGATGCATTCGAGAGCTGAAAAACTTCTTATCAGTGCAGCCAGGAGATTTATACTTTTTTGTTTATGAAAAATTTAAATGAAGACCTAATCCATTTCTGGTTGGTGGAAGACTAAGTCATTTTACAGAGATGGAAGACTAATTTTTTGCACCATAATAGCTTGCTACAGAGTGAGTAAATGGACAAAGTGAAAGATTTAGTGAAGTTTATGATTGGTGAGTAATAGGTTATTTTTATAATTACAAGCTGATTGAAAAGGCATACTTTTACATATAATGAGAGGTAGGTTTCTTAGTTTTTTCTGGATCTTTTGTCTCATTCCAGAGGGTCCTAGGTAGAAAGGAAATTAATTGGTTTACCATGATAAACTTGCGTATGTATCTTCCCAGCATAAAGAAACCAAGCTGATGTTTTATTAATGTTGATCTTGAGTTTATATTTGAAGGTGTATTCATAAAGTAATTTTTCCAGAGTAGGTGTTTTTGGACATACATGGTATATATAGTCCAGTGTTTGGAATTTGAATTCCTTGTAATTTCTGTTGTATTTTGTTTTAAATATAGCCTTTGCATTCAACTGATTTCTGATTTTTCCTTCCTAAATCCTTGGCCTCGCAAAATGTATTCTATTTTCAAATTATAGGTAAAATCTAAAATTCATTTGTCTTTAATAACTTCTAATGTTAAATTTAAATTGTAAATACTATAATTAGAAAATGCACTATAATAAATGTATAAAAGCATCTACTATGATAACGATAAAAATGTTTATTATATTTTTAAAGTCACTTCCATTTATTTAATTTATTTCAAGCTACCATATTTATGAAAACATTTTATTTTGTGAGCTAAGCTCCCATTAAGCAGCAAAATATTTTATCAATTTGATCTACAATTATTCAATGTGATTTTGCATAAATGTTTTGAATGAAGAAATGGCCAATGAGGATTACTATATATTTAAAAAAATTTAAATTAATCACAAGAAGTCATTATAATAAAAAGTTTTCTTTCTAATCATTAAGGCACAATTTCTCTTAGTTCCAAAAAACAAACTTATAAAATTTTCTTTCTATTTTTATTTAATTAAAAACTCGTCTTTACTTTTTCTTTTAATTTTCTTCAAACAGATAACTTATATTTTTATCATAAATACATGTTCATTTTATAGTTGATATTTTTATTGAGCTACAATCCCAATTAAACACTGCTAACATTATATCTATAAGAATTTCATAATAAATTCTGTTATTATGATAATTTTCTAGAATTAAATGTGATGAATGAAGACCCTAAAGTGATTTCACATATGTACATAGTGTGTTAAATGACTAATTAATTACTGTCTTGCCTAAAACCAGCATAATATAGTAAAAAAAAGAAGTAATTTTTCAAAAGAAAATATTTTAGCTATCAAGATATTATAACCATATCAACAACAATAATGTATTCATTTGGTTCACAATACAATATTTTCATAATATAAAGGAGACTTTAGAAATCATTGTTATATTTTTTAAAAAAGGTAAAATCATTATAATAATATTTTTTTTGTGTGTGTGTAAAATGTTTTTCACTATGCTTACAGATTTTTTTTTTACTAAAATAATAATAATAAAAAAAAAGAAATTTCCACTTACCATGGACAGTGGTGATCCATTTTTAAAACACACCTGTAAAACATAGTAAAAATAAATTCATTCCTAATAAATTAATATTATCATGTAAATTTAAAAATATGCAAAAGAGAATAAATATCCTAACAGTAGAGGATCAAAAGTTTATTCATTTGATCCATCAAAAATTTTATCACAATTTATTCTATACCAACATAACTTGCAAGACTTCAAATCATCTTTCTATGTAAGAATTTATCAAATATTTTGGTAAACATCGTCTAATCATCCACACTGCCTGATGGGGCTGTTGCTAGTGAAAAACAGATATAACGTTACCGGGCTGTTTTTATTTTGTTGATTTATGTTTTTAATTTTTGGATTTGTTTGATTTTTTTGTTTTATGTATATTTCTTAAATAAATAATTTTTTTTTTTGTTTTTTAAAACATTCTGTCTTTTTTTTTAAAACAAATATTTCTTTTTTCCGATCTTTTTTTTTTTTTAAGAAAGTTTTTTTTTCAGTCTTTTCTCTTGTTTTTGAAGAAACTTTTTTTTCTTTGGTCATTTACCATGTTTTTATTCATAAACAAATACATAGAAATTGCTTTTTTACTTTTAAACAAGGCTTTCTTGACAGAGCTCTCTAAGAGCTGTCGTCATAGACGCATTTCCAACTCAGCTCCAATATGCTTCACTGTAAGCTCATCCCGGTTCCAATAATAAATATTCGGCAGCCCTCAAACAACATTCCATGACCGAATGGAATACCTTTGACGACATTGACGCGATTGACATTCCATTTCAGATGTTTGACAATGCCTTAATTTCATTAAACCACCACAAAGACAGTTTTTCTGGGTGGATAAAAATTTTTTTTTTTGGTTGAAGGAAGGCCACCGCATCCTGCTTCTGTAGCAGATAAATCTAAAAACTTCAACGTCAAATGGTCATCTACCATTTAACTGTTTTGATCTCGAAAAAGTGTCAGAAAGTATGCGACTTGATCATGAACTTTGCCGAATCGTGATTTACACTCCTCATTTAGTGAATTGTGACCCCTGAGAACAAAAGTAGGGGTGTTTGAGAATTCGTTACAATTTTTACTAATTCACATAAATTAGAATACATTTAACCAAAAAAAAAAAAAAATCTGTTCTAATATACTTTTCGTCATTACAACTACAGAAACCTTCATATCATATGCTGTACAATAGTCAAGAGTAATGTCTATAGAGAGTGTTGCAACTCGTCGCTAATAATGTTCACATGCTAGCGATGTTGGGTGAAGGGTGCACTTCACAATATCTTAGTGTTTGAACAGTGTACAGGCCGTAAAATCTATGGAATGGCCTTGTAAACAGCTTATTTCTGTGCTTTATGCATAGAAACGGTGCCATCAAGCGGTGTGGATGAACAGACGATGTATTACCAATATTTAAATAAATATCATCAATATAATTCTGAAAATCCGAACAGTAGAAATGGCATTCTACAATCAATCATCTGCAATAAATTAATTCTTTCTCTCTAACTCTTGATAATAACCGTCACAAAATTGCATTTTTTAAATGCCTAGCTCCAAAATCATACACATAAATGACTAACGATTATAAAATATACTTCTGCACATTTTAGAATGTTTTTTTTTTTCTTTCCAAAATAGAACTTGATGTTGCAATCTTCTGCTAATATTAAATTGATTAAATGAAAGCATAATTTCATTTTTGGAAGTTTGTTTTACTTTAACAAATTTGTTAAATACTATTCTAGTTTTATTCAAATATATTTTCATCTCATATTTAATTTTTAAACTTCAAAAGTTTAAGTGTCAAACACTTATGAATTTCCCTTATTATTCAATATTTTATTTTTTATTGATTTTTAGTTTATTAATTCAGATAAGAATAAGATGGTGAATGTTTATTTGAATTGGATTGGAGATAAATATATTATGTATTATCCTTCTTTTCACTTAACTCACTTATTTCTCCTACAAAACATTTAAATTTTGAAGTAATTAGTATGCAATCAATAATAATAAAAAAAATCACTCAAATAATCATCATTATCATTTTTTAATCATTGTTGATACACAACAGAATGAAAGTCGTCCCAAATTCTATCCAGTTTCTCTGATACAGCACCTTTACTTCACATCACTCCGGAAAATTTCCTAATATCATTTATCTATCTCATAAGTAGTCTTTTTCTAAATCCTCTACAATTTCTTGGAATCTACTTAAAGAGTCAAACTCCATCTACACCATCTTTTCTAGTAACATATCTAGCCCAACTCCTTTTCAGTCTCTGCTACATTTAGAATAATGTACATAATATGCTATGTTTAGAAATAAAATAGATTGTGTTTGAAATAAATGAACAAAATTATTATGAAGCAAAAAAAAATAATTAAAGTTACATATATTTTAATTAAAGTAAAAATTGATAAGCATTTCTGTTCTAGGGAATATTTGTGACTATAAAAATAGATCATGATAGAGATGAATTAAAATGATAAACAATGATTCCTGTTCCAGAAATAAAATGGCATTAATAGTAATTAGTATTCTAGAAATTTCTATGGCCAAAGTGTTGCTATCTGGGATTGGACTGGAAAAAGACAAAAACTCACCTACAAGAAGAATCGAGGTTATCATCACACACACACTCATATCAACAGCGCTGATCATATTGAACCTAAGAAAACTGCAAGACCAAGTGTTTAAGAGGACCATGGATGTATCCAACTCCACCACTGAAGATTCAAAAGTGGACCTACATATTTGCACAGGCTACACTGGCCATATTATGATTTATTACACTTACACATGTTGCAAGTGAATTTTGTTAATGCTAATTTATATAAGCTTTATTATTTATTAAGTTGTTATATATGAAGCATTGTTAATTTTACTTTATTGTTCTTATCTTGTTGGCATAAATATCAAGTTTTAATTATAAGATTTTCTTGTATTATAATTATTTCTTCATGTCTGATCACTTTACCACAACTGCAGTACTTGTGGTGGCTGTACACAGCAGAAACCTGTTATAGTCAATGACAGGATCAAATTCAAACTGTAATTTGTATTGTAAACAGTCAGTGATAGGATTTCAATTGATAGCTAGAACTATGAAGATATTATTAGGGTTAAATCCTGTAAATTGAAATTAACTTGGTGAGTCAGCTTATTGGAAAATTAGTTAGATAAAATTTTTTTTTTTTTACTTATTATTATTAATTTGGCTTAGGATGAAGCTGTGCCACAAGTAACAATAAGCAAGTTTAACAATAATAATCCTTTGGATTGGCCAATTTACCTAAAAAGGATTGAAAATTTTTTTTTTATTAACAGAACTGACAGTAACTCCATTAAAATTGCCACACTTCTATGTTATATCAGGCAACAGGTAAGTGAAATCATAAATCAGCTATGCGATCATGAAGATCCAGAAAAGTCACTGTATACTATAAATCACTGTATACTATAGTAGTTGAAATACAAAATAATTGTTTCAGTCCCCAACCCTCAAAGCATGTAGTGTGATTATATTTTAAAAATAGATAAACAAAATAAAGGGGACAGAGTATGTGACTATAATCATGCATTAAGGGAGCTTGCTAAGAGTTATAAATATGGCGATGCCCTTGAGAACACTTTGTTCAAACAATTATTTTGGCGAATGCCTGATCATAAATAAGCTAAGATTGCAGTTACTGGCCTCAAGAGATTTTTTTAACTTACAAAAAAGCAATCAAAATGGGAGTAGCCTATGAAATAGTATTTGACAAATCAAAGGAGTTCAAGAATTTTAGTAATAGTGAAAATAGTGCGTTTATAAGAAAAACTATAAATAAATATTAGCCCACCAAGAGCAAGAGGAAAAAAATAGGGTGTTATTACTATGTGAAGAAGGGCAACATGGCATGGAAGTGTAAATTTAATAAAGAACATTGTAGAACATATGGAAAAATAGATTACTTAAGAAAGAGCAAGTAGGGTTTAAGGGAAAAAAGAACGTAGCAGCTCACCAACTTTTCCCAAGGGAAGTAAGGAAAAATGTGAGATTTATAATACTCAGATAAGGAATTGTGAACAATTTACGTTAATGGTGAAGTTATTAAATACAAAAAGGATAATGAAAATTGATAGTAGGATGTGTTTGTCAATGATGACAGTTAAAGAATGGAATTAAGTAAGGGAAAATTATAAAAACCTCCCTATATTACTGCAAACTAATTTAAGGGTGAAAGATGCCAGTGGTAATATTATGACGATATTAAGGAAAACTGTAGAATTTTTAAAAAAAGTTCCATAGGATTACCATTGTATAAGCAGGGAATGGTTCTATGTTCTTGGAATCAAAATAAGCAAATTAGAATTTATAAAGCAAATGTCATTAAACATGCAGATGCACTGTTGAGAGTTTCTATAAAGTAGAGATCAGAGAAAATAATCCAATTATTAATTACATAGATAATTGGGATAATAAAGTGATAGACAGTAAAAAGGTAGCAGGTTGGTCAAAGATGATCATGGTTATAAACTGTTAAGTAAATGGATCAAGGAGAGGCTGGCCTAAGATACTTCATGAAGCTATATGGAGCTTAAGAGAAAGACTGTCTATTAATAAGGGAAGCTAGTTAATGAATATAGTATTAATATCTAGTAGTGGTTGTCATCAGGTTCTTCATCTGATTCATTAAAATTATTATGGTATAGTATGGAATAAGGCACTTGCTCATAGTTATGCAGGCCAAAAATCAATGCTGAGGTAGAGCATTACATAAAAACCTGGAAAAATGCCAAGTGACTGCAAACATTACAGAGAGAAATTATATTGCTTGGTTTCTTGTCAAAAAATCTTGAAGTCATATTCACATTGATCATGTTAAGACTGTTCCATGGCTACATTTTTTTGGCAGTGAACAATGTGTATTCAAAGTGGACTTAATATAGAACTGTTAAGAATACTAATACTGAAGAAACAACTAGAAAACTTAGCGAAATTTTTGCTTTCTGTGTTTTCCTGAAAGTTAGGTTAAGACAATGGCACCCATTTTACACCCATTAATTCAAGTATTTTCTAAAGGAATGGAGAATTAGACTATATAGCCATGCCCCATAACACCCCCAGTCCATTGAAATTGCAAAAAAAAAAAGGCATACCAATGTTAAAGCAAATGTTACATAAGGTAAAGAATTTTAAATACATAAAACACCTTGTACATAGAGCACCATTGTGTAATACTGGTAAATTTCTAAGCTGAGATAGTATTTGGATGAAAAATCCACATAAAATTATTCACCCAGGAAAAAAATTGAGAGTGACAAAAACAATAGTGCAGAAATGTTTTTACACTGAAGAAAAAAAAGTCTGGATCATTGATATTCTCGAAAGTACTGGGTGAAAGGCATAATAAAAGAATATCTTTCAAATCAAATAGTAATTGTTGAGATAGAATACAAAAACATATGTAAATCATATCAAGTGTTATAGAGAAGGAATTGATTGAATCGGAAGTACTACAGTGCCAGACATTCCAAATTATGTGGAAGAATCAGACTTAATGAGAGTAAGCAAAGATCATAAAAAGAAAAGAACATTGCAGTAGAGAATACACTCCAACATAGACCCCAAAGAACTAAGAAGGAGCCTAGTTACCTTAAAGACTATGTGAGAGTTCAGAAAAGTGGAACTTTGAAATAAATACTGAATGAATAAATTAACTAAATTATTATGACACAAAAAATAAAAAGTAAGTTATATATGTTTTAATTAAAGTAAAAATATTCTTATAAGTATTTCCATTGTAGGAAATATTTGTGACTAAAAGAATTGACAAGGATAGAGATTACTTAAAATAATAATTAAACAATGGTTCTTGTTCCAGAAATAAAACAGCATAGTGTTCTAAAACTTTCCATGACTAGTAATGCTACCTGCGATTGGATCGAAAAACAATAAAAGCTCACTTATTAGAATCTAGGTCATCACACACACACTTTCATATCGATGGAGCTAATTGTGTTGAACTCAAGGAAACTGCAAAACCAAGTGTTCAAGAAAAGTATGGATGCACCCAGTGAAGTCCACTACTAAAGGTTCAAAAGTGGAAACAGGAATTTTTATAGGCCACACAGATCTTATTAAGATTTAGTATGTCTCCAGATCCACGTGTTGTGACTTACTTTTGTTAATAACAATTTACGTGTTATTATTTATTAAATTATTATAAATATAAAGCTTTTTTAATTTTACTTTTATTCCTTGTTATCTTGTTGGCAATAACACCTATTACAATTGAAACATTTGAAATTTATAAAGTATGCACAATACAAATTAATATGAAAGTATTTTTTTAAATAAAAATATTTTAAATTTCTTAAATTTTTTTTTTTCTAAACAATATTAAATAGTTTCCATTAAAAAAAAAATTTCTATTAAGTTTGTAAATAAAAAGTAAATAAATCAGAAAATAATGTTAAAAATTAACAAAAAGCTATAGTTTTTACTAACATTCTTACTGGATACAGAATATCCAATGATGTGAATAGAATTTCAAATATTTTTAAAAAGTACTTTTCTTGAAGAGCTTTGATTCAATAGACATTATTTAACCCATAAGTGCTATCTATATTATTCACATACACACAAAGTGCTGTATATACCATGTTTGGTTCCAAGGCTCGTAAGTGAACAATATAAATTCATGAATGTACAAATATATAATATAAATAGTTGGTCCACAAATTGCAATGAAAAATATTATATAGTTTTTAATATGGATATTGCATAGTTTTTAATATGAATACCTACCTATAGATATTTATGATTTAAGAATGATATACTTCTTTAAAATATATGTATACAAATTAAGATAATAACCAAAAATAATTAACACACACAAAAAGTACTGAATAATAGACAAAAAGCACATTATATACTAATAATGGAAACAAAATTTAAGAATTAATACTATATTAATGTTATCAATAGTTTAAAATTAGAATGACAGATAGCAAAGGTAAAAACAACAAATGTTACTAATCTTTTCCTTGCAAAAAAATAATCTTAGAGAAAATGCAATTAAAAAAAACAATATCTGAATGAGATTGAATTATTACTTTAAGACCTCATAGGAGACAGCACTCTGCAATAAATGATTTTTGCAATATATCATTGCAAAGAAGAGCAGCTCTATATTATTATTTTTTACAAATTTCTCATTTTCTCACTTTTGTTTCCTATGTGAATCAGTTGATTTTGTGATAGCAAATATAACTACTCCACTATACAATATAATATATAAATATTTGAATGTCTTCATAGCTCAAAACTGGAAATGCCAGTACCAGAATCGATCCTAAAATCACACATTCTAGTCAAACATTATCATTATGCTAAACCACACAGGACATTATACAACCTTATTATAATGAAAGAATGTTATACAAATTATTCAATTTATTATAAATAATTTCAAAGTACTGCATTTTCATAAAATAATAAAATTAAGACACCAAACAAAGAATCATATGACTTTTTTTCAACATCTGCCATTAAGGACAGTGTTTCATTCTGTATGGACTGTTAGATACATCTGCTGTACACTTAAAGAACTAATTGTCTAAACAATAGTACCACTGTAAGTCCTAAGATTAAATTTTGTCTATTTGCCATGTTTAATAAGAAATAGTAGGAAATAAAGTATTGCTGCTAGTGAAACTAATACTCAAAATAATATTATGAATATCTACCAAATTTCTGATGATAACTAAAAAAAAAAAATTTGATATACAAATAAAACAAAATAACTTACAATCCACATACAGAGCAATGATGAGCTCGGTCAGGTTTAATTGCCTTGCACTTGTCGCAATAACGGAAATCTGAAATAGGAAAATAAGAAAAATAATTTAGGAAAAGACAATAATAGAATGAAATCTAATCAGTAAAAATATTATTAATTAATATATAGGTATCACATTATAGCAGATCAAAAAAATTATAAACATTTAAAAAAATTATAAAAATAACAAAACAATAATATATATTTTGACAATATAAAAAAAAAAAATAGAAAATTTTCTGATTGTCTCTACTTAACAACTAAATGAATTTCATTGATATACTTAAATGTATTTTAATTTTTTAAAAAAATCTTACATAATTTTCATAAAATTAATAATTTAGAATGTGTTCTCTTGTTTTAAATTCTTTTAACCAAAACAAATAAATTATAATTTTATTTAAATTGTTTTTGATAAGTTAATTTTTGTTATTATTGTTAAAACTATTATGTTTATATATGTTTGTATACATTATTTAGTTAATATATGTGACTAGAAACATTTCCAATTTTTATTCAAATTTAAAGTGATATTTAAAAAATAATTTAAATATGTTTTATTTTTACACAATTTGCATTTATGTGTTCAATAATATCATTTCAAGTATATTAATTATTTTTCTGCTTTTTATAATCTATCCTTACATTAATCTGAATAGTGTACATCATAATTTACACAAATCACATTCCCAGCTTTCTTTTTCTTTTTGATACTAAAATCTGTTTCTTTCTGAATAGTATCTTCCCTCTAATTATAAATTTCATGAATTCATTTTCTCTCAAACTATGAGTATGTATTAGGTCAGACTGATGTGCTGAAAGGTTCTATTCTGAGTCATTGTTTTTAATTACATGTTTAAAAGTTCCTTTTAACAATCTTCCATTTTTATTTGCTATCTTTAATTTTATTTTTTCTAACATTAATTTATGTACTCCAATCATTATCATCTCATATTATATGTGATTAATCTTAATTGGTACAGGCGTTTCAGTCACTCTAATGCTACAGAAAAAAATGCTGAAGTTTTTGCTTTATCTGGATGATTTAATACAAAGCAAACAAGCCTGAACATTATTATACCATTACATTTATTCTTCTATATCACTATCTAATCAAATCCTATTGTTATTTTGTTAAAATCTACTTCCAACATCAATTAACCATTTTCCCCAAATATACAAAAGAACTAACTTCCTGTTCAATGCTTACTTCTAATCTTTTTTTCCTCATCACTTCTTTTTGCCACTTTAGTTTTATTTGTATATATTTTCATCAAAAATTTATTAAAAGCTGTAATATTCCTATATAACAATTTTTATGTTTATCTTAACTATATATTATGCATAACAAAAGATAAGACATTTCCTCGTCTTACTTTAAAAGTCTATCTGTTGTTTTTAAATCTAACTCTTTTATAAGAAAATGACTTAATTTTCAAATTTTATTTTTATATAAATTTTTAATAAATATCTTACTTTCCCACATATCTTTTAATTTTTCTATCAATTCATTTTATCAAATGCCTTTCCAAGATCAATAAGATATTAATCTCATTTCTGTCAAAATATCTAGAATATCTATCATTGAAATAGAAAAAAATATTTCTATATTTATATGTAAGTTTATAATCTAATAGACAATATTTGATAATTGTGGAGTACTTTAATAAATTAATATACATTGATCCAGATAGTTTGACAAATATATAAATTTAAAAAAAGAATTAGTATGACAGATATAAACTATGAATAAACTGAAGAAAGATGTTAGAAAAGTATAATATTTATAAGCATTTGATAAAAAAAAACAATTAAGTTTACATAAGTTATAAAATAAATTCAATATAAAGTGAGAATTAGTTAAAAATTTTATGAAAATTGCTTTACATGATATAGACTAATAAGAGATTTAAAAAAAAAAAAAAATGAAGGAAGAAAAAATGAAGAATCTAAATAATAAAATAAACTAAATACAGAAATCTTAACAATGGATTGAGAAAAAAACCCAGATAAAATGAACAACGAAAATATAAAAAGATAGAAAGTTCAGTTAAAAAATGAATAAAAATTTAATTCAAGAGTTTTGGAGCCAATCACATGCATCATTTTTATGAAAAGTAAATACAATTATAAATTATGTAGAATATTAACAATTGATTATTTATTATAAATATTTAAACAGATGATAAATGTTAAAAATAAACTTCAATTCTGAAGTAACTGCTTTTGTTTTTTTCTGTTATTGAGATACAGACAGTAAAGTTATGTAATTTGTAATGTTGAATTTAGCAACCAATAGTTAATTTGTAAAAGTGATTTTCAGAAAAATAAGTCATTAATAATATTGACATAGAATGGAAAATATACAAATTATGTATGTTTAATTTTTTATTAAATAATTATGTTTTCAGACAGCAGAGACAGAAATTGCAATTAAAGTTTTCTGTGAAGATTTTTTCAAAACCTGATTAGAAAATAGCTTGCTGCTAGTAACCAGGGTTACCAGATATATTACAAGAAAAATAGTGACAACTCTATCCAAAAATAGCATAACAGAAATCAAAGGAGCCTAAAATAACTCACATATAACTTTAAATACTAAATATTATTTACATCATTCAAGTTTTTTCTTTTAAAAAAAAAAAATTATTCTTTTGATAGCAATATAAAATTCAGATTATCAGAATCCTAGTTAATCCAAGTAAAAGTTTTCAAAACTTTCATGATGACAATATATACTGTTTATCTAATATAAAAATGTAAGTTTCTTAAATGTATATAAAATATGATTATTGATTATATAATGAATTAATAATTATACTTAAGTTTGTGATATTCTGAATTCAAATATGCTTTTCTTTAAAAAGAACAAAAAAAAAAAAGAATTTTAAATACATAACTCATATATATATATATCACTGAGAATAGTGTTTTTACAGTAAAAGAGTAGCAGTAAAAAGTGAGGGTGAATTTTTTTTAGAGAAAAAAATATTTTTGGAAAAGGTAGATTGTGCAGCAAATTTGAAGACAGTAATTCTCAAAAATAAAATCATTGCTGACCACTAATCTAATATGTATAAGTGAATAAGATGAATAAAAAATAAATCAGCATACCAGAAAAAAAGATGGCAATCTTGCAAAGAATAGTAGTGATGACATGTATAATGAAAGAGATGATGAAGAGAATCAGAATGAGTAATAACAAAAAATGAGTTAATAAAAAATTGCAAAGAAAAAAAAAATTCTTAAAATTTCAATCTAAAACTATGAAAATTCAGATAAAAAAACTCTTAAAAATTGTACTTCACATAATATAATGTCTCAGAACAATAATTTCATTTCATATGTAGTTAACCTGAATAACAGATTTCTAAAATTATTAGATCTATTTTATCTGGGAAAAAGTTTGTATAAGAAAGGGTATAAAAACAAAAAGACAACTGGAATTGCAGCATATTACCACAGCAAAGTATATTTTAAGTGAAAAAATTAATATTATTTTGTTAGATATTTTGAAAATGGACATTAGTGAAAAATGAAATCTATATGTAAGATATTAGTATAGACAATATACTTGTATTTAAATAATACGTATACATCCAAATGTAAAAAAAAATTATTCTGATTTTGATAAATACTGCATTTATTAGATGAGATCCTAAATGGATATTGCTTTGATACTTTAGTGCTGCAAAAAAGATTCTTTGCATCAGACATGGTAGTTTTTAAATATCAGGTGAGTTTGACAAAACTTTGTGCTTAATTACTGAAATGTTAAATTCATAGGATGTGTAATTACTAAGTAATTTAGAGAACAAAAAACAGTAATAAAAAAGACATGGAAGGATCTAAGAGGCAAATAATAATACTCAGCAGAAATAGAAGTTAATTGGAATAATTAAAGGATTGAAGATTTTTCTAATTATAATTATTATGTTATTTCAATTACAAATAGACAAGTTCATCAACTGAAAAAGAATTAATAAAGATTCTTAATATTTGCTGATTGTTCATAAGATACTGACTTCTAGATTTTTTTTTTAAAAAATTACTAAATCAGTAAAAGCAAGGCTGCAAAAAAAAAAAAAAACCCTTTATGTTAATATCAGTTAAATAATAATCGAAAAAAGTAGGACAACTATGCTATTTCTGAAAAAAAACAAGCCACATTAATCAATGGAAATAATTGCTGAAAAGTAAAAAATATTATTTTAATTTTGCAAATATATAAAAAAAAATCAAAAACTGAAATATACAAGATTTATAAAAAATAATTACTTTTTTCATATTGGATAGTTATTGCATTATTAGTAAAAATATTAAATTAAAAAACAAAAACAAATCAGAATTGTTTCATCTTAGTTTATAAAACCTGAACAAATTTTTATTTAGATTACTTAAACCTAATAAAATTTTATTTATAATTTATACCAAATGACAAAAAAAATAATAATAATATGAAAGCATTCTTTTTTAGCCAGTTATAAGTTGTGCTCATATGTTATTGATTTCTCTTGAATTCTCTTCTGATAAAAGTAAATATTTTCTAATAAAATATGATGTAATCATATTACTATGCTAAAAAAAAAAATTTTTAACTAAATATTTTATGAAAAATAATCATAAATATATAAACAAACTATGAAAAATATCCTTTCATTTTTGAAATCTAACAAATGAATGAATACACTTGAAAGCTTTCACAAGCATTCTCATGCAGATAACTGGAAAATCACCAATCAGAAATATTGGTGACAATACTGACTTATTTGTAAAAAAAATTCTCTGTATGAAACAGACATTTTATGATTTGTTTTAATTACTAAATCAATAGCATTTTAGTTCCAGTTTTTATCATCAAATGAATGTAAAATGAACAAAATAGCATTAAAGATAAGTATAAGAATGATTTAAAGCCAAAACATAGTGGCACCATCACATTCTTTGGGGAAAAACTGTGGTGGTTATTTAAAAAACTAAAAAGATTAATATTTTAAATGGTGCTTTTGTTCAATACTTCTTCATATATAAGATCTTTAATTTTTTTAGACTTTTCTTGATCACGTTTTTTTAATGAATAAAAATTTATTTTCCATTTTATCTTTCCATTTTTTACAGATTTTTTTAAAAATATAAATTCAGTAAATAAAATTAGTCTAATAATAAAATAATAACTTATGCAAATAAAGTCTGGTAAACAGAAGTAAAGAGTCACAACAGAAGATTTTATTTTAGTCTTCAAGCTGAAAAAAAATATTTGTATGCAAAAAAAAAAAATTCTTCAAAAAAAAAAAGAATATTTAATATATATTTTGGTTCAATATAACTTTAAATAATAAAAAATCTCTTTAAAATATTAAAATTCAACTTATAACTATTAATGAATAAAAAATAGTAAAAATTTTGACAGGAGGTGTTGTCGTTTCATTTCCTGTTTGAAATCAGTAATTTGTCTGCTAAAATGCTATTTCATTCAAATAAAATCTAAATATAAACCCCATGTATTTTGGAAACAAATGTTTAATAATTTTTGTGGAAAAATAATAATAAAAAGAAATTATTTTTATGAACTAAACAAGTCAATGCTGGCAAATGCAATAACATATTTTCACCTCTACACAATAAGCATTTATTTCTAAATTCTCCATATAGTAGCATCATTCAGTGCAAGCCAGAGTAATCAATGGATGCAAGAAGGTTTGTGCATAAAATCCCTATGTATTGCATATACAAGCTAATAGGCTTGAATTGAAAACAAAATTGTTTTCATTTTGGACTCGAAGCTTTATAGTTAGCTAATGAAATAAAAGTGACTGCTGGGGGGTTGCATTAGATCTTAACATTTAGGTGCAGTGCTCTCAGATCCAAGGCTCCTCACTGATGAAAACTAGAAATTAGTCTGGGGATATCACTAGATAGGAATTTTATGCACAAATCTTCTTGCATCCATTTATTACTCTGGTTTGCACTGGTAGCGCTACTGTATAGAGAGTTTAGCTTCTGTGTAAACAGTTTGTGTAAGCCTAAAGAATGGTGGTCACATGAAGAATTTATTCCCTTATTATTTGCAACTGATCATAAACACTTCTCTAGTACCTTTTTTTATTTGATCCTCAGAACTCTTGACATCTAGCTAATTTAGTTGGAACTAATAATTTATAAAATCTTTTAATTAAAATTGCAGTTAAACATATAAAATAGATTCTTACCATTCAGGCATATATTGTAGAATACAGCAATACTGAATAGCTTTCATGAATATCAATGTAAATGTTAAATGTTGTACTGACTTGAAAGTCTAAAACTGTTTTTCTTCATTTAATTATTTTTTCTAATTATGAAACTTAATTAAAGTAATATAAAGTGAACTGTTTCAAAAATTTAAAAAAAGATAAAAATAAAAATTTATATATATTTCTTTTATACTTTATTATAAAGGGATTAAGACAGGTTTTTTTTTAATCTCTTAATATAAGTTTCAGCTATATGGATAAATTGAAATTTTTTTTATTTGCATGAATAGAATTTTGTATTCATATCAAAATGGTGGAAAAAGTTTATTTTAGTGTGTGTTCAAATTTATTTCACATTGCAACAAATCTGCATAAATTATTACTATATACTTTTAAAAGTGTAAGATATGTAGACAAATTAAATGTGCATGAGGCTTTTTACACATACAAAATTTTATTCTCATCAGTTTTGACAATTAATTTTAATTTTATTTACATCACTTTCAAGTGAAGAAAGATTACCAGCATTAGAAGAAGAACTGTCTTATATTAAATGGGATATTATTGGACTTTGTGAAGTTATAAGAAAAGGTGAAGAGACAATTGATTTAAAAAGAAGACGTGTACTCTACTATAAAGACACAAATATTGGAAATACAAGTGGAGTAGGATTCATTATAAATAAAAAGTGAAATAACAACATTGTGGAGATTGATGGTGTATCAGACAGAGTGGCAAGATTAGTTATACAACTTAATAGCAGATATCAAATGCAGATAATTCAGGTTTATGCCCCAACAAATTCTCATAGTGATGAAGTAGTAGAAGATTTTTATACGGACGTACAAAAGGCTTTTGATCAGAGTAAACAACATTTTAAAATTGTTATGGGAGACTTTAATGCTAGAATTGGTAGACAAATGAAAGATGAAATTGCTGTAGGTAATTTTGGTTATGGTAATAGAAATGAGAGAGGACATAGACTTGTGGAGTTTGCAGAAAAAGAAAAACTTTATATTATGAATTCTTTTTTTGAGAAAAATGTTAAAAGAAAATGAACATGAAAGCATCCAAATGAAGGCACAGCAGAATTGGATTATATTTTGACTAACAGAAAATACATATTTCAAAATTGTAATGTTCTTAATAAATTTAACACAGCAAGTGATCACTGATTAGTAAGACGTAAGATATGTGTTAATACAAAACTAGAGATACAAAAATTATTGAGAAAAACAATATTTACAGTTGATATTCCTAATCTTCAGAATCATTTTAATGAATTTAAATTAGAACTTAACAAATCGGTTTCAAGTATTAGTAGATTTTGAAAATGATTCAGATTTGAATGAACTTAATATGAAAATAACTGATACACTTTTAAAAACTGCAACAAAAATACCTGGTAGAAAAAAGCAGCAATTGACCAATAAAATTTCTACTGAGACTAGAGAATTTATGAATAAAAAAAGGAATATGAAGATATACAAAAATGATGCATTAAAAACGATTGAATATCTCGAATTTTGTAAAATGGTGTGGAAAAGAGTTGAAAATGGTATAAGAAAGTATAACTGTGAACGAGCTAGGAGAGAATAAAAATCTCAAGAGTGTAAAACAACATTTTGGTATTGGTAGGAAATTTATATCTGCAATAAGAAAAAAAAGATGGAATTATTACTAAAAAGAGAGATGGCATCATGAAATGGGTAGAAGACTTATATCAAGAATTATATAGTAATAAATAACAAGTATCTCCTATATCTATTATATCTTCCAAATTGCCTAAAATTTTTAATGAAGAAGTGAGACATGCAATTAAATTTATGACGAAAGGAAAGGCTCCAGATAGTGATAGAATTGTAAGTGATATATTAAAAGAAGCAGATGAAGAAATAGAAATTTTTTTAGCAAAGTTATATACCAAATGTCTAAATGATAAAGATGTTCCAGATGATTGGAAGAATGCAGTATTAATATTAACATTTAAAAAAGGTGATAAAAAAGATATTTTAAATTACAGACCTATCAGTTTTATACAAAATTTTTACCAAGATAATTACAACTCATCTATAAACAAAGCAAAGCAAAACTCCATATAGTAGTGCCACCTGTGCTAAACAGAGTAATCAATGGATGCCAGAAGGCTTGTGCATAAAATCCCTATCTAATGCCTACTCATCCAATATCCCCAGACTAGTTTCTGGCTTGTGGCCTTCGTCAGTGAGGAGCTTTGGATCTGAGAGCACTGCATCTAGATCTTAGGATCTAATGCAACCCTCTAGCAACCACCTTTTATCTCTACTTAACTATAAAACTATGAGCATGATATTGAAAACACAAAAAATATTTTCAATCTAAGCTCAATAGCTTATATAGTCATATGGGTTATCTCTAAAAGGTGGTTGCTAGAGGGTTGCATTAGATCCTAAGATCTAGATTCAGTGCTCTCAGATCCAAAGCTCCTCGCTGATGAAGGCCACAAGCCAGAAACTAGTCTGGGGATATTGGATGAGTAGGCATTAGATAGGGATTTTATGCACAAGCCTTCTGGCATCCATTGATTACTCTGTTTAGCACAGGTGGCACTACTATATGGAGTTTTGCTTTGCTTTGTTTATAAACAATTATGTGCTAGTATTGGAGATGTGATCATGTGATGCTTGCTGGTTTACAACTCATCTACTGAAATCATTGGATTTCCACCAACCAAGAGAACAAGCTGGATTTAAAAATGGTTTTAGTACAGTAGATCATATCCAGGTTTGGATTTGTAGATTATGAAAAGGCATTTGATTCTATAAACATTTCTTCAGTGATTAAAGCATTGGATCAGTAAGGTATAGATCCAGGATATTGTTATATTTTGGAGAATATTTATAAAAATGCAAAAATAGCAATTAGATTATATAATGATACTAGGAAAGTCAATATTGAGAAGGGTGTAAGACAGGGTGACTCCATATCTCCAAAACTTTTTACAGCAGTGCTGCAAGAAATATTTTGTGGATTAAAATGGGAAGCTAAAGGAGTGAAAGTAAATGGAGATTATTTAAGCCATTTACATTTTGCAGATGATGTAGTTGTTTTTGAAAATAATGCTTCAGAGCTGCAGGAAATGCTGCAAGAGTTATCAGATGAAAGTAGGACTAAAGATAAATGTTAAAAAGACTAAAGTAATGTTTAATGGATTTTCTCAAAATATGAAAATAAAGATTAATTATGATGAGTTAGAAGAAGTTAACAGCTACAAATATTTTGGTCAGATTATTAATACAGATGGAAACATAATGGATGTAATTAATCATAGAATTAAACTTGGTTGGAGTGCTTTTGGTAGAAATAACTTGATACTAAAAGGAAATATGCCTATGTGTTTCAAAAGGAAGATTTTTAATAAATGTCTTTTACCAATTCTTAGTTATGGATCTGAGACTTGGACACTTAATAGAAGAGCAATACAGAGACTTCAGACCACTCAAAGAAGTATGGACAGATGCATGTTGGAAGTAACAAGAAGAGATGGAAAACGCAATATATGGGTAAGAGAACAAACAGGTGTTACAGACCTCATTGAAAAAATTAAAAGACTGAAGTGAGTTGGGCTGGATGTATTTCTAGAAGAGATGATAATAGATGGACAATTAAAATCTTAAACTGGATTTCAAAAGATTGTAAAAGACCCAGAAAGAGACAACATGTGAAATGGATAGATGAAATAAGAAAGTGTGCAGGGGTGATGTGGAGAAGGGAAGCTAAAGATCGGAGATGGATTGAATTTGGAGAGACCTTCATCCTGCAGTGAAGTGATAATGGTTGATGATGATGATGACATCATATAAAAAATTAATTAATTAAATATATATAATATGCATATGTAATTAAACAAAAAAATTTAATGATTTATTGCTTACCAAGCAATAAAAATTTAAAGCACTAAACTTGGCAAACTTGGGCTGCAATTCACAGAATTTGAGCTCTAGAAGTTGCCATTCTACCACTGCACCAAACAATGTCAGGCAATTAAACAATTACATCATGTACAGTATTGTAATATATAAATTAAAGCATTAAAGTGCCCTCTATTCAATTCGTAGAAAAATAATAGCTGTTATATAATAGCCAAATTCTAAATTTACATTATAAAATGATAGTGTAAAATATAAATTAAAAAAAAAAATTGCCAACTCCATGAATTAAAAAAAAAAAGGTTTAATATAATTAGTAACATCAGCATCATCGTTATTATTTAAATGCTATCAAGATGCCTGTTATCTGTATTCATTTTCAGATTTCTCAAATGAATAATAATTAGGAGGATGATGGAACCCTTCCACCTTGTTCCTTGATAATGCTAATTTAAAAAATAAGATAATTTCAATCTGGTTATTTGAGCTTCAAGTAAAAATTTTTACATTTAACTGATCAAGCAATTCTCTTATTTTCATTGATGTTCATAGTATTCCCAATACTTTTTTTTATCCCTCAGTATTTAATCACAGAATATACCATCAATCTTCACTTTAAAAAATATATCCAAAAATATTTTCCAGACATTCATTACAAGTCTGCAATAAATCATTTGGTTTCTGAATGAGTCAAAAATGTAGACTTTTATCTTCCATCATCCATTTTAACATCAGTTCTTATCACCATCACATTCAACTGCAATCCCTTTTTTTCACTCTGTCCTCTTTAACTTTCCTAATAAGTGTCTTGAAGTGAGTAATTTCAATTATAAGAGTATTCTCACCAATTTCAAACTCAATTATCTTCATCTAATAGAATTTCCATTTATTACACATTTAACACACAATACAAATGGATAGAAAGACAATGTGCAACCCTGTCTAATTTCTTTGCCAATGTGACCCCCCTCCCGGTCTGGAATGTCTTAGTATATCCTAGTGCAGGGATGCCCAACCCGTAGCTCATGAGTCACATGCGGCTCGTGCAACAGTTTAATGTGGCTCGCATTGCACTCTTCAAGAAAAATTGATAAAATATTTTATGTTCCTTGATGCCACATGCACACTAAAAAATAAACATTTTTACAATACAAACGATAACGATATGCAGTGTCAGGTTTCACATTAAATAAAATAATTAAAATATACTTTTCCTGTAATTGTAATTTATATGTATGTTACCAAATTTTTAATAAATGAATATAAATAAAATATATTTACACTTTTTTTCTTTTTAACATATTACACCAATTTTTTTTTAGTTTGTGAATTATGTTTATAAATGTAATATGAAAAATGCAATATATAATTGTGGCTCCCCAAATTTTTTTAAATTCTCAACTGGCTCACGTCAAGTTAAAGGTTGGGCATCCCTGTCCTAGTGTATACACATAAATGTGTGTGCATACATTTATTGAAAATTTGTCCTAAAAATTTTCTTTTAATCGCTTGTTTTTTTAAAAAAATAAAATAAAAATCAAAGATTTTATTTTTAAATAATTTTTAAAAAACATTTCCCTTTAATCTGATGTGAAAAGTAATCAATCAGAACTGATCAGTTTAACAGCAATTGTTTGACACATCAATCCATCACTTACTCTATCAGACAAGATGGATACACAAGAATGAACTTTAAACTAATGAAAATAAACTCCAGATGACACAAAACAAACTAAGTGTTTATGTTCAACCTCAAGTTAGAGTAGTTTAGAAAGATTAATTACTTTGATAGTAAATAAAAAAAAATCTTAATCCAATTGATCAACAGTATAGTGCTTCAGGCATGAATAATCAGCTGGCAATCATTAAACTTGCATCTGACAATGTTAGTAAAATTTGTCATTAAAAATTATTTCCAATTAACTTCTGTGATTACAGTTGGATAGTCTCAAATGATATGTAAATTAGTATAGAAATAACTCATATTAATTTAAAAACAGTTAACATCACAAACTTAACTGCTTTAAATTAATATATAAATTAATTTTTAATAAAACGCTTATCAATTGGTATAGGTAGTAGAATTTTTTTTTAAAAAACAAAAAACAAAACAACAATTATACATATATGCATATGAAGGTATACCAATGCAATATTATGCAAATATTTTAAAAGATTTATTTATAAAAATACTTTATAAATTGAGAAAAAGAAACACATACAGATTGCCTCAACTTGATGTGCTCTGTGAATGATAAAAACTAAGCTGGAATTATTTCATATAATAAAGTTTACAAAATAATCATAAAGTCAAGGAAAGATCACATTTATCCAATGATAATATGAGTATGTAATAAGACAGAATAAAGTTCTTAATCTATATATTGTACATATGTGAGCTATCTTACAAATTAATAATTGCTTAGCACTTACTCAGATTTTTTTTTTTTTTCAGTGTATGGTTATTGAATATTGACAAGTAAATAAATATCCAGTACTGATTTAGTATGCACTCACCATAACTTTGAATGATAAGGATTGGCCCAAACCATATCGCTGACATATATAAGCAATAAATGACATTAAATAATCCACATGTGGTCATGATAAGACCATTCAATATATATTTTAGTATAATCAGTCAATAATAAATTGATTTAAAATGGATTTGAGATAGTTTCATTGTATTTACCTTGTTTGTGGTTATTTTGTAAGCTACATAACATGCAACTTCTTTCTAAAAATCTTTTTCTGTTGGAAATTGTCAGTTAAGCCAAAACTCGCAGAAATGATTAAGATATTCAAATTGCAAATAATATTCTTGATATATATGCCCAAATGAGTTATTCAGAAAAATCAATAATAAAAATGTCAACATGACATTGATCCATCAAGGCAAAACAAAAGACCACATACATGATGAAATAAAATAAAACTCTTTAAATCCAGTGGCATCTGTAGTCATTTTTCTAACCAAAAAAAAAACAAGATTTTTTTTCTTGGAAGTATTTGAAATCTTCTTGATTGGGTCTTCTAAATGTCCAAATGCCTTTAAAAATCTCAGTATTAGCTGAGCAAAAGCTTCAGGAATGCTCATAGCTATTTGACCGAGATGAAAGATAAAAGACTCAAAGAGCATATATAAAACTTATAAGTATTAATATCTTTTGACTGAGATTAAATATAACTAAAATACAAATAATATTTTAAGACAAAAATTTATTTCAATTACAGCATTCAATTCTATGTAATATATGATTCAATTAATAGGATTATGTTTAACACAAATGCTTTATAAATACACCATCACATAAATATCGTATCAAATTTTCATGGAAGAAGAGACATTGTAATCATTTTAAAAAAGTTAGTCATAAAGTAGTGAATTAAATACATGTTTAGCTTATAATGATGAAAGTGATGATAAAGATTATTAATGATAGAAATCATGGGATTTATCAAATTGCAAAATACAAATTGCCATACTTATCCCAAATTAGTCACTAAAAGCCACATAAACATTAAGATTCACTCTTTATTGTCCATTATTTCCTTCTTTTATCGTTTAATTGATTATTAAAAAAACTGCTTAACAATATAGTTTACTTGTGTGTCATTCCTAAAAGGAGAAGCCAAGGTTTAATAAAATAAAATAATTTTAGATTCTTGTTCATTTAGATTATGTCAGATTAAATAAGTCAGTTGCAATAGCAGTAGGGTACTGCAAGGCTGAAGATAAAGAATCAATGAAATCAAACTAATAAAATAACACCGAGTATACTGTGGTTATATTGTTCATAATAAAATATGAATGTTTGATTATGTGTCAATTCTGGCTTAAGTTTTTGTTCATGCTGAATATTTATTAAAAGAGGATCTATCAGTTGAGTTATAATCCTACATTAATATGTCAACAGGTCTTATTTTCAGGTTCACAGTAATCTGAAGGCAGCCAAGGAAATAGGTTATTACATAGGAATATACATACAAGGACTTGGCCATTACAGTATATAAAAATAATTATGAGATCAGTTGCTCAAGAGGTCACGTGGTGTTGAAATATAAAGATGACTAAACAGATTTTTTCTACTTTTGTCAGCTGGAAATCAATCAACCAAATTCATCATTGTGTTAAATCACCCATGATAAATTTTATTAAGGCATACTAATGGAATTATATCTAATTGACTCAAATGCTCTGTACATTTTATTCACAATGATAAAGTAAAAGACTCAAGCTCAACTTATCATTTTTAATACTCAAACATTGGATGACTTCTCAAACAACTAATATATATATATTTTAATTAAATAAAAATGCTTAAATTACAAATATTGTGTATTATATAGATATTCATAAACCATCAAGCAACAATAATATCACCCCATTTCAACTACTATTAATCTACTAAAGTATAATGGTCTATCCAAGTTTAATCCATTTCTTTGAACCATAGCCTCTTTTTATACCTTAATCCAGAAAACTTCTCTTTCTAGGTCTTTTATAATTTATTGAGATATTATCATCTTTTCTAGCAATATATTCAGCCCAATCCCAGTTCAGCCTTTAATGTATAGAAAAGTGTGCATAAAGCAAAATGATGTAAAATGTGTAGAAAATTGGAATATAAAGACACTATACATTTTGATTGAAAATGAGAGCAAATATAAAAATCTAAATGAAAAAAAAAGTTTCTCCTCTCACATCCTCAGGATTTGTCACATGGATATAATAGTGATTTTAATCTCAGAATATTTGCTTTCATAAATTTAAAAATAGTTAAAATCTATTTTTTTATGCAAACTAATTTGTTCAAAGAGAATTAATGCAATCAATTTTTTAAAAAAAATTTAAATTTTTTAATTAAATTTTTTCCTCTAGAAACACTTTGCATTAGTAGAATTTCATTAAATGTTTAAAAAGCAATATTTTTTTTTTTTGAACATTTCAAAGTATCCCAACCATATATTATTTAAAAACTGCTTCCATAAATTTACTTTAAAATGTTAAAAATAAAAAAAAAGAATAAATATTTAAACTTTATACTTACAGCAATTATTGACACAATAATTTGCTGATGAGTAGAAATTCCTATTTCAATCAAAATGGGTTCATGATACAATGACTATGAAAACTATGCTAAAACCAACCTACCCACTAATATTTTCTAGGCTGCACCAATGACGAAACTATAGTCAGTCATTTAAAAAAAGAAAATGAAACTTTTGCAGCAAAAGTAACTAGCGCTAAATAGAGGTCATAAACACTTACTGAATAGAGAGATAAGATATGGCAAAACATTTTTTAATTTTGCTCATTACATAGCCAATACTTCTCCAAAAAATGAGAACAAAAGAATGACATCATTCTACCAGACTTCCCAAATGCCAAGTAAAAAGAATTTTAATGATTTTCAATCCTTGTTTATCTTCTAATTAAAAATAAATATGTGGTGGACAGAAAAACTAACATCGAATTATATATTAAAAACTTAACAAACATTATAAAATAATAGAAAATTCTACAAGAACTTAACAAACTTCCTAATAATACCAGCCTAGCTAAACCATGGATCAGCTTTCCATACATCCCCCACATTTCAACAAAACTCCGTGCAGACACTTTTAGAATAAGTTTTAAATCGCCTCCCTTTCTCAACAATCTTCTAAACAACACCAAGAATAAAACTTCTTTTGAAGATGCCCCCCACCCAAATCATATATAAGATCTTATGCCCAGCCCCAGTCTGCAGGGCAGTGTACTACAATGAATCTTGAGTTAATAGGTCAATGAGAATTTTCCAGTACATCTATCGATATAAAAAAATAAAATCAAGTAGCAAATACAAATCAAATTTTGTTGAACATGAGATGGCTACAGGTCACAACTTTTTTCCTTCTAATTGTTAAAACCAATATGCACGGAGAGAGATGATAAAAAAAAAAAAATTAAAGAAGCATGAGCGATTGCAGAGATTACCAATTAATTAACAGAAAACATTCTTATTTCCCACTAACAAAAAAATGGAGCATATATATAGTTTGCATACTGGGACAAATTTATATTTTCCAACCATTATATATTCAGACTAACAACTGGGTGGTGTTATTCTACACTATGATTCTGGTGAAAATTTGCCAAAAGTTAGCTAAGTTGCCATTAATCTAATTTTGTTTTGGCATATCTTTTCATATTAACTTGCTAACTCAAGTTCTTCAAGTATTAATTAAAAATAAATTGACAAAATCTGGATAACTAGATGGATTCACTATGAGCCAACTACAGGGGAAAATAATCCATAGCCTGTCCAAAATCTGAAAAAATTTCCAAGATTTACCCTGGCCCAAATTCAAACCTATCCATTATCCTTGACAAGGTTCACCTATCAAATCTACTAACTAGTTAAATAAATTTGTTAAATCAGTAATGATTTACATAATAGCAAAAAACTTATTATTTTGAGATTTATCACACACAAAAAAAGTGAGGAAAAGGGATAGACCAACAAAATGTTGTAAAATGTAAAAAAAAAAGAAAAGACTATATTGACCACATCCTTTAGATGGAGACATTTTGAAATAATGAATTAGAAGATTAAACTATGAATAAAAGTTGATTTTAAAAATCTTAAAAAAAAAAAAAAAAGTAGTTCTTTAAAAAATGAGAAATTTAACTTTTTTATTTTAAGAAGGAAATCAAAAGCAGAAAGATTTAGAGAAAATGAACTATATTCTCATACAACGAGATAAAGTTATAAATGATACAATTTAAAAGTTAGTATAAATTCCTTATACAATTATAAAATGAGAAATAAAATCTTGAAATAGAGATGAAACTGCTATATTATATATATATGTGACATTTTGAATGATACTTGACCTTATGAGGAAGTTTTTTTTTTAAGGTTTATTGATATAAAATTAATAAAAAGAAAAAAAAAAATTCTTTTTTTTTTATACTACTCATATTGAATAACATTTGCCAAATTCTATTCAATAAATATTTTTCTGCAACTAAGCACATTTCATTTAACCCATTATGGCTTATCCAAGTTCCAAATAGAAAAGCATTTATTTATTTATTTATTTTAATTTCCTTCAACTTAAATTCACCCTATGCCTAGCAATCACTTTATCAGATTTTATGAAAATACAATCTCAAATAATAACTCAGAAATTCCTTTAGCTAAAACAAATCTCTTTACTCCAGATAACATTTCGAATTTTTCAGACGCTTATTCCTAAGGTACAGCCTTAGTAAATATTACTTAATATAATAATGTGCCTTTAATAAAATTTATAATTATAACATTGTATAGTAAATTCAGGACTAAAACATCCATTTAACATAAAATTCATAAGTAAAATTATTAATTATTGGTTTAAAATTCAAAAATTTCACTAATGTGAAATAAAATAAAATACTGATTCATTTATTTCTGGAGTGTTACTATGTCTTTTTATTTTCAACATTTAATATTTTAATAAGCAATAACTCTTTAAGATTTTATTTTTTTTAAAAAAAGCTGAACAATAAAAAAATGACATAAAATTTAAGATTATATTATCTAAAATATCAACACTAATATCTACATTCCAAAACAAAGCGTCACATGCCTATCCTAGCTTATGCTTAACATTTGATTAAAAAGCTGTAATGTTTATCTCGTTCTACTCTAGTCATCAATATAATAAATTCAAGCTATCAATGAATAATAGATCATCATATTACTGTCTAGATATAGGCTATTGTCATGGAGAGTAACTAAATTATGTATACATATTAAGAAAAATATTTCTATTAAAAATTATTCTTTCATCATAAGGCCAATGATGCCTACTATTAGCTTAATAAGGAAATCACTAAAATATATAATTTCTGATTAAAGATAGCTAGACAATCAATGCTTCCACTGATGAAGGTCAATAGCTAAAAGTTAATTTGGATATCTAGGTGACACTATTTGCAAGCAGTCATTGATTGCTTGTGCGTATATATGTCTAAATTATCACTGCTGACTACACTCTGGACAGCACTGATAAAGAATAATGAACTATTAATTACAATTGAGATGCAGCTCATTTTAAGCTGCAGAAGAAAAAGCAATCAAAACCTACTTATATATATATATATTGTCATATGCAATTTGATGCAGAAGTAGGAATAGATTCAAGAATTAAAAGTTTTTGAATAGGTCAATATGACAATTTTGTATCACTGTAGCAATATCCATTTAATTATGCCCCTTTTAATTTAATACAATGATAGAATAGCATATTAAAGAGCTAAGATTTCCTGAATTAAAGCTGAAACTATCACTTCTGTTATTCAAATATTACTAGCCATTTATTTTGCCTTCAAGAATTTCAAATGACATATATATTTTCTAAACGATTACAATTTGGATACCTTCTTTCATTTAAGGCTCCAATCTCTCCAATAAATGCAATTCATACTCAAGAGCTATAGCTTACTGAATTGAAGCTCAAACTATCTCTTCTGTTATTCAAACATTACTAAATACCTATTTTTCCTTCATGTTTCAAATGGCATATATATTTTCTAAGTGATAACATTTTGTTGGCATATATATTTTCTAAGTGATTACATTTTGGATACCTTCTTTCATTTTAGCCTATAATCTCCAATGAATGCAATTCAAAGAATAAAATAAAAGAATTATGTCTTTAAGAATAAAAACTCTAACTAAAAATTTTAATAATTGATTAAAATAGTAATTAAATCATTACAACAAAGCTTCATTAATATTATTATAAAGGAAATAATATTTTAATAAACTTAAATAATGAATTCTTAGTCCCTTCTCCCCCATCCTTTCTCTTTTACATAATTTATAAAACAAAATAAGCGTATGTCACGCTTGAATGTGAAGCTATAATAAGATACAGTAATTAAATACGCTAAGCGCTTTCGAGGTCCTTTACCTCATATTCATAGCGAAGCTGTGAGCTGCGAAAATAAAAAATGGGGCGGGAGAAGTTGTATGCAAAGCATATGCAAATAGACTAAATAGTCCAGCGTTTAGAAATGTCGAAGCATGTGTCTCGTCTATTGATTGAGTTGTTATTGTTGTTGATGTAGAACGCTTCTCTGATCTTCCGCTTAATGTCGTTTTTCTCAATACAAACTATTTTAGGGTGGGAAGGTTCAAATGTCCAGTTTTCTTGGAGTGTTCCAAAAACGTAGATGAGTTATCGTTGTTTTTAATAGCTCTATTATATGTGTATCTGTGTTGTGCTGTCCGGATGGTTGTGCCTGCCTTGGTTTCTCCAAAATAAATGGCGCGGCAACCGGGTTGTGGGCAAGTGATGCTGTAAACGACGTGGGGGGTCTGAGAAGGTTCTAATTTGTCCTTGGAGTTATTGATGAGACGGTTAGTGCAAGGTGGTGTATGAAAGCTGATTTTAAATTTATTGCTCAAAATCTTGATTAGTTGGTGTGAGATTTTATGTATGTGGGGAAGACTGATATATGGAAGATTAATATTGTTTTTATTAATGGTGATTTTTGTATAAAACTGCTTGATTTTGTTGTTGATAGTGTGGAGTTTATAGCCTGCCTGTAGTAGGTCTTTTATAAAACAAGAATCATCACAGATTTACTTTTAGATTATATTTTTAATTTAAATATATATATATCAAAATAAAGCAACTCTAATAAAAATTATTTGTTATATTTACAAATATCACTTTATAATAAAATTTAAAAGGCAAAATGCTAAAGTATACTTTTAAAAAGAAATGGTTCATGTTATCATTGATGATGATTATTTTTAATTATTTGATTACAGCCCCTGCTTTTATTTCAAGATAATATATAATTAAATATATTCATTCATCAATTGAAAGAGAAAAAAAAACTGGAAAAACAAACAAACTGTACATTTATTATACTTAATAAATATTGAAAATATACAGAGTCCCACTGAAAAGATAACTAGTGAATGATTCTTTATATAAGCTTCCTGCAATAAGTTCTGAATCAATGCATTTGTTACATGGCTACATAATTTAGCTGTTCAGCATAAAAATTTTAAGATGCCAGCCTGTCTGGATCATGAGTTTTGACATGAAATAGGACTGCACTTTGTATCTTAATCTATAATGAAATAATGCATTAACATTAAACTTTGTTTTAAATTAAGCAAAACTGCCATTGAAATATTTGAAATTATTCATATTGTGTAGGGAAGTGAAGCTATGGGTTACAAGAATGTTTTCAAATACTTTGCAAGATTTTATGATGGCAGACAGAGTATTGAAGGTGATATATGAAAGGATGAAACACATTGTTACATTTCATGTAGTAAGTTGGGATCCAGATATGCTAGCAGCTAGCATATTAAAATTTTGCTAAACTATGTCACAATGTAGCATATGCTTTAATTTAAAAAATAACACTGCAGACAGTTTGGAGAGGGCATCAGTCATCTTTTTACAGAAACAACTGTTGTATATATATTGCAAGTTTGTGAGTCTTAAAAAGTCTTTCAGCAATGGCCACTAATGATAATTTATACTTGTCTTCTGTAGTATAGATCAATAAACTATTTTACAGAAGTATACACATACAAACATATGAATGTGAATATATAAATTTCATTGGAAATGCATTATCTTTTCTCTAACAATCTTTCATATTAAATTATTTCTATCAAAAGCATTCCAACCAAGTATAATTCTATGATTAATTTCATCCATTATGTTTCCACCTGTAATAATAATCTAACCAAGATATTTATAGTTGTTAACTTCTAACTCATCATTATCAATCTTTATTTTCATCTTTTGAAAAATCCACTGAGCACTACTTTAGTTTTTTTAACAGTTACCTTTAGTCCTACTTTCTTACTTTCATCTGATAACTTGCAACATTTCCTGAAGCTCTGAAGCATTATTTGCAAAACAACTACATCATTTGCAAAATCTAAATGACTTAAATAATCTCCATTTATTTTTCTTCCATTAGCTTCCCATTTTAATCCATAAAATACTTCTTGTAGCAATGCTGAAAAACATTTTGGAGATACGGAGACACCCAGTCCTACACCCATCTCAATTTTAATCTTCCTACTATCATTATATAATCAAATTGTAGCTATTGCATTTTTATAAATATTCTTCAGAATATAACAATATCCTGGGTCTATACCTTGATGATCCAATGCTTTAATCACTGAAGAAATGCCTTTTCACAATCTATAAATCCAAGGCAAAATGTCAACTCATATTCATTGGTCCTTTCTATAACTTCTCTCAATACTGGGATATGATCTACTGTACTAAAACCACTTTTAAAACCAGCTTGTTCTTTTGCTTGGTTGAAATCCAAAGTTCTAGACGAGTTGCTATTATCTTGCTATAAATTTTGTGTAAAACTGATAAAAAATTGATAGATTTGTAATTTCTAATATCTTTTTTTATCACTTTTTAAAACTGCATTCTTCCAATCATCTGGTACATCTTTACCATTTAGTCATTTTGTACATAACTTTGCCAAACTTTTTTCTAGTTCTTCATCTGGTTCTTTTAATATATTAATTATAATTCCATTATTACTTGAAACTTTTTCCTTCTTCATTTAAAATCCTGGACAATTTAGAAAATATAATAATTGTAGGAGGTAATTGTTACTTATTACAATGTAATTCTTGATAGAACTCTTCTACACATTTCATGATCTCTCTCTTTTTAATAATAGTTCCATCTTTTTTTCTTATTGCAGAAATAAGTTTATATCAATACCAAAATGTTGTTTTATACTCTTGCGACTTTTATACTCTTTTATAGATTTTCTTACTAGTTCACAATTATACTTTCATATATCATTATCAACTCTTCTTTGCACCATTTTACAAAATTAGAGTATTCAATCCTTCTTAATGCACCATTTTTATATATACTTTCATATTCCTTCTTTTTTCATAAATTCTTTACTCTCAATAAAATTTTATTGGTCAAATGCTACTTTCTTTCAGCTATCTTTATTGCATTTTTAAAAGTGTATCAGTTATTTTCCTATTGATATCATGCAAATATGAAGCCTATTCAAAACCTGCTAATATTTGAAAGCAATTTGCAAGTTCTAATTTAAATTCATTAGAATCTTTCTGAAGATTAGGAATATCAACTGTGAATATTGTTTTTCTTAATAATTTTTGTTTCTCTAGGTGTACTATTAACATGTACCTTCCATCTCACTAATCAATGATCACTTCCTGTGTTGAATTTATTAAGAATATTACAATCTTGAAATATATATTTTCTGTTAGTCAAAATATAATCCAATTCTGCCATACCCTAATTTGGATGCTTCCATATCAATTTTCTTTTAACATTTTTCTCAAAAAAAGAATTTATAAAGTTTTTCATTTTCTGCAAACTCCACAAATCTATGTCCTTTCTCATTTCTATTATCATAACCAAATTTACCGCTAACATTTTCATTTTTCAATTGTTTACCCATTCTAGGATTAAAGTCTCCCATAACAATTTTAAAATGTTGTTTGGTCTGGTCAAAAGCCTTTGGTACATCCATATAAAAATCCTCTACTACTTCATCACTATGAGAACATGTTGGAGCATAAACCTGAATTATCTGCATTTGGTATCTGCTATTAAATTGAGTAATTAATCTTGCCATTCTATCTGATACACCATCAAACTTCATAACATTTTCTTCCACTTTTTATTTATAATGAATCCTACTCCATTTGTACTTCTAATATTTGTGGCTTTGTAGTACAATACATGCCCCCTTTTTAAATCAAATGTCTCTTCACCTTTTCATCTAACTTCATAAAGTCCAATACTGTAACATTTAATATGTGACAGTTCTTCCAAGTTTTGCAATCTTCCTTCATTTGAAAGTGATCTGCATTTGTAAGTACCTAAGTAAAAGGTCGTCATCAAATTGCAGCCTGGATCTGCAATCAGGGAATTCTTAGCACCCTCTGCCTTTAGTCATCAACTGCTGCCTTGGCTGGTGACTTTACAGCAAAGGGGCATGATTTATTTTTGTCTATCATCATTGTAAATATCTATTAGAAAAAAAAAATGTTTTCATTCACACATATTCATTCTGCCTTCAAGAAAACAACAGATACTTCAGTTAAAAGCTATCAAGCAACTGAGAAGAAAGACCAGGGTCTTTCTTAATTTTAAACACATAGTTAAAAAGCCAATAAACTCACCAATGCTGGCTAATGCGTACTGGTGAGCAGCCCATCTATATTCATATAGTATATAAATAATCATGTAGTAATAACACACTCTGCAGCCACAAACAATAATAAATAAATATATGTATGTATATAACTAATGTAATATATTTTATTACAGCTCTGAAAAAAAAAAACAATTGAAAGTCTAAAAAGAAACAGTCAAATAAAATGCCCTATTGCAAAAATAAAAATAAAAATTATATAATGAATTATTTCATTATTTACATATATATCATTTTTCTGTATCAATCATATGGCTTCTTTAATCCCAACATCAATGCCATAAAAATACATTTTTTTAAATGAATAGATGTCTTTGAACTATTGCGTTTTCACATGTCCTATAACTTTTTTGGGGAAATTTGAAATAACACATAAATATTATTTTTTTTACATAAATACACATAAATATAATTAGTTTGCTCATTATTAAATAATGTTCTAAGAATTAAGTTTTCATAAATTCTAATTACAAACAATACCTTAAAATATATTCAAAAAAAATCTTACCATTTTCAAAAAATGTCTTTAATAACTGAAATACAGGCTTATTATATACTTGTATCAATATATGTAATATATAGGGTATATGAGCACAGACTTTTGCACGACTCACCATTCTCCACTCTATTTCATAACACTGATACCCTTGAACACATATATGTCGAAAAAGATAAATAATCACCAATATATGTATTTCATGCTAAACCAGTAATCATCAGTTGGTCCAGATTAACATCTCCACACATATATGCAATAAGTGCTCAGATATATATTAAGATAGCCAATCCTCATACTTTAATGAACAGGCTTCAATCCACTCCATACTCCAACTCTTCACCCATCCATCCAATTGAAAATCTGATGAATGAATGCTCAAAGGCTACCCTGAGGCCGAGATTCTCATCACACCCATGTTGACCTAAAGTCAATATGACCCCTCATGTACAGGATACAATCCATTTAATACATATATGAGGGATGGGCAGACATCTCTACTATGTAATAATTGAAATATAGGCTTATTACATACCTATATCAATATATGTAATATATCGATTTGGCTCAGAACAGCATGCCAGAAGCATGTCGTAGCTGATTGCTTGAAATTTCGTTTTCTTTTTTAAATTATGTAAAAACTATAAGCATGGACTTCAACAGAAATATTTGCGATTCACCGTAAAAATATCTTTTCGATTGAAATCGGAAGATTTATGAATTTTTTTTTAAACAGGCGGATTTAATTTTTTTCTATTTTGGTTAATTTTCTAGTTTAAACTAAGTGATAAAGGCAGAAAATGTCAACATAATCGCAGATTCGTAAGTAGATTTTTTAAATTTTTTTTATATTTTAAATTTATTAATTTGAGTTTAAATTGGTGTGTGTGTGTGTATAAATTATAAATAATATAATATTAAAATCATTTATGCTCTTTATTATAGGTATATAAATTATTATTCATATGTACAGTAATTTTGTATCTTTGATATTAATAATTTATTATGTTTATATGGGGTGTTTGTGTTTACTTTTGCATAATAATGATTTACATATATAGAGCAGTGCAATGTAAATTTTAAAAACATAATCAAATGTACAGAAAGGCTGTAGTTGATAAAGCATTCACAAAATTTACTGGGCATAGTACCATGTGAAAATATAAACACTTAAAACCAATAAAAGAGAGATTTCAAATGATGCTTATGTAGCAGTAGCCACAATGGTTATGCACATACCACATGGAATTGTATGCAGACAAAAAAATCATTCTCATTCTTGATACTCATGCTATGGAGTCAGTAGTTTTGCCACATATTGCATCACATTATTTTCAAGTCTATAGCTAGCAAATGAACTGTATGCAACTAAATTATATCTTTGTGGGACAATAAATATAACAAGATATAACACTACTGGTGTGCATAAAAAATATAAACATCACTGATGTACACAAAAAAATATAAAATGAAGAGATAAAACTCATTTTATCAGTGTTACAGACAGTAGCCTATAATTTCTAATTTTAGATAGACAAGAAGCCAATTGCTATGATGACAAATGCATATCTACCTTCTGGAAATGATTATGTTTTGTATCTTTTATTAGGATGAATCTTTTTCTTATAGATGCCTTTGAAATTTGATAACTCTTGGGGTACAAGATAAAAATGAAGAATTCATACGTGATTTGTTTTGCAGATTCTGAAGCTATGGATTATCTCAGGTAAGAAGTAATATATATGGTTTGAAAGATAATTTTGTGAAGAATACAAAGAAATTATCTCTGAAGATGTAATTTAAACTTAGTTAATGATAAATTAGAAATTATGAACAAACAATAAAGTAATAATTATATCGGATGTTGAAATTTCTTTTTTCCCTTATTTTTTAAATGATTATCACTATTTGTTTTAGACTTATTGTTTTCCTTTGTTTTTCTAGTTTCTATTAATGTAAATGTTTTTGCTCTAACATGATTAAAACTGAAGTTATTGTGAAAATTTTGTCTCAGGTCAGTTTTTTAAAAAATTCAGTATGGTGCCTGAAAACTCAAGCAGATATAGGGTATATGAGCACAGACTTTCACACGACCCACCACTCTATCTCATAACACTGATACACTTTTTATATGTTAAAAAGATAAATAATCACCAATATGCGTATTTCATGCTAAACCAGCAATCATCAGATGGTCCAGATTATCATCTCCACACACATATGCAATAAATACTCAGATATATATTAAGATATGCAATAAGTACTCAGATATATATTAAGATAGCCAATCCTCATACTTTAATGGGCAGGCTTCAATCCACCCCAACTCTTCAATCGTCCATCCAATTGAAAATCTGATGATGGAACGCTCAAAGGCCTCCCTGAGGCTGAGATTCCCGTCACACCCATGTTGACCTAAAGTCAATCTGATGCCTCATTTACAAGACATAATAAATTTAATACATATACGAGGGATGGGCAGACATTTCTACTATGTAATAACTGAAATACAGGCTTATTATATACCTGTAACAATATGTATATGAGCACAGACTTTCACATGACCCACCACTCTCCACTCTATCTCTTAACATTGATACACTTAAACACATATAGGTCGAAAAGATAAATAATCACCAATATACGTATTTCATGCTAAACCATCAATCATCAGTTGGTCCAGATTATCATCTCCACACATATATGCAATAAGTGCTCAGATATATATTAAGATAGCCAATCCTCATACTTTAATGGACAGGCTTCGATCCATTCCACACTCCAACTCTTCAACCGTCCATCCAATTGAATATCTGATGATGGAACAATCAAAGGCTAGGCTATGCTGAGGCCGAGATTCTCGTCACACCCTTTGAGCACTTATTGCATATATGTGTGATGATAATCTGGGTCAACTGATGATTGCTGGTTTAGTATAAAATACGGATATTGGTGATTATTTATCTTTTCAACATATATGTGTTCAAGTGTATTAGTGTTATAAGATAAAGTGAAGAGTATATCTGTGCTCATATACCCAATAAAAAATGTCTTTATGATTTCATTACTAATAAATTCATTTCAAATTCTTTTATTTCTAGGATTTTACTCAAGAATTTCAAAAAATAATTAAATGAAGTCTATTCAGAATCAAAGCAAAAAGTCTCCACCCACCACCACTTCCTTTCGGGAAGGGGGGGGGGATGTTTTAATTATTATAAAACTATACCTGAGTCAACTACGAGATTGTTGGGGGAAGTGGTGTATTTTTAACTAATTATTAATATTAACCCTATTTTTTTTTTTAAACACAACTATCAAATAATATATAATTATATACATCTGCACATACTTTTTGCAAATAATAAGCATGAAATATCTTAAATTATAAAATCAGAGCTGTCCTTTATATATCCAATACACAGTATTTAATTAAAAAATATTTCAAAATTATTATTTTTTTAATATATATATATTCTGTAAAAAACATGCAATTGTTTCTACAGTACTCTAAGTGTAAGTTCAAAACAGAACTTCACATCTTATGTATTTTATAATAAGTAAATTTCATTTCCAAAGTTTTAGCTAAAAGAAGGTATAAGTAAATAAACAGTTATTTTAATAATGAAAAGCTGGTAAAGAGTAAAACATTTCTTCCAGTTGTTTATTTCTAAAAGTATGTTTTAAAATAAACTGAAATCAAACTAATTGATAAGAATATAAAGTTGAGCAGTATTTATTTGAATAATTTAATCTTATTGACAGCAATCAATCCTTTTGATTAATCAGTTAACATTCAAGACTAATAGTTATTTCACTAACCTCCTTTAATAGTTCGACAGGCGACAGGCAAACTTCTACAAACTTTTTGTAAAATCCTCCGCTGCCCCTCTTCAGTTTCTTCTCTTTCTAATCTTTCTACATCTACTTGAAGCAGATAAAACTGAAATAAATAAATAAAATTTTATAGTAAATTGAATACTCTTTATCTTTCATATATGTTATAAAAATAAGCACAAATGTAAAAAAAAAAAAGACAAATATTTTTATATTTGTCAACAACTAATTAATTACAATATTTATTTTTTCCTTTTGTGAAAAACCAATAAACAATACTTTAGCTTGAAATTTTCTATACAAATGAATAGAAAAGTAAAAATAAATCAATTTTATACAGTAAATTGAAAATTTTTAAATGCTTGACTAAGTTGTATTTCTTTAAATTGTGATTTTTGTAGATAATAAAAACATGAAGAATCTATTTTCTGTTTTTAATTTTATTTCAGCAACACAATTTTTGATAGGTTAATATTTCGAGAACACTTCCTTTGATCTTACAGAAAGCTTCACTTTAATTAAATTCATAATCAAGTTTGATGGAGTTATTTAATTTTTCATATACATTTTAAAAGAGTATATGACTAATAAAAATTATTAATATACTCATCAAATAACTGTTAGATATTAATCTATTTTCAGCAATGAAAAACAATTTAAAAACAAGAGATGTATTATAGATTTACTATAAGGAGCTTATATAGGGTATATGAGCACAGACTTTCACAT
Organism: Epiperipatus broadwayi; assembly: GCA_028023455.1. Classification (NCBI taxonomy): domain Eukaryota; kingdom Metazoa; phylum Onychophora; class Udeonychophora; order Euonychophora; family Peripatidae; genus Epiperipatus; species Epiperipatus broadwayi. The sequence continues at coordinate 3,310,211 of JAQFVV010012483.1, forward strand.
GACCCACCACTCTCCACTCTATCTCATAACACTGACACACCTAAACACATATATGTCGAGAAGATAAATAATCACCAATATACATATTTCATGCTAAAACAGCAATCATCAGTTGGTCCAGATATATGCAATAAGTGCTCAGATATATATTAAGATAGCCAACCATCACATTTCAATTGATAGGCTTCAATTCACTCTACACTTCAACTCTTCAACTGTCCACCCAATTGAAAATCTGATGATGGAACAATGAAAGGTCACCGTGAGGCCACACCATGTTGACCTAAAGTCAATCTGACCCCTCATATACAGGACATAATCCATTTAATACATATACAAGAGATGGGCAGATATCTCTACTATGACTAGTTTATTGAATGCAAAACAAAATGGTAATATATGTACAGTGTATGGATGACAGTGTATATGCATGTTTGGAATTCTTGCATAACCTACAGTATCAAAACAAATCTAAAAGTAATAATGTATACAACAATATACACAAATGCACAACTTAATATAAATTAGTTTACAATCATAAGATTAATGCATTACAAATATTTTAAAACAAATCTACTATTACTATTTTTTTTTAATAACAACAACAAAACAAAAAAAACCAGAAAAAATATTTTTATAAATGACATGGAATTAGGTCTATCAATCACTCAATATGTAAACATTACTTTGAATATAATTATGAATAAACTAAGAATGAATTCTCAGCTATATAAACCTGCATTTCAAGTTACGAAAAGGAAGAGAAGACAAAAAAAAAAAAGAAGTTAAATTTCTTTAAATATTTTCCTGAACAACAAATAATTAAGTACTGTACTTTAGTTTTAAGAATAAAAAGCATGTGTGTGTGCCTGTGTGTATACCTATTTTTATTTATATATACGTTTCTATTCTTTTTAACTGTGTTTGCATTATATATAAAATGAAGGGAAAGTATTTATTTCAAATAGAATACATTCTATTAAAATCACAGAATTATTACTTCTGCAAAGAATTTTAATTAGTGCAGAATATTACTGGTGTGCATTAAGGATACTACTAATCCAAGAACTCATGTATTTTTATGAGAGGTGTTATCATAATAAAAATTTAATACAAGTAATCAAATAACTATAGTACAAATACAATATGTGCTTACTTCTTTAGGTATCCTTCCTATTTCTGTAAATATAGTTTTCCAATATGTCCAACAAAAAATAAAAAAACTTGCATGGAAAAAAATTAGATATAATACTGAAAAAAAAAAAAAGTCAATAAAATAATCACAAACAAAGAGTATTAATATTTAAATAATTAAAAATAAAGTATAATTAACAAACATTATTTCACAAGAATAATAAATATATGTAAATTTACATAGTAATTATAAAAAATAAAAAAAACATAAAATAGCATTTAAACAGTCAACTATAGTAGAGGTTTCCTCATTCTTTACAGTAAAACGAAGAAAAGTCAAAACTTATTAGGCTAGCTAAACATTAGATGATGAGAGTTTATGACTTCATTTTCTTATTTTACCCTCTATAATTAGCTAGATATCTATTATATATATATTATAATGGTCTCTCTGTGAGTGAAAATAGGTAAGTTGTCAATTACATTGGTAAATTATTCAAGGCACCTGTCAGATTAGAAAAAATATGCAATTAAAGCTTATGATATTATAATAATCTAAGGTTACCATATTATTCATAAATCTTTTAGCTTAGTCAATCCAAGTCAGAGGAGGACAAGAATCTAGCTTGGGGAGAGCTATTCTTAAATAAGAATTATTTTAACAAATGATATTAAGTAATGGAAAAGCACTTATTAATCAAGTCTTAGACCCTTTTTAGCTTTTGATAAAGAAAAACAATAGCACAAACTTTAAATGATAAGATAATAATTTATTAACACAAACAGTTAATTAAAAAAGGCTAATAACTTTAGGAAGTAATTTTTTCCTCCTATCAATACAATTAATTAAAATAATAAAAATTACATTGCAGATGAAATAAAATTTGGATCAAAATAATATATATTACTAAATCATTTTATGCCTACATCTCTATCATAGTTTCAAGTTTTTTTAAAAATTTTATCAACACATCTTTCATCTCAATTCCACCAATATCCCAATAACTCTGATATATACAAATAATATAAAACTTATAATTAGTTTATCTGGCTGATTAAACATCAATTGAAATATTATATATAGCAATTTATTTGCTGCTGTCCTTCATGGAAGTTATGAGATTTATTTTCTATTATTTATCTTCTTTATTGAATAATTGATCCTTATATATATATATAAGCAAATTAAAATCATTAATGAAATTATGTTTTCAAGTATTCAATAGTTCATGTCCCTTTGGAAAAATTATAAAAGATTATTAATGTATGAGCAGATGTTATATTCAAAAATGATGTTGCTAGATGTAAAATGCAGATGTTAAAAATCATACATGCCATTTACATTTATAAATAATAATATTGGAATTTTGATAAGAAAAGATTTTATCAATATTATAAATATTCAAATGATTCCTTAAAACATATATATAATAATTTTACATGGTATTTAACATAAACCTCAAACCATTAATATTTGATAAGCAAGCAATAAATACTCAATACTATTTGATTGTATGATCTATTTGCTTGAGGATTAGCAGCCACATACCAACAAAAAAGAAGAAGATAGGTATACAATGTTTGAAAACATGAAAATGTAATTTATTTAGAAAACAAACCTGAAAATAATATATTTAGTGATCAAACAATGACTAAAAACAAACATTTTCAATTTCTTAACAAGACATTAATCAATATTTTTTCATTACATTCCTGTGACATTCATAGTATTTTTAGCATATGAGGTTGCTTTTTGAAATTTAATTTTTTATGGATTTGTGTTTAGTCTCATCACTAAAATATTATTTTTTTCATCTGTGTAGAAACATCTTTTGGATTTCAATTCTTATGGATTTATCAGTTTTACTTAATTTTTTATGGATTACATGATTCAATTTTTGTTATGTTTGTTAAATACTTATTCATATTGGTTTGTACTTTAATTTAAAAATTGTGTTTGCCCTTATTACTAAATTCATTTATTCTAGAATATTTGTTCTGACTACACTGATTGAATATATTTGTTTTTCAATCATTGTTTGATCATTAAATATATTATTTTCAGGTTTATTTTCTAAATAAATTATAATATTTTTATGTTTTTTATTTTTATTTCTTTTTAGTTTTTAATTTTTTACAAAAAAAAAAAAAACTTATTAACTTTTTCTTTGCTACATTGGTATGTGGATATTGACTTGACAAAATGGGTATAGCATACATTCAACTAATACTAAACACTCTTTCTATGATTTAATGAAAACTAGTATTCTTGAACAAATAATGATTTAAAAGCATATCCAACTTGATATATTAATAACACAGAATTCATATAATAAATATTGCAAAATCAAATGCATAAAACTGACTTCTTTTATTATGATTACCATATAGATATTAGAATATGAAATATATTTTTTAATCATATATATAGTTCTAAGTTACTCACATCATGTAATAAAAACATTGTCATATTTAAAACATATATGTGTGAAAAGATTTCTTAGCACTTATCTCTGGTTTTCTTTAGAACAAGTCCCTATTATACACATTCCTCATTAATATTGCAACTATGCAACATTGATTTTAGAAAGTATATATTATTATATATAAAATACTACCAATTTTTCATACTGATATATAAAGTGAATAAAAACTTACTGTCTACTTTTTATTAAACTCAATACAAATCCACTTATTCCATCAAACATTTAAATATGCCTTTTCCTCACATTTAATATTAAAAATAAACAATGTCTAAAAAAATGTAATATGTGAATATTTAATTATCATAATCTATAAATAATTAGCATTATTTCATTCAAATGTACAAATGATGTAAAAATTGTAGCCAATTTAAATTATTTTAAGATGATATATATAGTAATATTTAAAATTGAAAAACAATAAAAATTGACTTTTTTTTCCTCACGTGTCATAGCATCAGCCGGGAAGCGAACCCGCTAACCGGGACAACTGCTTGTAAAGCAGCTGTCGCTGACCTCTCGACCACCAATGCTTGACTTTGAAATCTTTTTAATATATGAAAGGCAATTCTTTTACCTTAGCTATTTAAATGCACATGCCATTACAACATAATAAGCATTTTAAAACATATAAAGATTGATAAATAAAACTACAATTATTGTTATATCATTTTGATCTGTTTTCAAAAAATATTTTTGAAAAAAAAAATAAATCTTTGAGATGTAAAGACATGTATATATACAATAAAACAACTTAAATGAGCAAAATAAAACAATCATTTGTTCACACATACATTAACATCAAAACATACTTAAAATTAATAAATCGTTCTATTGATTGTTCTTATTACAAGTTCTTGTAAAATTAAAATTATGTAAATTGAATGGGTAAGTGATTTATTTGTTCAATATCTTTTAAAATTATTTCCTTCAATGATAACAATAAAATCTACTTTTTCAGTTTAAATATTTGCACTTTACTTTTAAATATATTTTAATCATCATTATAGATATATTTATATTAATGATCATGATAATAGGACTCTAGATATACTACTTGGAAAATAAGCAGTTACGCTGTTCAGCACTTCATTGCAATTAATATTATTTCAATTGACACTATAGCCATTTTATTTGCAAATATTAAACTAATAATACAATTATAAAAAATACCAAACATTAACATTTATAATTATAGCAATAAAAAAAATAATAAACTCACAGACTTGATTCTTAAATCAATCTGAAAGTTGATGATCTCCTAAAATGGAACAATAGATTTATAGTTTTAAACTATAATTAAATACTGAATTGAAAATTGCAAGACATATCAAACTATGCGAGCAATTATTATGTATTGAAAATAAAAATGATCTGAAGTATGACAAAGTGAGAAAATAAAGACAATATTGGGTGCCAATATAGTCAGTATACTACATTTCAGTTTCATTTTTATCCACTGCATGAATGATGGGAAAACTAAACGATAAATTTTTTTTTAAAAAAGTTATTCCTCATTTGAGGTACAAATTAATTGTAAATAAAATGCATAATTTCAAACCACTTACCACATGTAATTGATATATTTATTTCAAATTGTTATTATTTGTCTTCCAAATTTTTAATTTTCTTATTTATCTTTGATAAGTATGGAAAAAATAATATCAATTGTAAATGTTAAGTCTTACAAAAATAACACTAAAAGTCAAAATAATTGTAAAGCCACACATTTTTCACAAAAGAAACTGGATTTGTTATTCAATATAAATTACAATAAAACAAATAAAAATGAACTGACTTTGTAACAACAAATAAAAAAAAGATAGGAATTTTTTAAAATTTTGATTACTGGTCATAAACAGAGTGAATGTCACAAAGAAAGCCTAGTAAGAGATTTAATTCACTGCTGTTTTGCAGTCACATTCCACAGCATCTGTGATCCAGATGAGACTGCAATAGTTCAATTGATGTGCCTCTCATCTTCTTCAGACTTTTGAGTTTGGCTTCAGTTCATGAATGTTCAATGATCTTGGTGTTTATTACAATTACTGGATCAACATAATGCTTTTGATGATTACAGTCCAATGCCTGAATCACCGGGTTACCAATATAAGAAAATGTTTCATTTTGCAATGATAGACTACATATATACATGTTTAATTTTAAAAAAAAAAATGAATATTTTATTATCATACAAATATAAACACATTTATTTTTAGTATTACTTTGCAAAATATATATATATCTTAATACTATAAATGAAGAACACAAAGTTTACTTTTAGATTTCTTTATAAAAATATTGTAATGCTATAAATAAAGAACATAATTTTTATTTTTAAACTAATTTGAAAAAAAAAAAATAATAATAATGCAATGCTGAAAAATGTTTCATTTTAACTTTTTTTTTCAAATTTTTATTTGCTGTTCAATTTTTTCAACAATTTACATTTATATTTATGTGTGAACAGTACATTGAATTTAAAATTTATCAATTAGTTTTCCCAACATGGCTTCAATGGATCCATGCAGTGGATAAAAACAGAAACTGAAATGTAATATGATGACTATATCAGTATACAATATCCCTTGATTAAATTACTTTTTATATATCTGGTTCAAATAGATTCTAACATTTATAATTAATGAATGCATTATCATGATTGAGTTAAATTAAGTCAATGACATCATTTTATATTATATACTAAATTATAATTGTTTAATTTTTAAATAATGTATTTTTATTGAATCAATTAATTATCTTTAAATTTTTTTGTTTTAAATAAAATTGAGATAACTAATAATTTTTACTAGTCATTTATTAAACTAGAGACTATCCACTTCATAAATATTTCTGTAGTGTAATTTTCACTACACCACTCACACACATAGTAGTTTGGTTTCTATCTGCTTTTAATATCTTGTGGAGGAATATATTCATAAACATATGATCAAAGACATGTGAAAAAGATGTATGATCATATATCTTTTTCACATATCTTTGGTCATGTGTGTTAAAAGCGGATAGAAACCAGTCCCTACCTTGCATGAGAATGGTGTAGTGAAAATTACACTATAAAAATATTATTCATTATTGAGCTAGTTGTCTTTTTTTCTTCTCAAATTCATACACCAACATATATTTTTATAATATTACCAAATTCACCACTATTTTATTTTGCTGTAATATCTGGTATAAATGCAATTTATCCATCCTACTATGAACACTTTTTACCAGAAAAAAAAAAATTGTATATATACTTTATCAATTGCAAAGCAAGATAATATTGACCACAAGAGTGACTAAATGATGATTACTAAACATCACATACTGTATGGAGAGTTTTGCCTGTTTTAAATGATGATTACTTTGGAGGAAACAGTTTTAATAATAATAAAAAAAGAGTAGACAAATAAGTTTAAAAATGAGAAAAAGATTCATTTTAGTTCAAGGATTTTAAATTTTTCTGGTATTGTCTCTAAAGTTCAAAAATTCAAAGGTCAATTATTTAAAGTTCGAATAATAGAATCGGATTTATGTTCTTTAAAAAAACGCTTTGACATATGAAAAAAAAAGATTCAAGTTTTGTTTTGTTAAAATGTCAAATTTATAAAAAAAGATTTTTGTATTGTAACAAATATTTTTGTTATGATAAGTAATAAAATAATTTTTAAAAAATAATTAGAAAGATGATAAATACAATTTATTAATTTTTAAACAATGCTTATATAACATTTGATTTAAATTTTTTATAAAAAGCTCATGCTCTTCCCAGTGTCTTCCGGCTGATTTGTGTTTTACAATCCTCATTAGCTGCCAAATTATGAATAAAAACAAATAATCATAATGGTGCTTGATGGCTATAGATACATGGTGTGCGCCGTTTATCCTACACAAGTTAGCTTGGATTAATTATTTATTTTTAGGCTACGTCATTAAACGTGAATTGCCGTTTCTGGATTGTCTTTAACCTATGTCAAAAAATTAAGCCTGCACATAGTCTTCTCCTGAAATATCTTTCTTTTAAGAATATAACTTAAATAATTTGAAATATAAAGCAACTAAAGAAATTGAAAACTGGAAACTTTTAAGGATGGATTTACAGCATTTTAAATACTGACTCCATAATGTAAAAACAAATAAATGAAGACAAATGTTAAACTTAGCAAAAGGGATTTTAAACGGAGACTTTGATAAAACTTTTGTTTTAAGTCAAGTCATCTCAAGGATGGTAATATTTATGTATTTATTATTTATTTTATAACAATAGAATAGTGTCTTAATATTTTATATATGTCTTATTGTTTAATAAATAATTTTTTTTTGTTATTTATTAATTAGCCTCCTGTCTCTCTTCCCATAAATTCTGACCATTTAAATATGATAATTTTGTAATAGCTAGAGAGATAAGAGTTCATACTCTATCAAATTTAGTAGTGGTATGATTTAATAATGCTGATGGTGTAGAATATCCTCCCATGGATTTTCCAGTATTGGACGGCACTCTGGTTTGAAACCTAATATAAATTCTTAATCCATAGAGGATCTAATTTTCCTTCAGTTAATTAGGAGTAATTTAATGGTCTGGAAAGGTGATCACAGTTTATAATATTTTTATGAATATAGCTAGGTCTGACCATTAATATAATTTATGATTAAATTAAATTGTATTTTCCTCCCATCTTATTTCATTTCTGTTATTTGGATTTAAGTGTGATATCTCAAAAATTATTTTTTATTATTAAAGCATTCAACTTTTCATATCCAATAGCATTATTATAATTTATGCTTAACTTTGATGATCTCTTTATCCAAATGGCATGATTGTTACAATATATATGTATACTTTTACGTTTTGACTGTCTTGCAGTCTTCTTCAGAGTCACTTTTATTTGAATTTCTTAAGTAAAATTGTAGGACAGTCGAAATCAAGATTTTGTGTGCATATATATACATAATAAAAAATTTGTTTTTGCTAAAAAGTGTTCAAAGTAGGGTGGTTAAACTGCATTTATATATTTTTACATCTTATAAATTTAAAATTTCGGTGAATACTAATTGTATTTATATGATGACTGTTTCCATCATCTAATATTAATATATAGGGTATACGAGCACAGACTTTCACATGACCCACCACTCTCCACACTATCTCAAAACACTGATACACTTGAACACATATATGTTGAAAAGATAAATAATCACCAATATATGTATTTCATGCTAAACCAGCAATCATCAGTTGGTACAGATTACCATCTCTACACATATATGCTAAAAGTGCTCAGCTATATATTAAGATAGCCAAACCTCATACTTTAATGGACAGGCTTCAATCTACTCCACACTCCAACTCTTCAACCGTCCAGCCAATTGAAAATCTGATGATGGAATGCTCAAAGGCCACCCTAAGACTGAGATTCTTCAGCTGGCCTTCATCCCTTGTATATGTATTAAATGGATTATGTCCTGTACATGAGGGGTCAGATTGACCTTAGGTCAACATGGGTGTGACAAGAATCTCTGCCTTAGGGTGGCCTTTGAGCATTCCATCATCAGATTTTCAATTGGATGGATGGTTGAAGAGTTGGAGTGTGGAGTAGATTGAAGCCTGTTCATTAAAGTATGAGGTTTGGCTATCTTAATATATATCTGAGCACTTATGGCATATATGTGTAGAAACGGTAATCTGTACCAACTGATGATTGCTGGTTTAGCATGAAATACATACATTGGTGATTATTTATCTTTTCAACATATATGTGTTCAAATGTATCAGTATTATGAGATAGTGTGGAGAGTGGTGGATCATGTGAAAGTCCGTGCTGATATATCCTATATATTACATATATAGACACAGGTATATAATAAGCCTGTGTTTTTCAGTTATTATATCTAATATTAAATGTTTTTAGAAAAAATTAACTTTCTTTAAATTTTCCAATTACATTGCACTGTTACTAATAGCAAACAAGTTTGTGTGCTATTACTAACAGTTAAATGTAATTGGAAAATTTAAATAAAGTTAAATTTTTCTAAAGACATTCAATATATAATATTAGATGACAGAAATAGTCCAACATATAAATACAACTAAAATGCCATCATCACAAACTGTCAGATAAACAGTGAATATAACTGTTTGGTAATATAAATATAATTAGTCAATAAATTAATGTTGTTATGATGTTTGACTTAAATTAAGTTATTCAATGAATTGTTTATGAAATTAATTTAGAAATTAACTTTAATTATTTATAGTACTTAAGTCTTTTGTGTTCCTTTCCTATACATGACAAGCTACACTGATGTTATAACCAATTCAATTTAATTTCTATTAAAATTTATTTATGTATTTGTATAATCTTTTGGATATTTTCTTTTTTAAGTGCAGTTAGAAATGGCCAGGGTCTGAGGAGAGTGTGGTAGATGATGATGATAAATGATGAAGGGCATGGCCACCCACTTCCGTTTCAAATTATTTGTGCATATTAAGATCATAAAATACAATACTTTTACCCAAGACAAAGAAATGTTAGTTGTTTAAAATGAATAAAACTATCCTGAAATCTTAAATTTGATAAATTATATTTATTATTATTATTATTATTATTATTATTATTATTATTATTATTATTATTATTATTATTATTAATAATAATAATAATAATAATAATAATAATAATAATAATAATAATAATAATAATAATAAAAAGATAAAACAAAAAACTAATAATGAGCACTATAACAGTAAAATAAATATCAGAGCTTATTAGTTAATTTAGTTATTTTGGAATAAAATTATAAACTCAATAATTAAAAATTATATATTGTTATGATTTAATGATACTCTTCAAAGCTAATTCATAATATTCAGTAATATAATAATTTGATTAAAATGTCAGTAATTATTAATAAAGAAATAGATTGGCATGTTCCATTCAACTTTCATTATATCACCTCTTTTTATCACATCATCGTCAACCATTATCAATTCACTGCAGGATGAAGGTCTCTTCAAGTTCAATCCATCTTCTTCGATCTCTATTCTCTCTTTTTCATATCACCTCTGCATATTTCCTTATTTCATTCCATCCATATCACATATGATCTCTTTCTGGGTGTTTTACAATCTCCTGAAATCCAGTTTAAGATTTCAACTGTCCATCTATTACCTTTTCTAGCAATATGTCCAGCCCAATTCTATTTCATTCTCTTAATTCTTTCAACCATGTCAGAAACTTCCCCACATATTCCATTTTGAACTCTTCTTGTTACTCCTAGCATGCATGTCTCCATACTTCTTTTAAGTGATCTGAAGTCTTTGTATTACTTTTCTATTAAGTGTCCAGTCTCAGATTGATAAGTAAGAACTGGTAAAACACATTTATTAAAAACCTTCCCTTTCAAACACATAGGCATACTTATAATGACATAATTTTCTTAATAAGATTATTCAAATCATTTTCATTCACAACTAAAAATAGTTGGTATTTTTCTGTCAAACTAAATATACAATTATCTTTACCTATATGACTTCTCTTACTACATTCAGTAAATTTAATAGATAAGGTAGTAAAATACAATCTACTTTACTTCTTTAGCCAAAAAAAAAAACCTCTGCTTTATTATAGTCTATATATATTCTTACTATGTCTCAGGATTGTGTTTTAATAACAATTAATAAAAATGTGATTGTAAATGAGATGTAATATTTCACTGAAGTAATATTTACCATAATGTCAAAAACCAAGTTTTAAAGTTTTTATTTCCAGATTTTTAGTTGATACAACTAAACTCAAAATCAAAAAAGGGTGATAATTCTTCTGGTCTTTTTTAGATAATATGCAAATATTTAAAACATGGCCAGAATTTACTCTCATTAATACCATCTTCAATCAACATAATTATATTTTAATACAAATGTTTAGTCCATCCACTACACTTCTCAAAAATAAAAAAAGTTTTTTACTATTTTAAAAGATTAAAAGATCACATAACTTTATTTCACTAAGTAATCAGATATTAAATAAAATTTAAATCATTTTTAGTCTACAAAAATCAAAATCCTGAAAATTTTTGCTAAATTTTTATTACCAATTATTTAAAAATGTAATAAAAAAATAATCCTTAATTATGTTAAAGAAAATTATCGATTTTCTAATTATGCTTTTAAATTTGAAAACAAAAATTGTTAAATAACTTAAATGTAAAAAGTAACATGATATTAGGGTTTATGTTGTTGTTTTTTTTATTCCTAATTTGTTTTCATTATTATTACTGTTATTTTAACATAAAACTTATGTCATCATTCCATCTTCTAATTTATATTTTTGAATACTAACATTACTCCTAGTGAAATGTGGTCCTGCCTTTTATGAAATCATTCATCATATTATATTTCAGAATCCAATAATAATTAATGAATATTTTCTAGATTAAAAAATATCTCAAATATTCCATGTTATCACGGTCTTTTTCATTCTTGAATTCCTCTAAGATAATCACAGTTTCACTATCTCACTTAAAAAAATTATTAATAATATACCTCATAGATAAGTTCCAACAAATTTCCTTAGTAAAGATTTAATCTTTAAATAAAACCAGTTTATGATTTATACTAATGCAAAATAGAATACTTCATTTATTTCACTGACTAAAAAACAACTTAAAACTGACTTACTAGAGCCTTCAAACTTTTCAATTTTCACAGTATCATAATCTTATTCATGCACTATATGCTACCTTGTTAGATGCAAATTCATCTTCAGTAATAAGAAAGATAATGTATTAAGAATTCTTAATCTTTATTTGAACAATCTTCCTCAAATGTATTTTTTAAAAGTGAATTGCTCAAACAGTTTTATAACGTAAATTTGAATTATCCATCATTTAATTACATTTACATCCTAGCATGGTTTAATACAATGCTAGAGTGTCATGCTTTGGAAGGTGGGTGCTGAGAATTGATTCCAGTATTGACACTTCGTATGCTCAAACTTCGTATGAGCTCTCAAGTAATAAAGCCATTCAAATATTTTACTAAATTGTATTTAAAAACAATTATTATTCTAATTTTAAATAAACATTTTATATTTGTAAAATAAACCAAGATATTGTGCTAAATCTTTTAGAATACAGTAATCGATAGAAGTCTATTAACTAACTAACATAATATCTTGATTCACCACTCTAGATCTATTTTGTAATAGTATTAAAACATCAATTAAATAATATCAATTTCTTAATACTGGTAAATACCATCAAGTATCAAAATAATAAAATGTCATAACCCAGAACTCTTTCATTTAATAATCATTTAATTTGGCACATATATGATTAACTTGGTATAATTTCAACTATGATCTTCATATAAAAGATTTAGTCTTATATTTTAAAAGTTATATGCAAATAATATGAAGGATAGCATTTTTTACCAGGCACCCCCCTCCCCTTATTACAGAAATTAACATTTCAGTTTAATACTTTACAACTCTACAATATTATTAAAACTATAAAATGTAGAATACTATTCCCATGGACATAAAAACAATTAATACACAATAACATTTCAGCCATTTACAATCTTTATTATAAATATTCATTTATTATATCTTATTATTTATTATATATACATTTGATACTCTCCTTAAGATTTACTATCTATCCTTATCTAATAAAGTTCTATTTTAATATTAAAATGAGATATTCATAAAATGGATTCACTGACTTCATAATATTTTAGATGATAATATGCAACTTCTCAAAGAGCATTTTTTTCTTGTTGTTCTTAAATGTGCTATGCATAAATGACAAAAAAAAAAAAAAGTAAATGTTATTGTTATTATTTAGTAAATTTTTGCATGTTTTCAAAGTTCAAACCAAACATATCTGACAAATATTTTGCTCACTTTTCCAGTATTTATCCAGATAGAACCTACATACTGATTTCAGCAGATTTGTTAATTCCTAATGCTCATAAATAATACTAAGAATTGTATAGTCCTCAAGCTATTCTAAAATAATTCTTAATATTAAAAAAAAAAACCTACTACACTAGCAAAAGCTTTCATATTAGAAAATCATAAAATTAGTTAATCATTCAATTAACATTGTAATTACCTTTATATGTGCTTGAAATCTAATTAGTTAATTACTAATATTCAAAGCCTGCAATTAATTTTCCTTTTAGCTCATTAGCATGAATAATTTTAAACTTATAACTAAAAATAACTAATCATTTTTCAATTGTACTTATATACCATAACATTATCAATTAGAATAAATCAATTATTAACACACACACTACTATAAATTTTGTATTATTAATAAAATTATTTTATTATACAATTTCTTACTAATTATTGATATCATTACATATATATACACACAAACAAATTTATATCAACAAAATATATTGGAATATAATCGACATTTATAAGGTATGCTATATAATTAGTACAAAAAATAGACATTATTAAATACTATATTTAAACTAATCATATATTAAAACATGTGGTTGTTTATTTACTTTCTAATGATTCTCTGGTTTTTAGGACACTGGAATTAATGTGTCTCAAATTTCTAGCAGCTGTAAAAGAATTTAGTTAACAGTCTAACAAGGCTTCTTAACATTATAACAGAAGTTACAGAAGCAAATAAAGAATATTATTTTGACTGATTACTTTAGAACTATTACTTTAAAACTCTGCAGATGAAAATCTAGAAAATGACTGACGTAATATAATAAAGGAAATTGAATTTATACACTATACATAAGCATGCAAAAAATAATCATCATTAAAATCCAATTTCTTGAAGTGTATGTGCACATATATATGTATACTTTTCTCCCAACTATTTATAATCCATAGAACAATTTCCTTTTAAACATTATTGTTCAAGAGCTTCTACTGTAGTAACTAGTGTGTTAGCCTACCATGCTTCTTACAAGGATTTCAAATTTGGTCTAGTACTATAAGATTTTATTAAACAGTTGAGAATTTTATAATCAAACTCATATCAACAGCAATCTGGCAAAAAATAAATGACTAGTGTGAGACATCATCTTAATTTCTATCAATGATCTTCTGAATAAGTACCATTCATAATGGAATCAGATTTATAATTCTATATTTGATAATGTCCTCCTGAAAAGTATCAATTCTAAAGCATAACAAGAGTGCCATCTAGCATAAGCTTGAGTAATCAATGATTACTAGATGTGTATAAAAACTTCATCTTAGTATTGAAATTCCCATTTTAAGATTGGTTTCTGGTTTTTGGAGCTTGGGCTCAAAGATGGAAGAAATGTACATATATTTACTGAACTGGATCCAGATCTATATTACTGACTTGGGTTCAAAACTTTTAGATGATTTAAATTTTAAGTTTTTAGTTTAACAGATAAAACAAGAGTTAAATAGCTCAACAGATACAATGAATTTAAAAATTTATTGCTGAATACATGTCTGCATTCCTTCCAACTTTGAGTCTCAAGTCTCAGTAATAAAGATGATAGCCAGAAATCAGGTTGAGGAAGAGGATGTAAATATTAAGAATACTCAAACTCATGTTGAAGCTGAAAATTTGGTGGATTTTGTTATTAAAAAGAAAGAAAAAAATTAGTAACTAAGCAATTACTTTGAAACTTATTTGCCAGATAGGAAATTTTTAAAAATATTCACTTGATAGAAAAAATTTAAAAATACAGTATTTGTCCTTCATAAAGCAATAATAAAAAATATATTATTTGCAAGATATTCTGCTAAACGCATGTTCTTTTTTTTCTTCAATGCTATGAAGTAAAAAAAAACAATTTAACATTACAAAATTTGTTTTAAAAATGGTTAATATTAATGGTCAATGGCTTTTATTTATTACCAATGCAGGCACAAGCTTCCTGGACAATATTAATGAAGCTGTTATTAGTGATTGATACTTCACTCAGAAATATAAATTCAAGTACCTGTAGTTAATATAATAATCAATCAGTATCATTTAAGTGAATGAGAAGTCATTTCCATAATCATACTTTTTAAATTGTAATCCAAATGGGGAAAAATGTTCTGTTTCATTAGCATGATTTAAGGACAAAGATAATACAATATATACTCTATAATAATAATTCAATTTATTGTTAATTTTTTAAAACCTTTGGTGAAGCTATAATTTTTATATTTTCATATATGAGTTTATTATATTTAAATTTTAATTGTATATATATCTTTTTTTTTTTTTTAAATAAATGGAACTAGCTTTTCTTTGTTAAAAGAAATACTCCAAAATAACCTTCATTGAAGAGTATATGTGTTAACCTTAGGATGAAGGAGATATCATCATCATCATCATCATCAACAACTATTATCAATCCATTGCAGGATGAAGGTCTCTCCAAGTTCAACCCATCTTCGATCTCTAGCCTCTTTTCTTCACATCACCCCTGCACACTTTCTTGTTTCATTCATCCATCTCACATGTGGTCTCTTTCCAAGTCTTTTACAATCTCTTGGAATCCTATTTAAGATTTCAATTGTCCATCTTTTAATTCTTTCAACAATGCCAGTAACAGGTGTTTGCTATCTTAACCATATATTGAATTTTCAATATCATATACCCATGGTTATTTGCATGTAGTTTATTTTTATCCATTTTAACTAAACTTTTCCTTATCAATCCACATTTTTAAATCATCTATTTCTTGGAACCCAGTCAAATCTTCAAACTCTCTATGATGTCTTACTATATGCCCTACTCATCACAATTTTTTGTTTCATATACCATGAGATTATATGACATACTTTACTTTTATGTTTAAAATACTTGACATCCTAATGGAACAGTTTGTCTTTTAATATTTGAACCCAGAATCTGTTATTACTTTCAATATGAAAATTTCTTTTTTTAATTCCTTTTCTTTTTTACTTTTTATTTATTAAAAGACTTCAATATCTCATTTTAATTTGTTTCTTATCAATTTTCGTGATTAATCTTTTAAATCTTAACAATAGGTATTTATATGTCAAAATATTTTTTATTACCCTATAGAACAATAGCAATTTTCTTTAGAAATGAATATTAAATCATTTCAATAACATATTCTATTCTTAATTTCCTTTTTTTTTTTTTCCTTTCTTTTTTAAAAAATATTCTATGCATTTGTTAATACTTTCTAAAACTTTATAACTTCTTTTGAGATATTAAACTATACTATTTCACTTATTCATTACAAATATATTTTCATGCAAATCAATCTAAACAGGACAACTTTTATAAATGAAAGTAAAGCAAATAATTTCAAAACTCTTATCGATAATTATAAATCAAATAACAATGTGATAAATTTTGTAGTGGGCATCTTAATTCAGAAACTTCAAATTAAAATACATTAAATTGATTTGATAAAAATAATTATGTGACTAGTATATAAATTCTGGAAGAGGTATGATTGGATTATTTTGGGTTTTCTATAATAGCATATTCCATTTCACTGTAATTTTTAAATCTGGATTGTTAAATGAAGTTTCATAAATTTTTTATGTTTAATAATTAAGTGAAAATAAGTAATTGAATAATTTATTGCTCCGAATTTTTTAAAAAAAACTGATCAGTGATCCAGAACGTGCCATTCTACTAATGTTGTGTTAAATCGTACTGTATTATTTAATAGTTTATTTATTTTAAATTGCTTAAAATTTACTAAAGAAGACTGAAAATTATCTTCTTTGGATCTACATATTCTACCATTAAAAATATTGACAATTAAGTTAAAGCCTATGAATTAAAATGTGAGTCAGTTCTTTTTTCCCTAATTCAATATGGTCACATTCCACAAGCTGTTTTATTATTAGAATATAACCATTCTGGTTTATTGTTTTCCTGAAGGTTTGTGATGATATTTTAGTTGTATATTGGACTATTTCCATCATGTAATATAAGTATTGAATGTCTTTAGAGAAATTTTAACTTTATTTAAATATTCCAAATTTGTGTTATTACTAACAGTTGAATGTATTTGGAATATTTAATAAAGTTAAATTTTTTCTAAAGATATTCAATACTTACATTAGATAATGGAAATAGTCCAATATATAAATACAATTACAGTCTGTTTTATGTTTAGTGATTGTCATACAGTTTTTAATTTAATTGATTTAGAAATTAATGTTTAAAAA
This sequence comes from Epiperipatus broadwayi, assembly GCA_028023455.1. Lineage (NCBI taxonomy): Eukaryota > Metazoa > Onychophora > Udeonychophora > Euonychophora > Peripatidae > Epiperipatus > Epiperipatus broadwayi. Next base: position 3,328,002 of record JAQFVV010012483.1, read on the forward strand.
AAAAACATCAGCAGCTTTATCAACCTATGATGAAAAACAAAAATCTGAAAAAACTTTTTGCTTAATAGTTGCTCATCTTGAAAATGTAAATCATTTTAAATATATTGGAAGCTTTTTAGATAGAAAAATAAAACTTGTAGTGTAGCATATGATTAATAAGTTGTTGCGGTATTTGACAAGTAACAAGGATATTTCAACATAATGATATAATTACCTCATCTAAATTAATTATATAGAGAATTTTTATCCTGTCAGATTTATTATGTCCTTTTATTTATTACTATAAATATAGTGAAAAAAAATTTCATTTTAAAAATCTGTTCTTATATATAAACTATATGTCATGCATGGTTTGATAGAATAGTACAGTGGCAGATTCTGGAGCTCAAAATCCATGGATTGTAGCGCTGCTCTTTCACTTCTGGTGCTGAAACTTAAGAATTCCCTAACAATAATCATTCCATTACTACTACATATAAATTTATATCTACATAAAAGCCTTATGAATTAAGTGTGGTTAATCGTTTATTTATTTTTAAATGCTTAAAATTCATTAAAAAAAAATCAGAATATATAATGGGAAGATTGCAAGAAATATCAATATGTTTTTCAGCTTGCTAAATATGATTCCATTAAATCTATTATTATAAAGATCCATTTTCATTGGATCAAGCATATAAAACTGAATAAATAACAATAAATATTCTATTAAGAAAATTTTTTCATCATGGTTTTCAAAGAAGGCAGATTCTGTTTACATGATAATGTTTATATTAAAAACATTGTAGAAAAATTAATACTGCTTACATTCATTGTAAGGATATGGTTAAGAAGGATTGTTGAATTTTTATAAGGAAAAAAATATATACTGCAAAAGAGATTAAAGAACACTAAAGTGACGGATTGAACTTCAATGCAGGATTCTTAAGTTTTTGAAACTATCTAATTATTAATATACCAGTAAACATAAATGCATGCAATACATATGCAACACAATATGATATTAAAATAAATAGAATTCAAAATTCATCTGTAATTTTTTTTTTTTATCTTCATTTCTCTTTCTGGAATTAGAATTATCATACTTATTTATAAAATGCTGCTGATGAAATAATGATTATGTTAATAATTAAAACAAATATATATATATAAACCAAACACTGGAATTACCTAATATAAAGATTTATTCTTTATATGTGAATTGCATTATTCTAGTTTAATGATTCTAGTAATTTCATATCTATCTTTTTCCATCACCCATTTCTAAACTTAAATCAAAAAACCAAACACTGGCTGCATTACCATCTACTTGAAGGCCAGATAGCCAGTCAGGTTTTATACTTTGCAGGCAATTAGTTACCCTCATTATTGCTTAAGGTTAACAAAATACAAGCTTTTCAGAGAATATATCATTACTAATAAATAAAGATTAAATTATACAGAATAATAATAGGTAATAACAGGAATGATACACATTCAAGTGCTAATAATACATTAATATAATAACTAGCACTTAAAAACGTATCACTCCAATGATTACATAATATTTATATACCTTCAAATAAATACGAATCAATTAAAACTCCAATAATATTAAAGTTAAGACAATAAATTAACAATAAAATTTTATATATATTTAGTAAATTTCAGTCTTCTTTTAAAAACCATTTTTAAGAAATAAAGTGACATTTGTTTTAAAATTCCTAGTTAAATAGTAAATCCAACATTTTTTTTTAAAAAATGATTTGATATTTTTAAAATAGAACTTTTTTTTTAAAAAAAAAGAAAAAATAACTCTTTAGAATTCCCTCCCCCCCCCCCTTTTTTTTTGCTTCTACTAATAACATAGAATTTTAATTAAAATTACAAATTAATTACAGCTGCTTTGAAACATTTTATATTGTGTGTGTGTTTTTTTTAATAAGTTACTGTATATTAAAAACAAATTCATTTTTACAATTTAATATAAAGCACAAAAATAAAATTATAATTTGATTCTTCTAACCATATTTTGAAATAACAAAAAAAATATGAACTTTAATTAATAACAATAAACAGCCACTTATAAAAGACTATAGCATTTCCAACATCGAGAGAAAGGTAGAAAAAAAGTTTTAAAAAATAAGCTTTGGATGACTACATGAACATATCTGTGAACCACAAATATGCCAGCATATAGAACATGCTCATCCATTTTTCTGTTTACTTGATATTTTACGATATTTCAACCATAATTGTAGTTCTTATTGGCATATCTTCCAATGAAAACAAGTGACATTGCACTTCTTTACAATGTCTTTGAGATAATTCTTATATTGTAAACAGATGCCCAAGTTTACCATAAAACACCCTTTTTTGAAGATCTTCCATTGTCACTCATTTTACATGTTCAATCCAACAAAGTTGTGATTTTACAATAGTGGACTCAATAGTATCACATCCTGCAAACTAAAAATTGATTGGTTTTATGCTCTTGTCATTATATTTATACAATTTTATAGTTTAAATAAAACTTTTCTAATGCCTTTATACTGCAATGATAGGATGCCCAAGTTTCATTTCCATAGAATTTGGTAAATTATAGCGCTATACATAACTATCTTAATGCAGTAGTTATTTTTTCTATGAAGAAATATTCTATCTTTTAAATTGTTAAAAACAGCAGCAAATTATTGGAGTCTATGTTGAACCTGAACATCTAAGTCCATCTTTCTAATAAAACTATTAAAGTATTTAAATTGCTTTACATTTTCATGATGACAATTATACAAGTTAAAAGTTGCTGGGGATTTTTTTCCATCAATGGATGATAAAGAATGAGTTTTTTCAACATTAATTAGTAAACTAAAATCTCCATATATCGCATTCACAACAATAATAACATTCTGTAAGTTGTTTTTTGAACTGGCAAAAATAGTACAACAATCATCATATTGTTTATCCAGGTAATGTTGAGTTCCATTATTTTATATCAAGTTCTTATAATTGTGCATATATGTTGTAAATAAGATATTCTCACTAGACAGTATACATTTATTGCACATCTGATACTTCCAAATTCTGGTTAAATTCTGAAATCACAATATATATTATAGTAGTTTTCCTACATCTATGACATTTGGTTCCAAGTAGTGTAGCAGCATAGATACTGAAATTCATATAATAATGAACATACTTATTTTATACATATGTAAATTGATCTCTCAATTCTTCATTATTCAAGGGACTTGGAAAAGATACATATGTAAAAACAATAGAATTATAGCATTAAACATCATATGATCACTATTTTTTATGCTTGCACAAGTTGTTAAATCAGAAGCAAATCTCTATATAGTAGTGCCATTCAAGCCAAAATAATCATCTTGCATTCATTGATTACTCTAGAATGCAGTAGATGGTATTAGTGTATGGACAATTTTGCCTCTGTTTAAATTATTATAGTTGAAAAACAACTTTTTAAACATGGGCATCTATCATTCAGTGTTCTTTTGGAAAAAAAAAATAATGCCTTTGAAAATAAACATTCGGATCTCTTTTTTTTATTATTATTATTAATAGCCTCCCAATTATATTGGGGTATATCACTAAAAAAAATTATTATTTAATACAAAATATAGAAAAATAATAAAATTATTTTTAAAAATTATAAATTTTAGAAAAAGCACAAGTAAATGAAATAAGAATAAAATATACAAAATTGAAATAGATAGTCATACTGATAAATTCATAAGTTAAACATATCATTTAGAAAATCGTAATGGGACATATGCTATCGACAAGTCATAAATTGTCCAAATCTAATTTATATAGCTATCTCAAAGTTCATTTTTAGTTTTTCCCCTTGGAGTTACATCAATCCTACTTATTTTTAATTGACTGTTAGTGATTGTGAATGAGTTATTACATATATGCAAATTTAAACTATTAAATATAAAGCAATATACTTTTTTAATTTTTTGATCTAATCGTGTACTATGACATAAGTTAATATAATTTATCAAAAATAATTGTAGATTTATTGTAATCTTCTATTTCTATCTTCACCATGTTGCTGCAAATAAGTTTCTACAAAATTATCAAGTTTATATATATAAAGTCATGTTTTTAATTATAAATAAATCTTTTTTAAAACATTTTTAAACAATAATAGCAATTAACATAACTAAAATAACTTTCCAAGTCCTCAATTCTATTTCCATCCCTACAATAATAAATGAATTCTGTAGTATGCTCAAAATCTATCTTTAAAATGACTATATTTAAAGAAAAATACTAAAAAGTAATTTATTCTGCATCTAGCTTAGGAAACATTTTGTATTGTATATAATCAAGTAGACTTTTCAAAAAGATTTACTATACTAGGTTAGAAAAAGCAAGTTAAAATTTTGAAGAATAATATTAAGTAGCTGCTAATTGGATTATTATTGGAGTGATATCTTTTTAAATGCTCACTATCCATATTTTTTTATTATATTCAAATCATATTTTAAGCTGACATTTTACATAAAGATTAAAATTAAACATTTTTTTAAAATAAAAAATATCCCAATGAAGAAAAATAATCATAAATAACTCTCTTCACTATAACCCATAATTGGATAAAGTTGAATTAGAGAAATATCAAAATTTATGAAAACCTCATAGACCAAAATTACAAACTTATAAATTATGCAGGACTGTAATGACTTGTTTAGCTTACACATAATTTTCATTAAGTTTCAATTTATATCATTTTATTTGTGAACCATCCAAACAAGCATGAATAATCAAAACAATAAATGCCAAATGATTATACCAAACTGATTTTCAGACTAATTGTTGATATACAGATAAGAATTGTTTTTTTATTCAGTAATCTTACTTTTGTACAGTTAAGTAAATGTTCTTTTTACCACATAGGTTCATCAATTTACACGAGCGCTCTCCCAACACCACTCATATACATTACACGAGCGAAATGCCCAGGCACCATTCTTTTATATACATTACACGAGCGAAATGCCCAGGCACCTATATTTAAGTTTATGTTCAGCTCAGCTCAGTGGAAAGCTATAGGCAGTTCATAAGATATATGATGATAAATGAATAAAAGAAGAAATATCACAAAACATTTAATAGAATGTAAATTCCTTTGTTAATTAATTGTATGATAAAGAATCATAATGTTTATTGGTACAGTTTATTAAAATATACTTTAAACTTAATTTCTTCCTTCATCCAAATATAACATATATCAGCTTGCTATAATTATAATACTAAACAATTCTATGACTTGGCATATCATAATCTAAACATCTACTTTAATGCCAATCAAGAAATAAACAATAAGATCTCAGGGAATTTAACAAACACAGTTGAATTAAATGAAATACATTGGCCCATAAATTATAATTCTAAAGTATGATAAAATGTAATGAACCATCAAACATCACATGACCACCATCTCTATACTAGCACTACTGTATGGGGAGTTTTGCCTTTGTTTACAATAAAATGTAATGAAACAAATTGACTAAAATATTCTACTGTGTTTCAATAATAAGATAATGACAGAAATAGGGTATTTTAATCTCATATCATCATCTAACAAATATACTAACTTGGCAACCCTTCTAATACATTTATCCAGTGGCAAATGTTCCTTATAATGTTTGGATTAAGAAAACAATATTGTGAGGCACCAGCAGATTTAATATTATAACTCTAAAATAATATATCTATTTTATAATAGATTTATGAAATGTGGAGATGTGGAAATGGAAAACACGAATGTATACAATAATAACTCAAGATACAGTTTTAAGATTTTAAATAAATAAAACAAACCATTTATTACACTTAAATAAATTTGGTTTAACATGATATTTACAATTGAAATACTTGTCTTACAGATTTTTAAATTATCAAATAAACTTTGAGCATCAGTTTGGGATTATCCCTACTATCAAAGCAAATTAACAACAAAACTTAAATATTCTGACTTCGAACACATGTTTTGCCTACATGTTTCATCTACATGACACTAAATAAACAATGTTATATTATTAGCACAAAAAAAATACTTTTGAGAGGATATTACTATTGATTAATAAAATAAATCAAATTAATTATATTTGGCTCTCAACAAAGCAACTTTCTCTAATTGACTAAATAATCACTTTCAATTACGTATACCTTTCATGCATAGCAACAAAATCATGTTCATTCTGATGATTTGATGATTTATAACCATTATTTAAATAAATACACTGTATTTTAAAATATTTATTTTCCGTTTTAATCTCAATAACTTTATACTTCTATTTAAATGAATGTAATGTATTTCAAAACATTTATTTCTCACGTTAATTTCAATAACTCTATACTTTATATACGCGATATTATTTATATTACGTGTGTGTGTGCATGTTCAAGCAGCAATAATATAAAATAATCATTTCTACAAACTCTCTATTCATTAAGAAAATATCATACAATTATTTTATTTCGGACAATGTCGTAATTCATCAATAAAATAAGACACTAATATTACATCAAGAATTAATTTAACAATTTTTCTGGCCACATATTAATTAACACAGAGCTATATTTTCATGATTATACAGACTATACGTTAATAGGGAAATCTAAATGAGGAGCAGATAAACTTTTACTGAACATTTCTACAATAATTCATCTGATTCTAAATACACTGTTGGTGGGGAACCTTTCCTCATCACCAAGAATATAAGAAAAACGTCACATAACTTCATAAACATCATTTAATCATACTTCAACAATAACTCATCTACTTCTAAATACACTATTGGTGGGAACTTCTTCCTCATCACCAGGGCTCTAAGAAAACATCACTTAACTTCAAAAAATATCATTTAATCATGCGCATATAATATAAACTAGGCTCTACTCATGGAAAATTATTAACATATACTAAATAAGCAAAATCTTTTATCCTTACAAACATTAGAATGCAATCAGATTTCTTTCCATTCTCAAAGCTTTTCTAAATATCGAACATTATAAATACACGCTGGCAGATAAATACATACTGATAACATACTAATCCGTTCAACTCAGTAGAATACGACAGCATCCGAAATTTATACATAAAATATTCACAAACTGAACTTTATCAAACAAATGTCATAATTGTGCAAAACAGACACACACCCGCGAATAAAAGCATATATAAAATTAACTCTAAATTACACACTATGCAGGCAACATGGTAATTAAATATTGCATTAAGGTATAACTTTTAATTCAGAATAAACTTTAGGTTACTTTTAAAATTTAATAGTTATAATTATTACGAATGAACTTTCTTTCATATCTAGCAAACTATTTCTATTATACGTTCGTTGATTTAAAAAAAGAACAAAATTCTCACTTTGAGATAATAAAGTATACAAAATAAATATAAACCTCTCTAATAATATATAAAAAAAAATATATTTCTTTCTTTTACCTTCGTAAAAGAACAATAAGACATATTTGTACAAAATCAATTTTTACCAGCGTATTCCTCATTTGGATACGCTTCGGAGACGATCTAGAAGGTCAAAATAACCCAAATTATAAATAAAACATAATAATAAGTAAGCCTATCTATCTATAATATACATTAATAATGACAAGCAATAAAAAAAAAAAGAAAGAAACAAAAGTTATTTGTTTTGTAACTTAAAATAAAAGTTCACTTGCAAAGCTCTGCTCCAGGTTTATGAAACAATATGGGACAGATTCCAAACTGAATTTAAATTAAAATAAACTTCTGCAGGATAACTTAAAAAAATATAATCATAACTTAAATATGACCTAGCACCTCCAGTGTTCATAGCCGAGCTATTTGAGTTTACTATATCACATATAAGGAATCAATTTCTCTTTTATTATGACGAAACTATGACATTTTTAGCTACTGTTGAACAGGAATTATTTCACTGACTCCGTAGCAATTTTAAATTATGTATGCAATGATTCTTAGTAGTTTTCTTGAATAGCATTTGACACTTTATAATTTATTATATGCATAGTTTATTTTTAAATATTGCCAATTAAGATACCATGATTCATTAGTAATTCCACAATTAATACTTTATTATTATAGTGCATTTTTTTCTTTTTTTTTTATCGAAGAGAACAGAAATTATCCTGCATTTCAGTCCTTCCATTCAATTTAAGCAAATACTTAATTTGAAGTAACTCACATTTTATTTCCTTTATTTAAAATACATATTATTTCCAGAAATACCAGATAAATAAATACTGTCATCTCTTTATGATGAATTTAAACATGGCTTGATTTATCAAAATATGCATATCCTTAATTTTATGTTTAATCCTCACAAAAACATAACACGGAAAATAGTGAAAAATTAAAATATATTCTGTAAAATAGTTCTGCATGTGTTTTCCAGATATATTAAAAGACACACGTTGGTTAGTGATACAACAATATTCATGCAATTTATTCTTATTTAAAATGACAATTAAATGAAGTAATATAGACTGGACGTTATCAACATACATTTTTAAAAGAGCAATAGTTATGGAAGGGGTTAATTCAAAATGTTTAAATCAAGGAGAGCAAAGTAAACTAATGTACCTTTTTTAAAATTTAGAATTGCATCCTAATTAACTTTTCCCATAATAAATTTCTTAAGATCCTTTTGAAGTTTTACTCCAAAGTCTTTTTTAAAATCAATTTGACTTCAGCAACTGGCTTTAATTTTCACAATAATGAGCCACTGTTTACTGGCTACAATTACAATACAATAATAAAATTAAGAGCGTGCTAATAGCTCTAAACAAGCTTTTTTTTTTTATTTATGATAAATGCTACTACAAGAGAAGGCATTCAAATCATTTTTATCTTGGATTGTCCCCATCCCCAGACCGGTTTCGACCTATGGGTCTCTTCAGTGAGGAGTTGGGACATTAGATCTAAAAAACCAACTCAAGCAAAGCATTTATCTAAAAGATAATTGTTAGAAGAAGATCTGAAAGTTTTAGACATCTACATGTCTTTAAAGTCAGCTCTCCAAATGAAAAAATCAAATGGGCCTGAACTTAATTCAGATAGTCCATATATTAGTAGGCTTAGCTCTTTAATTTAGCTAAAGCAACAACAGCAAAATAATAATAGTAATAATATCAAGTCAGATGTAATTTTACATATTTGTAAGTGCAAGCTATATATAAGTCATGTGACATCTGACTTGATATTATTCCTATTATTATTTTGCTGTTGTTGCTTTAGCTAAATTAAAGAGCTAAGCCTACTAATATATGGAGTATCTGAATTAAGTTCAGGCCCATATGATTTTTTCAGTTGGAGAGCTGACTTTAAAGACATGTAGATGTCTAAAACTTTCAGATCTTCTTCTAACAATTATCTTTTAGATAAATGCTTTGCTTGAGTTGGTTTTTTAGATCTAATGTCCCAACTCCTCACTGAAGAGACCCATAGGTCGAAACCGGTCTGGGGATGGGGACAATCCAAGATAAAAATGATTTGAATGCCTTCTCTTGTAGTAGCATTTATCATAAATAAAAAAAAAAGCTTGTTTAGAGCTATTAGCACGCTCTTAATTTTACATATTTGTAAGTGCAAGCTATATATAAGTCATGTGACATCTGACTTGATATTATTACTAATACATAATAAGCAAATTTTTACTGGAGATCTTTGTTAAATAGCTCTCTTTAGCAAAAGGTCATTTCCCTTCACAAAGTTACTCCCACGCTTCTTTTCTATCTAAGCTAATTACATATTCAAACAAAAATCCTTTCTAAAAAAAAAAAAAAATCACTCTGATTAAATCAAGACAAAAATAATAATAAAATAAATAGCTTTTACAAACTTGAAAGAAAAATGAATATTAATTAACTATTAAACAAAAATGATTAATAATTTATTTAATTTGTAAAATAATTCATTGATTCAACTATCTATTAATCATTGGAAAGAAATATATATTTGTTAAATTATTTAAGATAATTACTGTAATTTAAATGTTTTTATTGTACATGTACTATTGTTTGCTGTTATTAAAAGATGAAAGTGAAATGAAAATGATGCAGTCATACTTGCATACACATGTACTGCAACCTAAATATTAAACTATCTTAACTAAATATAATTGAAATGGCTATTAATTGTTGACAAAAGGATAAGTATTAAAGAATAAGGATTTTGAAACCATTCAACCAATACTACACTAATATAAAATAACCTTGTATCCTTCTGACAAAATATATCAATTCCATTAATAAACAACTCATCTTCCTCGCATTAAATACCCCAATAACCACAATAATAATAATCAATACTTATAAAGTGGTCAATCAACTGCATAAGCAATCCATATCTAAGCTTTAAACAATTTCCAGCAAAAAAATTTAAAATTCTAAAGCTATTTCATTTTTTTTAGTACAATATAACTATTCAATTGAGATACAAAGTATCTCAATTCCTTGTGCCCATTCAGATGGTCACAATATATTAGATGTAATTATGGAGGATTTGAGATAGACTTTCAAGCTCACTTCAGCTATACACTCTGTTTCATACAACTGATATCCATAACCACACAATGTGAAAAGATAAATGATACATATTTTATGCTGAACTAGTATTCAACAGTTGTTCTAGATCATAGCAAATCTTCAAACTTTACTGAACAGGATTACATCTAAACTCAAAGTATATAAATTATACTTGTATTCAAATATTCTATATATTTTTGTAAATTCTATATTGTAAACATTACTTTTTTAGAATTTTTATCAATTTTATGATTATACTATAAATTTTATAATAATCCACTGGTATTTAAGCATTAACTATTTATGAAGAAGGGAAAAGGTGAAGATATGTATCAAATTTCTAATGATAAAGATGTACCAAATGCTTGAAAGAATACAATAGTGATATTTGATATTTAAGAAATGAAAAAATATTAGAAATTGCAAACCTATCAGTGTTCTATCAATTCTATATAAAATCTTTAACAAAATAATTACAACTTGTTTATAGTGAACTTTGGACTCAAACCAACCAAAATAACAAAATATATTTAAAAATGGTTTTAGTATAGTGGATCACAGGCAAGTATTAAGAGCAATTCTAAATAAGGATCAATGAAAATGAATTACCATTATGCTTTGGATTTATAAATTATGAAAATGCATTTAATTCTATAAGTATTTCAACGGTGATTAAAACTGTAAATCTGTCACATTCTGAACAATATTTATCAAAACGTAATAACAGTGATATGATTACATGATGACCCCAAAAACTTAACAATGATAAAAGTTTATAATAGGCTGATTCCATATCTCCTCAACTTATTACAGCAGTTTTATCAAAAATATTTTGTTGGTTAAAATGAAAAATTAAGGAAATAAAAATATATGAAGATTATTTAAGTCATTTAGATTATGCAGATGATGTATTATTTTTGGCAAATAATGCTTCAAGTTTCATACAATATTGTAAGAGTTATCAGATGAAATTAAAAAAGTAGGATTAAAAATAAATATCAAAAAATCTAACATGATGTTCAATGGATTTTCTCAAGAAAAACAAAACAAAATAAAGACTAGAAAAAGTTAAGAATTATAAATACTTTGATCAGGTTATTAATACAGGTAGAAATAAAATGGATGAAATCAATTATTCAATTAAACTTGGCAGAGAATGTTTGGTAGAAATAACTTAATATTAAAAGAAAATATGCCTATGTATTTGAAAAAGGATTTTTAATAGATGTGTTTTACCAATTCTCAATTATGAATCTGATACTTGGACATATAATATAAGAACAATATAGAGATTTCAAACTATTCAATGATATACAGAAAGATGTTTGTTGGAAGTAATAAAACGATCAAAAGTAAATTGTTTAAATGAAAGAACAAATTAGTATCATTAAAAGAATCGAGATAAAATGATGCTGAGTTGGATATATTGCTAGAATAGATATTATATCAGTGAAGTCTTAACATGGACTAGAAGAAATTGTTAAAGACTTAAAAAAAGACCACATATAAGATAAATAGATAAATTTAAAAAATTTGTTGCTGTGATATGGATAAGAGAGGCTGTTGATCAAAGAAATTCAATTAAACTTAGAGAAATCTTCATCCTGCAGAGAAATGATAACAGTTGAAAATATTGAAATAATGATAAAAAAATTCATTTAAATAAATAATTTATTTTTAAATGAACTCAAAATATCACTTCTTTTATAATATGTTTAAGGTGGTTTAAAAATTTAAGATTGCTGTGAGAACTTCAATTATTAAAATAGTATACGAATTAATTCAGCAGAAAATATAAAAAAAATTATGGATTGTTTTTTTAAAAAGATATAAATGATTAATTTTATCAAAAGGTTATAATAAGATCAAATAATTTTGAAAGCAAATGAATGTGACTACAATCTTTAAGACAAAGGGGCATTTTTTCACTTTAAACATTGGAACTTGAATATAATAATAATAAAAAGGCTTACCTTGTTCTATTAAATTGTGGATGGTAACTGGAAAAAAAAAATTAAATTATATATATTAAAACAACAATAACATATATTTGACATATTTAAACTATGTTAACTCTAATTTAATAAAATTAATAATAGTAATACAGTAAAAACTAAAAAAAAAAAAAAGATTTTGCTTACAAGTTTATCATCTACACAAACAATAAATTTTTAAAATATTATTTTACATAGTTAAAATAATTTTTACAATAAATTCAATGCTAGCCACAGTCAACTTGAATGCATCATGAGATAATTCTCCAGTGAAATATTTGAAATGCTATTGTATTACAAATGAATGTTTGAATTTGGCTTTAAAACATAATGCAAATAATGTTTTAAAGTGGTAATTAATTATAGATTGAAGATACACGGCAACATGCTGTATATAAAATACATCTTTATTAAAATAAATGTGACTCTGCAGTAGTTTTAACAAATTAAAGTATAAATATTTACTTTAATGTAAAAGAATAATTAGACTCATTCAAAATACTATGACAGTTATATGATTAAAGTAATATTCATTATCTATTTGTTACTTAATTTTCACAAAAAAAGATATGGATATTTAATTAAATGATTCACAAGTTAAATCACAGAAATATATCCAATTTTTCCAAAAGGTTAAAAAAGCAAATAATTCTTTCATTCTAAAATTAATGGTTTTTATTTCCATTGTTATGAATAGATTCTTCCCATTTAATTTGTGCAGTTTTAATGATCTTTTTTTATTATTAAAAATAAAAGTCCTAAATTGTTAAATTATTGTTAAAATACACAAAATTTTGCTTGAGATAATTTTGAATTCTAGCATAAGTTTTTTAGCATGTTTCTGATTTTTCACAATTAATTTCAGTGTCAGTCTTATTATTAAAAAAGAAAAAAACATTATTTTGATCATTTATTTCACTGTTCAATGACATATTATTACAATAAGAACTACATCAATTATAAGTCCACAATTTTAAAAGTGTTTATAAAATGAATATAAAGTCCAGCAAATTAAAAGTATAATTTTTTAACCAAATTACCTGCACAGAGATCTTTATTCTAAATCTTTGTAAGGTTTATAAACTAAGGGATACATCAAAATAAAGCATCAACTTTTTCTACTTTGCTGAATCTACACTAGATAGCATTATCTCAAAGGCAATATGCCTAGTTCACATATATATTTCTGCTTAAATAAAACACATACTATTTAATTTTATTCTATCCTAGTCAAAAGAGTAAATATGTCTATGATTATTACAAAACTACGAACAAATAAAAATATAATTAATGATTTAGTAGTAGATATATACAATAAAACAAGCAACTTGATTTGGATTCAAAACATTAAGGTATTTTTGAAATTTGAGGCTAATTATTAGCTAAATAGTAAAAGTATCAAAGATTCAGTTTCATTATGTACAAGTTCCTGATAATAAATCAAGATTAAATTAGGACAGTACTGGATATGGATTATAACAGTCCGAGAAGAATTGGAAGTTTCCTGTCTTACCGTATCTACACTAAAGAGCGCCACTAGGCTACTTGAACCTAGAAAATTTATAGAGTAGGCAGATACGCGCTGTTAAAGATTCAACTTTTATTTATTATTTAGACTGTTAGCCCTTGCCACTAGCTCAATGAGATGCAGAGATTTATAAAATATGAATTATCTAAAAATATTTTCAATATTAAAAAAAAAATTTAAATAAAAGAAGCCACTGCCAGTAATTAACACACAAACAACATTTATTTACGCACATATATAATCATTTAGAATTTGAGGAATAAACATTTATTATTTTAGGTTGGTTATTACATTTTTAAATTGAAATTTTTAGTTTGAACAATCCGCACAGATTTGTTTAATAATATTTTTAAGAGTGTCGAGAATGAATAAACTACATAGATTGAATTTGAAAGAAAATATTCTATCTCTTATTTAGCGTTAGGCCAAAAATTCGCAGCCAAACCAATGTCATTCCATCTGATATATCGATGTATTCGATGCAGTATGAATACGTAATACCATACTGTCAGGAATGTACATCTGAACAGCATGGCTAAGAAGACATTGACTCTCATCCAGACAGGAATGCTACATTTGTCTGGCAAAAAGAACAATTAAAAAAAAACTCCATAGGAAGGGACTGCGTTTTCCATCTTACTATCCCCTTCCATAGTCAAAAAGGGTGTGTACGGCGTATAATGCGATCCTGCACGTAGCGAATCCCATACTACATCTACTAATTACACCAATATATCCATTTACCCAATTTAACTATGAAACAAATAACCTAAGATTAACCCTATCTTAATTAATTAATATAACTTTACAAATCTATATAGCCATTCATGCCCGATTTAAATTTAACATTTATATAATTTCGCACAGATGAATTTTATATATTTTTTTAATGTTGAGTACAGATCGGCTACATAGATTACACGGTTGAAAACATTTCAAAATAAACATAAACGATCAAAATATAAAGTCATTGATGGAATTGCAGAGGGAAATTTACAAAAAACCCAATGGCATTCATCATAAGATGCCACATTGACACCAATAACTTAAAAGACATCCGAATAAATACATTTTAGATACCATAAGGTATCATTATTTACCAAATGTCCATATATTTTAATCAAATATGAAAACAAAAACATAATTAAACATTAACGAATCTATGCAAGTGTCTATACCCAACTTAAATTTAATGCATTTAAATGATTTATACAATAAATATTAAAAAAAAAAGTGGAAATGATTTTTAGCAAACTCAAATGTATAAAAATTAAACATTAATAATTAATTTGAAAACTTAAGTCAGATAAAAGTTCATTTTAGAATTTAGATTGGCTGAATATTAAAAGCTTGTCAAATCTTAACGAAAGTTCATAATTACTTGTAGTACAATTTTTCCATTTATATCTTACAGTAGAAGAGCTCCCGGTTCCTGGTGTCAATTCCCACGAAGTCTTTATCTGAAGATCGGTCTATCTGAAGGTGGCCTTAGCTGGTTCAATCCTGGTATTATTTCATTTCATTTGAAATAAGTGAGAAAGAGTGACAAGTGCGTCTTATCGCCCTTCTCACAAAAACAAGCTGGAACTGTTCTTAATTTCAATATTTTTCCTTTTATACCGATCATCCGGATTCACTGAAGAATGGTTTCCTGTTTCAAATTTTCATTATGGTCCGAGCCTTCATTTGCTTCTATTGGACATCTAATTTATTTTGGTTCCCTTATCTATATTTCATCTGACTTTTTTACATAAGATCCCCAAGGGCTAGCTTGCTTTTCGATAATTAATAAACACATCATTTCCATTTACAAAAATATTTTGTCTTTAGATCTTGTACTTTTTTATAAATTTTGTCTTTAGATCTTGTACTTTTTTATAAAAAAGTACGTTCAAATATTTTTTTCTTTAAAAAGAAAATAATTTTTAAAGTTTTGCATCTGTGCGAATATATACATACATTGAACAACTCTTTAATTTTAGCTTTTAGTTTTTTATTTACGAACTTAAAACCGTTTTTATTCCAATTTTAAATTAATGTAATGGCATATAATACAAAATGTAATAGTATTACCATCTAATACCTTGAATTCTTAACCTTTTAATATATAGTGAAGAGGAATGGGAAAATTTACTTCTAATGTGCCTAGTTCTTTAACCGATAATTCTAAATTAAAATAACTATATATGGAAAATCCATTAGTAATTATTTTTATTGTTAAAAGGAGGTTGCCTTGACAACAGTTTGAGATTGTTGATTGTTATTTATATTGGAATGGCTAAGTGTTGACTGGTTTTAATGATTATATAAAAACTTTAAGGTTCACATTTATTGTGCAGTAATGTGATAGTTTCCTGATGCATGGAAAACCAGATTTCTTAAAATTCAGATATCTTCATGGATGTGTTGATTAAAATAAGAATAAATTGTATCCAAAACAATGTATATAACTATATTAAGTATAATTCTAACATAGATATTTTATTTTGAATGATTTTGACACTTCATTAAAAATTCATAAACTTTTTTTAGATTAAAAAAAATTAATTAGCTGTTCAAAACTGTAGAAAATTGAAAATATAGATAACAATTACACGAATATTTGAAAATTTTTATCAATAGTTATCAGAAAAAAAGTCTTTAAATTTGTTAAATTATTTTATTATGGATCTTAAGATTTGCTAATTAACTTTTGTTGTAGCATTTGACAATTGATGTTCCTCTGTAACCAGTATTTGTTACTGAGAAATAATCTTTGAGATCTGTTCTCAAAATCAGAAGGTGGTTAATTAGGCAATAGGATAGCATAACCAAGTAAATAAATCCTATAATTTCAATTAAACAAACAAACAAGTCCTGAAACTGCTTATATTATTGTATTATTTTTAAAATGTTCCAAACAAATAAAAGTAAAAATACTATAGTAATGGATTAGGCTGAAAGATTTTCTTACATAATTCATCAAAAAATTAATTGGTGGGATTTTTATAATTAAATGCATTTCTCTTGAGGTAAAAATTTAATGGTGGATATTAATGTTCATGCTATTAGTACAAAGTAATGACTTGAAAAACATAATAATTAATGACTAAAATAAGCAAATGATTTCAGTTAAAAGTTAATTCAATCAACAAACTTCTTTGCTAGTTCAAATTTAATTTTTATATAAGTTGTGCCATATTTTTTGGAAAAACATTTAAAATTCATATAGTCAGCAATATTTATACATTGATTATGGTTGAATACCTATGTATAAATGACTGTAAATCTGAAATGATTTTTTGTAATATAAATTTGTATATACAGTAATTATTTATATTCATAGCCATTTGGTTCTAAGTCATCAGTGAATACCTAAATCATGGATAATGTGAAGCCTACAAATAGAAGTGTTTAACATATATAAATACATTTTAAGATATCAATAAAAATAATTAATGCAAAAATAAAGTAATTACGAAAAAGACTATCTTAATAAATTCATATATAACCAACTTTAGCATATAAATACTTTTTTCTTTATTAAATCAATCATTTACATTTTATGATCTTTAAGGCTTGGTAGAATTATTATCATCATTAACATTGCACTTCAGTGTCATTTTAAATAAAAAAAAATTTAATCAATAATTCATACTTTCACATTGATAACATCCATGTGAATGAATATTACATTGACTGTGTGAGACAAAAAAAGATATAATTATGACATAATTCATGATGTCATATAAATAAGCACAAGTCCAAAATGTATAAATTCAAATTGGCTAATTTTTTTCTAAACAATATAAATATATTAAACACTATTATTTAGTTAAAGCAGTACAAAACTGATTTTGAAGATATCCCAATACGCACTGACTTGTCTTAAATGACAATTTTATTTAGTCACTATTAAAATATTGTTTCCTATACCTTTTGGCATTTAACCTATTTAAATCTCTTATTTGGATATTTGATATTACTGCTCAATAAAGCCATTATCATTTATTTATTGTTTTAAAAGTTTTAATTCTTCTGAATTTTTTCCAAAATCAATTGACAAATTTGATGCAAAACTATTCATCTGCTGAATCATAGTTATTGATACGTAAATTATGCCTTTAATTTCTTATTGATGTTTTTTTTATTTATCAAAAATCACAATCTGAGATTATTTTGAACCACTCCAGATATGACTGGGAATTTACCATTTTCTTTTGCAATATTTCTTGGATTAAATTTTTTTTCCTCCATTTCCATACAGGTTTTATATACTAGGTAAAACTTTAATTAAATGCTGCTTTCAATGTTGTTGCTTTTTTAAAAAAAAATTAAATTCCCTTTAAAATAATATATTTCATCACATATCATAATCACACAAATTACTACTACTTCAAGAATCCCAAGGAATAATTTTATGTAACACCTAGTTTTAATTTCATTGAGCAAAAATTATTATACTATTTGTTATATGATAGCAGACAAATGATGCTATAAAGAAATAAAAATTTGCTAGTGAAAATTTGGGGAAAAAATATCAGTAAAAAAATATCTTATAGGATGCAACATTTTTCAAAATATTATTGGCCATTGTTAAAGGTGATTTTTTGGTAGCAAAGATAATAATTTAGCACTATCTAACGGTGTAGCCTATTTTATTAAATAAATATTGAATATTGTTCTTGCTGATCTCTTATTTGTAAAAATTTATGGCTGCAAACATTAAATATATATATATATAAATACAGATTAATTGATAATAGCACTAAAAATTCAATATACCAACATTTACAATTCCTCCTATCCAGAACACAATGCAGAATACAAAGCAAATCCTCTGTTGGTCTAGGATAATGAATGAATACATATTCCTTATTGAAGTCTTTTAGCAACCATGCTAAATAAACAATCAAACTTTTAGAATACATAAGCAGTAAAAATACAAGATTTATAAAGCAAATTAAAATTGCTATTTTTTAATATACAAATGAATATATGTGCAGAGCAGAGGCAATTATATGTCCTATGGATTGATTAGCCTCACATTAAAAAATATTTCTCAAAAAAATATTTCAAAAGCTGATACAAACATAATTCACTTAACTCACTACGATAGTGGTTATCCCTATGAACCAATAAGGAATTTATTTGGTCGTTGCTTTATTTTCATTTTTTATATTTGCAAAAAAAAAAAATCCTTGTGTTGTATTCTATTTATTGATAATAATAAAAAGGCTTTCCTTGCTAGCTCATTTACTTTGATTAATCTCATTTTCAATTTTTCGTTTATTTTTGCTTTCCTTTCGAACAGTTGCATCAAATGAATATTGTATTCTTTAGAATAGCTTTATTATCTATGCATAATAATACAATGCAAGAAAATAAATCTACAATTCACAATAAATTGAAAATATTACATTCAAATTCTATCTTATTACATTTTCTTTATTTTGTATGATGATTTAATCACAGTGGTAATAAAATTATTAGAGTACAGTGAAATGCAACACTTAAAATGCTATCAAGTTATTATAACTAAGCCAATACTCAATTTTTCAATGCAGTATGTAAACAATTATAGATACTGCAAGAACAATTTAAATAAATATAGCCATGTTCTAGTAATACTCTACTTTATAATTTTAATTTGATTAAATTTTCATTTTGTAACAAAATATTATTTTGATTTTTTTTTATCTATTAAAAAAAAAAACAATGTAAAAACTATTCTTAATTCAGATCATATAAAACAGAGGTGGATTTAATCCTCAGCCTATAGATTGCCAAGCCCAGCTATACAAAACATTGATTTTGTAGGGGGGTAATGTTGATGGTAGCAAAGAGGATGTCAAAATACCTAAATACATATTATTACAACCTCTTCTCTTTTGTTTCTTGCAATTTTTTCTGTGTGATAATTATCTATTATTTAAAAATATATTCAAAATTAAAATTTTCATTTAACAAACTCAATTAGCAAAAATAAATTTAAATTGTGATTTATAATTTTAATGTCATTACCAAAATTGTTTCAATATTTTATAACAAAAATTAAGAAGTTACTTTTACTTCAAAATAGTGAACCTAAATAATATCAACTAATAACCTATGTGCAGTATTTTTAATTATTGTAAAATTTACAAATAGGTGACTTTCTTTGAATTTTATTATTTAATATTTATGAGATGAAAAAATGTTTTAAATTTAATTTAAAATATAAAAATTTAACAATGTGGAATTGATAAAAAAAAAAATTATAATAAATATTAGCATCAAAATGATAAAATTCACTTAAATTTTTTTTTCTTTCCCTGTATTCTTATTCTCATTCAGGATTTTTAAATGTTATAGGCTTATTAATAGGTTTCTTTTACTTAACTTTAAGAAATTTAATTATTTAAAATTCATGTATATAAAAGCAATTTCAGAAACGTAAAATGAGTACTCACCTGATATTCACAGTAGATAAATAGAGTTAGCATTCTATATTTCCATTTTTTTTATTTTGAATTAATGCATGATAGACAGACAAAAATAAAGCATGGCCCTTATTCCCAGGATGCTGTAAAGTCAACAACCAAGGCAGCGGTTGGTGGCCAAAGGCGAAGGGTACTAAGAATCCCAATTGTGGACCCAGGTTGCCATTTGATGACGACTTTTTATTTAGGTACTTAGAACTGTAGATCACTTTCAAGTGAAGGAAGATTGCAAGAATTAGAAGAGCGGTCTTATATTAAATGGGACATTATTGGATTTTGTGAAGTTAAAAGAAAAGGTGAAGAGACAACTGATTTAAAAAGTGGAGTTGTACTCTATTGTAAAGGCACAAATATTGGAAATACAAATGGAGTAGAATTCATTATAAATAAAAAGTGGAAGAACAATATTGTGGAGATTGATGATGTATCGGACAGAGTGGCAAGATTAGTTATACAACGTAATAGCAGAAACCAAATGCAGATAATTCAGGTTTATGCCCCAACAAGTTCTCATAGTGATGAAGTAGTAGAAGATTTTTATATAGATGTACATAAGGCTTTTGATTAGAGTAAACATTTTAAAATTGTTATAGGAGACTTTAATGCTAGAATTGGTAAACAAATAAAAGATGAAAGTGCTGTAGGTAATTTTGGTTATGGTAATAGAAATGAGAGAGGACATAGATTTGTGTAGTTTGCAGAAAAAGAAAAACTTTATATTATGAATTCTTTTTTTGAGAAAAATGTTAAAAGGAAATGGACATGGAGCATCCAAATAAAGGTATAGCAGAATTGGATTATATTTTGACTGACAGAAAATACATATTTCAAGATTGTAATGTTCTTAATAAATTTAACACAGGAAGTGATCATCGATTAATAAGATGTAAGATACGTGTTAATGCAAAACTAAAAAGGCAAAAATTATTAAGAAAAACAACATTTACAGTTGATATTTCTAATCTTCAGAAATATTCTAATGAATTTAAATTAGAACTTACAAATCAGTTTCAAGTATTAGTAGATTTTGAACATGATTCAGATTTAAATGAAATTAATATGAAAATAACTGATAAACTTTTATAAACTGCAACAAAGATAGCTGGTAGAAAAAAAGCAGCAATTAACCAATAAAATTTCTACTAAGACTAGAGAATTTATGAAGAAAAGAAGGAATATGAAGATATACAAAAATGATGCATTAAAAAGGATTGAATATCTCGAATTTTGTAAAATGGTGTGGAAAAGAGTTGAAAATGACATAAGAAAAGTATAACTGTGAACTGACAAGAAAAACTGTAAAAGAGAATAAAAGTTTCAAGAGTGTAAAACAACATTTTGGTATTGGTAGGAAATTTATATCTGCAATAAGAAAAAAAGATGGAATTATTACTAAAAAGAGAAATGACATCATGAAATGGGTAGAAGACTTCTATCAAGAATTATATAGTAATAAAGAACAAGTACCTCCTATATCTATTACATCTTCGGAATTTCCCAGAATTTTAAATGAAGAAGTGAGACATGCAATTAAATGTATGAAGGCTCCAGGTAATGATGGAATTATAATTGATATATTAAAAGAAGCAGGTGAAGAAATAGAAATTTTTTTTAGCAAAGTTATATACCAAATGTCTAAATGATAAAGATGTACAAGATGATTTGAAGAATGCAGTGTTAATATTAATATTTATAAAAGGTGATAAAGAAGATATTAGAAATTACAGACCTATCAGTTTTTTATCAGTTTTATACAAAATTTTAACCAAGATAATTACAACTCGTCTACAGAGAACATTGGATTTCCATCAACCAAGAGAAAAAGCTGGATTTAGAAGTGGTTTTAGAGAAATTATAGAAAGAACAAATGAATATGAGATTGCTATTATGCTTTGGATTTGTAAATTATGAAAAGGCTTGGATTCGATAAACATTGCTTCAGTGATTAAAGCATTCAATTATCAAGGTATAGATCCAGGACATTGTAATATTTTAAAGAATATTTATAAAAAAATGCAACAGCAACAATCAGATGACATAATGATACTGAGAAAGTCAACATTGAAAAGGGTGTAAGACAGGGTGACTCCATATCTCCAAAACTTTTTACAGCAGTGCTATTTTGTAGATTAAAATGGGAAGATAAAGGAGTGAAAGTAAATGGAGATTATTTAAGTCATTTAGATTTTGCAGATGATATAGTTATTTTTGCAAATAATGCTTTAGAGCTGCAGGAAATGTTGCAGGAGTTATCAGATGAAAGTAGGACTAAAAATAAATGTTAAAAAAACTAAAATAAAGTTTAACAGATTTTCTCAAAATATGAAAATAAAGATTGATTATGATGAGTTACAAGAAGTTAACAGTTACAAATACATTGGTCAGATTATTAATACAGATGGAAACATAATGGATGAAATTAGTCATAGAATTAAACTTGGTTGGATTGCTTTTGGTAGAAATAACTTGATATTAAAAGAAAATATACCTATGTGTTTGAAACGGGAGGCTTTTAATAAATGTGTTTTACCAGTTCTTAATTAGGGATCTGAGACTTGGACACTTAATAGAAGAGCAATACAGAGACTTCAGACCATTCAAAAAAGTATGGAGAGATGCATATTGAGAGTAACAAGAAGAGATCGAAAACACAATATATGGGTAAGAGAACAAACAGGTGTTACTGACCTCAAAAAAAAATTAAAAGACTGAAATGGAGTTGAGCTGGACATATTGCTTGAAGTGATGATAATAGATGGACAATTGAAATCTTAAACTGGATTCCATGAGATTGTAAAAGACCCAGAAAGAGACCACATGTGAGATGGATGGATGAAATAAAGTGTGCAGAGGTGATGTGAAGAGAAGCTAAAGATCGGAGATGGACCAAACTTTGAGAGACCTTCATCCTGCAGTGGACTGATAATGGTTGGTGTTGATGATGATGATAATCTATTACAAATTATCTTCATGGTTTATGTCTTGCAAATTAAGAAGTAATAATTTATAAAAGTCAAAGGGTATTACTTTTTGAATTTTTCTGAATTTAAATATCTTCACATTTAGTTCAAAGTGTATGCCTAAAGTTGATATTTCAGAATGCATATTTAGGGTTGAGGTTGATAAAACCATTACTAAAATAGAATTATAAATAATCAATTTTTTTATTTATTGTTTTGCAGAATGTCATAGACCAATTTTTGTTCACCTAGCTTAGTTGTAATTTTTCATAAAATGCAACTATTTTCGCAAATAGTTATCATTAAAATATTGGAAATTTTTTTTTTATATTATCTAACTGTTATTATACACTTTATTTTTAATCAATAAAAATTGCAAGAACTTTGAAATTTTAAAAAGAATAAACACAATCTTGCAATGATTTTTATCAAACTGCTAAAATTTATGGTTGTATTCTCATCCTTGGTGTTCGCCTTAAGATGGCGTTGATGCTAATCAAAAACATATACATATAACGATTCCAGGCCGGGCAGGACCTAAATAATCGATTTGATCTAAAAAGATCTGATTTCTTAGATTTGTAATAAAATATTCTACTAATACTATTATATGATGTTAGTTTTTTTTCATTTTTGTAAATGTTTATTAATCTTATCTTGTTTTTGAGTTTGTGTGTCTTTACAGTTAAGGTGTTTATCTAATTTTTTTTTTGACTTTACGTGTGCCTTTTTAATTTTATTCAAAAGCAAGACGTAATAAGTAAATGTTTATTAATCTTATCTTGTTTTTGAGTTTGTGTGTGTGTCTTTAAAGTTATGGGGCTTTTTCTCATTTTTTTGTTTTGGAACATGCATAGAGAATTTGTTTTTTAAAAAAAATTCTAATATTTAAAAATTAATTAATGCTATCAGCAAATATTTACATTGTAACATACTTTTCATAAAAGCAATCTAAAAAATTAAATTCTCTTAAGTATTTTTGTTTGTAAAAACATTTTATTATTAGTTAATTTAAATCATTTTAAAAAGTGAACTCACTTGTCCAAATGGCACAAATATAAAAAAAATCATTTAAAATTGGGTTATATTAAAATAAAATTTAACAATCGATTATATTTAGTTTAACTGCAAATAAAAACTGATAAAAGAACATGAATGAACCAGAATTTAAATGAAAAAATTTTCAATTTCCAATATGAAACCTGGAATAAGTATTTATTTATTTTTGACTTTTCCTTTTGTCTGAATAATAAATACATAAATAATTAACTGTGCTTTAATAGATGTATATATATATGCTATGTGACCATTACTAAGTATAAATTATGCAACCTAGCCATGCTACCTCTAAATAAATATTATTAAGTGACTGTGTCAACAATTAAGATATATGTTTATCATGTTAGATGATACCAATTCCTTATACTATTATGTGAATGAAGATTCCATTTTCATTTATCTACATTTTATTTTATAAAAGTCATTATATCAATTCTAGAAATGCAATCCAAAATATCAACTCTAGGTATATAGTCTGAAATAAGTATGAAGAAAATAATTTGAATAATTTAATTTTGCCAATATTACTAACAATATGATATGCAATAATATTAATAGGGAACAAATTTTAGCTATGAATACCGTTTTAAAATAAGCACTCAAGAATTTAAGTTCATGAAAACACTTTTATATAATATACTGGATGGAAGCGGAAAAAACATTTTTATATTGTGGGTCAATTCAAGAAGTTGATTTAAAAACATTAATTGATGCAACAGAAGATGCTTTATCCAACAGATTCCTGCTTTTTACATGAACAGTTTTACATAGAATGTTCTAAGGCTTAGTTGTTGTTTTTTTTAAACTGAAAAATTTCAATATATAGAGAAAATTTAATAATGAAAAAACTGTTTCACAGAATATTGTGTACAGTGAACATTTTTTATGAATTCCACTGTGATAAATTTTTATAATTTAAAATTAAATTTATTTTCCTTTCGTAAATATTATTATATTTTTTAACATTAAGTAAAAAAAAAACTTAGCTATTTATAAACCTACAACAATTAAAAATACAGCATAGTGGCCTCTAATATATAAATATAAAAATATGTATAAAAAATACAAATCTATTACTCTTTTATCAGTTATACATATTTAGTGGATCATTGTAAATTGTTCATGGAGTACTTTACAGTTGACAGAACATGCTCAATTTAAAAATGACTCTAGTATAGCAGACTATATCCATGTATTAAGAAAAGTTGTATAAACAACTATCAACACCGGATTCACAGATTATGAAAAAAGCATTTGACTTTAATAAGCATTTCTGTGATGATTATTAAAATTTTAAAACATCATGACATAGAACCAGTATACTGTCAAATTCTGAAAGATATATCAAAATGCAAAAAAAAAAAAAAAAAAGGATTACATTGTATTGGATTCTAAAAAGTTTAACAATGACTATCATATTGCAGAATGATTCCATTTTTACAAAATTATTTACACTAATTTTATGGAAAGTATTTTGTGAACTAAAATGAGAATCAAAAGGATGTAAAAATAAATAGAAATTAATAAAAAAGAATGTCAAGATTTTGCAGATAATGCAGTAATTTTGCAAGTAACATTTTAGAACTACAAAAATTCAAATGAAAGCAAAAAAAAATGAGCAAGACAAAAGATAAATATTAAAAAAAGATTAAATTGTATTAAGATTTCAAAAATTAAAAGCAAAATAAAGCTCAATAATAAATGATTTTAAAAGTATAATTATAAACATTTGATCAAACTTTAAATGTAGATGAAAAGATAAAGAACATAATTAGTCAAAAAATTAAACTTTGATGAATTTCCTATAGTACAAACATTGTACTATTGAAAGAAACTATCTCTGCATGTTCTTTTCCAGCACTCATTTATGGATTGGAGACTTAAAAATTTAACTAGAAGGCAAGTATCAAAAGATGTACTATAAATAAAAAAGAATCAAAAGAAAAATCTATAAGAAAATATAGTTATTGGTCAACTCCACGAAAAATTACGACATTGATACTAGAGAAATTGACAACCTAAGCCCTAAACTGAATCCTATGAGCTTTTATGAGACCTAGAAAGAGATGACAGATCACATAGCAGATTAGTTTGTAAGAAAGATGTGAAAGATGTTATGTAATAAAAGAATGCTGCACGTATTTTAAAAATACATCTTAAATTTATAAATATGTGCTCAAGTGCTATCCTAAGAATAACTATTAACAAATGCATATCTACCAAAACTTAGCGCTTTCGAGGGTGACATATGTCCTCATATTCATAGCATTGAAATTTGAGTGAGTGGGTGCATATATAGGCAGCGAGTTTAATTTAAAATTATACCGCCCATTTCTTCAGCAGGGGGAGTCAAAAATCCTACCTATTCATGGCAATAGGGTTGTTTGCTGCATGCCATGTCTCTTTAAATTTTTCATGGTCATTTTGCCCGATACATGCAATGTTAGTGGCTATGGGCTCAAATATATTGCCAATTGCATTTTTGGCGATCAAGAAAGATAGACTTATGTTCAAAATTATTTGAAGCTCTTTTATAGAGGTATTTGTGTTGAGAAATTCTTAAAGAAAGGCATGTGTGTGTGATTCACCATAGTAGATAGAACTGCACTCTGCTTGGCGTGCAGAATTTGATTGTTCTGGAGTTTAATTAATTAATTTATTTATTGTGGGAGAATTTTGTGAGCGAATTTTGTTTAGATTTTTAGCTACACATACTATGGGTGGGAGCAATATCCATGGTTTGTTTATTTTGTTGTAAAATTTGTTGACTCTCCTTGTGAAATTTGTATATTTGGAAGTCGATCCTGCTTAGTTCGTTTAGGTATTGCTAAGTGTTGGCTTTACAAGCGACTTCATGTTTGCATGGGTGATAGTTTCTGTAAAAAATGATAACTTGGCATATTTGTGAGAATTGCGAGATGGATTTAAGGTGCAAGTAATCTCTTATTTCTATAGGTTTGATATGCATTTTGTAATGATTATCTCTCGACCTGCATATCAAGGTATTTTAACTCCATTGATCTTCCCATTCAATTGTCCAAGATAAAGTAGATTTAGCCTCAAGGTCTGTTTTAATTTGTTGATTAGAGTCCCTGGGTAGCATATACATACATTGTCAATGTATCGTGTATATATTTAGGGAGGACCTGTTTTTCAATGTTGTTAAAGTAAAATGCTAAAGATAATCTCACTTATGGGTAATTCCATTGACAGTCCATCAGTCTTGTTATAATACTGTTCATCAAACAGGGTGACTATGTTATAATCTAGCCAGTTAAAACAGTTTACTATGAAATTAATTCATGTTAGTGAAAAAGTGAATTTGAGAGCTGATTTTACTATGTTGATAGACTCTCTATTTATGGAGCTGTATAGCTTAGTTATAATGAATGATGCTATTTATGTTGACTCCTAATTTTGTGCTTTTAATTATGTTTATGAATTCAATCAATATTAAAAAAGACCTTGAGATTAAATCCGCAATATTTTGTACAATTGAATGGGAAAACCAGCAAAGGAATTAAAATACCTTGATATCCAGAGATAATCTCCAGTTAAATTACAAAATGCATATCAAATCTACATAAATAAGAAGTTACATGCACTTTAAATCCATCTCTCCCCAATTTCTCACAAATATGCCGGTTTATCGTTTCTTCAAATGCACAAAACTCTCCATATAGTATTGCCACTCAGTGCAAGCCACAGTAATCAATGGAAACCAGAATGCTTGTGCATAAAATCCCCATCTAGTGCCTACTAATACAATTTCCCCAGACTAGTTTCTGGCATTGTGGCCTTCATCAGTGAGGAGCCTTGGATCTGAGAGCACTGTACCTAGATCTGAGGATTTAATGCAACCCTCCACAGCAGCCACCTTTTATCTCTACTTAACTACAAAATGTTGTCTTAAATTGAAAACAATATTTTCAATCCAAGCTCATGAGCTTATATAGCCATATAGGTCTGAACTCAGTTCAGTACCTATACATTTTGGTGTCTTTGGTTCTTTAATAACCATAACCACTATTATCCTATTAGGCAGGATTGTTTTTAAGACAATAAACACCACATGATCACCATTTCTTATGCTTGCTTACAACTATTATTCAAACAGGCAAAACTCTCCATACAATGTCGCCACTCAGTGCAAGCCAGAGTAATCAGTGGATGCCAGAAGGCTTGTGCATAAAATTTCCCATCTAGTGCCTAATCATCCAATATCCCCAGAGTAGTTTCTGGCTTGTGGCCTTCGTCAGTAAGGAGCCTTGGATCTGAGAGCACTGCACCTAGATCTTAGGATCTAATGCAACCTTCCAGCAACCACCTTTTATCTCTACTTAAGTACAAAACTATGTATACTGTATGGAGAGTTTTATCTGTTTGAATAAGTTGTAATCAAGCATAAGAAATGGTGATGATGTGATGTATATTGGCTTAAAACCAATCCCTGCCTAATAGGATAGTGGTGGCTATGGTTATTAAAAAACTAAAGACATGAAAATGTATAGGTATTGAACTGAGTTTAGACCTATATGACTATATAAACTTAAGAGCTATGGATTGAAAATATTATTGTGTTATCAATTTAAGACTCAGTTTTGTAGTTAAGTAGAGATAAAAGGTGGCTTAGATCTCAAAATCTAAGTGCAGTGCTCTCATATCCAAGGCTCCTCACTGACGAAGGCCACAAGGCAGAAATTAGTCTGGCGATATTGGATGAGTAGGCACTAGATGGGGATTTTATGCACAAGCCTTCTAGCATCCATTGATTACTCTGGCTTGCACTGAGTGGCAATACTGTATGGAGTTTTGCCTGTTTGAATAACAGCAATAAGCTCATAAGAAATGGTGATCATGTGATATTTATCATTGCTTGACAAAAAACTACTACTTATGCAAGCATGAAGCCACTCATAGAGCCAACATAGAGAAATACCCAACGAACTAAGTAAGATAAGCTTCAAATATAGATTGCACAAGAAGAGAAAAATTTTTGCAATAAAATAACTAACCCACCCAAAGATGACAAACTTTAGAAAGTGCTCCCATACATATAATGTATAACCAAAAATCTAAACAAAATTTGCTCACAAACCCATCGACTAAGCAATACATCCCCCCACAATAGACTGATAAATAATTCCAAAAGAGACTGCAGAATGATCAAAAAACACTATATATAAAATTGCATGCCCCCAAGCAGGATGCGATGCTGTCTACTACGGTGAATATAAGGATCTCTTAACACAAATAACTCTATAAAAGAGCTACAAACAATCCTGATCATAAGTCTATCTTCCATGATCACCAAAACACAATGGGAAATACATCCGAGCCCAAAGCCATCAGCATCACATGTTATCAAGCAAACGCATGTTACTGAGCAAAATGACACCAAGCGAAAATTAAAGAGGCGTGGCATACAGCCATCAACCCTAATGACATGAATAGGAAGAAATCCTGCTTCCTGCTGATGAAGAAATAGGCAATATAATTTTACATATATTAATATAAAATCATTTCCTATATATAAGTACTCATTCACTCAAATCACAACGCTATGAATATGAGGACATAGGTCCCCTCAAAAATGTTAAGCCTCATTAAATATGCATTTGTTAATAGTTTTTCTTAGGATAGTATTAAGTGCATATATTTATAAATTATAGCAGTATAAGAAAAGTTTATTATTTTTAAATACATCTTCACATTTTTCTGTACATGTTTGGGTGCTATAAAAAGGTTAATCTCAATCTTTCAATTTCAAATAACAACTTCACTTATATTTTGTATAAGACTTGCAAAAAAGAGAGATAACCACCACTTATTAAAAATAATCAATACTAAAAAGGTAAATGAAGGATATATTATCAACTGTTTAATAATGAAAGATTGGAATGAAGTAATAGAAAAAGATAAACATTATTGGACAATAGTCATAAAACTTTTAGTTTACAAAAAATATGTATGCAACATTTATAAATTTTAAGACATATGTTTGGCCAATAAAATAAATAATACTAACAAAATCAAGTAATGATTATATTAGTATTACGATTACGAATGACTGACAATTACAATGAAATTCCTTTGCTGTAGCTTTAATGTTTGATATAGAATTATAATCGCTATCTTAAAAGGAGATGAAATAGAATTAATGGCAAAGTTATAATATCAAATGTTTAAATAATGAAGATGCATCAGATGATTGGAAGAATGCAGTATTAATAATATTTAAAAAAGCTGATAAGATATTAGAAATTACATCACTTATATACAAAATGTTTACCAAGATAATTATAATTCACCTACAGAGAACTTTGGATTTTAACCAACCAAAAGAACAAACTGTTTTACCAAAGCACAATTTAAATGAAAATTCTAACCCCATACAGGGTTTTCTCTGAAGAATAATGAAATAATTCTGTTACACCCATTTTTTTCTAAAGACAATCCATAATTTAGTATGGTCAATTGAAGCAAAAGATTTTATTATGATTCATTTGATAGATTTAAATTTGATAAATAATCACCCCCTCTTTATTCTAAAAACATTTACATTAATTTGTCTATGTGGTGTACATATTCTTTGTGTTATTTTCATTGAGTTTATTCCTCAATTAGCCATAAGGCCATTGTCACTAATCGTTTTTTCTCATAAGCCTTGTCATTTTACTTTTTTTTAAAATAAAGAATGCACAGATTATCTTATACAAGAATTGCTCGCATTTGTATCATTTAATTAATAACAGAATGTCCTATTTTTTTTTAATGCTTTTATAGTCTCTACTTCATTTCCTTTATTTCAAATATTTTTAAGAGTTGTTTAAATTCAAAGTAAATAACATGAAGTGAATTTAAAATTTGTAAAAATAAAATTAATTACTTTCAAATATGAAAATGCTAAACAAAAATATAATTCTGAAGTTTTACAATAAATAAATAAATTATTATTTACATGTAATAATGTTCACTTCTCTTCTTTTTATATTTTATGCTTGTTAAATCACATAAGTCAATTTAATTTATCAAGCATTGTCAAAAGCAGCTTCACATTAGTGCACCTGTTACTAACATTCTAATACAATATATTACTTTCTAAGTAAGGAAACGCATTTTAGAAAGTTAGCATTAAGAAAAAAGGAAGTATAAAATGTTTAATCCATCACATATATGTTACTATAACAAAATTAAAATCTGCAAATCATTTTAAAATTTAAGAGTGATATATAACATATCTGAATCAAAACTAGCAGCATCAATACCATAAAATCCCTTCTCAACAGTAATTTTTAGAAAGAACAAAAAGAAATATTATAATCATAAAGAATATTAAAAATATTCCTCAATTAATAAAGAATTGGTGTTTTCCTGAAGGTGTGTGATGATGGTATTTTAATTTTATTTATATATTGGACTATTTCCATTAAGTACACATGAAAAAAATTTAACTTTATTTAAATATTCCAAATACAGTCAACTGTTAGTAATAGCAACCAGGTTAAACTGTGTGCTATTACTAACAGTTGAATGTATTTGGAATATTTAAATAAAGTTAAATTTTTCTAAAGACATACTTATATTAGATGATGGAAATAGTCCAATATATGAATACAATTAATAAACAAATAGTTTATATAAAATAAAATATATACATGTTTATATGTTTCTAGCAAATTTCTGAAAATAATTCTTATAGTGATAGACACAAATCTCTTAATTTATTAGAAAAATGCAGAATGCTTGGAAAGATTGATTGTGGCTCACCAGCAATGAAATGAATGGACTTCAATATCTCAATAAGGAATATCTTTTACAGCATTTTGAAAAACCCAAACAGATGATAGGTAATTAGGAATAAAAAAAAACTATTCAAATAATCACCACATGCTGATATCAAAATAATAACAGCTAATAATAATGTTTATATGTATAAAAAATATTTATAGCTGATAATTCATCATCATCATCAACCATTATCAATCCACTGCAGGATGAAGGTCTCTCCAAGTTTAATCCATCTTCTCCGATCTTTAGCTTCTCTTCTCCACAACACCCCTGCACATTTTCTTATTTCATCCATCCATCTCACATGTGGTCTCTTTCTGGGTCTTTTACAATCTCTTGGAATCCAGTTTAAAATTTCAATTGTCCATCTATTATCATCTCTTCTAGCAATATGTCCAGCCCAACTCCATTTCAATCTTTTAATTTTTTCAATAAGGTCAGTAACCCCTGTTTGTTGTCTTACCCATACATTGCGTTTTCGATCTCTTCTTGTTACTCCCAACATACATCTCTCCATACTCCTTTGAGTGGTCTGAAGTCTCTGTATTGCTCTTCTATTAAGTGTCCAAGTCTCAGATCCATAAGTAAGAACTGGTAAAACACATTTGTTAAAAACCATCCTTTTCAAACACATAGGCATATTTCCTTTTAGTATCAGGTTATTTCTACCAAAAGCACTCCAACCAAGTTTAATTCTATGATTAATTTCCTCCATTATGTTTCCATCTGTATTAATAATCTGACCAAGGTATTTGTAACTGTTAACTTCTTCTAATTCTTCATAATCAATCTTTATTTTCATATTTTGAGCAAATCGATTAAACATTACTTTAGTCTTTTTAACATTTATCTTTAGTCCTACTTTTCTACTTTCATCTGCTAACTCCTGCAACATTTCCTGCAGCTCTGAAGCATTATTTGCAAAAACAACTACATCATCTGCGAAATCTAAATGACTTAAATACTCTCCATTTACTTTCACCCCTTTAGTTTCCCATTTTAATCCACAAAATACTTCTTGCAGCACTGCTGTAAAGAGTTTTGGAGATATGGAGTCACCTTGTCTTACACCTTTCTCAATGTTGATTTTTCCAGTATCATTATGTAATCTAATTGTTGCTGTTGCATTTGTATAAATATTCTTTAAAATATGACAATATCCTGGATCTATACCTTGATGATCCAATGCTTTAATCACTGAAGAAATGTGTATAGAATCGAATGCTTTTCATAATCTACAAATCCAAAACATAATGACAACTCATATTTGTTTGTCCTTTCTATGACTTCTCTCAATACCTGGATATGATCTATTGTACTAAAACCACTTTTAAATCCAGCTTGCTCTCTTGGTTGGTGGAAATCCAAAGTTCTCTGTAGACGAGTTGTAATTATCTTGGTAAAAATTTTATATAAAACTGATAAAAGGCTGATAGGTCTGTAATTTCTAATATCTTCTTTATCACCTTTTTTAAATGTTAATATTATTACTGCATTCTTCCAATCTTCCGGTACATCTTTATCATTTAGACATTTGGTATATAACTTTGCTAAAATTGTTTCTATTTCTTCACCTGCTTCTTTTAATATATCAATTATAATTCCATCATTTCCTGGAGCCTTTCCTTTCTTCATACACTTAATTGCATGTCTCACTTCTTCATTTAAAATTCTGGGCAATTCGGAAGATGTAATAGATATAGGAGGTACTTGTTCTTTATTACTATATAATTCTTGATAAAAATCTTCTACCAATTTCATGATGTCATCTCTCTTTTTAGTAATAATTCCATCTTTTTTTCTTATTGTAGATGTAAATTTCCTACCAATACTAAAATATTGTTTAACATTTTTGAGACTTTTATTTTCTTCTACAGCTTTCCTTGCTATTTCACAGTTATACTTTCTTATATCATTTTCAACTCTTTTCCGTACTATTTTACAAAATTCGAGATATTCAATTCTTTTTAATACATCATTTTTGTATATCTTCATATTCCTTCTTTTCTTCATAAATTCTCTAGTCTCAGTAGAAATTTTATTAGTCAATTGCTGATTTTTTCTACCAGCTATGTTTGTTGCAGTTTTTAAAAGTGTATCAGTTATTTTCATATTAATTTCATTCAAATCTGAATCATGTTCAAAATCTCCTAACACTTGAAACCTATTTGTAAGTTCTAATTTAAATTCATTAGAATGTTTCTGAAGATTAGGAATATCAACTGTAAATATTGTTTTTCTTAATAATTTTTGTCTCTCTAGTTTTACATTAACACGTAACTTACACCTTACTAATCGATGATCACTTCCTGTGTTAAATTTATTAAGAACATTACAATCTTGAAATATGTATTTTCTGTTAGTCAAAATATAATCCAATTCTGCTGTACCTTCATTTGGATGCTTCCATGTCCATTTCCTTTTAACATTTTTCTCAAAAAATGAATTCATAATATAAAGTTTTTCTTTTTCTGCAAACTCCACAAGTCTATGTCCTCTCTCATTTCTATTACCATAACCAAAATTACCTACAGCAATTTCATCTTTCATTTGTCTACCAATTCTAGCATTAAAGTCTTCCATAACAATTTTAAAATGTTGTTTACTCTGATCAAAAGCCTTTTGTACATCCATATAAAAATCTTCTACTACTTCATCACTATGAGAACTTGTTGGGGCATAAACCTGAATTATCTGCATTTGGTATCCGCTATTAAATTGGGTACTTGTGTATAATTCAACCGATGACGTATTACCCTGAAGGCATATCACTCTAATCTTGTGATTTTTAAGATAACGTCTCCAAGTGATCTGCGGACACATGTAATCGCTAAAATGTGTCCGCAGATCACGTGAACACGGTACGTTAAAAATCGCAAGATTAGAGTGATATGCCTTCAGGGTAATACGTCATCGGTTGAATTATCCAGGTCACATGCTAAAAAATATTCAAAAATGAAAAATATCTGACGCAGGTCCGGCAAATACTAAAAAAAAAAAATGTACATGCATGCGTCAAAATATTATTCTCAATTTTAAAATACAGCAGCGCGTAGCGCTGGAATTGGCGGGGGGGGGGCCTCCGGATGTTTTTGTCGGGCATAGCTGTATGATATAATTCAGAAATTAAAAATAAAATTAAAACGTAATTCAATGTAAGTTTGAGAATTGTAGAAATATTAACAAATATTTTTGGTAAATAAGTTTGAGAATTGTAGAAATATTAACAAAAACTTTTTGTAAATTTTAAATAAACACCTAAATAAAAAAGACGCGATCTAATGCAAATCTGGTATTAATGGCGCCGCACTTTTACATGCATTTGGTAATTTTAAAAACGTACTGCATATTGCAAAATTGATTTAAAAAATTATTTCAAATTATTTACACATTAAAAACGTAATGTAGAAATATTAACAAAAAGTTTTTGTAAATTTAAAATAAACAAATAAAACACTTTACCCGAATTAATGCGAATTTGGCATTAATGGCGTCCATGTTATCACATATGCATTTGGTAATGTATATTCCAAATTTGTTTTAAAAAATTATTGAAAATTATTTACACATTAAACGTAATTCAATGTAAGTTTGAGAATTGTAGAAATATTAACAAATATTTTTTGTAAATAAGTTTGAGAATTGTAGAAATATTAACAAAAACTTTTTGTAAATTTTAAATAAACACCTAAATAAAAAAGACGCGATCTAATGCAAATCTGGTATTAATGGCGCCGCACTTTGGTAAGTCAAAAACGTCATCGGTTGAAATTATACACAAGTACCTTAAGTTGTATAACTAATCTTGCCACTCTGTCCGATACACCATCAATCTCCACAATATTGTTCTTCCACTTTTTATTTATAATGAATCCTACTCCACTTGTATTTCCAATATGTGTGCCTTTATAATAGAGTATATGTCCACTTTTTAAATCAATTGTTTCTTCTCCTTTTCTTCTAACTTCACAAAGTCCAATAATGTCCCATTTAATATAAGACAGTTCTTCTTCTAATTCTTGCAATCTTCCTTCACTTGAAAGTGATCTGCAGTTGTAAGTACCTAAATAAAAAGTTGTCATCAAATGGCAGCCTGGGTCCGCAATCAGGGGATTCTTAGCACCCTCCGCCTTCGGCCACCAACCGCTGCCTTGGTTGGTGACTTTACAGCCTCCTGGGAATAAGGGCCATGCTTTATTTTTGCCTGTCATAATTGTATATATGTATTGGAAAAATATTTATCATTTACACAAACATTCATTTTGCCTTATCAGGCACTGAGAAGAAAGACCATGGTGTTTCTTGATCTTAAACTCAGAGGTAAAAAGCCAATAAACTCACCACGCTGGCTAATGCGTGTTGGTGAGCAGCCCATCCATGTTCGTATACTATATGAATAATCACATAGTAATAACAGCTGCAATGACAAGAACGTATGGAGTGGACATTAGGAATTTGCCCTGCTCGGTTCCTTTAACGCCTCCAAGAGGAATCAAAGGGTCTCCTTTCAGTTAATAGCAAACTCCTTTCTGCAGCCAGCTGATAATTAATATCATATATATATATATTAAAAAAATATATATATTACTACAAATGGTTGGATTTTTAGTTGAATTCTGGTTTAGCTTTCACTTTATTTCTTCTAAGCAATTATTCATTTGAAATGACAGAAATAAAACACTAATTTTCAATTAAAAACAAAAATATATAAATGAAAAAAGTATTTGTATTGTGAGCATATATAAACTGTTGCATGACTTACATATCCTAAGTCATCAGTTAATGATCTTGTGTTTTGTAGGTGCGTGTACATATATATATTTACAGACATTAGATACAAAAATCTCATAAAATCTCAAATAATAATTTCACTTTGAAACATTAAAAAAAAGTTAAACTTTTTATATTGTTTTTTATTTAAGTTTAAATGCAATTTATTTGTTAAGTAAAACTTGAAAGTATTTGCAGAAAAAAAAAAAATCAAAGACAGTGATTTGCCTTATTCTCAAAATAAACAATAACTATCAAAGATTTTATAAAATTGATGCTTTTATGTTTAAAGAATTAGTACTGAACCCATAAAAATCAAATTGGAAGTTTTACTTTAAGAAACCAGAAGAAATGAAAAAAACATAAAGCCAATGACTGAGTACTTTTGAAAAAAAGACTGAATTTCATTTTGGAATATTGTTCAACATGAAGTTATATCATAATAATACAAAAAGCATTAAATATATTATAAATTTAGGCTGTGTTTGTAATTAAATTTAAAAAATAAAACAGAATAATTATAAAATATATCAAATAAAAGATTATTACTGACTCAAAAGAATTTATGTGATTCCTAAAATTAATAACAATCATTGGATAACTACAAAGTCAAGTTTTTAATTTCCATATAACAAATATTAAAAGGTATTTAAGCATAAAATGTGTATAACTTAATCTCTTTACACTTGAAACTTGATTAAACTTCTTTTTTAAAAAATATTTTTCAAAATTAAAAAACTATTTTTAAAATATTTTTTTTTAAATACAATTGTTTTGAAAATGAAATATAATTATATAAGTGATATTACATATTCACGATGTGTATTTATCAAGTTAAGAATTAAAAGTCCTTGATTTAAATTCGATATGCTCAAACATCATGATGTCTATTGTAACTTATTATTGTTATATTTTTATTTACTAATGTCAAACTCACTCCACTCACAACCTTGACACCATCCACCTCAGATAAATACAATAATAATTGATTACTAATCATTTTCTAAACGAAACTAGATTACTTTTAGCACAGATATAAACTTTAAATCTCAGTTAAAGATTAATGTATCTGATTTTTTAATTTTAAACATACACATGCATGGAGTTATTCACCTTTCTCTACCATTCATTATCTGTTTGCAGGTGAAGTTTCACATTCAATTTTTATATTCTTACTTTGCTTTACTCCTTGTATACTTATAACTATTTGTCCATCTCCTTCCTGATAGAATTAGTGTAAAAAGTTTTAATATATAAAAGTTCTATAATTGAGATATTATAATAAATTACATTACAAAGGTGACTGATAAATAATGATCAACAATCAAAGATAATGTTGAAGTATTGTCAGTTGGTAGTATTATTCTATAGTCTAGTTAATCTAATCTGCTTTCAGCAGAAAACTAAATATAGATTCAGGTATGGAATATCTCTAGCTCCCATGAAGAATGAAGACTGTACACAAAATGCATGCAAAGTATATGGTGAAATTGAGAAGAAATTGATGACTGATCAATGTAAAACTACGCTTTCTTTTCTGTTAAAACCTGAAAA
This sequence comes from Epiperipatus broadwayi, assembly GCA_028023455.1. NCBI lineage: Eukaryota > Metazoa > Onychophora > Udeonychophora > Euonychophora > Peripatidae > Epiperipatus > Epiperipatus broadwayi. Next base: position 3,366,673 of record JAQFVV010012483.1, read on the forward strand.
TTTGAAAATGCTTTTGAGCTGTAAAAATACTGTGAGTTCAAGAAGTAAACAAAAATATATATTATGATGAAATGATAATGATTGAACCCCATAACAAATTAGTAGTATCAGCTAGCCCTTATAAATATAAATATGTTAATGAGGTAAATAAAAATCTTAAAATAGAAATAGATTAAGACTGAAAAAATATATATGTTTGCAGATTTAATTTATATACACAAACAGTATGTTTATTTTATTCATAAATATAATAAAATATATACTTGAAAAATTTTGCCATAGGTGAATATTTCATTTTTATATTTTTGTATCACAAAGAAAAAAAAAATCAAAATAACATTATTGCTAGTACTGTTCAATTCATTACTAGCTCTTGGCAATTATATATAATGAAATATTTTTTTATTATTTTCTCCCACCCAATTTGAAATGCTTTACTATTATCATGGGTATAATGCTACCCAAATTTGATAGTAATAATAAGATATCAAAAAAATAAAGCAAGATAGAAGACAATAAAAATAAGAAAAGATATTTTTATAATGTACAGATTTCTGTATAAGACAAGCAATATAATTAATAAGTGAAAAAAATTACACTTGGCTATAAAGATAATTAAACTTTAAAGTAGGGTTATGTTTTTATGATTAAATCCATTATATAAATAAAAACAATAAAATATTTAAAAATATATATATAATCAGTTCTTGGAAAATGGATAGAATATCAGGAAAGGACAGAATCCTGTTTGAATAGTATCTAGTTCCAGTATAAAGAAGAGACATGTAAAAGAATGTTTACATAAAAATGATCTGGAAAGTTATCTGGTTTCAGATAAATTGCTGTCATATGGGAAGGAAAGTTATTATCAAGTTACAGAAATAATTGTTCCATTCATTACTTAAAATGGCAGCATACATTTTTTCTGTCATTTGCATTTTTCAATTTCTTAATCAACAAATGAGAATCAATTGGCCTGCAGAAAAATTTCTCTATTTTTTACAGAAAATCATCCTAACCCCCTCATGAAAGGCATGCTATTCTTCAGTAACTAAACATATGTATATGTGTCTGTTATCTTGGCTGATCATGTTGCTATCTACCAATAAGCAAAAATATAGTAGTGCAACTAGTCTATCTTCAATAGTGACATATTTATTAATTTACATATAAATAGTAAGCTTTACATATTTTCAAATGATTTACAATCAGATGAGTAATTATCAAAAGAGAAGCTACTAAGCAAGTATTTTAATGAATAGCTTTTCTCACACATGCCAATATTTCAATAGTAGAGTATAGGGGTGGGCAATTGTTTTGGCTCGGAGGCCGCAGAGTTTGGCGGAGGGCTGCATTGGGGGCCCCTTTGTGAAAGCAAAGGTTAGCAAAGAGCCATGCCTTTTTTCATGACACAATAAACACACTGCTTTATTCCCTATATTATCAAAAAAATCATTAAGCATATGACATTCATCACTGATTTTACATTTTTTCGGAGGGTTCGTGGTTACACTAAAGTTGGAAATGTATATATTTGCTAATGCAAAGAAAATTGAAATTAACCAGATCAATTGGAAAAGAACTGCACATCATATCTATAGTGCGCATGTGTATTGACATGGCCGAGACGAATCTTCGATCATGCATGGGAAAGAAATCTCAGTTCAAGGCGGATTTTTCTGATTGTCTTGGCAAGCCGCATTTATATGAGCAGTTATTAGTGACATTTTTCTTCAAAGATCTGACCAATTAGAATTTGAAATTTTTTTTAGGAATGCATCTAGTTATCATTCATTCTTCTAAAATGTTCCATTCATCTCAGACCTTTGTTGCAGAAATACTATGACAAATACAGCCATGGTATGGCTGCAATATTTCTGAATTAATATACGATTTTGGCATTAACTGTGCATATTTCAAAATACTATTCAAATAAAAAGTTAGTAAATGTTTTGGCTTAAATTTGCTTTGACTAAAAAAACCATATAAAGAAATACTAAAAACCATAGGTACGACGAATCATGATTTGGTTTTTATTAGTAAATCTTATCCTTTTAACAATAGTCATCTTTCTTATATTTTTTCTATTCATAGTAATATTGAAAGATATTTATTGCTTACTCCAGAACCATTCTATTGATTGTCAATTATCATTGACAAATTTACATACTCTATATGTGTTAATAGGCAATGATCACAAAATAATTTTATTAATGAATTATAAAACTGCACTGTCAACAAAAATAAAAAAAAGCTCCTCAATTAGAATGTATATTGATCTTGTTTTACCTCCTTTAAAAGTGATTAGCTGAAATGTGAGCATGAAATTTAAATGTTAGCTTTTATATTTTTATGAAAAAACTATAATCAACTTGAGCAGTTTTATTAGACATCAAATATTCTTTAGTTAAGAAGTCTGAAAAAACCCTTGCTTATTTGTGACACAAATAACTTTGCTAGATTAGTCAAAATGTTAGTGATTTTTCTGTTTCTAATTTTCTTGGAGTTTCACTTTTAAGTATTAAAAATCATGTCAGCAATTGATGTGATCTCAGGATGTAACATCAATTTTCTGTAAAAATGCATTCTCTATTACATTAAAAGATATCCCATAGTGTCAATCTTTATTTTATTATTTTTGTTTTATAGATTATCATTATTTTAGCATTATGCATAACTTGATGTATCTCACTACTTTCCAAAAATGAATAAAAAATACACGTACCAATACATTTTTTTATTGTCCTTAAAATTTTCAGCAGAAATATAATCTTTTTTCCCTTTAAGAGCTTGCAGAAGTATCTGAAAGTTCCTTCTCAGAGAGCTAATCATTTAATTCAGATGTTTCAGAAGGATTGATGAAGACCCAATAAGTTAGTTTATTAATTTATCTTCTGAATGTAGTTTAGAATAATGTTCAAATTACATCTCTCAACATATTTCTTTCTAATAATAATAGTCTTAGAATTCACTGAGGTAACTTTAGATGTGTATAGCTAAAAAGCTATTTATAGTTTCATACACAACTTTAATATCCACAAATTGGATATTTACTGAATCCCATGATACAAACTTATCTAGAAATCATCTCATTATTCATTGCACATACAAGAAAAAAAAATTAATAATTTTGTGAATCATTATGAATAGAATAAGTGTTTGCATTTTTTTTCTCAGTCCAATCATACTTATAAGTATGCAGCGCGCACACACACACAAATATAAATGCTTTATAAACATCTAATGATTATTAATTTTATAATAAGCCTAATTATTTGTATTTACCTTCCACAAATTTTATCTGGAAAATATTTGCTCAGATAAATAACTAGCTGAAATTTAATCACATTTTTAAAGCACTCATCACAATATGAAAAGCAGCATTGTGAAAAAAAGACATTTGGAGTAATTTCTTTCAATGGGTTTCCATGGTAAACATACAATTAGAAACAAAAACTAATACATTCATTTATATCTGCCAAGTTACCCACAAATCTTGAAAAATTCATCAACACAAGAAATAAAGCAACAGCAGTTCCTTCTCTTCTTTTAGAATATATATGCATCACAAATAAAAGTTTATATATAATTGATTAATTGTACAGAATAATTAAAAATCAATATAATATATATGTAGATGATCATATGATTAAAAATAGTAATTGATATTAAAATAAATATAGATGTAAGAATCTATACAATCATTTCAAAGAAATTATATCTAAAAACACTATTTAATCTTAAAACAAATATACAGGATTACTATTTTTTTTAATTAAACAGCAAGTAAGTTATATAATCATTTGGAAAAAGAAAGAAATTTGAGTACTTTCAGGGTAGAGTTCTATTTTATAAGTAAATATAGAGATTAAAATTTCTAATGAGAAGCAATGTTAAGGGTTTATATAAGCAATAAATATTATAATCAGGAGGTACATATTCGAAGGACTATATTCAGGGATTGCTTGTTAATGCAGGAAAAACTTTACTGGAACACTTGGGGGCAACTTAGGCCACTGGATGAAGAGCCAATCCTCAGGCATGCTAATTAAATATTAATTCAAATGGTCCAGTTAGATGGAGAATGACAAAGGATCACTGCCAATCAAAATGTGGACTGCCTAATGATCACTGGCTAAGTCACTAAATGAAGAGCCAATTGTTCTGATATAAAACTAATTACATAATAATTATAGACTAAGTTTGAAGAATGAGCTGCTTGCTCTGATCATGAAATTAATTTGTCATAATAATAACTAATGTATCAAACGGGTATATTTTCTAATTTGGAAAATTATTTACTAATGATTGTTATAATAAATGTAACAAATCTAAGCAAATGTATACCAACAAGATTTAAACAAGATTTATATTGTAATTATATGTGTATTTTCCTTAATAATAACCAGGAGGTAAAAACTGATTATATTTACAATTTTATAAAATATATAGAAAAATGATCTATAATCACAGTAAAATGAAACTATAATAAATAAAATGTTTTGTTAACACATTTTCTTAAAAATAAACCTCATTGTAGCATATTGTAATTAAATACTAAATTATGTCTAAAAAAAGATCCAATATTCTCAAAACATAGTACATCTAATAGTTGCTTGGTTGATGATCTGCAATAACTTCTTATTCAGAATTGATTTAAAAATATAAAGACTATTTAAATCAATCTAAATTCTAGAATAATATTAACAAAATAAAAAAACAACAAAAGACCTTTTTAAAAAAAAAAACTAAAAAAAGAAAAAAAAGATAGGTACAGATTTCTTGGACTGAACACATCAGTAGGTTATGACTGCATACCTAAGGCTTTTGGAATTGAAAAAGAATTGTAAGAATTAGTACACTAAATATTAGGATTATGAATAAGTTAGAAAAGACAGTAAATTTATTGACAAAGATGAAAAAAAAAAGACATATTGTAGTACTCTGTAAACAAGATGTTTGGTTTATGTTGAAAAAATATATGCATGTTATACTGGAAGTAGTAGTACAAATAATGGTATAGCTATTGTTTTGAATAAAAGAAATGAGTTTTATAAATAACAGATATAAATGACTTCATGAGATTTAATGATTACTCATGATTACGCTTGCTAATGAAAGTGATCATAAAAAATCAGTTATGCAAAAATTAGAAAAGTAATCAAAAAAGAACCCACACAAAAATATATATATATATGCATAATAAGAAATAAAGGTAATTGAAAGATTTGTTGTTCAAGAATTCATATAAATTTTGAGCATATGACATACACCACTCCACTATTGGCTTAAACCTCTCAGATTAAAAAGATAACAAGATACTGAAATACTATAGTGGGATAATGATGTTAATCAGGCAGATAATAGATTACAAGTAAAAAGTATAGGTAAAAAAAAATTGTAAAGAAAATAGCATAGTAATAATGAACACGTTTTAAAATTCATAAAACAATTTATGCAAATAAAATTCTAGGTGATAAGAATAAGTTATGTTTTTATAGTGAATAAATTTAGAAAACTTGTTAAAACATCCAGGAATTACTATAGATTTGGATCATAATTTAATAATAGTTCTTTATAAGACTAAAAATAATTGATAAACTGAAAAGGAGTTTTTTTAATCGGATTAAAAAAAAAGTTTAAATAATGTGCTGACTGATAAATAAATTCAAAATAAACAATAAAAATTTAAAAGATGCTGCATCAAAGAAGTAGGTTATAAAATTAAGAAAGTAAAACAGCCTCAGGTTAGCAATAAGATAAATGGTAATGTAAAATATTTTTAAAAATATATGAATAATAAAAATAAAAAAAAGCATACTTAAATGGTTTAACAATTAATTAAGACACAAAATAGTTAAAGCTAGGAGAGAATGTGTTTAAAAAAATGGAGAAGAACTAGGAAAAAAAAGGTATCATTCATATGAAATAAATAAGATGATTCTTACTCTAGAAAAAAAAAAAAAGAAATAAAAAATTGCTATATATAAAATTAACGAATAAGAAAATGATTGCACAAACAGTGCAAAGATGATTGATGGTATAAAAAGTTCATAACAATTGGGTTATGTATTAACTTAAATGACCAAGGACAATAGGGGAAAAGAATATAAACAGAATAATGATGACAAATTTAGTTATAATTATCTATAATAATTATTAATTAATTAAGGTGATAACTTTTTTCAACCTTATATTTATATAATGTATTATTGTTAAAAACTATTCCACAAACAAATATGGAAAGATATATTAGTGGCATAAATAATTGAAACTAACCTATTAAAAAAAATAGCAAAATACAAATCAAACTGAATAAAAATAAATAAATCATAATCTATGATTTAGGAGAGTGTCTATTAGTATTTCTTATAAGCAGTTATAATTCAGAAGAAGATTTAATGCAGTAAAATGTGAAGATTTTACAATTAGCTTAAAATCTCCCAAGTAGAAAAGTATTATTGATGATCTTAAATTTCCAATAAATCAGACTTAATTGTATTGAAAAGCAATTTGAATTTAAAAAAGATAATGACAAAAGATGAATGAATAATTATAAAAATTAGGCAAAATTAATTTTTTATTGAATTGAAAAAATATTTTTTTGCAATAAATTTCATTAAGTTTTGAAAAAAGATAGGTAGAGGAAAGACATTTATTAGAAAATTTGTATATGATTTGAATGTTATTTAAGGAAAAAAAATGGCAGGATTGTTATATATTTCTCATCTTATTTAATATAATATATCATAGTAGAGTGTTGTGGATAATGGTAAGGTTAGCACTACAGATATCAAACATTCTATCAGACTTGCTCATGATATGAAGACTTAAGAAAAGCAAGAAAAGTTTCCTAAATGTTATGGAGAATTGATAAAGTTTTGGCTGAAAATAAATGCAAATAAAATTAAAAAAATAAAATAGAAAGTGAAACAAAAGCGTAAAAATGAGCACAAGACAGAAAATTATAAAATAGATTAATGTTTAAAAATATTTAATAATAAAAGTTATGGTAAAAAAAATTAGAGAATTGCAATGGCTAATAAAATCTTTACTAAAGGTAATATTTTATTTCATGGTCTATTAAAATTAGATATTAAAAAGATGTGATTAATTAAAAAAAAAGAAAAGACTGAAAACTTTAAAGTCATGGACTTTAAGGAGGATGGAAACTGTAAATTCTTAATGTACAAATATTAAAAAGAGAAAATAAAAAAGATTATTTATTAAGGAAATTATAAAATGAAATAGAAAATGGATTATGCATGTACTTAGAGCAGAGAAATTGTGAAAGATGAAAAGATAGAATGAAGTATTGGGAGAAAAACTTGAGTAATGATCTTAAAAAAACCAGTTATAAATATTTAGAAACTATAGCAAGAAGTGAATGGTTTGGATATGATAATATGATTTGGTATACAAAACTTGCCTTTATGAAAGACTTCAAAATATAATTGTTTCTGAACGTGCTTGCCATGTTCTAGGCTGGGATTCAAATCCAGATAAATGAAATTTGAAATTTTTTTAATTCACAAGTAGAATTGAGATGTTTCTTTCTGTTAGCTAATTAATTAATAACCAATCTAGTCATCCATCCAATAATTTTGTCAGTAAAATGGATATCTAAATATTAAGTAAAGATAAAAGTCATGGATTAATTTACAAGATCTGATGAACATCAATGAAATGATTATAAAAATGAAAGTACAATAAGGACTTTCATTAATAATAAAGAGCAGCCATCCTCATACAGACAGTGATTCCATTGTCCACCATCATCAGAAAGTGATATGACTTCATCACTCATATAGTGGAATAAATGAATAGTGTTAAATATTATAGTAGTGTACTATAAAACTTTGTATTAATACAAACTAAAAAGCTTAATATGTTTAAATTAGCATATTACCAGTAAAAATATTTATTAAATTTTACTGAAAAACAAAAAATAAAAGGTTTAAAATTTTTTTAATAAATTCTTTTCAAAATTTCATTTCACAACCATGATAGAAATATTTACTTAAGTAAATGCTTTTATATTAATTTGTCCTGTCTGTGTTTGCTGGGATGTCCAAATTTTTGAATTTTTAACAATAAAAAAAAATCAGATCACTCAAGAAAACCCATTAACAACTGAGCCAACAGTAATATTATATTTATAGAGTAAAATTTTGTCAATATTGAATTACTTAATTAATTAAAAGTAAATATTTACTAAAATTTGAATTATTCTTCTGAAACAATATTTCATGAATATTTTGTGAAAAAAATAATAAATAACAAATGTGTAAAAAAATTATAAAAAATTATATATATATTTTTCATTTCCAAAATAAAAACTGTCAAAATCATTGGCAACAGGCACTTTCTTGTGGAAAGAACAAGAAACATAAAAAAAGACTCGGAAAAAAATTGTTTTATTTAAATTGAAATTATATGTTATATTTATATCTAAAAACTAAAAAATTAAATATTAAAAATATTTTTTTTAAATAATGCTTTTATGTAAATAATCCACTAAAAGATAAAAAAAAATAAAGTAATAATTTGTTTCATAAAAGCATTTGAGGCTCAAATAAACCATAAAATCCAAGCATCAAATGGTTTTATGAAATGATTATTTTGTTATTCTATTTTTTAGTGGGCTATTTATATAAAAGCGTTATTTTAAAAAAAATCTTTTTATTAACATTATTTTATTTTTTCTATTTCAAATAAAACTTTAATAATGCTTATAGTAACAGTTTTCTGTCATTAAATGGCCAAAATAAAAATAATAATAATTGCAAAAAGATATAAACCAAGAATGGAATGATGCTCAAATTCTTATTTTTTATGTGTTGAATTTATTCATAACTTGATTAATTGGTCTAAAAAAATGCCATCTGTAAATAAAATTATTAATGTTCTTATTTAAATTATGTCAATATATATTATAATGAGTGATATGATATAGATATTTTCATTGAAGAATGGGGCATGAAAAATATAAAATCATTGTTCCATTTTAAATATATTATATTAATCAGATAATTTCTGAAAGTATAATATATAATAAATTCATATCAACTAGTGATTATCAAAATTTAAATTTTTACAATTTTAGTTGCATTAATTAAATATCAAAATAATGTGTAAAACAAGAATTTAACTAATCATAATATGAGTTGCCATTATGTTTGAGATTTGTAGATTATGAAAAGGCATTTGATTCTATAAACATTTTTTCAGTGATTAAAGCATTAATTAGATCATCAAGGTATAGATCCAGGATATTGTCATATTTTAAAGAATATTTATAAAAATGCAACAGCAACAATTAGATTACATAAAGATACTAGGAAAGTCAACATTGAGAAGGGTGTAAAACAGGGTGACTCCATATCTCCAAAACTTTTTACAGCAATGCTGTAAGAAGTATTTTGTGGACTAAAATGGGAAACTAAAGGAGTGAAAGTAAATGGAGATTATTTAAGTCATTGGGATTTTGCAGATGATGTAATTGTTTTTGCAAATAATGCTTTAGAGCTGCAGGAAATGTTGCAAGAGTTATCAAATGAAAGTAGAAAAATAGGACTAAAGATAAATGTTAAAAAGACTAAAGTAATATTTAATCGATTTGCTCAAAATATGAAAATGAAGATTGATTATGATGAGTTAGAACAAATCACCTTGGTCAGATTATTAATACAGATGGAAACATAATGGATGAAATTAATCATAGAATTAAACTTAGTTGGAGTGCTTTTGGTAGAAATAACTTGATACTAAAAGGAAATATACCTATGTTTTTGAAAAGGAAGGTTTTTAATAAATGTGTTTTATCAGTTGTTACTTATGGATCAGAAACTTGGACATTCAATGGAAGAGCAAAACAGAGACTTCAGACCACTTAAAGAAGTATGGAAAGATGCATGTTGGGAGTAACAAGAAGAGATTGAAAATGCAATATATGGGTGAGAGAACAAACAGTGTTACTGACCTCATTGAAAAAATTAAAAGACTGAAGTGGAATTGGGCTGGACATATTGCTAGAAGAGATGATAATAGATGGACAATTGAAATCTTAAACTGGATTCCAAGAGATTGTAAAAGACCCAGAAAGAGACTACATGTGAGATGGATGGATGAAATAAGAAAGTGTGCAGGCGTGATGTGGAGAAGAGAGGCTAAAGATCAGAGAAGATGGATTGAACTTGGAGAGACCTTCATCCTGCAGTGTATTGATAATGGTTGATGATAATGATGAATATACATCAAATATCTAAAATTTCATTCAGAAAGATATTTAACTAAAATTTACTTTTTTTAAATTAATAAAACAGTGCATATATTTTAACACCACCCCCCCCCAACAGCATTGTTAAATGCTTTCAGAGAAAAGGTTCACAGATAGCACTTAAAATTTTCTTTATTTTGAATATTTACAGAAATAAAAATAGAGTGAAAATAACTTAATAAAAGCTACTTTTATCACAAATATGTGATTTAGGTATATAATAAATTTAATAATATTATATTAAAAGTAATTCACAATAGGAAAAAAAAATACACTTTCACATCATACAAAGTATCATCATTCCTTTTAAAATGTATCCATATTAAAAAAAAAAAAGTGAATTTACACATTTATATTAATAAATAAATTTTAAAAAGTATACCAATTTGATTGCATTATTTATCATACAGTAACAAAAAAAGACAGTGACCTACAATAATAAAAAAAAACATTTATGGATGAAATTGTAATTACTTACTATTCAATTAACAAAAGGGCTTCATTGTATATTTGTTCCAAGCCCTTTTTAATTAAAGATTGCATAAATTAAGAGTGCAAGCTACAGATGTTTTATTCTTTGTTTATAATGCTTTATTTACAGAAATGTATTGTTTACTGTAAATATACAAAACTTTTCTACACATACAACATATCCTTTTTAATGTGTGTACAACTTAAAATTAAGAATATCAATAAAAATAATTGAGGGGGGGGAAGAATAATGTAGTTATAAAAAATACAATGACATATTAAATTAAGAGCACATAATGTATTTAATTATGTAAGAATTAATGCTCCTCAAAAATAAACTTATTGCAGCTTTTATCTTCAAAAATTTTTAAAAATTCATTAATTTCTTTCTCTTTTTACTATTTCACAAATACATACTTTTGTTTTGTCAGCAGAAAAAATATTTTCTGTTTTTTTTTATATTCTTTTTTGATTAAATTAATAATTCTCATTTTAATATGTAAAGGAAAAAACAAGCTTCACAGAACTGATATGATCAATAGTTTTTTTTATATTTAAAAGTAGTTTCAAATTAGTGAAGTAAAAAAAAGTAAAAAAAAAATATCTTAAATTATCATGACAGAAGGAGTACATGAGTATATCAATACACGAAACTTGGATGAGACTTACTTAATTCAAGGAAATAGATGCAGTCTATGAAAAATACCACAAATAAGCTTAGAATTTGCATTATTTCTATTAATTTATGAATTGTAATGTTTTTTTTTTTTTGGGTAGTATATTGGATGTTGAAATAACTCATGTAAGCACCCCACTATACCTTCAAAGTATAACTCTACTGATAAAATGATATACTATAGTTTAACTGTCTGACCATCGTTTCTGAAATCTCATATCCTACTAATTCATTTACTTGAAGTTTGAAAAAAATATTAAATAAAAAATTAGAAATCAGTTTAAAAAAAAAAAATTAATTTTCTAAGTCACAATGCAAGTCCTACTAGCACTACAAATCCAAAACTTCCCCCAAATAGATGCTATAATTTGTACATTATAACAAGCATGCTTGAAATTTACAATTTCAATACATTCATTGAGTATAGACCAGTGAATATATATTTGATGTGTTTTAACTAAATTTATTATAAATGTGTATTTTAGTTTTTGTTAATTACTTTAGTTGAAGTTTTAAGAGGATAATTTTTAAGTTAAATTGCATTATAGATATATATATATATACGCCACATATACATGTTTAAAACAGCTGTATAATATATATATAGAAGCATGTGTTAAAAAACATGCATAGGATTTGCTATTATCTATGGACTCTTGACAGTTTTATAACCATATACCATAGAAATGAAGAACTTATTGTAATTTCTCCCTTTCTAAAGGACATGATATTTTTTTTAGAAATTAGTTATGGGTAGAACTTTATGCTTTATTAATAATATTGATTCATAAAGTTAATATGAGCTGTGATGATTCTAATTTTGTTTCTATAACTTTTCTTTCTTGGTGATGAATTGAAATAGTTGTATTATGTTCAGTTTATGTTGATTTTACATTAGTTTCTACAAATAACCTAATACCTAAACTCAGCCTTTTATATAAAACAATTTGGGTATTAAAGTGCACAAAAGTACATCTTAAATTTTTTTAAAACTGAATCATGATCTAAGTAGTCTGCTAAAATTCTCATACCAACCATCATTATTCTCAACCATTGTCGATCCATTGCAGGATGAAGTTTTCTCCAAATTTAATTTAGTTTCTTTGATCTCTAGCTTATCTTCTCCACATCCTTATTTTATTCATCTATCTCATATGTGCTCTCTTTTTAAGTCTATTACAATAACTTGAAATCCATTTAAGATATCACTTTTACTATCATGTCTTTTCACAAAATGTCTAGTGCAGTTCCACCTCAGCCTCTTAATACTTTCAATGATGTCATAATACCTGTTTGTTCTCTCACCCATGTATTTAATTTTTGAACCGTTTTTGCTACTTCTAACATACATCTCCCCATACTTCGTTGAGTGATCTGAAGTTTTTGTTTTGCTCTTCTTTTAAGTATCCAAGTCTTGGATTCATAAGCAAGAACTGGCATATTTCCTTTTAATATTGTTATTTATATCAAAACCGCTCCACCAACTTTCAATCATATGATTAATTTTATCCATTATGTTTCCATCTATATTGATAATCAGATCTAGATATTTGTAGTTGTTAATTTGTAATTCATCACTATCAATCTTCATTTTATTCTTTGAGAAAATTGATTTGAACATTATTTTAGATTTTTTAGCATTTATCTTTAGTCCTACTTTTTTATTTTCATCTAATAATTCTTGCAACATGAAGCACTGAAGTATTATTTACAAAAACAGCCACATCATCTGTAAAATATAAATTATTTAAAAATCTTCCCATTTTAATCTGTAAAATATTTTTTGTAAAAAGTTTTGGTGATATGGAATCACCCTGTTTTACATCCTTCTCAATATAATTTAACTATGTTGCATTTTAACAAATATTTTTCAGAATATGACATTACCCTGGATCTATATCTTGATCAGTCAATGCTTTAATAATTGTAAAAATACTCATAGAATCAAATGCCTTTTCATAATCTACAACTCCAAAGCATGTTAAGAACGTTTTATAACTTCTTTTAATACTTAGGTGTGGTTATGACTTAATTAAAAGCACTCTAAATGTTGAACAAAGGGTTAAAAATAGAACAAATCCACCTATTCTTTGTAGCTCTGCTGTTTATAAGCATACTTTTGTCAACATTGTTGGTAATTTAGAATGAAATTTATCAACCAGATGGAATGTAATACTTAAAGAGTTATTAAACTCATAATTAATTATACAAGGCTGGAGATAGCATCTTACAGCATCTTACTTTTAACACTTTGATTTTAATAATTAAACAATATTTAATATGTAAATTTTAAATTAAACATAGTTCAATGTATATATAAACAAAGGGAATAACTCCTGAAAAGTGGTCTCTTATTTTGATGAAAAGCCTAACAAGTGCAACTCTCAATAAATTTTTTAATTTATCCTCAAATAAGTTCTAAACATTAGAAAAACATTATACTATGTAATTAATTATTTTTAAGTTTTGTTTTTTCTTCTCTTTTCATAGTTATAGATTTATATTTATTTATGTAAAATGCCATAAAATTTCACATTCTTCATTCTCATTAACTAAGCATTGTAATATTATCAGTAACTCTAATGCTAAATAACTTCCTTTTACCAATGACAATTAAATTTTATAAAAACAATATAATTTATCATCTCAACTAAATTGTTTCACCTTCTAAAATATTCATGTCAGTAACCTCAATACTCCCATTTAGCTGCATTAAGTTAATGGAACTAAATAATGAAACTAGATGAGATAATCTATAAGCAATTCCAAACTAATAACCAAGCAGTACTATAAAACACTGAAGCAAAATAAATAAGTTAATTTATTTAGGTCATGAATTTTAACACAGATAAAAAAATTATATTTTTTAAATTTACCTGATATAAAATTTCTGTTTAAAGAAAAGAAAGAAATCTATTCTTTATTTTATAAAATAAAGAGAAAAAGATTTTTAGATTATATTTTTTAGACATAACAATAAACAAATATACTTAAAAGTCACAAAGTAGAATATTTTTGATAAAGCAATGGAATTAAAATTTCTACATTTTTTTTTTCTTTCAATAAATTAAATCAATGTATGGGCATGATAGCACGAAGAAAAACTATAACCAAAATGAACTCAAACACATATTCTGTGAATATGAATCATAGTGTTTTAAACTGTTAAAACAGAAAAAAAAAAAAAGAAAGAATATAGAAAATCCAATTTTATAAATTTAGAATAAATCATTGGTGTTTAAATATATTCAATAGTGGTGAAGACTGTATCATACTTTCATTATTTTTTTTCTCTTTACAATCAGTGAAATAAAAGCTTAACAAACAAAACTATCATATGATTTACTTTTCTCCAACCATTTTCCAACCAATAATAAATAGCTACCAGATTTAATTAAAGTCAACTAAAAAAAAAAAATCACTACATTGCTTGTAAAATTGTTGATCATCTACAAGCTCCCCTTCAGATTTGAATATCAGATCATGAGCAGGACATGCTGATATGCATTTGCTGCATATGAAATTATAAAATGCAACAAAATGAGCCATTAGGGCTTAAAACTTTTGTATATTATAAATATGCATTCACTTATTATTTTCAGAACATTTACTTCAGCAAGCAGTAATTCTACAAAATATACAATTACACAGCTATGATTCATAACCACACATGTGCAAGTTTGCAACTAGTGAATATTTCTTGTGGCACAATATTATTTATGACCAACTGCATGATAGCAAAGAGTAAAAAAACAAAAAACAAATACATCATCGTATATTCTAAACATAATATGATTTAATAATTACCAAATTATCATTATTGAAAATAAACTTTGAAGTATTGCAATGTTTAATTAACACAATATTTCAATATTTTTTTTTTTAATTTTTGAATTATTTTAAGATATAAAGCACTTCTTAAAATAACTTTTTAAAAATTGTTTTAAATGAAAAGCTTAAATTTAAAATCAGCTTTTCTATTACACTTTACAAAAAAATATATATATTTTTTAAAAACATCTAACATTTTAAAATTTTAAAATGTTTATTTTCTAA
Organism: Epiperipatus broadwayi; assembly: GCA_028023455.1. Lineage (NCBI taxonomy): Eukaryota > Metazoa > Onychophora > Udeonychophora > Euonychophora > Peripatidae > Epiperipatus > Epiperipatus broadwayi. Next base: position 3,382,155 of record JAQFVV010012483.1, read on the forward strand.
ATAATTTACTTTTTACAAAAAAATCAATACTTAGATTTAATCCCCTTCCCTCTTGCTTTTTTAAAAAAATATTAAAAAAAGTTAAATATTACAAGTTTTAAATTTTCTAGCAGGAAGTTAAATAATTGTTTCAGTAAAAGCTTCATTTACATATAACAAAAATTATAGGTAAAAAAAAAATCCTATTACTGATAAGATTTATTTAAAATATTAACAAATAACCTAGCAGCATTTCGTGACTGCAGCTGTATCATAATGAGAAACTGAGATTATTCTCCTTACAAAAAGGAGAGATGACATTTCACCAGGACATTGATAATTTATAAAACAAAACATCATGAATAAATTAATGATTTCGTAACAATATTTCCTTTTTTTTTATTTAATAAAAAATTAAAAATTTTATAACATTTTCAATAATATTTGATGATTATAAAAAATTATATTAAAACTTGCATTAAATTATTTCAAATTAATTTTACAATTTTTATTTTTTCAAAGTTTTTAAATTCAAAATAAACATATAATAAAACATAGTTTTTAAATGTATACTTTAACATACATTTATTTTTATCAGACTGTCATTTTAAAGATATGTAATAGAATCCTTATATATAAAATCCCTATTTTGTCTGTTGTGTGAATATATTATCCTTTGTTTGTTGTCTGTAATGCTGTCAAATTCACAATAAAGTATGGATTTTATTTATAGAGAAAACTATACCTAACAATATATAACTTACTTATCATCAAACATAAAAGATAAATTTAAAAATTTTAATTTAGCTTTATTAATATTTCAATTTACTTATCAAATATAACAGGTATTATGTACATTTAAAAAATGTACCATGCCAGGTACATTTCTGAAGTGTATCAAACATGCTAAGTTGTTCCAAACATCCCCCCCCCTCACATTTATTTATAATATTAAATCTTTTGTTTAATTTACATTAAATCTTAAAAAAAAAATTGTTAAATCACCCAATTAAAAAACAATGGCCTTTCTATAGCTAGGTATAAACTTGTAGTAATATAAATAAAGAGATAGAAATTGTTAGATAATCAAACATACATGAGACTCATCAATGTAAATATGCTGTTTGCTGGTATGACGTCAGAGGCTAGAGATCATAGATTAAACTTGGAAAGACCATCCTGCAGTGGATTGATAATGGTTGAAAACAATCACAATTAGTAATTTCAAAACAAATTAATATAACAAAAATATTCTGATTTAGACAAAAAAGAAATAATTTTTCTTTGTAATAGAATATTTTAAATAATATGTGCAATATATATATATATCATTAAATATCTTTCTGTCAACAATTTCTTTCATACGCGCTTTGTTTACATGTACATTGAACTATGTTTAATTTAAAATTTACATATTAAATATTATGTATATAAAATAATTTTATTTTCTCATACCTAAGAAAATCAGCTCATATACAAATGTATATACTGCAGTTATTTATCAAGAGACATTTTTTTAAATGTATTCATTCCATAAACTAGATCAGCATCATATATAGCCAGCATTACAAAAATAGTCTGATTAATTAGAATAGATAATTCAACTACTCGCAGCTTTCCATTCACATTTAACTTTTATAATATTTGGGCTTCAAATACATTAAGTAGTGACTGCAACACATATTATGTGGTCAATATTGAAGCAGTCAATCTTAGCTTAAGATTGTGCTTCATGTTTCTACCTACTAACCCGTATTCAAACCCCTATATCCCATCCCGCTCCTTTTGTCATATATATATTTTTTATGTATATATTTGAAATGCGCACCTAAATTTATAGTTTAACTTTCAATATTTATGATTATTAATTCTATTATTAATTATTAGTTCTTTTTTTATTAAAGTATTATAGGTGCGATTCAAATATATATATAGGAGCAAAATTACTAACAAAAGATTGCTTTTTTGTAAATATTTTATTATACGTCATTTTTTTAAACTTTTTCTTTTTAAAGTACTTTTTCTATTAAACTGTATATTTTTATAGAATCCAATATGGAAGATGCTACAGTAATTGTCTAAAAATAATTAAGGGTTGGAAGCACTATTGTTTTAATCTGGGGTAGGTATTTTTAATTAAAGTTTTACTTAAAAGGAAATTAAGATTAGAGATACTTTTGTTAAAAAACATGTTGTCAAATCTATTTCTAATCTGGAAATAGATTTGAATTTATTTTTGGATGTTATCTTACTGTTGCATCTTCAAAAACAACCGATAAAGAAAAAGTATAAAATGACTGAATTTTGAAACACAGATGAGATTAGTTACTGTTGAGAGAACTGATTATAAACATGTAAACATATTACACGTCGCTGTGAAACTAAAAATGATGTAGTATAAATCCACCAACCTGCTCGACCCTGTCGGATCATCATCTTCAGTGGCTATCTCATTCTGCTGCCCAAGAGGAAGTAAAAGCCCGACCTAAGAACTTTAATGCTACTAGAAGCTTGCAGTTATTTAAGAACTTTCATTTCAATTGCCGTGCATGTGCAATATTTTAAATCGGACTCTTAAAATTGCCAGGTAACTTTTCAAGCAGTCACCGCAAACTAAATCTAACCTAACTCATCTATCAAGATTTCTTTTAATATATTATTTAGCTTTGTTTTTGTTAATATGTAATTTGCTCTTAGTTAGTTTCTAGATATAATATGTAAATTGCTCTTAAATAATTTATATACATTTAATTCTCTCTCATATGCTCTTAACTTTCCTTAACTTTGGTGCGGTCATTTATTTATATGTATTTATTATTTGATTTATATATTGCTTGCTTATTATTATGCCAATTCCCAGCAACCTAGCAAACTTAATTTCTAAAATCCTTTTTGTCTTTCAATTAAATCTCCATTATTGTTTTTAATAACGTCCCCTTTAAATATATATATATAATGCATTATAAATTAATACATTCGCCAGATTGTTTTATGAATCAACATTTTAGGTTCGTTTTAATATAAAAATTGATTTGTTTAACTCTGGATTTTCTACCCGGGGTAAATCCAGAACTTTAGCTAATTAACGCTTTGAAATCTTATAAAATATTCTTTATTCATTTCTAAAAAGGTGACCAATTATTTGTTTTCTATATAATTGCTAGTTATTTTTTATCTATACTCTTAAAATAGTCTATGCTTAAAATATCAAATACAGTATTTAAATATTCCAGTTATTATAAAATCAACGAAGGTGGGATTGATTTATTTTAAATAGTAGAAAAGGGAAGGGGATACATCTTAATGTTTCTTTGACTAAATCAAATCTTCAAGTATATTTTAATAAATGAAATTTCTCTCTCTATATATATAACTGCATAGCATATTATTTGTCTAAATTATAGTACTCAAACAAGGGTCATTTATTTTAAAGCAGCAAAATTTATTTAATGTTGATAGAGACATTCATTCGTACTGCATTACTGACATTTAGCTGATATTCGTGATTATATATCTGTGCTTCTTAATCTGGAGGCTACGACAAGTTCGAAACCATAGATTCCCTTTCACGCCTTTGTATAAAAATGCCTCTGGCGGTGATCCCTAAGTTTGGCACACGCTATGCATATTCTTTCTTCGTATAAAATGCCTCTGGTGGTGATCCCGTAAGTTTGGCACACACTATGCATATTCACTTCATATCAAAGGCCTTCATGTCGGCGATGACCACGGCATGCCTATCCACTTCGTTCTCGTCCAGAAGCATAAACGTTTCCTCTTAGGCTATTATGCCAGCACCGCAAACTTCATATTTATTTCCTTTGCTTCATGACCCAGTTTTAATACTCTAATATTAAAATTGCGCTCTGCTTAAAATATATATAAATGCCAACTACTACTAGATTTATTATTAACGTTATAATATATATATATTTATTTCAATCTTATACAATCCCACCTGTCATAGTTTATATATCTAATTAAGAGTATATGCCTTGGGCAAATAAAGCGTTCGTCTTACTATTGTTAAAATAATTTTTCATTAAATATGTTGTCATAGATGCAAATATAATCTTTCAAATGTATTTTGTTTATTTTCACAACCTCAATGGTGTGAAAATAGTTTATATCATATGTATAATGAATTTTGGAACGCTTTTAGAGAAATATATGTTAGTCACCATGTTTCTGAACTGTAAATCAAAGCGTTAATGGCAATATTATGTAATTCTTTTTAATATTTGATTGGAATTTTAATATGGGACTCACCAAAGATGTGTGCTTATTTATAATATATCACTTAGCTAATAAAGAGCATATGAGAAATAATAGCGTGAATGACACTATGTAATCCTCTATCGCTTGGTAGACTGCTTGCTCATTCACACACACACTAATGTATATAATTAATTTATAAATGTATAATAATTTGTCAGTATATTAAACTATATTTTTATTGTCTAACTTATTTGAATAGTTCAAATTGCTTCTTTTCTCCACTTCCAAAAGTAAAGCCTGCTTATATATTTTAGTTTACTCATAGTTAATAGATGTCTCATTGTTTTGCTCAGCTTTGCTAGTCGGCCGGATTAAGATTAATTCTCATGTGCCATCACTATTATGTTATTCATTAGGTGTTAGATCTGGGGCTTAGAGAGTGGGTTCGAATTCAGGATGGTCCCTGATCTAAATCTTGAATTTGAAGTACATTTTGTGAGTTCCAGCTCATGTTAGATGGATAAACATGTTTTGACCGGTACAACATATAGTATTGACAACAATGCATAGCCCCAAAATAATTAGTATTGAGTTTTGCTAGTAACAATTCTATTTTGACTTTGCAAACCTAAATAAGTTAAAATGAATCTCAGTATATATATATATAGCCATATACTGAAGAATGTCCAGATTGGTAACAAAAAGATTAAACAAAGTATTTTTCTTTTTTAGTTAATATAGATTGTTTTTCTTTATATTACATTCACCAAGACAACAGAAAATATTTTTTTGAAGGTTTGTAATGATGGCATATTATAAGATGTGATATGTTGGACTATTTCCATCATTTATTAGTGAACGTTGAATGTATAGAAAATTTTAAACATTTAAACTTTTCAAATACAAACAACTTATTAGTAATAACACACAAAGAGACAATACAGGTTAGTAATTACACAATGTTTCGAGTAGTATTATTCTCCACTGTCCTTCAGGTGTTGCTGGCCTTTATGCACAGTAACAATATTCGCTTATATTCTTGAATATTGAATTTAAGGCAAATGTTATACTAACTGAGCTATTCCATTAAAGGCAACATATAGTAGAAATTTGATATATTTATATATGAGGATTGGTTCAAATCCTCCCGAGTCATTGAATTATTATTATTATTTTTTTTTAATGAGGCTAATTAGTTTTTTTTATTTTTTCCTCAGAGCAAGATTAATTTGAGGCTTCCATACATCGTGTATTGCCACATTGGGTTGACTTATAGGATTATTTACTACTGTCATATGAGTAGCTTCCTTGAATTTTCTTCTATGGATTTTTTTCCTCTTTAGCCAATATCTTTGTATTTTCCCATTTAAGCATATGGTCATTAGTACATACATGATCTGCTATGCTAGACACATCTGTTCTTTCTCTTTTAACCATTAGTTTGTGCTCTTTCAATAGCTGTTCGACAGGATGACAGGTCTCATCAATGTATTTCCTTCCCCATTCACATGGTATTTCATAAATGTAGTTTTTGTTCTTCAGCATTTCCAGTTTATTAGTAGAAGTAAGCATTCCTCGAATATTGTCACTGTGCATATAGGCCAGCAACACCTGAAGAAGAGTGAAGAATAATAGTACTCGAAACATTGTGTATTTGGAAAGTTTAAATAAAGTTTAAAATTTTCTATACATTCAACATTCACTCATAAATGATGGAAATAGTCCAACATATGACATCTATCAGAAGTTAATATTTTTTTGATTTAGAAACAAAAATAATTATTTTTTCCTTCGCCTTCTTTTAAGTACAAAATATATAGAAATCCATTTTTAGTCAAATGAACATTAAAAAAACCTGTTTTTTTATATTAATAATTTAAATTTATAATATTTTTGCCAGAATCAAAAATGAATTAAACAATCTATTTATCAGAGGCCCGTTTATTTAATTTTAATACTTTCACATTGTATTTTTTGTTTATTTCCAACCTTTTTTTGTAATGAATAAACTTTTATTTTCATTATATTTTCCCAATTGTAAAATTATTTCTTAGAAATATAAGTTTAAAAATAAAAATCATTCTTAAAAATAATTTCAACTAGACAAATATAGGAAAAATAATAAAGTAAAATACATAATATGAATAATAGCTTTTATTATTCCATCCTTGTAAGTAAATATATATTTGAAAAGAAATAAAATTAGAATTCCATTTCTAACATAAAACAAATTTTTGTAAAGAATGCATAAAGCAATAAAAATTATATCTTAAAATTTTAAATTTCATTTACAATTATTTTAAACATGGCAAAAAAGTATCTTTTCAGCCAATCACAACTTCTTGCTTTACATTATTAAATTTCTTTTGATGTATATTTCTAAAAAGTAAATATTTTTAATAAAATGTGAATCTAAACATCATATTCTTATATAAAAAAAAAAATTTCACAAATATTTTGTAAAAATAATCATAAATGAATAAACAAAACTATGAAAAATATATGACTTTCATATTTAACATTTGAAAAAAGATGAATTACTTTGTAAACCAAAAAACTGCATTTGAAAATCAAACCCCAGCTTCTGTAAGATGCTAACTTCTAGAGATTTTTTAAAAATTAATATCAATATTTTAGTTTGTTTTTCATTAAATGAAAACAAAACTGGAAATAAATGCATAACTACAAGATAGTGATTTTAAGCCAAGCAATCAATGCCCCTACTTACTCCAAAAAAGATCGTTTCTACAAAAAGATGAATTAAATAATTTATTTCAAAATATCAAGAATACTATTATTACCTACTTAATTTATATTTAAGTCATACTAGATTGAAATATTTACATAAGCAATTTTGTAAGCATAAATATGTTCCTTATAAACATTGAATATATATGCTCATATATTCTAACAAGATTGCTCTTCCACTATGTTGTGGGCATAAGATAATCTGCCTCAATATATGCTTGGCATTAAATAGTTTGATTAAAGATTCTATTGTCTCAAACTGATTGAACAATGTTACTTTGCTTCAATACTTCTTGATAAAGAATTAAGAGTTGAATCATAGAATATTTAACTTTTCTAGTTTTAAGAATTCTGCAATACTAGATAGTATGAGAACTAGATGAATATCAATCATTTGTCAATTTTACCTAGATAATGCTATTTTAATTCTTCAATATATTAAATACACTAATCCAATATTTATTCACTTTGATAGATAATCATAATATTGGTTTTTTAAAAAATCTATTCTAAGATATTCTTTAACTTTATGATCTCTTTTAGCTGAACTTCATGGGTTATTTCACTTCATGTTTTTCTATGATAAGAGCTACTTTATATAATGAAGATGTGAAAAAAATATCAACATTATCTATATTACCATATTCACAACTACTTTTGATAGATAGGCTGACTAATTCTGAGCCACATTGATGTATTACATTATCTATAATATCTTTTTTTATTTAAGATTGATCCACATATTTATAAAATGTTTTACTAAGTCCAATGCTGAATTAGCATTAGTTTTAGTATTAAATTTTACTAAGTTGACAAGATTAATAATGAGTTTACTATATAACTGTATATATAATGTGATTGCATATATACATATATATTATTTTGTTTACAACTACATTATTGTAATTGCAGTAAGATGTATTAGGTTCACCGTTTATTTATTTATTTTGCAATATACCAAATTAGCTGTACAGAATTTTAGCTTCTATACTTTAATTTTTATGATTATTAGCTTTTGCTAATAGATGAATTAATTCTATTCTTAAGATTTCCTGCTTTTTATCCACACTTTATTCATTAATCTATATAAGACTAACACCTTACTCAGAGTTAAAGATATGATCTAAAAATTGAAGTATTATACAAAACAGTTAAAATGAAATTAATTTAACAATACATAAACTAATCAAAATAAACAAAAATAAATCCTCCTTAAATTGGATAAAAACTGAAAGAAAATGTCTTTTTTCTGACACTTAACAAACAGAATTTAATTAATTGCAAATTTAATGTCAAGATATTTACTATTTTGAATATTTAAATTATATTAACAATAATATAAAGTTTCAAATAATATACTTTTATAAAAACTAAGATGTGCTTCAATATATTTCAACAGAGAGAAGTAGAGAATTTATAAAAAAAGAAACCTAACTATTCTGCATTTAATGTTAATTTTCATTAAGAGATAGCCTGAAAATTTTTTAAAACATTTTTTTTTTGTAACATTCATTATCATTTTCTTTGTAATAAATTTAAATCAATCTATTACATACATCTTTGCATAAATACTTGGAAATAATTTAAGCAACAAATCAATACATTGAAAATAAATATTATATTATAGTTTTTTGGAGGAGAGAGAAAATATAAATGAGAAGGATATTTAGGATAAATGATAGTTCATTTATAGAAAGTGAGAGAAGACATTTGGATAATTAATGCTCTACTATACAATATGCTCTTTAACAATAGCTATATAAAACCAAATTTTATAAGTTAACAACTAAATACTTCATTAAAACTATGATTTGAAAAAAAAAAATCTATCAAAACAAAAGTTTCTTTTGAAGGGCATTATATGTTAGTTAGAGATGCATATGACTGATATTGGCTCAGGACAGAAACAACTGATATAATTACAAAAACTCAAAAAAGAATTATCTAGGTAGACAGTCACAGGAAATATTTTGAGTTTCTTAAAGTCATTAAAATATTGCAGTTATATCTAATTTTTAAATGAAAAAAAAAAATTCAAATGAAGATCATTTCAAATAACAATATTCAAAAATAAAAAGAATTTAATCATGAAGTAAAGATAATTCAAATTAATAAAAATATACACAGAAGAATGTTTAATATAAGAATAAATTCTAACAAATAATGTAAAAACAAATGAATATAATCAAGTGTTAATGCTTGATCATAACATCTATGATCTAGTTAGCTAATATATCTTTGGAAGTCTAAAAATATATTCAGATTCAAATATGCTATTATTAATCATTTAAATCTTTAATTCATTGTGAATGCATTCAATAAATTAAGTGTAGATTCAACTTAATATTTTTTTACAATAAAAAAATAATTAAACATCAATATGATAATTCAATAGGTATATTCATAACATTCATTCAAAAAATTTTCTACTTCTTCCTTTTCCTATGTATTGATTTCTACTTTAACATATCATAACATCTACACCTGTATTGATAAAGTGTTTAAGAAAGGTGTAAATGGTATGATATATTCATTCAAAAACCAATAAAATATCAAGTTTTGAATATTAAAAAATAGTACTTATATCTAATTTTTGATTGAATATAACAAATACCAATCTTGATATTTAGAAGGAAATTAAAGATTATTTAATCAGGAAGTAAAAGTTAGACAATTTAAAGTAATTAATTTACAATATTTATTAATAAGGAAACACACATATTTAAAAGCACAGAAAAGCATATATACAGATGTATATTAAATAAACACACACACACACACACACACACACGATGAATTATAAATACTTTTAGATGCACTCATCATATTTATAAAATAGCCAAATTTATCACTAAAACTTATAATAATAAAATTATTCAATCAAACATGTCAATCCATATATATATAATATCCATAGTTATCTTAATTAAAGCAGACTTAAGATATCCATAAAATCTTTTATGTTCAACATAGTAATTTCTTTCATTAAAACTAATTATTACATATCATCAATCAATATTGTTTCTTTTCATGTTTTTGTCATTTAACTAGATATAAATAAAAAGACTAATAAAGATAAAATAATAAATATTATATCATTAAACAAGTAAAACACTCTTTAAATAACCAACTGCAGAGAAAAGATCTTATTCACTCTTTCACAGGCTCATTAGGAATTATAGTTTTTCTTTATTCTTTTACTTTCTAGTTAGAAATAACTATATATCTATTTATCAATCTATAAATAGGTGGTTAGCTAAATATGCTATATGCCAGATATTTTGAAAAAAAATTTCTGAACTTGCTTATAACCTGGCAAAACTATTATTTGTTATAAATTCATAAATGTTTCTATTATTTTACAGAATCTAATGGAAAAATACTAATTTCTTTGGTACTGATAGGATCCTCTGTTAAATATTTCTTTGCAATCTATATTATACTTAAAAATATTTAAGATGGTTTTAGTGATAGATTAGTATAAGAGTATTAAAGAAAAAATTGCTTTCCTTCCCTCTTTAGTTTTATGTTTTAACTTAAATTATTTATGAATGTATTAAATAACCTGCACATGGCTACATATCCTTTTAAAACATGACTAAGAAGACTATATAAAAAAAAAAAGATCCCCAAGATACATTTCATGCTGAGCCAGCACTCATAGATCACCATCTCTCACATATATATCTTTATTGCACATATAGTATTTATCAATAGTAAATTGTTACATTAGTAAATCCTCCCATACAGTAGTGCCACCCAGTGCATGTTTGGTATACAAATGTCAATCTTACATTACCCACAACTTTGTCACAATCCACTAGATAAATACAATAATAATTATCATTAATCATTTATTAAATTAGAGGTTATCTCTAGCCCAGATATAAACTTTAAATCTCTATTAAAGATTAATATATCTGATTTTTTTAGTAATCACACACATGGAGTTATTCATTTTTCTATTTCCCATGTGTAATATTGTTATAAATGAATTAAAATAACCACAGCACATTCTTTTGAAAATGTGACTAAAGTCACAATAAAAGACAAATAAACCCCAAGATGCATTTCATATTAAACCAGTACTTATCAATTGGCCTGAATAGCCATCTCATATATGTTTATCATGTGTACAATATTTATCAATAATAAATTGTTAAATTTTGATATACAGTACAAGTTTCAATCTAACTCCACTCACAACTTTGACATAATCCATTCCAGATAAATACAGTAATGATTATCACCAATTATTTATTAAACTAGAGGTTATCACTAGCCTAAATATAAACTTTAAACCTCTATAAAGATTAATATATCTAATTTTTTAATTAAACACCATAAATAGAAATCACTTTTGAATGAATTCTGATGCAATGCAATTCATTTAGTGATCTATATGCAGTTTTATATATGAATGTAATTATTTATGGATCTTGATAGAAAATTATGGATTGAGCAATACTTCAAAAAAGACTTAGACTGTCTTTTATTCTGTTATAAAGTTAATTATGTATGTGGCACTGAAAACTAATCAAACAGAAAACTAATAGTCATCAATTACTATTGTACAAGTAACTCATGATTGGAGTTCATGTGATTCAATTTTAGAACTAGAAAAAGAGTTCAATATAAATGAATTTTGAGTTCAAAAAATGATCAACAGAACTGACCAATTCCAAAAATTGAAATAAAATGATACTTAAGTCTTCCCCAGAACAGTGTAAAGAACCAAACAATCTGAACATGTAATAGGAATTATTTTTCTAGCAGAACTGAGTCAGTGCACTAGTTACAAAATATCTAATCCTGTGCTTGTCATCTCAAATAAAGCAAGCAATAGCTAACATGAATTAAAAGGAAAAGTGATCAGAAAAACAGCATCCTTAACAAAGATTGAGAGTATATTGGTCTGTATATTTTATATAATAAAAGTACTAAAGCTGTAAATGATGTTAAAGTGATTCCCACCTTCCTTTTCAAAAAAAAGGGAGAGAAAGATTATAAACAAAAATAATAATTAAAAAATAAATTATGACTTTTTCTTTTAATTAATAGATTTAAACAAGAATGGATTACTTACTTCTTCCAGAAAGATTTGTTTAGAGTTATAGGGTTACTTTTTTCAGAAATAATAGTGATTGACAAATATTTGTTTTCTTTAATCAGAATCATTTGATTCCAAACTACACAAATCTCCCTTAGGTATAATTTATAAAATCATAATTAAGTAATATGATCTTGTTAACTACCATTTAATGAACTTCTCTGGTTTGAAAATACTGTATAATCATTTATTAATTACTTGATATTAATTATTGAAAAAATGAATAAAAAGGAAATTAATTTTTTTTTTTTTGTTAATTTTAAACATTTATCATTGTTTATAATAAAATGGGTCCGCAATTTGATGGCAAAGTAAACAATAGGTAAAAAAAAAAAAAAAAATTCTGATATCTTAAAGGTATTATTATGCTAACTGGGTTTCATAAAATGGAATTTACAAATAGTAAAAATTACATTCGAATATCAGCCTTTCAAGCTAATTGTGCAAACGCTTTGCGAGTGTTAATAATAAATGAATACTTTCTGACCAAGACAAGATATAGTATTTATATAGGAATAAAAAGGAATCCTCTTATTCCTGCAACTCAAATATTTATATATGAGCAAATCTGAAGTACTGGCACAGAAAGTGACAATAGAACAGTCACTTTAAATTACTATATACAATGCCAGTACTTCAGATTTGCTCATATATAAATATTTGAGTCACAGGAATAAGAGGATTCCTTTTTCTTCCTGTATAAATACTATATCTTGTATTGGTCAGAAAGTATTCATTTATTATTAACACTCACAAAGCGTTTGCACAATTAGCTTGAAAGGCTGATATTCGAATGTAATTACAATTGTATACAGACGCTATAAAAATAAATGCTTATTTATATAAATAATAAAAATGTTTTATTGGAAGACATGAATGCCAAAATCTGGTGAGATCTGGTCTATCTTCCTTCTTTAAAAGGGATTTATAGTTTTGTTTTTTCTCATGTGTCATAGCATCAGCCGGGAAGCTAACCCGGGACACCTGCTTGTAAAGCAGCCATCACTGATCTCTCAACCACCAATGCTTGACAGGGATTTATAGTTGTACAGATATTACATGAAGTTATACAAATAAACTGCTTTAAAAAATGGTATGTATAAAACAAAACAGTAAACTACAGAAAATGTTTCCCCACTATTGGGTAGACCTTTACAGTTGAATGAAAAATAAATAAATAAATAAAATCCTTTTTTTTTACTGTTACAACTGTGTATCTGGTGAATAAATTTGATTTATAGATAGATATATAGTAAGCCATACACAATGCTAAAAACTAGAAAAATTAATACATTTGAGTTAAAAACATTTTTAGAAAGACATTGCAAAAACAAAAGCAGAGGCTAAGCAAATGATATCTGAATTTATTGGACAGAGAAATGACTTCTAAAGATTGATGGATAAACTAATTAAAATTCAAACGTAGGTGGCAATATCAGTTTTGCCATATACCAAACTAAAAAAAAAAGCAGCATGAATATGGACTATTACTGGTTAGACAAACTGATTGTGAAAATTAAAATCCTGAAAAGACCTCTGATTATGCATGAGAATTGGAGAATACAGATAAGGAATTACTGATTAGATAGGTCATAGGAAGAAAATTAAGATTTTAAAAAAAGATTGAAAAGTTCTAAGACTGAGGATAATTAGAGAAAGAAGTTATCAAGTTTATGATAGAAAATCAATACAAACATAAGGCAAATGAATGGTAAGCCAGTCACAATACTACAAGATGAAAAAATAGGATGTGTTTCAACTGCTTGGGCAAGACAAGATATAGAAAATATTTTAAACAAATATATTTTAAAATTAATAATAATTTTGAAATAGAGAATAATGCTCAATAATGAGAAGATAATTATTGTTCAATTTCAATTTAGAGTAGTGATTTCCAATTTATTTTAGTCATGGAACTCTTCCTATGACAAAATTTTTTTTGGAAATCTGATAATTTATTTATTATAAACAACAAATCAAAATAATTTATTAAAAATATAAAAAAAAAAAAGTTAATCATGGAAAAGCAAAACAGAAATAATTCAAACTGACAATTAATGTAAAGGATTAAAATATAATATTTTCTTTTAAATCTTTCAAATTTGGTTTAATTATGGACAAATGAATTCTAAACTCATAAATGGTATCCAACTTTGATATTTTATTTGTGCAATGAAAAGTAAAATTTTTCATTCATATTTTAAATTATTGATTAGAATTCAAATATTATCTTTAGAGAGATGAAGAGAAGTAATCTATAACAACTGTATTAATTTTTGCAATGGAGGGAAGAAGAATAGTCAGTGACCTTATTATTAAAAAACAAACAAAAAACAATATTTTGAGATTAAATACAAAATTAGTTTCTAAGAATAAGATAAAAAATATCTTATTATTTGAGAATCCCTAGTCAGGTATTGTGTTTAGATATCCAATCTTCAAACTTGATAGTAATTGAATTAGCATACATATAGGAATCCATAAATCAAGAATTTCTATGAAGTTAAAGATCTCCTGTAATTGAAAATAACATACTAACATTTTCTGTAAATAATATACTAACATATTATAGATGCAAAAGTGAGAGACATTGTAAAATTATGAGCTGAAATTAGATATTAATGGAGTAGTCATAATGCTACACAAGTATGGTTAATAAAAACTAATATAATAGTTGATTAAATTTATTATATTGAAGTTATATCTAGACAATATGTTCAGAGTTGACATCTTTTTTTGAATTGTTAGCATAGAAGTTGTGCTTTGATTTCTTTAGAATTATATTAGTCAAAGTTTTGAGAATTCAGATGCAGATTAATTATATGTAAAGAGGTAAAAATCTACAGAGTGAAGAAAATTAAGTTTGTGTTATCCAGAATATCATTTTCTTTAGAAAAAAGCTATTATTATAGTAAATTCTTAGTTACAATGTTGAATATAACTTTGCAAGGGCAAATGCCCATCTTTGGGAGTCAAAAATAATTTGTTTGTGTTTCATTACTATTTTATTTTTCCATAATCCTACTTTTTTCCCCCCCAATAAAATCTATCGCAATAGTAATACCTAGAAAAAACATTATATGTTACACATATAAATGTTAAATAAACAAGTAATTGCTTGTTCCTTTTTTGTACAATTTTATGTAATCTAATATAAAAATTTCCATTGTATTTATAGAATAGTCTGTCAAATACTTTTTATATCCTAGATCAATGATGGCAAACCTATGGCAAGCATGCCAGATGGCATGTTCGAATTTTTTACTGGCACGCTAACTATTTATATATCATAATTTTCTTCAATATTTTTTTTGTTGCTAAAATCTGTAAAATCTGTACTAATAAAAATTTATTGTAAACTAAAGATAAAATAAATAAATATAATATTATATTAGAATTCAATTTACAATTGAACTCTGATTATCATATTCTATAAATCTGTCAAATGATTCCAACAAAACTAGAAAATAAACTCAGTAAAATATTTTATAACTTTTTGAAGTAAGTTTTTTCAAATCTTAAGTAAAAGTAATCAAATGCTTTTCTGTTCTAATCTTTTTTATCTAAATGTGTTGACACCATTTATTTTTTTAATGTAATCAAAATCGTGAATAAAGGAAGGAAATGCTTAATCAATGCCATTAAATGATGGTGTTATTTTTTTTTTTTTTGCTTGAAGTTTTGCTGTAAAGGTGAAATGATAAATCTTTTATTTATAAAATTATTAAAGCCCATTTAAATTTATCAATATATGAATATGATTAGTGAAAATAAAAAACAAAAATTATCAGGCTGTAGAGAATTTCAAAATTGGTAGACTGATGAGTATGGAGTGATTAACAAAGGCACTTGAGGAGTATGTGTTTTATATTCTGGAACAATTGTATTGAGAACATTATTGGTAAAACGGCATTATGAGACTAATCATAAATCACTCTGTGAAAAAAGTAAAGATGAATAAAAAGAATATATTGCCCAAGCATTTAAAAATATAAATATTCAATCAACATCTCTAATGAAATTTATCGAAAATTATTCAAATATAATTGCTGCTAGTTTTTTTATTTCAAATATAATTGCCAAACATGGGAAACCTTTTAATGAAAGAAGCTTAGATGAAATGTGCACCAGTTCTTTTTGAAGATTTTGAAAACAAAGCAAGAATTATTCAGAGCATACAAGATGTATCATTGGCTAGAAATACAAATAAAGAAAGAATCCTGCAAATGGCTAACAACATAACTTACCAACAAAAAAGATATATATAATCTTCTAGTTTAATTTCTCTCTGCCTTGATGAAAGTACAGACATATATAAAAATCAGCTCGTTTGGCTATTTTTATTCACTACTGTGATGGGAATAATATCAAAGAAGAATAGGTCAGTTTATCCTCGTTAGTAACAACAAAAGGAATAAATATTTGCAACATAGATGTTTCCAAAATTGTATCAGTAACTACAGATGGTGCTTATGACTAGAAAAGAAAATAGTTTTTTTCATTTTATTTACCAATGATATTGGACATTCAATTTTGGGTTTTTATTGCATTATAGATCAGCAGGTTTTATGCATGAAGGTCAGCTTTAAGCAACTGGATGATTTTATGAACATTGTGACTAACTTCATCAATTTTATATCTACACATCGAGGGAGATAAACTTACTATACTATGGTTTACTTATGTACAACAATGGCTGATGGTTAAGTTGAGGAAATATTCTTCAAAGATTCACCGAGGGCTTAAAAAAAATTACACTGATTTTATATAATGAGAAAATCATTGAAAAATATAATAAACTAATGGATGTTCAATGGCTTCAAAATTAATATTTTTTTTACTGATATGTGTTCACATCTAAATGAATTAAATGTGAAACTGCAAGGTGTTAATAAGACAATTGTTGTCATGTAAAGTTAAATTACAAATTTTCAACTGTGATGTTATTTCTTACACCTTCAATTATTTTCCAAATCTAAAAAAGTTCTTGACTGATTTAGAATCTGGTGAAAAACCAGATTAAGTAAAATTGATGCAAGACTTTTGTGCTGCTACTCAATTGATAAATGACGAATTTTCTTTAAGATTATGCAGTTCAGACAATTTTCAGAAATATCAAAAATTTATTTTATACCCAGACATAATATCAACTGATAGTTTCAAGTTAGAAATTCTTGAGTGGCTTAATTCAAATGATATGGAAATGCAATCAGTCAACTTTCAATCCAGTTCTATAGGGAAGCAGAAATTTGTTGACTTGAAAAATAAGTTAGAAACAATGGAAAATGATAGACTATTGGATATATGTAAAAAGAATGCTGAAGAGGAACTATTGCCTGCCTGGAATGCTATTCCTGAAACATTTAATTGTTTTAAAAAATAAGCCTTACATATACATGTAAATCATTATTTTCAGAAATGAATTTAATTCAAGACAGTTCTAGAAATAGAATAACAGATGAATCTAGTTCAGCATGTACATTATTAAAAATGACAAAATATGAACCAGATATAAAATATTTGGTATCCAATGTACAACAGTAAAAATCTCATTAAATAATATCTATTTATGTTGATTTTATATGTTTATTTCCAAAATTTTGTTTTAATTACTATTAATTTTTTACTATTCCATTTTATTCAACTTGTGTTCTAAATAAATATGTTCATTAATATTTAGCTTATTTAAAAATTTTATTTAACTATTATTGTTATTATTATTTTGTTTTATAAAAAATATATAAAAATAAACTTTTAAAAAAACTGCAATAATAAAGTTGTTTATATTTTGATTTAATAATTGTCCCCACCACTATCCTAGATAATATTTAAAAAGTATTTCAGAAGTGCTTTAATAACAATTAACATATAAATGTTAATGAGTTTTTTTTCCTTTTGTTTTAAGAGATAGAGTTCACTGCTGACCTTTCGTCTTGATTCTGGAAAAATATAGACCATTTGAAGAGAATTAGATGGATTGTCTCTGTTTTTTTAATTGAAGTTGAATCTATTAAATAATTTGCATTAATAAGTTGAAATACCTGAGGCCAAAACAAAATTAAGAAAATAATGAAATATGATTATTAATAACAATACTTTTTTTTTTCATATGTCATAGCATCGCGCAGGAGGCGAACCCACAACCGTCTGCAACCAACTACTTGCTTGCAATACTTTTTTTATATATATCAAATAATAAACTGACAATAAAAATAAAATTCTTACACCTATATATCATTTCAATATAAAAAAATAAAATGAAATATATATAATACATGCATTTTGTATGCTAGCTAACTTATATCATAGGTTAGGTTATTATTTCATCTAATAGCATCAACTATAATAGAAAATCAATTTATATAATATTTTTAGAAAATATTAAAAAAGACTAATCGTCATCAATCTTAATACTGAGATACTAAATTTAAGTAATAAAATATGTGACAAATTAGCAACTAACTTGTAACTCTAACTATAATAACTTTAATAATCTCTAGTTATCTTTATAATTGTTATCAGCAGCTCTTATTTACACAGGTGCTACAGCTCTATAGAAATAAATAGGTTTACATGTAGGGCAACTAAGTACACCCATACATAAATTTTACAAATCCTAGTTACTGTACCTGTCAGTAAAATCATGAAATTACAATCTACCATTAATATATTTGAAATCTGGGATCAAGAGAATAAAGAGACATAAATTTAATAACAAAAATATTTAATTAAGAATAATAATAATAATGCATTCATTATTTACTAATAATTTCAAAATTAGAAAAAATATGCCAACATTTGATTAAGAATGGTAAAGCTTATATATTTTTCTTGAATAGACTATAACTCAATCACTTAATGTGATAAGATTACTATACTTAAATTCTTCAAATGTCTTCTTCAAATGTCTAAATCATTCAAATTAGATAAATTTAAAATTAAAATATTGTTTTGAAAGATAATCAAAACAATACTAAATTAAAAAAAAAAAAAAATTATTAAATACAAAACAGAAATTGCAGAAAGCAATTTGTATCTGGCTTTGAATAAATCATAAGTTTATATATGCATTAGATAAAATAAAACTAATATTAAAAATTGTCTGGTTATACAAGTTCTCTTCTATAAATTACTGCCAGTGATAAGCTTGCCTATAATATTTTAGAAATGTAAAATTAATTGAAGATAATTATTTTTCATCTTTTTGAATGTTCTCATATAGCTCTGGCTATAAACTAGACAAAATGTCTGACTAAATTCTTTGCAGCTTTTGCTGAAATTTTTCAATCTTGTTATAATTCTTGGTAAAAATATTTACAACTTATAGTTTAGACTAGGCAATAATTATTTTGTAAAAACCTGGCAGCTTTTTTATTCATGTTTCTCTGCTGTAAGATAGTTAGGAATCATAAAATAATACCCAAAACAAATGGAAAAAATATCTTAATGGGTCATTATTTCCAAAACTGTGGCATAAGTAATTACATTATGGAAATTTGTATGCAGTGTCACAAAAATTAATTACCTCCAAGGTCAATCCTGCTTCTGCAGACAACTGTCTCAACTCTTCAAATAACTTCAGCTCATTAAAAAATTGATTTCTATTTATAGGGCTACACATGTTTATGAATAAGAATACCAAAAAAAAAGTATCCATATATTTTGTTTATAAACATATTTTATAATCCCAATCATATTACTGTGCATTCCATAAATATATAAATAATTTAAGAATTCACAAAAAAAAAAAAAGAGGCTAAATTAATAATAATCTGGAAATTAATTTTAAGTCACAGACAGACCTCACTTAAAAACCAAGTTTTACAAAAACATGCAATATTAAATGAAAGTCTGTTAAGCATTTTCCTATTAATCTCTGAATTCTTACAAATATATAATCACACTTTGTCCTAAAATAAAAGAAATAAATTAACTTATTTCTTTTTAAAATAAAAATAAAAAAGATAATGACATAAATGGATAAATTTAACAAAAAATATTAACAGTTTAATTTCATATACATTATATTTAAATGTAATTAATCATCAGATTGTATTGCTTTAAGACATAATTTTTTTCTATTTACTATATTTAACTAAAAATATTTGGCTATATGTTTAATACAAATTCTTTCAAGATCAGAATGAGGCAACACTGATGACTAAGGAACTATCAAAAAGTACAAAGAGAAGTAGGAAGATATTATGCATTAGATGCAGTATGTGTGGGCAGCAAAGGAGGCAATTTGAGGAAAAATGGGATTGTCAAGTTTTTATATGAAAGATGAAAAAAGCAAAATGAAAATGTTTGGTAGATTGCAGTTTATGGATAGTAAGAGAATAACCAAAATAGCATTTAATTGGGTTATGAATAAAGGGCAGGTAACAAGATGGGTAAAAAATGTGGTATGATGTGTAGATTTGAATAAAGAATTTTTGTCAGTATATTTATACAAAAAGTGGGAATAGTGTAAGGAGAATTGTTGAGTATAATAGTTGCAAGAAATGGGATAGAAGAATATATGCATTAATAAAGAATAGGGAATTGAAGAGATGGAGAACTAGTATGGAGAGTAAAAATAGTTTAAATATATTGAAGTGATGCATATCAGCATGCAGATATGGTTGCTTCATTCTTAATTTCTCATCCATTCTTCGCACACCTCGTATATACAATTATACCTTATTTAAGAGTATCTTATTTTAAGTTAAAAGCTGTTTAAATTAATTAAATGAATGTTAATGTATTACATATAATGGGAAAAGGGTTGTTAATGGAAAGAAGCCATTATAGGAGAAAATGTGGGTGCCTTGTTTCCCTATCGATAGTTAAAATCGGTTAAAACAGTTACAGTCAAACACGTTTAAGGTCTAGTCACATTTAAAGGTCTTAGAAAACATAAACAAAAACAAGGAAACAACCTCAGCAGCAAGTAGTAATGAGGAAATAAACTGTTGATGGGGCTGTAATTAAATGTAGAGAAGGATCAAATCCATTTCGACCTCAAAAAGTGGACTCCAGGTGTAAGAAATAGAAATATAAGCTGGGAAGTGGACACTGTTTGATATAGATCATTTTCTTCTGCTTTGTGTTTAAGAAACTAATATTATTTGCCAAATTGAATTTTTGATCCTGCCATCATCAGCGAATAACCTGGCGTCAGCTTCTCCACGGTCATTGGCAAAGCATGGCATCAAGAGGATAGTTCCATCAATATGAGACTGAAATTCATCTACGTTCTTGATCCTGAGAAACAATGAAATGCTATATTGATATCTGCGCAGAGAAATCTACGGAGCCACTACAATTATGCCAGTAAACTTTGTTAAAATACATTTGAATGTCTTTTACTAACTGTAACCAAATTGTTATTATTTATACACTAGTCTTAACCTTAATAAAATCTTATAAATAATATTAATTGTGTCAAAATCTGCTGGTTGTAATTATTAAAAATTCAATTTTATATTTTATCCTGTTTACATGTTACCATGAATGATGGAGGAAGTAAATTTTCAAATAGTTTTAAAATGTGTTTACGCTTCTCTTCCCCTGATGTCTCCAGGGATATCATGAGCCAAGAAGACGCTAAGTTTAAAATAATAAATTGAAGTAAAAATAATAATAAGTATTTTGATTGAGTTTCATTTTTTTACCTCCCATCATTTCGAGTAAAGTCATATTTTTTCAACTTTCTTAAAACTTGCTATGAGAGAATTAATGGAGGATGACAAGCTTATTATTATAGTTTAACACTTTATCTCCTTCGCTTCGAAATTAGGCTGGAACTCATTAGCATAAGTTTGCACAGTAGCGATTAATCTTGAACTTATGAGTGTCACTTCTTTCTGTCAGCCATCTTACTGCCTTCAAAAAGACGTACATATGTTTTTTATATGATAAAATTTCATTTTTTTTTTAAAAATATAAATTTTAATTTTTTTTTTCTCTCATTTTTTTAGATTAAGGTCACCAGAAAAATTTTTTTCCACAGAAATGGATTCACTCGCTGCTTATTGCAATTTAAATTTTGGCTTTTATGGAAATGTAATGTCTACATTTACATTATATTTTACCATCACCATTGAGTACTGCCTCTTCTTTTATTTATTTTTTTGATAAAAAATTATGCTATATATTTATAAAATCAGGCTACACTGTAATATATAGAACACAGACTTTCAAACTCCCTCAATCCATCCACTCTCTCATATGATACACACATGACCACACACATGTGAAAAAAAAAAAAAGATCCTCAATACATATTTCATGCTGAACCAGTACTCATCATTTTGTCAAGATCATCACCTCCCACACATATATATACTCAGTGCTCATAATAAATTTGTTTATTTGATGCTTATTTGTTTTGTTTTTATTCAATTTATTTTACAGAAATGTTTATTTGTTTGATATTTATTTTTTTGAATACACTTGTTACTTGAAAAGAATAGATATATTAGGACATCCTATTATTCAATAATATAATAATAAATATTTTTTTCGTATAAAAGTTCTCTTTATATAATATCTCATGCACTGTTCTTACTGTTATTTTTTGTTTAGTATTTATTTGAGTACACGTTTTACTTGAAAATAATACACATTTTAGGTCCCACCCCATTTTTCACTAATATAATATAATAATTACTATATAATAATATAATTAATATATAATACATTACAATATATTAAAGTTCTCTTTGCATAATATCTCATAAGTTGTTCTTACTGTTTGACATTTATTTGAGTACACTTTTTACTTGAAAAGAATACATATTTTGGGTCACACCCCATTTTTCACTAATATAATAAATATATAATAATATAATACATTACAATTTACTAAAGTTCTCTTTGCATAATATCTTGTAAACTATTACTGTTATTTTTTCCCCATTAAGAACCAAACATATTTCTAACAGATACCCTGCATGGAAGGACAACCAAACATTTCTAGCAGATACCCTGATATGGAAGTCTGCGTCAGCTAGTAAAAATGGAAGTTACCAATCACATTACTTTTGTAATTTTTACACTGAAAAATTACCTCAGGTAAGAAAACATAATTTTTTTTCAGCAATTTATGACAAATGTGATGAAGATGTTTATGAAATGTCATTTCAACATTTATCTTTCAAAATTTAGAATTTATGAACCAATGTAAAAATAACCATTTTTAAAAGTATTAAAAATCATTTTTTCATTAATTTTTTTTTTTTTTTAAGTAATGACTATTTTATCAGCTTTATTACATTCTTTCATTTTTGATCTTTAAACAGAAGATATGTTATAAATTATATTTGTTAGAATTTTTTAAAAATTCAAGATGGCAGCATATACTATTTTAAGAATATAGACAAAAATAAAATAACTAGCAGTTATATATAGAAAACAATAACTCACTCTTTCAGAATTGAATAAATAATATTTTAAAAGATTTCAGAGCGTTAATTAGCTTGAGTTCTGGATTCACCCCAGGTAGAAAATCCATAGTTAAACATATAACAAATTTTTACACTAAAACATAAACAAAATGTTGACTTGTAAAAACAATCTGGCGAGCGTAATAAAAACCTTCATTCATGAAGGTTTACTTAAAAACAAAGAAAAGATTTTACAAAATTCAACTCATCAGATTGCTAGAGATTGGCATGTTAATAACTAAAATAGACATATAAAATCAAGTAGTAAATAACTATAAATAAAGAACCGCACCAAAATTAAAGAAAGTTAGAGCATATGAGATAGGATTAAATTATAGAAATTATTTAAGAGCAATTTACATATTATATTAGAAATAAAGTTAAATAATACATTAGGTAAAGAAGTCTTGATAATAGTTTGAGATTAGTTAGGCTAGCTTTACTTGCGGCTTGAAAATTTACCTTGCACCATTTTAAGAGTCCATATTTCAAAGTCTGCTCATGCATGGCAATTGGTTCTTAAATAACAGAAAGCTTTTATTCAGCATTTCACAATTCTCCAGTCGGGCTTTTACTTCATTTCAGGGCAGCAGTCAGATGGTATATTAGCACGAAAAAGACCCAAAAGGGTCCGAAAGATTAGCATCTACTCTAACATTATCTTAGATTTCAAAGTTGTGTGGAGTATTGATGATAACACAGTTCTCTCAGTAGTAGATAATCTCTTGGTGATTTAAAATCAGGCCATTTTATACTCTGCTCAGGTATTTCTGGAATGCTTTTAATTACTTAGTTTTAGCTTAAAATCTAATCTCTGATCTTAAAAATTATTACCTTTTCTTTATCGATTGTTTTTGAAGATGCAATTGTAAGATAATGTCCAAAAATAAATTCAAATCTATTTCCAGATTAGAAATAGATTTGACAAAAATGTTTATAACAAAAGAAAATCGTTAATCTTAATCCCCATTTTATTTTAAGTAAAAACTTTAATTAAAAATAATTTCCCCAGATTAAAACAATAGTGTTTCCAACCCTTTAATTATTTTTGGACAATTAACAGTTTCATCTTCCATCTTGGATTTTATAAAATATACGGTTTAATAGGAGAAGCAAGCAATTTAAAAAGAAAAAGTTTAAAAAATTATATATAATAAAATATTTAAAAAAATCAATATTTTGTTAGTATTTTTGCTCCTGTAATATATATATTTGAGCCGTTCCTATGTACTTTAATAAAAAAGAATTAATAATCAAAATTAATAATAATAAAATGTTATTGAAAGTTAAAATGTATAACTTTTAGGCACGCATCTCAAATATATACATAAAATATATATACATGACAAAAAGAGCGGGATGGGATATAGGGTTTAAACACAAGTTAGTAGATAGACCCATGAAGCTCAATCTTAAGCTAAGATTGACTGCTTCAATAGGTACTAGATAATTTGCTTGCCTGAAATCTATGAAATGATAGATTGAATGGAGATGACTGAGTCAACAGTTACCTGATATATACCTTTCCCATAGATGTCAATAGGTCTGTGCTACTGTTTTAGAATAGGCCATCCTACTGCTTTAGAATAGGCCAGCTTACTGAAAAAGATATCTTGCTAGTTTATACATATGCAATTTTATCAATATGCAAAAAAGCACAAATGTATAATTACTGCTGGCCATATAGATTGTCCATGCAGATATTTATTTCATTAAGTATGATATCAAGCACTAATGGAAGAAGTTAGCTAGTGAATAGAATATTATATATTAAGAACATTTTTATATACTTAAATTTACTGTTAAAATCTAATTTACAAGTTTAAAAGCAAATAAGTTTCCTTAAATAAATGACATTTGTTTCTAGAGAATGTTCCTGTAATTATTCATAAATGACATTTTCAGTTTTAGTTTACTGAGAAATCTTTTTTTTTTAAATATTAAAAATGTAACTACAAAAGTCTAAATTTTAAAAAAACTTTCCAAACTGGATCTAGCAAAATTTTTTTTTACTTATCATAGAAATAATGAATTAATTAATAACCGATTTGTAAAAAAACAACAATAATACACACGTGTGCAGTTTATATACATATTATCAAAATTGAATAATTTTCTTGTGAAAAATATGGATTTAATAAGTTTATTTATTAACTAATGAAATATCATTAGGATATAAACGCCAGGGTGTACACACAATTTTGAATGGATACATATATATATAAAATCAGTCATTATTTATGTATCATTAAAATGATTTTTTTTTACTAGTCTATGACAATTCAAATATATTACAGCACATCTGTGGGCTTACATAGATGTGTGCCATATATATATATGTTAAAATCAGTCATAATTTATAAATTATTAAGATGAATTATTTTTTATGATTAGTTTACAACTCATATATTAATTTTAAATTATTATACAGTACGTGTGTTTTTATATAAATGTGTCATGTAAACATCTTGAAATATAAATTACATTGTGATAACTTTTTTTTTATTCTAATCAAAATCAGAATAATGTATTCATATTTATACCATACTTTACGAACTTTGCATTTTGTTATAATTTCTAATTAATAAATTTATATTTTATTGTTTAAGTTATTCCAGTGAAATTATTTAATCCTAAAATAGCTTTAGAATATATGTTGATATTATCTCTTGCTCATAATAATAGTTATAGAGCTTTTGATCTCTGAGCTGGATTCATGCATAATGGTCAGTTATATGGATTCCCGTTTATGTTTGGTATTACGAACATCCAGATGATCCTGGTTGGTGCAAAATGATGAACTAAATTTTATTTTTTTATTAACTATAAATTTAAGTTTATAGTTGGCCAGTAAATTAACGGTACTAAGAGGCCAGGGCATTGATAATGATCAGGATGTTTTAGTAAGTCAGCATTGTATTTTAGTGTTGTATTTTGATGAATTAGCACTTAAGTCTGTGCATACAAATTATTGTATTGACTTTCAGTCCTAAGTTTAGCAGTGGTTAAATAATTAGCCTGGTCATAGTGGACCACTTTCAAATCCAGTCACAAGATTAATTATTGATTTTTTTTATTGTTGATCATTCAATTATTATTATTCTCTGCAATGCTGGTGAATTTATGGTTAGTCTTTTTTCTTGTTGATCTATCATGCTCATTATAACCATTGTATATTTAAATTTGATGTATTAAGTGGGGTTAATGATGAATACCACCACCCCAAGTTTGCCCATTTATTTGTACTGTTACAATATATATATACTCAAATACAAGATCAATGTCTTTGATTGCTTATCTAAAAACCTTCAGCTATCTGAAAAAATGTTAAATTCCATTCAAATTCAAAACACCGATTGTGTATCTATATTATACAAGTAATATATAGAGATTAAACGACAAGCTTGATCATTTATAATAACTGTACTGCCTTATTTTTTGATTCTATTATAGATTTTATATGATCTAATCCAGCTCACGTGTTCCCACTTTTCCAAATTAATGAGTTCTACTGACTATCAACAATACACTTTATATTTCTTCCAATTAAAAAAATCTACAGTAACTTTAAATTAACCATATGCTGCTAGAAATTTAGGCACACATTAAAAATAAACAATAATTAATTTTATAAATTATATAAATATATATGTTTTATTTTTATATAATCAAGAAAATAATAAATAAGTTTACTTATCAGCTTCCTCATTTTTTTTTTAATTCAATGAAGTTTATTTTTAAAGACTTAAAAATGTTACAATCTTCATATCAGTTGATTGAGAATAAAAAGTTTTCATTGGCTGAATACTGTAGCAAATGAAAATTCTTTTTAAGAGGAAAAAATAAATTAATATAGTATACAGCTAATTAGATTTATTGGTTATTTTTCATATTTTTAAATTTTAATTTAAAATATGTAAATAACTTATTTTCTGTATTTTTTTTATTATTAAATGTATTCGTACTAAAATAATGATCTAATAGTCAGGAAACTTTAAAGGCCTCCTTGAATTTTTTTTTCTATCGATAGAAGTTGGATATGTTAAAGGCAATCAGATTAATAGCATTCTATCTATATTGCATGCAAAACCTACTTAAATGTGATACTGTGTTCTGAGATCTGGGTAATATATATGAGGCAAAATAGAAGTTAAAAAAAAAAAATTACAATAACTCAGTGTTATAGATAAAAGAAAAACCTATGGCATAGAATCACAACCATGTGCAATCTTATAAATCACACATAAATACCGAATCATGACCACTAATCAATTAAACACAAATATTTAAAGTTATTAAAAATATAAAAGTGAATTATGAAAAAATGTTCTAAACTTCTGCATGATTTTTTTTGGCTATATGAAATACCAATAACTAATAAAATCTAAACAACAAAATCAAATTAAATAATGACCAAAAATTTAAATTTATTCCACTTGCAATATTATTTTAATTGTAACTTATCATGTAACTCAGGGGTCCCCAACCTATGCTCGCCGGCACCATGGCACCCGCAGACCATTTTACATGTGCCTGCCGCTATCCGAACACGATAAAAAATTATTTATCTGATACAAATAAATTTAATTTTTAAAATTTCTTATAAATTATTGTATTATATTGTAATCAAATTGTAGGGCATACTATACTTTTACAGCGTAAAAATATAAACGTTAATTATATGTTAAAATTTTATTTTTGAAATAAATATTTTTTTGTACATTATGTGTATTATTAACAACATCCAACTATAAATTTACATTGAAAAAATAAATGGTGCCTGTCACCTGGCCAGTATTATAGAATATGCTCTTAAGTGCAAAAAGAATGGGGATGCCTGCTGTTACTACATACCAACAAGAAAACTAAACTTGCATTTTGGCTTTATGAACTATATTATAGAATAATTGCTTGAAATTTAAAAATTATCTTATTTGCACTAATTGTTCTATATATATTTATTAAAAGCATGTGTTAATTTTTTATTTGTAAATAAACTTTTATATATATAATAATCATGATTACTGAATATTAAAAACAAGTATTAACAAACTTAATAGATAAATAAAGCATTGAGAAGATGCTGAAAACATAAATATCTATAATTTACTTTAAAAAGTATATGCCTTAAGGACATCAATTAAAAAGAATTAACAAAAAAAAAAAAACATAATAAAGAAGATATGAAAAGGACACTTGGAATAACAAATTGAAAGCAAATGTATTATACATATGCGAATGTAGTCATTCGAATATTCTTTCTTAAAAAAACAACAACAGAAAAAACATTTTTTCTTTGATTTTTTTTTTTATAAAAAGTGATAAGAATCATAAAATGCAAAACATTTAATGCTTATATGAAGCTAAATCCATAAATTTCATGGATATTTGACTGAATGGATAATAACAGTCATTTTCCTATGACATTTAATGTATTTTTAAGTTCATATTGATTTCTATATCTTTACAACCATTTCTTAATTGTAGTAAATGGTTTGATATCAGTCTTGCCAATGGATTCTTTGCTAAAGTCTTCACAAAGATTCAATGCTTTTTGATGTAGCATTTTGTCTTCCTTAAATATTATCACATATTGTAGACTTAACTTTAGTAGTTTCAAAATCATGAGTAATCCTAGAATTTTTTTTTTCCTTTTTACTAATTTAAGAAGTAGTGATTTGTTCTAATCAAATATTCAATAGATTTTTTTTTCTATCAAAATTATATAAATTATTTTCTTTTTATCACATAACCAAATCAATTCATAGCTTCTTTTGCTTGACAGAATTGCAGCCATCATTAATTGTGCATTTTAAGTTTTATTTTAAGCAAAATTTTGTTTTATGGACAAAGACGCCGCTCAATGGCACCGTTATCATGCCAAAACTATAAAATATGAACATTCCCAGGCCGTTGATTTTAATTATTTTGCTGTGTTTTTTGTTATGCGAAAAAAAAATAAAAAAATACCAAAATCATGTTTTTTAAACTTTTTTTTTATTAAAATAAAGAAATTAAATGACAACAAGAAATGTAAAATAAAATCAACAAATTTCAGTTTAATTCGGATTTTAATTGCACTTTTATTACTGGATATTTGTGTGTTACCACTATTTTTTACTTCAAAAATAATGGCAACAATAAATAAAAGTTCTTAGCCTTTATGCTTTATTAGAAAAAACAGGCAGCCTGTATTCTGTAACACAACAACGAATGTTGTATTATAGTTAAAAGTGGGTTCGCATACATGCTGTACTGTGACGCGACTAAGCAGCCTGCAATCTGTAACACAACAAAAAAGTTGTATTATAGTAAACGTGGGTTCGAACATGTCGGCCGCGGAAACAGCATTTTTATATGCTTTAGCACATAAACGGCGCTATCCAGTGACGTCTTTGTCCATAAAACTACAACCATTTTATAATTCAAATTTAGCAAGGTAATAAATGCAATACATCTAATTTAGAACACAAAATTTAATGCATGAAGAAAAAAAAATGGCTGCTACAATAAACAAGTATAGATTAAATTTATGAATTTTTTTTTTTTTTTAAATATTTTTGCAAACCATGGTTGAGGCAGTCTTACTGTACTTTAAAAATATTTACCATAAACTCAACAGTTTCATGGAATGACACTATTTTCTTTTAAAATATAATCTAAATATTAAGTGTTAAGTAGAAAACAAGAGATAAGTATAACTAATACACATCTAAGTATACTTAAGTGCTTTATCCTAACAGCTAAAAATAAAACAGCTTTGTCATCAACAAAATCTGCTTTCAAAAGAAAATACTTATATGCAAACATGATTTCCTATAAATTATCATATAAAACAAATTCCCATGAATCCAAAAATATCACTATTTGAAATATCAGTTTAAACTTTAAATTCATTATACGTGTTAAAAAAAAAAAAAACTGCAAAAATAATGTTCATTTACTTGGACGATTAAATGATATTCAAGCATTCAGCAGAGCTCAACAATTCTATTTGAATAGCTAGATTATGACCCCCCCTCCCCACATTCATAGTTAGTCTTGAAATTCAAAAACTTCTCAGATATAATGGCATTATAAATTAATTAAATGCAGAAGAAAATTATTTAAAATGTTATGATTAAGCGCTTAAAAAAATATTAAATCTAGTTTTACTAGATATAAATAAGAACTGTTTCTAATATGATGCAAGGAAGTTATTTATTATTTCTTTCACACAATCTATAGAGCAAAGCTGAAGAGTAGATCAATTAGGCTAGTAATAGCAAATTACATATATTGTATGAACCGAAAGAAATGCCCACTAATAAATAGAACATGCATTTTACTGTTAAATGTAAATACTGGAACACAAGTGGAATAAGATTTATTACAAATAAAATTATGATTAACAGTAGCATTGTGGAAACTGTGTCCAACCTAATAGAATTGCAGCAAGATTAATTATATAACTTAATAAAAGACACTGAATATAAATAATTCAGATCTGCAGCCCAAAGTTACTCTATTGAAAAAATGATTGAATTTTATATAGATACATTAAAATGTTTTAAAATTATTATTGAAGATTTTAATGCTAGAATTGAAAAATGTTTAGAAATGTAATGGATAAATTTGAAAATAAAGACAAAAATAAACACTGGCATGTAGAATTTACAAAACAAAGTAAAAAAAAATATAAAAAATCCAAGGAAGAAATTGATATACAATCATTTAATAAAAGCACAACAGAATTGGATTATATATTAAATAACAAAACAACTTTTTCAAAACTATAATTATTTAAACAAGGAGTATTATATATAATCAGTGAAATATAAAATATTTTACTAAAACTTGGAACAAAAGCTATTAAAAAAAAAGTAACTTTAATAGATAATATTCCTAATTTTCAGAAATATTTTAATGAGATATTTTAGAACTTAGAAATGATTTTAAAATTTTAAAACTTTGAATATGACTCAGATTCTGGATGAGATCAATAAGTTAATCTATTAAAACAGATAACAAAGACAAACGGCAATTCCCCAACAAGGTTTCTACTAGGCAAAAAAAAATCTGAAAATAATTAAAAATGATTCAGAAGTGAATATTTGAAATTAGAGAAAATAGTACAGAGTAACAGTTTCTACTGATAAGCAAATATACACTGAAATAGCAAAGAATGGAAGAGAGACACAAAATGAAACCTATAAAAAATGGAAAAGTTATGGAAAATAATGGATCATTACGATTTAAAAAAATGCAGATGAAGACAAAGGGAATTGCTGGCAAGACTCTATACAAAGCATTTGAATGATAACAATAAACTAAAAGTACAATAGCAATATAGATATTAGGAATTACAGACATTACTGACATTAATTTTCTATCAGTTCTATATGAGACATTTACTAAAAACATCATTCACTACATATATAGCCACACACAGCAAGCTAGAGTAATCAATGGATGCCAGAAGGCTTGTGCATAAAATCCCCATCCTAAGATCTAGATGCAGTGATCTCAGATCCAAGGCTCTTCACTGACAAAGGTCATAAGCCAGAAACTAGTCTGAGGATATTGGATGAGTAGGCAATAGATGGGGATTTTATGCCCAAGCCTTCTGACATCCATTGATTACTCTAGCTTGCTGTGTGTGGCAATATATATAATGAGTTTTGCCTGTTTTTAACAAGTTATACACAAGCATAAGAGGTGGTGGTCATGTGATGTTTATTAGCTTAAAACATCATTACAGAGTTTTAGGCCAAAAGAAGCTGGATTTAAAAATGCTTAAAACATAGTAAAAGGCAATCTCAAGTTTTGAGAAAAGATATAAAAAAAGTTCAATAACCATGACTTCCTCAATTGCAGAAAACTTTTGACTCATGTCTAGAGAATAAATTGACTCGGATTGTGCAGTGTTCAATGATTATTTGATAATTGGTTATAGGTATTATAGAAATATTATTGAGTCTCAAATGAAAGATAGTAAAACATTACTTAGAAACCTAATTATAACAATCAAAAGCAGAAGTTGGTAATGGCAAAAGAAAAAATTGATACTAAAGTGTATATTGAAGACTTAATAATGGTATTCTACCGTCCCCTATTAAACCTTGCACCGGTTCCCTATTAAACCGTTCCTAAAAGGAATTGTGAGCTCCAAAACAAACATGATACAGCATAAAGATTTATTTATTTTTTCTTATATCAATAGTTGTTCATTATCAACACAAGAGGGCACCAGATACGATGATTTAATTTACAATTTAATTTCTCGCATCACCTTACGTCATATCAAAACGATTTTGAAGTCTAATCCCTGCCCATAAGCTCGAACTCCCAGCATGGACCAATAGGGGTCACTCAGGGTCACGATGAAATTGCCTTCAAGACTATTATTCTCAAATGACACAATATTAACCAATGGATAAGAAGATGGTTGATTGACAGATGGTCCCCACATTGGACGATCATTGGTTATTTATAACTAATACTTAATGTTTGTTGAGGATCATTAGAATAAACAACTTAGACTTATAATATCATCCCCCCTTTATCATACAGTCCAATAACATTATTTATACTAGCTCTATTGACATTTACTTATATTTATTAATAATAGGCCCTCCCAACTCTTAAACCTATGTTAACTACATAATAAGTAAACATCGTACTTACCACGATGTTTATGAATGAAATTTAAAAAATAAAACAAAGAAAATATAAGGAAGACAAATTTAAAAGTAAAATAATTAATTGTATGATAAATCTAACAATAATAATAACTTCAAAAAAATGTATTTAATTATAGAAAATGATTTGAGGAATCTCACTAGTTTAAATTAAAAAAATTTATTGATTATAAAAAATGAAACATTGATTAATAACTTTATTTACACCACATACCCATTCTCCACTCCACAGAAAAGAACATATTATCATAATAAACATCTGATAAAATATATTTCCTCTTTTTACATTTTGAAAATAGTGTGTTATAGTTTATCTGAGGAAAATATAATTAGGATCAAAGTTCATAACTGGAAAGTCCTAAGATTTAAATATGAGGAATTATGTAGCATCTGATATTTTTATTTACTAAAGTTGAAATTAAAATAATAAGATTTAAATATGAGGATTACGGATCATTTTATATTTGATTTACTAAAGTCTAATTTAATTAATTATGAGATTCCTTTTAGTTTAGTAAAGAGGAATGGAGCTTATAAAAAAATGTTTACCTAGATTTTGTGTATCTTCTCTGCTTCTAATTTGGTGAGGGTTCAACTGATAGAGGATGTTTCCATAATACTGTTATTCATTTCATATAGTTCAATATGTTTGAGATTCATGTATATTAAACGAACAACTCCTTAGACTGATTGACACTATGTTCGATGTACTGTTATTGATCATTCATATGTGAGATGTTTGACGATCAATCACTGAAGGGTTTCTACCCATCCTGACGATCGACGCTCTAAATGTTAATTTCACAGTGATCATATTGATAAACGGATAGCAAAAAAAAAAAAGAAAAGTTCTAGTTGTAGTTGGAGGGATCTAGAAAACTATAACATAACATAAATTAAAATATCTTTTTCGATTTAGATTCATATTTATATGGTTGTTATTTTGAGATCAATCTCCACCCAGAGTTCAATATTCTTTTAGTTGTCGTTTCGTGTCCTACGTAATGTCCCTCAATCCATATGCTTGACAATCTTAGGTTTAGCAATCTCATGTTCAATCTCAGAAAACCCCCCAATTAAAAAAAAAAAAAAATTTTAAATTTTCAAAAAAAAAAATAATAATTTTCTTTTTTTTTATAAAAAAAAAAAAAAAAAAAAAAAAAAATCAAAACCTTCCGCAATATTTATCAAGTTTCAATGGAAAAATGTAATAAAGTACATATAAATAATATTAATAAAGTGTGATACATATATTTAAAAAAAACAAAAACTTCAATTAAGCACAAGTTGACACTTTGCATAGGATCTCAAATTATAAAAGTCATTGATTCTAATCATTTCTACTGTGATTAAAGTTTTCAAACATAATGACATAAACAGGATATATTCAAATTTTGAAGAATATTTATCAATAAAACAAGAATGATCAGACTACAGGATGAGACTAAGATATACAGAAGATTTCATATATCCAAAACATTTTACAGTATTTTGATGGAAAGTATTTTGTGAATTAAAATAGAAAGCAAGAAAATCAAAATAAATAAATTACTAATTTAAGATTTTGAAAATGATAGGATTGTTTTTGAAAATAATGCTCCAGAGTTGGAAAAAATATCACAAGAGTTTGGGATGAAAATAACAAAGTAAGGCTAAAGTCAAATACCATAGTAATAATAAAAAAAAAAAACTAAAGTAATACTGGGTGATTTTTCAAAAAGGAAGAAGAAAAAAATTGGTAATAAATAAGTAGCAGTTAACAACTTTAAATATCTTAATAAAATTATTAGTACATATGTAATACATGACACAAATCATGGAATTAATGGGAGTACTTTCTATAAAGATAAGTTTTTAATGTCTTCTGGTTGTGTTACTTGATCATTTAATAGAATATCAATATAGAAACATAATACTACACATTATAATTCTAAATCATGAACTAATAAGAAAAAATTAAAATATTTAGATGAGAAGTCAAACAAATAGAAGTGAAATCACTGAAATAATTAAGAGCCTAAAATGGAGTTGCTGATGCAAGAAAAGATGACAATAGATGGATAACTGAATCTATTAACTTTTGAGTGTAACAAACTTACAACTGCAAATAGGGTGGGTAAAAAAGATAAAACTATGGATCAAAATACTTGTTTGAAACTATACTCAATCGATAATAATTGAATATGATAATGATGAAAGTGTCTACATATAAAAAAAGACAAATCTTTATCACTAACAGAAATTATTAAGTTATTGAATAAAATACTTATTCAAATATTTAATTCAAAAATGTCAGCTAAATACCATTTGTTTTACCTCCAACATTTAAATCAGAAAGGTAATTTATCATCAAGCTTTTTTTAAAGTTTCATTTTGCTTTTAAAATAATAATAAATAAAAAAACAGAAAAGTCGTTTTATATTTTTTAATTTTTGTTTAATAAAGAGAAAGTTACTGCCCTCCCTATATTTGTAATTTTTTAAAAAAAAAATGTTTATATAATTCATAACATTTAGTTTAAAACAATCATTAGAAATTAATTGTCAAATAATATATTTTTCAATAATACTTGAGAATGTCCTGCAAATTATTATATATTATAAGTAGTATATGAAGAGTGATATATATATTTTAACATTCAAATAAAATATGAAAAGTACACATTGCAATTACATGCCAAGTGTCAGAATTGTGGTATAATGGTTAGTGTATTAGATTATTGTGTCTGGAGTTTTTTTTTTGCTAAGTAACTGAGAGGCTCTTAATGCAAATTAAAATTTTGATTTTTATTTAGCTGACCTATAGCTCGATCAGTTAACCATCCAATATTAATTGCTAAATAAGAATTTAGCTATTCTTACACAAAACAAGTACTATGACATCTGGGTCAGTAGCTAAGTATTATTGCATTACCCATAAAAAAAAAAAAACAAGCTAACTGCAACAAGATGCTTCAATACTAATAAATATTAAGCCTATTGTATATCTTTATTACCATAGTGTTTGTTTTTTTCCAAAAAATATTAATTTCTTATGATTACAATAGTCATTTCAAATAATTTTCAGTCTACTGCCATATGAAGATTTATTTCTCCAAATTCAATCCAATTTCTGTGATTTATAACTTCATTTCATTTCTGTACATCACTTCAGTAGTCTTTCTATCTCAATTGTACATCTATTATGTGATCTCTCTCTAGATCTCTTAAGACTTTGGCTCTTGTTTAAGATTTTAAGTCATTTTTTCTAACAATGTGTTAAGTTCTTTCCATTTCAGCCTTTTAATTCTTTCAATAATACCTGTTTGCCTTCTTAATCATATATTTTATTTTTCAATCTCTTCAATCTATATCTTAATCTTCAATTACGTATGCAAATCTCAGAAACATATTAAGAATTAATAAAATACATTTGCCAAAAACCTTCCTCTACAAGGATATAAGCATAATTTCATTTAATATTAGCATATTTCTATCAAAAACTTCAAATTTATTTCTTTAATTACATTTCTACTGGTTTTAATGATTTAACCAAGAATACAATTATTACTTTCTTGTAAATCATTATTATAATATATATCAAAATATTGTTAAGTGTTATTAATAATATATTGCTCTGCATGCTTTAGTATGGTGGTAGTGACAGATATGATCTCGAGATCCATGGATCACAGCCTAGATACTATCAATTCCAGTGCTCAAACTTCTTATGAACGCACAAGCAATGAATCACTCAATTAATTTATTAATAAAATAATGTTTAAAATTTTTATACTTATTTATACAGTGAAGCTACCTACACAACTTCAATTATATGCTATTCAAAAAAAAAATTAATAAGCAAAAAAAATAATGATTCCAACACAATTGAAATTAAATGAATATATAAAAATAAATAAGTATTTTTTATTGAACCAGTTTAATATTTATTTATTTTTATATAGTTTAATTTCAATTATGTTGGAATCATTATTGATTATTTGAAAGGGTTCGCTTCCCGGTCAACAAATTTGACATGAAAAAAAAAAACAAATTCATAAACTTATTAAATTTTATGAATCTTCTTTATGGCAGCTATTTTTTTTTTTTGCTAAATCTAATTTTCTCAAATGTCAAATATCATGTTTTCTTCATGATTTAAATTGAATTTGTTAGCATGTATACAAAATTTTTTTTAGCAATTTTCATTTTTTCAAAAAGTTTTATATACATAGTATGTATTAGCATATCTTTAGTGAAATGTAATACAATAAGCAATAAATCCAAAAAAAAATCATAAAATTCTTTCATTGAATGAGGAAAAAAAATTGGTGATTTAATAAGGAAAAGTAAGAAGTCATTGAGATATTGGCAGTATGTTTCAAAAAAATGAGTCACTGATCAGAGAAATTTTAAAATATCAGAAGATTTGTACATTGTCACTTGTGTCCCTGAAACTAAAGTTGTAACTAAAATGATAATTTTTTGATTAAAATAGAAAAAGCCTTAAGGTTAAATGATGTGAATAAAAATTTTTTAAACTTTTTTTAAAATTTTAAAATTTAATTCATCCCCACCCTTTTCCCCCCAAAAAGGGGGGGTTTTTTTAAAAAAAAAAAAAAAAAAAAAAATTAAAAAAAAAAAAAACTTTCCCATTTTTTTTTTAAAATTTAAAAAAATTTTTAAAGAAAAAAAGAGACCTAAACAGGTATTTAATTGTAATGAAACAGAATTGTGAATGAGTAAACATGAACAGAATACAGTAAGTATATAAGTTCAATGTGTTTTCTCAATTTATTATTAACATTATTATTTTTAAAAATTTTGTTTACATTATAATCTTAATTTACATATGCATACTATATACATAAAGCATCTATTAATATGTGTATTGAAAAATACTGTATTGTATACTTAAATACAATAACAAAACTTACTGTATTACAAAAAACATGAGCTATTATATGCTATATATGGAACAAAATATAGCATACATCAGTTTTACTATATATATATAAACCCAACATGCATAATGAAAATAATCATAATAAACTACTCCATTAAAATTTAAATAATTCAGCCAATCAATTTAATGACCAAAATTTTGAATTGCTGAATACAAGATGATTGGCTCAATATTTACATAATTTAGTAATTCAAAAGTCCGGCTTAACAGGAAAATTGATTGACTGGATTGTTGCAAGTATTAAACGAGTACTTTATTATAAATACATACATAATAAGCAGATAATTATGGCAGATTTGAACACAGACTTTAAAGCTCCCTTCAACTATCCTCTCCATCATATAACTGATACACATTACCAATTAAGTAAAATGAAGTTTTTCAAAAAAAAAAAAGCAACTTGTTTCAATTAGAAGATAATGCAAAATATAAAATACACAGACAAAAGCATCATCATGTGATAAATATAGCTATATTTATGAATTATAAATTGGTTTGTACAGTCATCTCAAAATCATTTCTTTTTGTTCTTTGTCTCTTTTCTTTTTTTTTTAATTCATTTATAAGTAGTTAGCTTAATTACTTCCTTCAGTAATTATTATTGATTATAATAATACAAACAAAAAAAAAATCTAGCAAAACTCAGTAAGTCCTTTAATAATATCTATATCAATTTTTATTTTGGATGATAATCAACTTAAGTATGTGAACCAATTTAAATAGCTTTTTAAAATAAAGATGCACTGCAGCACAAACTCCACTAAGTTGCTACTGTTTATAACAATTACTGCAACTAAATTAAAAATATAGAGAAGTGTTATTTTACTTAATTTATTATAAAGAAGTAAAACTTAAATCATTGACTGATGTAATATAAAAGCATTAAATTTTTTTTATCTAAGAATGTTCTGTAAAATTCTAAAAATATGATAGTAAGATCATAAAACTGATCAATATATTCAACATGTTAGATTTGATAAAAATCTACCATTGTAAAATTACATTTTTGTTATGAATATTTGATTCCAATAAATAATACAAGATTTCCTAAAAATTGATCTGTGGATCTATTTATGATTTACAGATTGGTTTATAACAGTGGTCTTCAACCACCGGGCCGCAGAAGTTTTTTGCTGGTCCGCAGCTAAACTGGTAAGAAAGTTTCTAATAACAAAATAATACGATTTTAAACTTTTAATTAATATGAACAATTTTTATTTATTTTTTCATCGCATTTTTTCCCCGATTAAAAAAAACAGAACAAAAACAAAATCTAATCAATCATACATAAATTAATTTGTTTTTCTATTTATCACAGATGTTTATGGGGGGGGGGGGGAGAAAAAGTTTTTTATTATACAAATTCCGGTTGTCTTTTGATAGCCAATCACGGCTGCTTGTCAGCATTGTTAAAACAATAAAATGTAACGTGACTTTTTTTGATCTCTTAAATTTTTTCTACTCTCTCTTTTAATATTTCATTTTTAGTGTTTTTTTTTTGGCTTTAAGTTTTATTTTGAAAATCAATTTTTATTACCTTTTTTTAAAAATAAAAACCAAAAAATAAGTTCTGTCTCTAACATTTACAATGTATTTCTCAATATATCCCTACCACCCCAAAATAAAGTAAGATCAAAACTTTTGACTTTTTCAAGCTTCGTTTTCTTTTTTTTTGTTGTTTAAAAATATGCCCACTTTTTTTTGGCCTATAAAGCAATATTTTCTTTGGTTTTATTTGTATACTGCTAAAATACTAAAACTTTTATTTTTATAACCAATTTCTGTTACCTTTTTTTAAAAATAAAAACAAACAAAAAATAACTTTGGTGTCTATCTTTTGTCTCAGTTGATGACAAAGTATTTTTCAACCCCCCTCCCCCCAAAAAAAATAAAATAAAATAAGATCAAAACGTTTGACTTTTTCAACATTCAGGTGAATAACATTTTATTCTTGCATATTTTAACAATGAAATAACAAACGTAAAATGCAAGCACATTAATGAGAACGATTGTTATTGTATGTTTTCTGCAGCAGTATGACTGCGCAACTCGAGAAAGAGTGTTCAACTTGTGAAGGTAAGCAACACCATTACTATACACATTAACTAGTGTGCTGTTTTGGTCAGTTATAACAATTATGCTTATCTAAGGCTAAGCAGGTTACATCTTTAAAAAAATTTATCTGTAAACTTCTGCCGGTCCGCGAAATCTTATCCTTATTTTTACCGAGCCGCAGGGGTGAAAAGGTTGAAGACCACTGGTTTATATAGTCATTGTATTATTATTATAGTTTTTCTACTTTTTTTTTTACTCTTGGAATTGGAGGCCTTACTTGCTTGTGAGTGGTTGCTGATAATAATGGCATTAGTAATGAATATTTTGTTTTTAATTTCATTTATTTCATTATCAATATTGGAATACCTTACTTCCATAATTATTATATTAATAATGTTTGAATACATTCATTATTACAATTTAATTCCCTAAAATATATTCTTGGGTTTTTTACACTACAAGATCTGAAATTCAAGTACAATAAAAAATATATGACAAGAATCAAAATCTATTAATATAGCCCTAAAGACAATTTACATATAAGACAAAAACTACTTTGCTGTATTTGTATAAAATAAATATAAACTTAAAAATCAAACATGACAACTTTTAAACAGACTGGCTATAAATTACATTTATAATTACAATTTAATATAATATATAAAAAACAATAATATTTAAAAAATTATTTAATCAGACAACTTTTATAATAATATTATATTTAGTTTCACCAACCTAGATTTCGCCCTCATATTAGAGCCTTATGCAAATATACTTAAAATTACATCACATGTGATGTCATGTACTGTGGCTTCTCCTTAAACAAAGTCAAGAATATCTGAGCAATTATGCCCAGATAAACCTGTTAGCCACTTAATTTTCCATTCCCCACTCTAAGTTTTCCCATATTCTGCTCCATCCCATTTCCACAACATAATCTTTATCAACTCTACGGCCTTTATATCTAAATCCTCCTTATCTTTCCCCAAACCCAGCATAAAAACCAATAATTCACTTTCTGTATAATCAATTTTTTCATATTTATTCTTTCATAACTTCATTATATGTAACCTTTCTGTTTTCAAACATTTACATTCAATTAACAAATGCCTAATATTTTCTATTCCTTCCTTACATAATTTACAAAATAAATCACCCATATTTTTCCATTTACATTCTTTTCTTCTACAGCAACTCCATCAACAGGCTATAACTTACATTTCAATTTCGAACACAAAGCAAAAAATTTTTTCATTTATATTTTCATTATATATTTAAACAATATTTAATATCAATACATAAACCCAATCTAAATCATAATCATACTTTTTTTTTTTTCATATGTCATAGCAATGGCCAGGAGGCGAACCCGCAACAACCATCTGCAACCAGCTGCTTGCTTGCACAGCGGTGGCGCTGACCTCACAGCTAACAGTGCTTGATTAATCATACATTTATATTCTATAATCCTACATTTATATTACAATATTAATGCAACCCAAATGAAATTTTCCATCCATCCAACAATACCCATTTTCCAGCCAATCTTACAGGACCTTTAACCATATTCATACATTTTTCAATATTCTTCGGTTTATATAAAGTTTCATAACATATCCTTTCATTATACTTCTTTACATTCTTAATCACCTGAATGTTTTTCTCACTATTCATTTTATGACCAGTAAAAAAATGTACATAAATCCCTGATCTCATGTCCTTTCTTTTAATTGCCCTATCATGTTCCTTACCCCTTTTCAATGCAGTCTTCTCTGTCTGACCAATATATACCATACTACAAAACTCATAAATAATCTTATAAACCAACTCTGCCCTACCATTCTCATTATTGTCTTCTATATTACATATCCATTTTCCTAATGTTCTACTATTTTTCCATCCTATTTTATATTACCAGATAATTCTTCTTTTATCAACACTTGATAATTACAATTTTAACAAGATGAAAATCTACTTGGGTTATTATTAGCAGCATATTGAGGATTTAATGCTTTTCTCCAATAATTTACTTTATAAATAAGAAAAGTTACATATCTATTTACTAATCAATGACTTAGGCTATGTAAAAAAAAAAAAACCCTGAACCTACAATAAACTGAAAAATTTTACTCAGCTGTATTTTAATTCCTGGCCATGACATAAAAATCATTTGATAATCATAATGCCATGAGGTCTTTGAATCCATTTTTCTAATATATGTAGAAATAAAATATTTAAATAGTCCATTTGCACAGTATGATATTATTCTTATCACTTACCAATTGTCAAATCTCAGTATTTTCTCATCTCATTTTATCCTTGAGCTAAAATTGTTATACCCTTATATAACCGGTAATGAAAAATTATCTGGTATGATCATAAACTGATTACCTGATTTTAAAAAAAATCTATACGAAACTTGGAAAAAAATTTCAAAGTTTTTTTGAAATTTTTTTTCCAGGTTTCCTAATCTGCATATGAAATCAAGGTTGTGGTTATGTTAGAAACATATACCATCCAATTAAGCTATGAGGCTTCAGATTATAAAATTGATACTAGTATGAAATAAAATACCCTTCATAAAGTAAAATATCCATTTTTCATTGCAATTTAACATGACATTTTTTTTTAATTCTTATGTTGACATTTGAGTTATATTAAGTTTAATTTGTTCTAAAATTTAAAGTAAAATGAGAAAATAATGATCTAAATGTATATGGGATACTATTGTAACTACAAGAATAATATTTCAATTTTTTAAAAAAAAACATATTAGATTATTTGTTTCTAAAAATCAGTTATATATAATTATACTGTATATATATATTTACCATAATTCTTGCAATTATCTTTTTAAAATTTATCCAAAAAGAATTAAAAGATGAATAAATCCACTTAGTAAAAAATGTCATGTTTATGTAAAGATGACAATTATTTTTTTTGTTTCATCACTTCCATCAAAATAAATATATATATCCACATGACAAAACTTTTTTTAAAAAAAATCAACAATCCACATCAATCATTAAATTTAATTCTCAACTTATTTTGAAATGGCAAACAAGCAAATAATTCCAATATCATCTTCAAATTTCATAGTTAAATTTTCTTCTTTCAGGACACTATAATTT
The DNA here is from genome assembly GCA_028023455.1 of Epiperipatus broadwayi. Lineage (NCBI taxonomy): Eukaryota > Metazoa > Onychophora > Udeonychophora > Euonychophora > Peripatidae > Epiperipatus > Epiperipatus broadwayi. The sequence continues at coordinate 3,425,449 of JAQFVV010012483.1, forward strand.
CAGAAATATCCTCATGAAGTTTCAAACAGTTTATTAATAAAAAACTTTTCAATATTAGCACTTCTGTTGTTATTAATAACTGGATGTAATGAAATAAACAAGATTAAATTTTATCATTTAGTATATTTTCCATTGCTTTTATTTGGATGATTGCTTTTATTTGGACACGTAATTGTTCACTACCTGAAAATAAATACATAAATAAATAAATGAATAACAATAATAAAGTGTAACTAAAACTTAAAAATTATATATACACTTGCATATACATACTAATATATTATCAAAGCTGAACAATATTCAAAACACTAATTTGTTATAAGCATATACCACATTTAATTCACAACATTTAAACATATTTCCAATAATATATTATGCAGTTGATAGAAAAGAACCATACATCTTCTGGATAAAATATCAAATTTAATTACTTCAATATAATCAAATGGCATAATTAACATAAAAAAGAAATTTCTGCTCTGCATTTGCTTTTACTTATTATTATTTCTATATGCAGCAGATCATACTTTTCATTATTATTTTTAATACAAGAGTTATTTAAATAGTTAAAATTAAACTTTTATTACTCTTCTAATTTGAAAATAGCAAATGAAATAAATGATATGCATTCCACAATGCATATGAATAGCACAATATATTAAGGTAGTGCAATTGCATAAAGAAAAATTCAGATAAAATGCAGAATGCTGGAGTTATGATTTTCTTTGTACTTTCCATAAATTTATTATGCTTGTTCAAATCATATAAATTGCAATTTAAGTCTGGATCAAAAATGATAATTTAGATATGATACTTGTAATGTAGTCAATCATATCATTGAAATACCAACAGATATTAAAATAAAGCTATTTTAGCCTTAAAGAATTCTAAATTTTACAGTAAAATGTAATGCAATATAAATTTTCAACATCAGATATTTAATTTTTTATTCACAAATATTCCAAAAAAAAATCTAAAAAAATATTTATACTATATAAAGAAGGGATTAGTCTGTAGGAATAAAATTCCTAAAGTAATGAAGGCTGCATTATATTGAAATTGTATTTTTTTTATACTCATCTGATCAATCTAGATTAACCTGGAATTTTTACCTTCTATCTAATAATAGCTAGATATTCATTTATTAAGCAATACTAGGTGATTAGCTTAATGATTACAAAAATTTGACTAAATTTATATTATATACCTTACAATATATAAAAAATTATTGTAGAATGCTTTAACCATAAATTTTCCAAAAATATTTTTTAAAAAAATTCTCAGCTAAAATTATATTTAATTAAATCTTGATTTAGGTTAACAGAAACTATAAAAGTAAAGTATATATCAGGTGGCTATTTTATACTTTGTTTGTAGTTTATATTTTACAAATAGTTTAAAATGAACATCTATCTAATTCGCCTTTTGTTTTTGCTTTTATTACTCAAACATTGGCAATATATTAATAAAAAATAAAAAAAACAATAAGTTATTTATCTTTAAAAAACAAAATGATGAAATCATAAGCTTAAAATAATGTAAAATTTAAAAATTAAAAGTTGCTTTACTTTTTCTTCATAGATTTCAAAAATATTAATTTTAGGTAATCACTTGACATAAATTGCAAATTTCATTATTTAATAATCATTTGTAGGTTTACAAATTCATTTTATCTCAAAACTCTTTTTCAAACATAATTTTGAGTCGATCTTTATTCAAAAATTATTTTTCTTTGAATTAAATTTCATATTACAAAATGACTAAAATTCATTTTTTACTTTAATGTTTTTGTTGAAGATTATTTATAATGCTGTCATCCTTATGAAAAGATTATTAATTTGTAATCACTTCAGATACAGGGCACAAGCAATCTGTACAATAAGACCATCCTTAGATTTTTGATCCATATATTTAAAAGCCTTTTAAGTTCTCATTATTATTTTCTGAATATATAATATATTCCATATATGTATAGATATATATGTATGTTTTCATTTTAAACATTGCACAAATAATAATTTCAAGTATTTGAATAGATGGCATTATTTTTGGATTCGTTATATGAAAAAATAGCAACTTTTTGCCCTGATTATTTTTATTCTAATATTTAAAAGGCTCTTCTACATATAAGATAATGATCTAGTCTTTTTTTTCTCTTAATAGACACTAAATATATATTGAAAATATGATTCCTCATACATAATAGCATCCATCTAGGAGCCATACAGCATACATGTACATTTACACAAATAGTAACAAATTTTAACAGAATAAAAACTTACCGCATTCTGTAGCGATGGAATCCCAGATAGCGGCTGATTCGTTAAAGAAAAATGCTAGAGGCTCGGCAATAAAATAAAAATGTGATTATTTAGTAACGTTATAAAATTTACAAGTAAAAAAAAAGTAAATGACATTCAGTTAATTAAAATATATATTTAGTTTACAGCGTTTAATTAAAACAGAAAAAGAAATATATATAAACAAACATAAAAACTCGCTTTACAAGATTGTCTACAAATAATTACAAAAATTTGTTTTAATATTATCAAAATAAATGTATCCATTTATTTTCAATAGGAAAAAGTATCCATAAATAGGCGTATACAATCTAAAAACTGCAGATATACATTGTAAGCAAACAGTGATAATAGTTTTTTTTTTATACATTTTGAAACAAAACACACCCACATTACCAATATCCGTTTATTTGTAAATCGCATACTCCCTTACTTTAAGAACAACTTTCTTCATGGTTCTTAAGAGATATATAGAAATAAAATCATCAACTTAATAAAACTACGATAAAGCCCTCAATATTCTAAGCAAATTATATTCCCAAATTAAACGCAAGTTCCATTAAAATTTATATTTTTTAATAATGAAGAGAATGAACTGAGAAACATACTTTAAGTTTATATAAAATAAATTAAAAGTATGAATACTTACATATACATAGTTGAATAACATAAGCGTAGTAAGACCAAACTACTATAGCAACGATAAATAATACCGGTAACCACTTTACAGCCTTTACACACCACATACAACAAGCTCCTCCGAACGCCATCTTAAAATTCCCCTTCATCACTGGAATGATGACGTCACGTTTTTTTTTTTAAAAAAAGCGCCACCAAGTTATCATTAATTATAATAAATACAGTTTTTTTATTTTATTTTGGTTAGCAGTACTTTATTCTTATAAACTAACCTTTTATTCAAATAAAAAGTAATATTATACTATGAAAATATAAATAACGAATTTTATACAAATTTATTTGTAAAAATTTATATTATATAAAACCATTAATTCTCATACAAAAGGCGTTTCCCTCAAAAACTCTTATCTACAAAGTACTACTTTACTTTTCTTCATCAAAAAACTGTAGTTTTCGCTGTTTTTAAGATCGTAATCACATCATTTATTTTTTTTTCACTTTTACACATATATACCTAGCAACCATTAGTAAACGAGTATAGCCATTTCCATTCCAAGTAAGGAACTGCTCTACAAATGAGTTTTGCAATAACAAAATAAACTGCTGAACAAAGAAAAAATGAAAAAAGGAATTAGAACCAGAAATGATGTTTATGTAGCTAAAGGATGGAAATGGGGCTGCATAAACACATAATCCCATTGTCACAATTTGTATAGGAATGTAGATTGTTGGCATGAGAAGTTCATGATGATCTGGTCCTGCACAATGACTAAAGAAAGAAAAGAGTGGGATAGAAAATATTGTTTGCATTGGAAACAATACATAGCCTTGATGAACCAATGTCAAAATCTTATTCTATAAACTAGCAATAATCATTTTTAATTAGATATTGTTTATTTGTTATTCACAGTTGACCTACATATCTGAAAGTCATTCCATGGTATCTGCCACTTGTAGAGCCTGTCGATAGCGTGAGCATTAAAGTGCTTTATGTTTGCTGTATTTGTCCTGAATTGTTCAGTGGTAGTGTTGTGTTTGGTCTGGGTCACAGACCCAACTTACAGAAAAATAATACCAACACCCGAGTTACAATTAATATACCCTGTAATCTTTATTATATCTACAAATATATATAACCCAAGAGAATATATACAATACTGAATATTGTAGCTTAATGTAAACTCAGGGTTCTGCCAACCGCTTCCAGATACACCTGATAGCTTGCCTCACAGGTAGCGGTATGACTCTTCCGGCTGTACAAGACAGCTTGTTTCAATCCAAAAGTAGTCTTAGCAGTATACGGTCACTGTGGGACTTGCCTAGCTGTGTAGAGCAAATAGCATAGTGCTATCAGTGGAAATGCTTGCTGCTGTTCAGGTTAGCAGAGCTTACCTGGGAGAACATGTACTGTCTTTGTAGGTTAGACAGATGTTCTCACCTGATTCTCACAAAAGGCTGACTATTTATAGCCAGATCCCTGACCTTATTGAAAACATTTGGATTCAGCAATCATCACTGCCCATTGGCCTGTATTAATCATTGGCTTTGTGTTTAGCTGTACATCAGCAAACAATGCTTAATCCGACCAGATAAGACAGAATCTGGAATAGTCCACTTCTGAGAGAAGGGGGGACTATAACAGTTTGATTCATGGATTTAAAATCTAAATGGCTCTAATCATCATCAAACATTAATCGTGGTTTTTCAAAAGATCATTTTTCATTTGTAATATTTGATGTTTTAAAGTTATCCCATCATTTCTTTTACAAGATGGTCTCTTTAAAATTAATCCAATTTCATCCATCCAGATTTTCTTTATATTACATGAGATACATTTTTTAACCTTAGTTACTTAACATGTCTATGATATCTTTCTAATTTTATTATTGAGATTTTGTCATCCAACTTAGATATTCAGCAACATGTTTAGTTCAGTTTTACTTTTGATGTGTTTACTTTTTTTAATTATGTCAACAATATCTTTTCTCTCATTGTGTATTCCATTTTTGAATTTTTTTTAGTTAATCATAATGTTAATCTTTATATTTTGCTCTATTGGCAACAGTTTCTCTATTCTATCAGCCTTATAAGTAAACTATGTAGATCAGTTATATTAAAACAACATTTCTTTTCAAAAATAAAAGTTTAATTTTCTTCTAATATCAAATAATTTCTGTTAAAGCAGTTCAACATAAGTTTAATTCTAAGATTAATTCTATCATATTATATTTCCGTCTAATATTAATAATTTGATCCATGTATTTGTAGTTGTTAGCTTCTTCTAATTTATTGCTCGTCATTTTTATAGACTAAACATTAAATATTATTAAAGTTTACAACATCTTAAATCAAAATATTTTAATTAATATTTGTTGCCAATTTCTTTTTTTTTTTAAGTTCTTTTTGTTTTTCTGCAAATTTATTTAATTTTGAAGAGAGAAAAATTATTAAAAGAAAAAAAAAAACATTTGTACAATAAAGTTCATAATGTTGACTAATATAATTGGTTGATGAAAATTAGTAGCAGTTTTATAGAAATTTCTCGTGCACATAAATGATTTAGTGGGTTTGAATTATTTTTTTTTCCACTGTAGTTAAAGCAGCAAATATTGCATAAATGTCTGTAAAAATATGATGTGTGTCTAAACTATGTTAATATACTTAGAGAGATGACTAATTTGATGCATATAACTATTTCATTAAAATCAACAAATCATGGTCATTTTTCTTTACTGATGATAAGCTTTTAAAAATCACAGTAAAGTCAATAAGCTTGAATATTATATAACTAAATTAATAAGCAAATATGAAAGATTGAATAAATTTCAATCAGTTTTCTTCTTTTTTAATGATAGTATAACAACAATGTTTAAGGATACAATTCATTAAAGTTTTATAAGTTTAAATAAAAGTATATCTTAAAAGTTATTTAGTAAATAAAATTTTTAAAAAAATTATTAATTTTAAGTCTTTAAATATTTCCTTTCTATTAAATCATTCATTGGTCTCTTTACTTATTGTAATCAAATATTACTTATATTTTATTCAGAATTTATTTTAGATGAATATCAAATAGTTTAGAAATTCATAAATCTAAATTTAATTAATGCAGTTGGACACTGGATGGTTTTATGTCAGATGATTCATTAACATTATATAGATTAGTAACATTTAAAAAGGGCACTAAAGCAGGTGCTGAAAAAAGTTTTTTATGTATAAAATTATTATTTGATTATATAGCTGTTGTAAAGAATTATTATTATTTTTTATTATTAAATGATAACTCATATTGCTGCCAAGATATTTATTTGTTCTATATATATCATTTCAAATTTGATTTTTGTTTATAAGTATTATTTACAATAAATATTATTTATATGAAAAAATCTAACCAGAAAATGAAATATCCAATTACTATTGTTGAACTGGATTCAGTTGACAATTTTTTAGAATCAGGTGATTGCTTTATTATAATCAGTTATTATAATGAAACAAATTTGCTTCTTATTATTGTTGTTATTAGTTACAATAAGTTTTATTATATTTTCTCTTAAAAAGTAGGAAAAAAGTAGCAATTTTTTGCAATGCTAAATTCAAACTAATTGATTTTTGAAACCAGAGAGACACCTGTTTAATTTAAAAATTAATATAAAAATAAGATATTTGAAAATTGATAGCAGTAACATATAGTAGCTGTAGCAATTTCAAGTTTCATTTCAATTAACTCAGAAGTTTTCCAATTTAAGTTTAATTTAAATGGGCTAACAATAAAATTTAATGCAAAACTAATAAATAAAAAACATTTTTGCTTACAACACAGAATTTCAAGACTTCTAAAATGGGTATTTTCTTGATTTCATAGATAATTTCATTGAGGGCTTTTAACATGAAAAATAATATACAGGAGTATGCCAGGTATGGTCTCTTTCTTTCATTAATACATTATACATATGACAGTATTAATTAGTTGAGTTTTCATATCTAAATTCTCTCTTCAAAGATATCTGCTTTTTTATAATCTTTGGTTTAAATTAATAAGTTTTGAATAGCATGTGATGTAATCAGGAAGTTTTATTATGCTTTAGCAGAATTAATTTAGACTCTAATAAAAATATGTATTATGTAAAAAAATAGGAAAATTTTAAAATAATTGTAGTGTCTTTATCTTCATTAATTCTTATATAAAATGTATGGCTTAAAATAATGATCATTCGAAGATGAATAAATGAAATTATTTCCCCTGTAAATAATTTGAAAATTGTCTTCACTAACATGCTTTGAATTTATGATCATTTAATCAAGCCATTTTTGTTCAAAATATTGTTATGTCTTGAACTAAAATTGGTACGGACAACATTCTTTATTCATCGTACTTTTTTAAACAATTTATTTCTTAAAGTTATTAAAAGTAGTAATTTACAGACATCACCAATCTAATCTTATATAAATTTAATTGTGTGTGTGCGCGCATCTATATATCTATTTATCTATGTATAAAATGGAAAGTGAAGTAAAAAAACTGCTGAATAAGACAATGGAACTTTTTTTATTATTATAAATTAATAAATACTACATGAATCATAGTCGTAATTTTCTTTTGTTAACTAATTTTATTTTACAAAATTTTAAGTTGTGTATTTTATATACTATTATGGAGATAAAGAAAAATCACAATTTGATTAATTATTAATGGTCAAATACACACTCATATTGCATATATATGTAAATAAAAGAAAGCAAACCTAATTTCATGGGCTGTGTGTGTTTTCACATCTAAAATTTAATTAAACTTACTTTTGGTATTTCGATTTACCTTTTTTACTTATATATTAAATTAATTAACCCTTTAATAAGTGAGTAAAAGTTTAAATTTATGACTACTATTTTCCTACTGAAATATACATATTTTTCCAACTGCATCCTCATTAATTCTTACAATATATATATACATTGCATGCAAAATTGTATATATTATATTTGCTATTATTTGTTCAATTTATTTTCCAAACTAATATTAAAAAATGTAATTAATATTGTGCTAATGAACTTAATTATCATTTAAAAATTAAAAGTAGTTCTACCTCAAGTTAATTTATTTTGATATAATACAAAAATTTAATTATTAAAATATTATATATCTGAAACCATCTATCAATTTATTCTAAAAATTCCTTATATGAATTCTCTGTGCTTTTTTTTTTTTTTACCTATAAAAAAGATTATTTATAAGAAAAAAATTGTTAAAATTGTAAGACAATCGCCATTTTGAAAATATCTTTGAAAAATACAATAAATCTTCTACAATGTGATCTCATATGCATTTGTAATGCATGACATTTCCCCTCTATGCTTTCTCAAAGATAACTAATATTGTCTTTTGGTTTCCAATAGTGACTAAATGTGGTGACTAAGTAACAGTTATTAATTGCTACATATCATATGATTTAGATCAATGAAATTCAAGTTTATAATATGTTGGTCTTATAATTTTGCACCTCTGTTGCCAATACAAATACACTTGACTTCCACTTGTCATTAGTATTTCTTGTGATATTGTTGTGGATCCTAACAGTGTGAGTGTTGCTATAAATTGCATGTATTGTCATCATAATTAAACTGAATATGGTTTACATGAGTATTAATGAAAAAAGTGGAATGTAGTTAGTTCTTTACAATTTGCATTGCAAATATAAATAAAGTCACACGTATGCTGTAACACAATAATAATAATAGACAAATATAATTTCATTTTGATCATATGGGGATATATGTTTTTTATATATAACTTTAGCAAATATTTAGAATTTTTATTTGAGTTATATCATGTTATGTATCTTCTTGATGTGTAGGATAATTAATATTTTTTAAAACAAAAATCAATATAATTTTTATTCTTATTAAAATTAAACTTTTTAATTTTCTTCAAGTCAAATCAAAAAGATATTTCAATAAAGTTTGTTTTTTTAATTATTTTTATATAAATAACTATGACTGCTCAACCTACCTCATGTATAAAGAAACACTTTCATTATTAAAATAATATAAAATAATTTGCCATTATAAGTCAAAATATGTTTCTATTTATGAAACTTTTCAAGGGGATTTATGAAATAAAAAATTAAAAGAACTAATCCTGAAAACAAAATGTTTCCTGTATCACAATCTTAATATTAGAGTTAGAAAAGAGTCTATTTTTCTGGTGGTAAATTTGTGGAAGGAGTATGTATATTAATTGCAGAAGAAATATGTCCTGATCAAGTTAAAATTTTTGCAGCTCCATTATATCTGGAAGGGTCACAGGTTTGCCTGTTAATGTTAAAGATCAGCTGAAATAAAAAGTTATAGATTTTACAAATTTTTTTGATTATAATTCTTAAAGGTGAAGATATTACTAATACCAGAACTGTTACTTATTATCATGAGTGGTATCATTCAAAATGCTGAATTCATGGAAATTGAAATCTCAAAAAATATAATCTGTGGAATATATATATATATTTTAAGTGGATAGAAAATGTTTGAAAATCTTTAATTTGATAGATTGTTGACATCAGTTACAATTGATGATGCTAGGAATATGAATGTGAAAATATTTATTTCATATGATATGCTAATAAATATTTTGATTCTAAAAATATAGAATGACCTATCCAATTTTATTCCATCATTCATCAGCAAATGTTATATAATAAATTTTGATTTACTAACTCTATTATGTCAACAACAATTAGTGTTGCAAAAATGGCTTGAACTATCACTAGATTAAATCTTTTTTAGAAGAAATTGATAGTGAATATAGTGATTTATTGTGTAATATAAAAGCATGGTGATTGAATCATGAGAATATATTAAAAAGATATTTTCAACTCAGAACCGAACTAGTCAAAAATATAAAATCATTCTGAAGCTATCAGGCGTCAAAATGGATTATGGGAATTTGCAACTTTAATAGAGAAGTGTAAATATTTGAATACATTGAATAAAAAAATTACAAAGTTGCAGCAACTTGTGAATGACTAGTGCTGCAATATTAAAAGTTTTCAAAGAAAATTGAAATCATTTAAAAATCAGGTAACATGATTTTTATCATTTTTTCTGTTATGAAAATTTGTATAATATAAATAATATGTCAAATTGTAATTTTCCTACTATTACATTTTCTTAAAATATTGACTTATTGATCGAAGCCTTTCATAATCGGTTTGTTGATTTTAAAGATAAATAAAAATTATTTTTATTATTTTATAATCTATTTAGAAATAATCGATCTACAAAGTAACGTAAAATGTCCATAAACGCAACTTTGATTAATTAAATGAAAATGAATTTCTAAAATGAAATAATTTGTCAAGGAGAAAAATTTCTATTTTCAGTAATACCCGATACTTACTTATGCGAACAAACATGCTCCAAAATGAAATATACAAAATCAAAATATTGATCACGAAAAATGGTTAAACATTTGCAAGATTATTTAAAATTTGATACTTCGAGCATAAAAACGAATATTTCAATATTTCTCAATCAAAACAACAGCAAATGTCTCATTGATTTAAATAAATAAAAAAACCAATTTTTATTATATTATAATAATTGTACTCATTTGTCTTTTTGTAATAAATATTATAATTTTCCAGGTACCATTTTCCCTTTTGTTCAATCGGCCTATCATATGCTAAAAATTTTTATATATAGCTCTTCACTGAAAAATGTTATGGGCCTCTCTTCTTACTAATTAACCCTAGCAGTAAAAAATTATTTTTTCTATTTGCTCTCATTCATAAGCTAAATTCTCTAAATGATCGTTAATGTATGACTAGTATTTTTAGGGATAATTTCTTTCTAAATAACTATACCCATTATTTTCGATCTTTGTCAATCCAATAGAGAATAAAAACCTCTTCAAATTTGATCTGATTTTTTTTATTTATAGCTTCTTTTCATCACATTTAATGATCATCTATTATCAACTCTTTTAAAAACATTTCCAATTCAACTCTTTCGATGATGATATCTGATTGTTTTCTCCTCTGAATATTTTACTTTTAAACTTTTTTTGTTGATTTCAACATATCTCTCCTCCTATTTTGCTATGTGCCCTCACAACTTTTTTTTGCTCTTTAATAACTGAAATACAGGCTTATTATATACCTGTATCAATATATGTAATTATAGGGTATATGAGCACAGACTTTCACATGACCCACCACTCTCCATATATGTTGAAAAGATAAATAATCACCAATATATGTATTTCATGCTAAACCAACAATCATCAGTTGGTCCAGATTATCATCTCTACACGTGCTCAGATATATATTATGATAGCCAATCTTCATACTTTAATGCATCCCTCGTATATTAAATGGATTATGTCCTGTACATGAGGGGCCAGATTGGTGTGATGAGAATCTCGGCCTCATGGTGGTCTTCGAGTATTCCACATTATAATTTCAATTGGATGGAAGGTTGAAGAGTTGGAGTGTGAAAGTGGATTGAAGCCTGTCCATTAAAGTATGAAGATTGGCTGTCTTAATATATATCTGAGCACTTATTGCATGTTTGTGTAGAGATGAAAATCTGGACCAACTGATGATTGCTAGTTTAGCATGAAATACATATATTAGTGATTATTTATCTTTTCAACAGATATGTGTTCAAGGGTATCAGTGTTATGAGATAGAGTGGAGAATGGTGGGTCATGTGAAAGTTTTTGCTCTTTAATTAAGTATTCTAATCTCAGATTTATAAATATATACATACTAATAACATATATTTTACTAATTATCACTACCGTTAAGTGATGTGTAGTATATATATATAATGTAATATATGTAAAAAAAAATGTATTGATTATTAAAAGGACAATGTTAGTGCTTTTTTATGATAAGGAGAGATGCATTTTTATATTTTTATTTTATTTTTAATTGTATTGATAATTATAAAGATGTAAATATGTATTTTGTAGATCCTTAAAAATGACTACAAATAAAATGATTCAATCGTTGAATGTTTAAACAAGTAAATATATATATATGGTGATGGAAAAATAATGTTTTTGGAAAGAAAAAAGGAGAGTGTATATTTTTTGATTGAATTTAGTGGAAAAGAACATTATAATAACACATACATATGTAAATGAGATATATATTTTATATAGCGTGATGTTTATGAATTGTAATAAACTAAAGATCAGCTTTTCAAGCTAATGCACATGCGCTTTAGGAATCTTAATAATAAATGAATAACACATACATTAAAAATCTTTATTTTCAAGCATGTGAACATATTTTCTTTTAATATTAAATTACTTCTATCAACTGCTCTCCATTCAAATTTAATTTTGTAATTATTTTCTTCTATTATACTTTTATTTGTATTATTAGTTTGACCAAATATTTATAGATGTTTACTACTAGTAATTTGTTAATATTAATTTTAATTGTTAATTTGAAAAGCCATTGAAGACTTCTTTTATTTGTTTACTTCTTTATTTCTAGTTTTATTTTCTTGCTTTCATTAAGTAAGTCTTACAATATTTCTTTAAATTCTGACGCATTATTTGTGAAAATAGTCACATCAACTAAAGAAATCTAGATGATTTACTTAATCTTATTATTCTCCTAGTATTTCATTTTAATCCACAAAATATTTCTCATTAAACTTATAATATATTTTGTTGAAATGCAATGATTCTATTGTACAGTTTTAATGTCATCATGTAATCTGATCATTGCAATGGCATTTTATGTTTCTTTTTTTAAATTATAATCCTGGATCCATGATTTGAATTGTTTCAAGGCTTTAATCACTACTATTGGCAATAAATACTTTTAAATACTACTAGTTATTATGATTGTTTTGAATACAAACTTCTCATAGAGGAATAATAGTGATATTATTTAAGATCTTATTTAGATATAACAGAATAAGTATGTAATTTCTTACATCTTCTATTTCCCTTTATTAAATATCAATATCATTATTGCATTCTTTCATTCATCTTGAATATTTTTAATACTTAGATATCTGATGTATAGCATTGCTAACAATTTCTCTATTTCTTTATTTACTTCTTTTAAAACATAATAATTCTATCTAGATTTTTTCTTTGTTTTTTATTTAAAATACTTTGAATTTTGCTTTTTAATCATTACTATATAATTCTGTATAAAATCCTTCCATACACTTCATAATATCAATCTTTTTAATAATAATGACATTTTATTTTTTATTAGCATACTCACTTTTTTTTAATACTAAAATTCCTTGTTTAATATTTTTGAAAATTTTGTTTACTTTTCAGCTTTTTTTTTTTCCAATTTACATTTTTTTTTATGTTATCATTATTTTGTTTTTCATACCATTTTAAAGGATTTCAGTTATTAAATTTTTTTTATGAATCATTTAAAATATTTATACACCCTTTTTTTCTTCATGCATTGTCTTGTCTTAGTCAAAAATTTAGTGTAACATTGCATTTTTTTAAATCCCTGGCTCTGTTGTAGAAAATCATTTATCTTCTTATCAATCTTATTCAAATCTGAACCATCTTTGATATTTGTTAATATTTTAAAATATAATTTCTAATTTAGGTTTGTTGGAATATTTCTGCAAGTTAGAAATATTAATTATTGATATTATTTTTCTTAATTTTTTTTATTAGTTTTGAACATTCCACCAATCAGGACAATTTTCTGTGTTGTATATATTAAACACATTAGAGTCTTGAAATATATTATTTCTCTTAATCAAAATAAAGTCCATATCAGTTATGACTTTATTTAGTTGCTTTACAAATTCATTTATTTATTGAATTATCTTCAAAAATACAAATTCATTTTTTTTCTAAAAATTTAATTTTTTTTTCCTCCTTCTAGGTCCATAGGCAAATTTGAGTCTCAGAAGTTTTATTTTTCAATAATTTTCCACTTCTAGCATTAATATCTTTTATAACAATTTCCAAAGCTGTTTGATTTGATTAAAATTATTCTGTATATCTAAATAAAAGTCCTTTCCATTATAATGAGAACAAGTTGGGAATAAAACAAAATAATCTGTATTTAGTATTCTTCATTAAGTCACAGAAACAATCTACTTACTTTGTTTGATATATTATCAATATCCACATTATTTTTCTTTTGCTTTCTATTTACAATGAATCTCATTCTACTTGGAAGTTCAATATTTGTATCTTTGTAGTAAAGTTCATATCTAATTTTAAAGCCAATTGACTTTTTATATTTTCTTTTAACTTTGCAAAAACTTGATCATATACTATGTAATATTAGATAGCTCATCAAATTTATGCTGTCTATTTCTGTTTAAAAATTATTTACAAGTTTAAGATAATTAAATAAAAGTTATTTACAAGTTTAAGATAATTAAATAAAAGTTATTATATTAATGGCAGAATAAATCAATATGCCGAGATTTTTAGAAAATGTTGGCTTCAATTTCAAACTGCTGTTTTGGCTAAAGTTTTATAGATTTCATGATATGAGGACTGTGATTTTTTTTTTTTGACATACTTGTACATACAAAAAAATATCATTTACACATACATATGTATTCACATTCATTGATTTTTCATTCAAGGAAATTAGAAACTCAATATCATAGTTAAAGCCTATCAACCGTTTAAAAAAATGTGTTTTTGGTATTGTTGCTGTAAACTAAGAGTTAAATCTCATAAATTCCCTACACTAAATGTATATGTGTGTGCATACCGTTCATGTTCTTTTATCATGTGAATAATCACATGGCATTAAAAGCTGCAATAACAAGTACATATGATATTAATAGTTCACCTGTTCATTTTATTTAAAGCTTAATCTCCATCTTTCCATTTCTATTTGAATCATATCAAAGGTTATCAATAATTATAGATTTATACAAAATGATTCAATGTCGTACATAAAATTTGTTATAGCTTCATTTTTTTGTAAAATTGAATGTATATTGTATCTAATTTATATAAATTATGTTAATTTATTAATCCAATGTTTTTATTTTTTACTTTGTCAGTGTCAGAGATTACTTCAAATACTAATTTGATTATGATATGTACATCAAATTGCAATGCTAGTTTCTTAAGGCAAACTTTTGATTCTAATAAAAAGGAAAATGCTGAAATTGACTTGCATCTTTTGTATAATTTGGTATTTTGACAAAATAATTTTTAATGAGAAGAATCAAAAAATGCCATGCGGATAATTGGATCAAGATGGTTGATCAGCTATAGTGATATTGGTTTTTCATTTTTCAGGATTGACTCTTTCTGTTCTCGCAAAGCAGAGTCCACCAAGCACAGATTGTTTCTGGATTAACAGAAAATGTGAGTTGCATTTTTCTTAATTTAATATATGTTTTTCTAATTTAATGTTTCATGCCATTATTGATTTTAATCACTAAATTATCATACTTTTATCATTATTATTATAATTATTTTTAACCATTATTGAACCAATATAGAATAAAATTCTCTCCAGGCTTAATCCAGCTTCTCTGATTTATAGTTTCTTTTTTCCACATAATATCAAAGTTCATTATTTTATCAATCCCACTTATATTTGATCTTTTTCTAGGTTTTTTACATACATGTATTGAGATCCAATTTAAAACTTCAACTGCCCATCTAAACTTCAACTGTCCATCTATTATCAATTCTTCTAGAAATATTTTTCCCCCCCCCCCCCCCGACTAAACACTACTTCTAGAAATAGAAATATTTTTTATGCCCTCAAATAGGTTGCAGAGTGACATACTATGGTGAGACACATGTGACATTAGTCACTAGAATAGCACAATACAGATATGTATACAATAAGATGTGAATCAAATCTGAAGGCAGCTCAATATTTTTGGAACATCAAAAAAATTCTGACCACACATTCAAACCTACTACAGCTTAGATTGTGTGCTCTGAGTGCAGTGATGCCAAGCACAAAGTAAAAGAAGCATGTTTCATAGCAGATGACCCTTATGCCATCAACAGGAGAGGTGCCTGCATCTTTATTTTTTTAAAAATGAGTGGTCTAGACAATTTGCACATATTTACATGCAACAACTTTGTACAAACTAACACAAAATCATTGTTAGCACAAGCTAGGCTAGAAAATATTGAAAAATAGCTTCACTGATGTGTTTTGAGAGTGCAACATATAGATTACTATTTATTAGGTATCTAAATCTCAGATATTGTATGTAGAAAATGGAAAGCACATCAATAAATAATTTTCCTTTTCAAACATATAGGTATATTTCTGTTTAATGTTAATGTTATTTCTAAAAAAAAAGCATTCTAATGAAGTTTAATTCCAATAATTTATATATACATTTTCTTAATTAAACATGTCATGCACTGTTCTCTTACTTTCTTCAATAAATACTTATTAATACATTTATGTAACCATTTTTTATTATGAATAGAATATTAATTACAAATAATATATTGACAAACTTTAATTATTATTAGGTTAGCATATTCCATATTCAAGAACAATTCTCTTTAATTCATTTTAGTTATTACAAATCTGAATAATCATTGCCAACATATAATATAACTACATCCTTGACTTGTTTCTGTTATTTGCCTTCATTAGTGAGGATTGCATCTTTTTTTTTTTTTGTAACAATACAATAAAGATTATCTAAATGACCATAGTCCAAAACTATTATTATATTAAAAAAAAAATAAAAATAAAAAATGCTACCATATTTAGTAGCATATTCATTGCAGTGCAGAATGCAGCTATTTCCAGAACCTCAGAAAAAAAAAAAAAGAATATTATGCTGAACTTTTGAAGAGCTTGCTAAATGTAAGGGATTACAAAGACTTGAAACAAACAAAATCAGTATTGTGCAAAAAGCAAACAAATAAAGTATTCTATAATATTGAAGAAAAAATAGTTTTCCAAACATAACAGCAACCCAATAATTTCATTGTTCATTAATAAAAATAATCAATTTGGATATAATGATATTCTATTCAGAAACATTACTAACAAATATGTATCTATTAAGCAAGCCCATTTCTAACTCATTCATTAATCTTGCTAAAAATATTTCCAAATTGAAGTCAAGCGTTGTTAGCCGAGAGGTCATCGCAGCTGCCTTGCAAGCAAGTAGTTGGTTGCAGTTGGTTGTAGGTTCACATCCCGGCTGATGTTATGACACATGAAAAAATATATATAATTGAAAAGGCTATAAATTGAAAACTAAAGATAAAAATGTTTAAAAAACCACTTCAATTTACTAAAGTAGTGTTTTGAACTCCAAATAGAATAAATGAGTTAGCAAAATTTTGTGCTATATTTCTGGTAGTAATGACAGTAAAATATAGAAAGAATTTAACAAAAATCTTGAAGTATCCAAATCAAGGGGCATAGATCACATGATCCTACTCTCTTAAGCTTGTGAGTTATAAATAATGAGGATTGCCAATTCCTCAACAAGCTTTATGATAAGTGCTTAGCACTTAAAATATCCCTGTCAGGACCCTCCCCCAAACCTCTAACAATGGTTTCGTGCTCTGGCACTCCTCAGAGAGGTGCTAGGGTAGGTTCAGACCATAGATCTAAAAATACCAACCCAAAGCCAGCATTTAACGAAAAGTTATCTATTGAGTGAAAAATCTAAAAAATAACTGGGTTTGAAGACATGTAGGTGTGTGAAAATTTCAGATTTTCCACTCAATAAATAACTTCATTAAATGCTGGCTTTGGGTTGGTATTTTTAGATCTAGTGTCTGAACCTACCCTAGCACCTTACTGAGGTGTGCCAGAGCATGAAACAATGGTCAGAGGTTTGGGGGGGGTCCTGACAGCGATATTTTAAATGCTTTTTCTAGATAAGCATTTATCATAAAGCTTGTTGAGGAATTGGCAATCCTCATTGTTTATAATTTACAAGCTTAAAAGAGTAGAGTCATGTGTTCTGTGACTCTTATTTTGGCTATTTATAGTCTGCCTTAAATCTTATGTGATGTTATATTGCTAAGATTACTAATATATGGTATGTCTGAAGATCTCTCATCTCCATATAGCTATTTGAGTTGGATAGATTTTCCACTCAATAGATAACTTTTAGTTAAATGCTGGCTTTGGGTTGGTATTTTTAGATCTAGGGTCTGAACCTATCCTAGCACCTCTCTGAGGAGTGCCAGAGCACGAAACCATGGTCAGAGGTTTGGGGGGAGTGTCATGACAGGGATATTTTAAATGCTTTCTCCAGCTAAGCATTTATCATAAAGCTTGTTGAGGAATTGGCAATCCTCATTGTTTATCTTGAAGTATCATTTAAAAAACATAATTTTTTTTTTTGGGGGGGGGGGATTCAAATGAATTTTAGTAATTTAATATTTCTTTTAAAATACAAATGATAATAATTTTGTTAATAATAAATGTCCTTAATATCCGGTATCACTCCTGGAACAGAAGATCGATTTTATCTAGTTTTCAAAGTTTATAAAATAAGGTTTGTATGGTTAATCAAAATGCAACTCGGTTTTGTGATCAATGACAACAAAAAAAGGCAAAACAATAATTCTACTAAACTATCATAAAAACTATAGTAGTTTTGACTCATTTACTTTTAATAAACAAATAAGTAAGATAGTAATTAAATCTATCTTACAAGATCCTTGCAAAACCACTGAACATCTATAGTTAATCTGATTGAGCACATTGATGAACTATTTAAAACATCATGCCCATACTTTGCTACATATTTAGAAATGTTACATAAATTATTAGTATTTAACAGTGTTCAATACATAGAAAGCTCTTCTATTTATACTTTTAATTTATCAAAGATTATCTGAAATTATCTATGAAGTGGTTTAATTAACAAAGTTGTATATGATATTATAAATGGTTTTAATCATTTGATTTAAGATAGTTTAACACATCACTCTTTCTTATTTTAGTAGGAAAAACATCATAAAAATATTTTACTTACAAGAGATTATTAACACATTATATGAAAAATTATTATTGGTGGATTTTATATAATGTTTTCATATACTTTGTAGAAATATACTTATTTTTAGCTAAATAAAAAGTACCAGAAGAGTTAACATACAGAGGGAAGATTGATTATGCACCAAAAAGTATTCCATGATTTTTTATATTTACATTCAATGTGTGCTCTTAGGAGAAGCTATTCATATTATTTATTCTACTCTATATCCAGTTCTGTAAGCTTGAGTAATTATTGGACATTAGATCAGACTGAAAACTAAATCTCAAGAATAATACAAACTATTGCATTAAAAGTGATAAATTTATTTGCAATTCAAACTTACAGTTAACAGTTTTACAATATAATAATATCCAAACTTTTTAAACTGTGATTCAATATCCTATGAATTTTTTTAAATCGAAAACAATATGTTTTTATAAGCTTTACAGGGCTCTAACACTATGCCCTTAATAATCTCATTTACATAAACTGCAACCACTTTTAACCCTTTAACAATACATGATAATCATATTATCTATATATCTTTATTATCTTATTTTCTATGTTAGCATTAGGATTACCAATCCATTCTATTTAATTTAGAGCAATCTATTGAAAGATTGAATAATCAATGGATATTATATAGTAGTCTCATAACTAAATTTCTAGACTAGTTAGTTAATGCCTTCATTATTGAGAATATCAAATTGCATTCATATATCCAGTAGCCATTTTCTTTTTCTACTGTTAAGTTATTGAGCTGTTTCAAATAACATAAGATAGTCTGAAACCAAGCCTATATACAGAGATGATGTTAAGATAGTGTCTTTATTTATATGCAAACTGTAAGTACCTTTAACTATCTGACAAAAGACAACCAAAATATCACAAGATTCAGTCAGATTACATTATATATCTGCATTAAAATTAGTAATCAATTTGATTTAATCTATTTCAGAACCAAGTATTCTAAATTTGAATAATTATTGGATATTAAATGATGATAAAACTTCAAATTCTTCACATTCGTAAATTTGTATAGTCAAAAACTAGTCTGAGAATTTGGATGTGATACTGCTATCTGGTATTCATTAAATATTACTTGATGGATCTGACACAGAGTACATAGAATGAATTGCTAATCTTAATACAGATGTAAAAAGTAATTATCATTATAATTAAAATAGAGAATCCACATTGTTTCTGATGTAATTGCATGGGTTGCTATCAAACAACTACAATACAAAGAAGTACTAATAGTGTCTATGATTTTATCCATGTAACTCTATTTCTTTCTTTTCAGTGTCCCCATGAAAATGTACTTTTTTTAAATGAACAAACAGAAAAATGGAGTGATATATTTACATTCTTATATATATATTTCTACTTTTTTGCACAATATAGTAACAAAAGATGTGGTAAAAAAAGAAACCTTGAATCTTGAAATTATAAAATTATTTATTTAAAATCAATTATAATAACATTCACATTAATGTGGAAGATACTTTTTTGAGAAAGCTGAACCGGGTGTGCTGTCATCATTTTATTAATTTGACCTCTATTTTAGTCAATAGAGTTCTTAAATAACTGCAATTGTCTATTTGCAATCAATTTGGTTTTTTTTTTTAGTCAAGACATTTCTGGTCATATTGAACCCATGTTCTACTAAATATCATAAAGGAAATGTAATTAAAAACTTTTGCGCTATTGCATACAATCCAAAATAAAGTGTAATTCCAATACAGCCATTAGTAACCACATTTGAATTTAAAACTTTAATTTTTCATTTATTTTTATTTC
Organism: Epiperipatus broadwayi; assembly: GCA_028023455.1. Classification (NCBI taxonomy): domain Eukaryota; kingdom Metazoa; phylum Onychophora; class Udeonychophora; order Euonychophora; family Peripatidae; genus Epiperipatus; species Epiperipatus broadwayi. The sequence continues at coordinate 3,446,151 of JAQFVV010012483.1, forward strand.
AATCAGTTCTTGTAATTTTGGGACTTATCCTATGTATATATTAAAAAAAAAATCCAAAACTCAATCAGATTCATTCATTTTAGAAATACCTTCATATCATTGATTGAAGTCAAAATGGAGAGCCTCCAAGTGGTGTCAATAGAAAAGCAAGTTTCCATCATATTCTTCTACTGCTGAAAAGTTCGAGATGAATTACCTTTAATAAATTTCATTTATATTGGAGAAGTGTTACCACAAACATGGAAATAAATTTTTGTTTTGATTAAATTTAGTTTGTCATTTTGAAGTTGTAGATTTATTTCATTAAATTTATTAACGAAGTTTGTCCGATAAACTATTTTATTTTGGGAAACAATTAAATTGTCTTATTAAGCATCATTTTAGGAATTCTAGCACTGAGTCAAAAGTTTATAAAACCAATCCATAGAGACCCCTTTTGATAGCAATTATAAAGCAGCAAATGATTGAATTTTTCATTATTTTCAATTTGTCCAAAGAATCTATCATTAAATAAATTGCTTTGATTTTATTGATTACTTTAATAATGTAATATAATGATCTATGTAGGCACTCACTCAGATTGTTGGCAATTAAATATTGATGATAAATTATACAGTTTACAGTAAATACATTCAGAACTGCTTTTTAAAAATATGCATGAAAATCCTTGTAGTATCTTATTGTCACTGGAGCACTATTATTCAGAGGAATTTTTTTTCTTTAGAAAACTTTTCCAGCAAATAAAATGTTGCTTCTATTATAGTGTCAGTTTGCAAAGTTTTAACAAGTAATAATTTTTGACAGTTTTCTTCTTTTTTTATAAATTGCAGGGATGTTAAAAGTAATACTTCATTTCCTGTCAAAATTGACATATCAAGCTGTATAAAAAAACCAAGATATTTTTAAATATTTATTTAACAAGTCTTCAATATCTTGAGCTATTTCATCAATTTTTTTTTTGGGGGGAGGGCATTGTATTATTGTTCTTACAAATTTTCTTGGTAATTAGTGAATATTATTTTACTTACAGACAATAGAATTAGATCTTCAACAATACTATGCAATTTTCATGATGTAACAATAAGTATTGTAAGAAGCATGCAACTCATTATCATTTCTATATGCTAATGAAATATTTTTTGCAAATGTTAGCTGTCTCAATTTTTTATTTTAATTTCAAAATAAATAATTTTTTTCTTATTAATATGAACTTTTATCAGATCTTGAAGACTTCACAGCTTTATATGATAAAATATTTTGGCAAATCAGACATATCAATAATGTATTGTTTCCAAGCAACTGAATAAAGTCATAATTCAAATATTCTATACTACATTGTCCGCATTTTTTCTCAGGTATAACCAAATATTATTTATATAAAAAAAGTAAAAATTATATGTTTATTTATCATAGTAAGCCACTTTCACTCACTGGAATCAAAATTTTTTGCAGTAGTTATGTTATTAGAATTGTTACCAAATCATCATATACAATATATAATTATTTTTGCACAAGGCAGGAGAAGATAAAAAAAATTAAAATACTAATAAACTAATAAACTGTATTTTTGGCGCACCATTAGATATATGCATTTAATATTAAATTATTAAATATTAAATTAAATTTATCACTAAGTAATTAATTAAAAAAATACATTCATAGGCAATAAAAATCAGTTAATAATTTTAATTTGGTTTAAATAATTTTTCCTTATTAAATAAAGTCTTAATTACCAATTAACTCACAGATGATTCTATAGATATAAATAAATGTTAATGGGTAAGTTTTTATAATTTTATTTCTTTGTTTTCATTAAAATTGTTATAAAATATATAATCATTATATTGAATAATAACCGAGAGGTCAGCGCAGCTGCCTTGTAAGCAAGCAGTTGTTTGCAGATGGTTGTTGCAAGTTCGCTTCCCGGCTGATGCTATGACATATGAAAAAAAAAATACTCGTGTAAATTGCTGTTTTGTTGAACAATAATACCGTTATTTTGTATTCATCTTGACACAAACATATTTACAAGTAAGAATAATTAAATGATTTATTACTCAGAATTTTATAACGAGTTTGAGAACCAAGTCAGACTGGAACAATGATCTTTAAGCTCTAAAGTATGTAAAATTGCCAGTGTATTAAATCATCCAAGGTATTTTTCAAATATTGATTTTTTACTCCCAGAGGTTGATGGACAATCTTAAGAAGGTAATGATTTTATATATATTAATTTAAATGCTAAAAAAAAAAAAAAATAGAGATAGATTTCAAAAATTAGTCACAGTTATTATCTGTGTATTACAAAAAAGTATAAAGGCAATACAATATTATATTTATGTCTCACAATAATAAATATAAAAACGTAATAATACATACAAATCATATATATATATTCATATGTCAAATGCGTTGACCGGGAAGCGAACCCAAGCCAGCTGCTTGGAAGGCAGCTATGCTAACCACTAGCCAGCAACTTTGCAAAGGAGATTCAGACATTTTCCAAAGTTACAAACAAATCATTTCTTTTTTTTTTTTTTTGTTTAAATGAGCGTTCAACTAAGACAAACATACACACCCTTTTGTTTTTGGACAAATGGATATATCTAATATTAGTTTCTTCAAATCTATTCATATAATAGCACATTTGTATTTAAAATAATAATTTAGATTAAATGCCTGGAAAATTATAATTTTTTTGTGATATGTTTTTTATAAAAGCAATCTGTATTAAATTCGTAGACTGCACAATAAAAAATTAAAACGTTACTAGTTTTTATAAGCTATTATTTATTTGTAATTTTTTAAAGATGCTATTTTAAACTGAATCTTTAATTTTAAAAATTACCCGTAAGAAATCATTTTCAGGATACATAATCCAATCATTTAAAACTTCTTCAACAAAAATTAATTTAAAATCTTTTTTAAAAAATCGAACAAGAATTAGAGTCTGAATACATTTTTTGTGTAAATTTTACAATTTGCAGTATTTTTTTTGGGAGATAATTCCACAAATATCATATGATGTTCATGTGACATTTGTTAAAAAAACATTTTCATTTCATAATCAAATACAAAAATTTAATGTAAAAAAAAAAAGAAGATTAATATTAACTAACGAAATTTTTTTATTCTATAAAATAAATAATGAAATAGTTTATTGCTCTGGCGTTCGTATGAAGTTCAAACGTTTGAAATAACAGACCTGGGCCACAAACCATGGATATTGAGTTCCAGTATCTGATACTCTCTTGCCGCTCCAGATGACACAGGATTTTTATTATATTTACATATATATCCATAAATAAAATATAAGATATAATTAAGCATATCTACAGAATAAAAGATTAATTAATTTCATAAAACTTTTTATTCTACGTTGAAAATTAATTACTATTTTTACTATTACTTTTTCTTTTTCTAACATATATGCAAATATAGGCATACAATATGTGACATATTCATGTATGTTGAGCAAATCATAATTTTGTTTATTTATAAAGAAAATTAAAAATTTAATCTACTTTTAGGTTCTTGTAAAATAAAAGTATCTAGTTGTTTTTAATATTTTCAATTAATAACGTGTGAATAGTAAATATTTTTCTCAGATTAAAAAAATTACCTCAAAATAATTTTTTTCTAATTTATTCTTGAATAATAGACTTTTATTACTATCCTTCATTGCAATTATGAGTTTTATATTTGTTATAATAATATTTATGTAATATCAGTAAATTTCATTATATAAATGTTAAGTTAAAAGAACAATATATTTAAAAATTATTAAAAGTAATGCTTTAAATTTATTTTATAAAATCTATTACAATCATACCAACACATTCAAATTAGCTTTCTTCTATGTGATTCACCTTTTTTTATTATTATCTATTAATCTATATCATCATTCTGGTTTTCAGGAATACAAATAAAGTTGGAAAAATGGATGACATAACTGTACATATTTTGATAGAATAGTTAACTTTATTTTATTTTTATCTATTCACTCCAGACTGATCAATTTCACTTGTATATTTTTTTTTGTAGAAAAACATATATAAGTAATTATTTATACAAATGATTAATTTTTTAAAATTTGGATGGGATTAATTGTCTTCATATACTACAGTACTAATGATTGAAAAGAGTTTTTTGAATTTGATGGTGTTGACATGTTTTCAATTAGGCATAACAAATGAGCTTCTTCAATTTGACTGTACAGAAATTTCTTTTACTTATTCTGAGCACTGAAAAGCCACTTTAGATGGCTAAATATGTTAACCTCATGAGTAGATAGTGTTTATGATGGAAATGCTTATTTATAAAAATAGTTTTCTTTGATGTTATGAGTTTTCTTACACATTAGGTAATGCAGTTGTTATAGAAACTTTTCCGTTGTTATAAGAATCTAGTCTCTAATTCACTCTAGTAAAAATTAATGTTTGAAAAATAAAACTTAAAAGTTATATTCATTTAATAATATTATTTACCAATTATTTACTTTTTACACATCCATTTATAATTCTAAATATTATGTGTATTAGATTTATTTAAATGGATAATTAGAGTATCAAAATTTTCAGTGGCATTTTGATGTCCTGATAAATTATAGCAACTTCGTATTTTTATAACTACTAATACATAATTAGTTGCATTAAATTTGGTAAATTATTATTTAAAGCAGTGGTCTTTAACCATTGGTCTGTGGACCGGTGCTGGGCTACAGAAGTTTTCTGCCAGTCCACTAGACTGGCAGGAAAGTTTGTAATAACAAAATAATAAGATTTTAAACATTAATTAATATAAACAATTATTTATTTTTTCATCTCATGTTTACTCATTTAAAAAAAAAAAAACAGAACGAAAACAAAATTTAATCAGTTGCATATAAATTAATTTGTTTTTTCTAGTTATCACAGATGTTTATGGGGGAGGGGGTAGAATTAAATTTTTTATGATTTTTCTAAAAAAATTCAAAATATTTAAAAAAGTTTTTTATTATACAAACTCCACATATCTTGTCTGTCTGTCTGTCTATCTGTCTATGTGTCTGTCTGTCTATCTATCTGTCTGTCTGTCTGTCTGTCTGTCTGTCTGTCTATCTGTCTATCTATCTATCTATCTATCTATCTATCTATCTATCTATCTATCTATCTATCTATCTATCTATCTATCTATCTATCTATCTATCTATCTCTCTATCTATCTATCTATCTATCTATCTATCTATCTATCTATCTATCTATCTATCTATCTATCTACTATCTATCTATCTATCTATCTCTATCTATCTATCTATCTATCTATCTATCTTCTATCTATCTATCTATCTACTATCTATCTATCTATCTATCTATCTATCTATCTATCTATCTATCTATCTTCACTTCTATCTATCTATCTATCTATCTATCTATCTATCTATCTATCTATCTATCTATCTATCTATCTATCTTCATCCTATCTATCTATCTATCTATCTATCTATCTATCTATCTATCTATCTATCTATCTATCTATCTATCTATCTATCTATCTATCTATCTATCTATCTTCTTCTATCTATCTATCTATCTATCTATCTATCTATCTTCTATCTTCTTCTATCTTCTATCTATCTCTATCATCTATCTATCTATCTATCTATCATCATCTATCTATCTATCTATCTATCTATCTATCTATCTATCTATCTATCTATCTTCATCTATCTATCTATCTATCTATCTATCTATCTATCTTCTATCTCTATCTCTATCTATCTACTACACTCTATCTATCTATCTATCTATCTATCTATCTATCTATCTATCTATCTATCTATCTATCTATCTATCTATCTATCCATCTATCTATCTATCTATCTATCTATCTATCTATCTATCTATCTATCTATCTATCTATCTATCTATCTATCTATCTATCTATCTATCTATCTATCTATCTATCTATCTATCTATCTATCTATCTATCTATCTATCTATCTATCTATCTATCTATCTATCTATCTATCTATCTATCTATCTATCTATCTATCTATAACTTCATCTTGTATATTTAACATTAAATACAGATATTACGTTTATCATAATCATTGTCATGTAATTATACTAGCTGTGCTATTTCCCAACATTCAGTTAAATAATATTTTATTCTTGCATGTTTTAACAATGAAATAATAAATGTAGCATTGCAGGCACATTAATGAGAATGACTGGTATTGTACTGTTTTCTGTAGCAGTATGACTGTGCAACTTAAGAAAGAGTGTTCATCATGTGAAGGTAAGCAACACCATTACAATACATAGTAACTAGGGTGTTGTTTTGGTCAGTTATAACAATTATGCTCATCTAAGGCTAAGCAGTTTACATCTTTAAGAAAATGTATCTGTAGACTTCTGCCAGTCTGCGAAATCTTATCATTATTTTTGCCAGTCCGCAAAATCTTTTTCTTATTTTTGCCAGTCTGCAGGTGTGAAAAGATTGAAGACCACTGATTTAAAATGAACTTATATTTTGAATTTCTGCTATTAGGTGTCTATCTACCCATTTACTCATTTATCTGCCTATTTACCTACTTATCTGTCTGTCTACTTTCCTATTTACCTATCTATGTATCTGTCTACATATCTAACTATATACTTATCTATTTATCTGCCATCCATTCATTCATTTAATCATTTGTCCAACTACTTATATACACCTAAATATCTACCTATTCATCTATCTACATGTCTATCTATTTATTTGCCTTTTTATCAGTCTTTCTGCTTACCTACATACACAGCCTCATATTCACCTATTTACTTACTTATTTTTCTATTTATTTATTCATCTATACTTATATGCTTTTCTATCGATTTATTTGTCTTTTATTTCGTCTATCTATTTGTTTTGCCTGTAGATGAACACAAACTTATTTTATAATATTGGCTGTCTTTTTAATAAACCCTTATTTATAATAATCACTTTTCAATAAATGCATAAATTGTTATCATTTTTTATTAGATTATAAATTTTTACTTTGCATCTAAATTTGACTTTAATTTCAGTAAAATTAAGATATATCTGTAAAACTCCCTGAATAACTAACTATATGATAATCTTTATTTTGGAAAAACATTTATCTAATTTTTACTTATTTATAATGATGTTGTTTTTACACATCTAAACAATTAAATTATAGACACTGGAGAATTATATAAACCTGATCCAAATGAAGACCTAAATGATTGAAATGTACCTTGGATATAATTAGCACAAATTTCTTTTCCGATTGTCTACAACTCAAGATATAAATATTTCATATTTATATATTAATCATATACAATATCTTATTTAATCCATGAAAATCAGAAAACATTTGGATAAATATTATTGTTTTCATTGTAAAGCAGATACAATGACTATATAACAAACTACAATAATCAATATATACATTTTATGATGGGCATATAAATTGCCATTCTTGGCATGCATTTATTCTTAGTTGTGTATACACAAATCAATAACCTATACGAGTACAATTATATTTTGTTTATAAATTTTATATAAAGTCTAAAAAATAATAAAATTGGTATTAATTGCTTGTTATTGACTACTTTTCAAACAGCCAGTTAAAAAAAATAGATACAGTATTATGTATATTACCTTAAAAGGGTTAATAAATTATTAATTATAAATATATGTTTGTAGTTAAGCCTTTTATTAGTTATAAACAAAAAAAAAAACAAAGATATAAAATCTTGATACTCATCGGTAGGCCAAAATCTTCATGCGTTGATTTACATAAGCAATAATAATAATACTATAATAAATTAATTTCTAGCAATTATTTCTTAATTAAAATCTGTTTAAATAATTTTTATAAAAAATATAAATTTTAGAAAAATTAAATAAATGTCAGATAAATTAAATCTGACATTCTTAAATAATATATTAGAATAATCACTTCTTTAAAAATTAATATTATATGAAATATTAAAAAAAAAAAACTATTTTTACTTTAATTATATATTCATCCAGACCAATACCCTCCCATCTCATTTTTTGTTTATTTTCTTATTCTGATTAAATATCATCTGGCATCTTTGCATATTTTGAAATTCTCTCAGGTTTTTCTCATTATTTCTTTACTTTTGAAAACGCTTTTACTTTCACATTTTAATTTTTCAGTGCTTAATATAGTTTAGTCCAGCAATAAGAATGCCAGATTTAGTAATTCATGTTTTCTGGATTGATTCTGAGCTGAGAAAAGGGGGAGGGGGGAGACTGTCTCATATTGTTTAAGTTGTTGCACTCTGCCAATTACGTTGGATTTTGAATATCATTTCCTCTCCTAAACTTCTGATCATAGGTAAAAAATAAATAATGCAAGGGTTATATACTATTTAATATATATATATATGTAATTATAGGGATTTGATTTACTATCTTAAAATAAACTGAGTACTGATTATATATATGTATGGGAGATGATGACCTGGAACGGCTGATGAATGTTGGTTTAATATGAAATACATATATTGGAAATCATTTATCTTTTTCTCATCTGTGTCGTCATAGGTATTGGTTGTATGAGATAGAGTGAATAGCTGAAGGAAGCTTGAAAGTCTGTGTTCAAGTCCCTTATAATCACAGCTAAAGTCCAAGTATATAAATTAATGCTTGTATTCAAATAATATATATAACTTATTTTGATATTTTATTGCCCTCTTCAAGGTAACATATGTATTATAGTGAAAATTTACAGAGCATAATATACAGTGTCATTTAGATTTTGTTTCCTAAATTATAACTGTTTTTTCCATATAACTATAACATACATTATGCAACAATACAAATAGATAGTATTAATATGCATCTAAACCATGCCAACAAGCTAAAAATAATGTTTTTTTTTCTATTTATAGTTTATTTTGTTAACTATTATTAATATAGACTTGTATATATATAGTTCTCTATAATTATATGTATACACACATCTGTATATAAATGAAGTATACTAACTATAATGCATAGACATGTATATGCACATTTTTTAGAAATATAAAATATAAAAATTTATGTACATGCTATGAATAATATAATTGTCCAATCAATTCAACTGGTCAATTGTTAGTCAATTGCATAGATAATTTGTATATATTAACAGATTTTTAAAATTATATTTAGTGTAATTATTTTTATAGCTTTTGTTTTATTAGAATCTAAAGAAGTGTAAAGATTAATATTTTTTTTGACAATTTCTTTTGGAGCTATATATTCAATAGTAAACATAGAGTCATCATTTATCATTTTTTTTGTTACAAGTTCTATCACATATTTTTCCTTTTTGTTTTTAGTTTTTTTTTTTTTTTTTTGTAACTATAGTAAATCATATCAGGACTTTCACAACTAATTTTATAGATTATATTTTTTTCTTTTTTATTTCATCTTTTATATTAGAATTAGATAATAATATTTATGGTTTTTTTACTGTCTGACCATCCAATATTTGTTTTATTTATTAAATTATTACAATTTGATCTATAAATATCAAATTTTCTGCACTCATTACAGTATATAAAAATTTCTTCAAACAATAATTCAATTCAATTTAAAACAGGCAACTCTCCACACAGTAGTGCCACTCATTGCCAACCAGAGTAATCAACAGATGGCAGAAGGCTTGTGCATAAATCCCTATCTAGTGCCTACTCATCCAATATCCACAAACTAGTTTCTGGCTTGTGGCCTTCATCAGTGAGTAACCTTGGATCTGAGAGCTCTGCACCTAGATCTTAGGATCTAATGCAACTCTCCAGCAGCCACCTTTTATCTCTACTTAACTGCAAAACTATAAGAATAAAATTGAAAACACAATAATATTTTCAATCTAAGCTCAATAGCTCATATAGTCATATGGGTCTGAACCCAGTTCAGTACCCATACATTTTGGTGTCTTTGGCTCTTCAACAACCATAGCCACCTCTATTCTATTAGGCAGGATTGGTGTTAAACCACTAAACATCACACGATCACTATTTCTTATGCTAGCCCATTACTGTTATTAAAACAGGCAAAACTCTTCATACAGTAGTGCCACTAAGTGCCAACCAGAGTAATCAATGGAGCCCAGAAGGCTTGTGCATATGGAGAGTTTTGCCTGTTTTAATAACAGTAATGTGCTAGCATAAGAAATAGTGATCATGTGATCAATTCAATTCATTTATTTGTAAATAACAGCTTAGTAGTCACAAGTATTTACAGTAATATATATATATGGGTGTGTTTATTTATTGGTATTCCTGACACAATGTGTCTAAGTTTATTTTTAAACTGCACTTGATTTAAATGGAAAATATCCACTTTTTTAAATCTATTGTTATATTCTAGTTGTAATCTATAAATGGATGAATAAGTCACCCTTTTTAATGAATGTACATAAAATAAATCTTGATTTCTAGAGTTAATATTTCTAATAATAATAAAAGTAGTAATAATAATATATATATATATCAGATGCACCCAGTCCTGTAAAGGCCATTGTTTTTTTTAATTGGTTGTTTTAACAATTTTTTTTAAAATTTAATATAAATTAAACAAAAGATTTTAAATGTGAGAATTGTACACTGATATAAAAGCAGTTGTTTTGACTTCAATTATATTCTAACTGAAAATAAATAAAATATGGTACTATGGCATCTATTTTTTTACCCTTACTAAATATCACATTTAGAACATAAATTTATGTACTGTACTCACATTTTCTTCACAATTTAAATACTATAACCCTGTAGTTAAAATCACATGTACTGATTTTTTTCCAAGCAGAATTACTTTGGTTGTGAATTTGACATGTGACATCAGATGAACATTCATACATTCACCAATCAGACAACAGAGAAAATAGAGATTATATATATAAGATAACAATTTCATACTATCCAATTATTCATAAAACATTATTAAGAAATAAAAACAATAACACATGATAATCTTAAAATTATTATTACTTAGGAGCATATGGTTTTAAAGGCATAATAATATTGTTTTTTTTTTTATTGTTGTATAATGGATGTAATAATTATATGACAGAGAAAAAGGAAACAAGATCTATATATCTTTATATACAAAGCTCCGCAAATGTACACAGTAATATATTTGATACACTGAAAAAGGCAATTAAACTTTGTTAAAAGAAGGTTTTTTTTATATTAAATTACACAATATTTTGCTATTATATAATCTTCTTCACTGCTATTTATATAAATATACGTAGAGTCTGAGTTCAAGTCCCTTCTAATTACATTAAGTTTAGTATAGACAATATACATGTATGTAAATATTATATATACATAAATATATAATGTTTAAATACAAGTATAATGAATATACTTAAGCTAGATGTAATTAAAGGGAATTTGAACACAGACTTTCAAACTCCTTTAACTGATAGACATGACCACGTGCACGTGAAAAAGATAAATGATCTCCAATACACGTATTTCATGCTGAGCCAGCACTCATCAGTTAGTACGGATCATCATCTTCCGCACATATATATATATAAACAGTACTCGATTTATATCAAGATAACAAATCTGCAAATTTTAATGGACAGGCTTCAGCCAAGATGTGTTGAAATTATTTCAATTTAATTTATTTTAAACTGGCACCACTTCAATATATATATACAAAAAACAATATGATGGATTATGTTCATCTTCATTTTTTTTATTCTTCTTATTTCTAATTTTATTTAGCCAATTTTAAATAATTCCATTCGTTTAATTAAAATGTATATCTGAAACCCTTCAGTCATTTTCTCTTCTCATTTTAATAGAAAAATTTTCCGCTTTATACAAAACTACATAAAAGATAAAACATTTAATAAACCTTATTGATTATAAGTCTGACAAGTAGAATTAAAGTACATAAGTGGCTAAAAATCATTTAATAAGTTTAATACAAAGAAAATATATTATGGAAAAACTGATTCATTATTTCAGTAACAGGTGAATGCACTCAGCATTTATTTTTTAAATGTGAATAATTTTTTGTAAATGTGTAAGTCCTACATTTGAGCTTTGCTAATAATGAGGACAAAATACGATAAATAATTAATTTTAAATTTTTTAAAGTTTATTTAGGCATAAATAGACAATATACATCTTTCTTATCACTCCTTTATCACTGGATATTGATTATATTAAATATTCATAAAAGAGACACTATTGGTGCTATTTATACGAAGGTTATCATCATTGTATGACTGCATTGATAAGTAAAAACTTTTTAATAATTAAACAATAGAAAGTTTACTTTAATCTTCTGGATTATTTTTGTTAATCCAATTGTATTTTTTTTATATAAAATGTGATGTAAATTTTAATCCTTCTATCATCAATTTTGAAGAAGTAAATTTGTGAAAGCCTTTGGATATGTGGACTCAAATATGAAATAATTTCATATTTGTTTCTTTGCAGAATAAATATTTGTTTTTATTATTTAAGAAATTTCTCATAGTCATTTGTTTGCATTATTCCACTTATCAACCAGAAATCATTCTACATATTGACTAAATACTTATAAATGTTATAAATTATTTTAATTATTTTAAAGAGTACATGAATATTGAAGCTAATAAGAGTCACTTTATTGGATTATTTAAACATTTATGTAACAGCTAAGAAATATGTATTTTGCTTAATAAAAAATTACAATTGAGTTTGTCATTTTGGATTATATTAACTAATTTGATTTGCTTATTTCAAATCACTATGCATATTTATTTTAAAATCATTCTCATATTTGAAGATCATATTTATTATTTTATGATAAAATTTAATTTTACAAGAACATAATTAATATTTATAATGTGTTTAAATAGATTTATTCTAGGATATTTGAAATGGCTACAAAATCATTTACTCATTTTTAATATCTGAGTATAATCCCAGATTATTAATTATCTTGTTCTAAAATTAATAGATCATGTTTTGTTTTATTTAAATTAGTAATAATATTGTTATTATCATACTTATGATAAGACATTAGCTTAGGGGAAGTGTATGTTTGATTTCATTCAACATAAATCTGAAGAGTTTAAAAGAATTTATTTTATAGTTAAAGATGAGATATCCAAGCCTAAAATAATTTGTTTTACAAATTATATTATTTAAATCTATTCTGAGAATGAAGAAATTACATTCAAAAGATGGTATAGATTTTAAAAGAACATTTATAAATTGTATAAGAATTAAATAATGCTTTGATCAGAACAATGGGATGCTTAGAAAATCTTTAGAAGATGGATAAAAATGAAAGTCTTATTATACATTTGAAGAAAAAAAAAATTTAAATGTAACTTCAATGGTATATGTTGACAATATTAAGATTCTCTTACTTATGCTAAGGTGAGTTGAGATTTCTTCTCCTCTAGATTTATTAATAGTATTACTTTGTATTTTCACAATATTTTATTATAAATGTTTTCCCCATACATCTTTTTATTGCAGCATATGACATTTATTTATATTAAATCCACTGAGCTTAGCTATGTCATGTGAGATATTTTGGTCTATAGGTCTGCATGTTTTAGGTTACAATTTGGCTTATCCAACATCTTAGATTGGTCATTGAGGATATGAGCATTATTATGGTGTTTTGCAGCTCATTGTTGTCTCATCTTTGCAGAGATTACATTATGCATATATACAATATATTTGGTTAATCTAAATTCTCTCACATACATACATATACATAGGTCTATTAAATCATATTTATTTATATAGAAAGTTCACTCCAAATTTTATAATTAAATTGCATTTTTACTCTATTTATTCTTTTTTTATATAAATTCTGTAGTCTCAGTAAAAATTTTATTGGTCATTTGCGTCTTTTTTTAACCAGCCATCTTTGTTGCAGTTTTATTAAGTGTGCCATTTATTGTCTTATTAATTTCATTCAAATCTGAATAATGCTCAAAAATCTACTAATACTTGAAAATGATTTGCAAGTTCTAATTTAAATTCATTAGAATGTCTCTGAAGATTAGAAATATCAACTGTAAATATTGTTTTTCTAAATAATTTGTGTCTATCTAGTTTTGCATTAACATGTATCTTACAACTTATTAATGCATGATCACTTCCTATGTTAAATTTATTACTGTGTGGAAATTATTAAGGACATTACAATCTTGAAATATATATTTTCTGTTAGTCAAAATATAATCCAATTCTGCTGTTTCCTCATTTGGATGCTTTCATGTCCATTTACTTTTAACATTTTTCTCAAAAACAGAATTCGTAATATCAAGTTTTTTTTCTTCTGCAAACTCCACAAGTCTATGTCCTCTCTGATTTCTATTACCATAACCAAATTTACCTATCGTACTTTCATCTTTTATTTATTTATGAATTCTAGCATTAAAGTCTCCCATAATAATTTTAAAATGTTGTTTAGTCTGAACAAAAGCTTTTTGTAAATCCATATCAAAATCTTCTACGACTTCGTTACTATGAGAACTTGGGATATAAACCTAAATTATATGCATATGGCTGCTATTAAGTTGAATAACTAATCTTTCCATTCTGTCTGATACACCATCAATCTCAACAACATCATTTTCCCACTTTTTATGTACAATGAATTCTACTCCACTTGTACTTCTAATATTTGTGTCTTTGTGAGAGAGTACATGTTCACTTTTTTAATAAATTGTCTCTTCACTTTTTCTTCTAACTTCACAAAGTCCAATAATGTCCCATTTAATATGAGATAGATTTTCTTCCAATTCTTGCAGTTTTCCTTCACTTAAAAGTGATCTGAAGTTGTAAGTATCTAAGTAAAAAATCATCATCATGTGCAGCTTGGATCCACACTCAGGGAATTCCTAGCATCCACCACTTTCAGCATCAACCACTACCTTGGCAAGTGACTTTACAGCATCCAGGGAATAAAATCCATGATTTATTTTTGCCTGTAATGATTGCATATATCTATTAGAAAAATGGTTTCATTTACAGACACATTTATCTTGCCTTATCAACTCACCACAGTGGCTAATGCATGCAGCCCATCTATGTTTGTATACTATACAAATAATCACATAACAATAACAGCTGCATGGCCAGAAAGTATGGAGTGGACATTTAGGAATTTGTCCTCCTCAATTTCTTTAAGGCCTCCAAGAGGTATCAAAGGGGCTCCTTTCAGTCAACAGCAAAGTCCTTTCTGCAGCCATAATATATATGTGTGTATGATTTTTAGTTATGACAACTAAAATTAATGTTGTCAAATCATTTTATCTACTCTTATTCATTCTAGACTATCTAGAAATTGTAAAATGATCATTTATGCTTGCAATCTCAGAAATTTATAGAGAATCTAATTTAACAAGAATTTTTGACAAGAGTGAAATTGATTACATACCAGAAAAAAATACAGTTTCAATTTTAAGTGATTTAAAATTGCATCCACATGAGAGAGTTAATGTACTCATTTTAAAACTAATAATTTGGACAATAATAGTCAAATATATGTAACATTTTAAAATATAGCATTTAAATAACCCATTACATTGCTGGATTATGAAAATTTGAGTTGTCTTCTCATATTTTACATTCTAGTTAAAAATAATTGGATTTTCTATTACCAATCAATAACCATATGATATGACTAAATACATAAAAAATGAATCAACTATGTATAAAAATCTTAATCTTATTAGAAATTTGAAAGAAAAATTTTCAAATTTTATTCAGACTTGAATCAGACTGTGGTATTTGCAGATCATTCCATTGAATTATTTGCCATAAACTTAAGATAATACATAATATAGAAATTTAAAAAATATTTTTTAAACACATTTATTTAGCTTGGAAATTTTATTTGTTTATTTGGGTCAAATCTTGTAATTGATTTTTAATATACTTCTATCAAATAGATTTTCTTCAAATTTTGTACACATTAGATATTGATGATAATTGAATATTTCAGGATTATCCATCCTAACAATATTAGTAGGACAAATTTCAAACTACATTGATATTGGTTCAGTGTGATGCACAATAGATGGTAATATTTGTTTAAGTATGTCTTTATTGAAAATAGAAAAAGAAGTAAAGGTTGAAATATAGTGCTATTGTTTATACTTACAGTTTTTAACTTTGAATAATTGTCAAGTAATTTGCAGAATATCTGAATAGTAAAAAAAATATATGTAAAAAATATTTTATAAAGTTCTTTTATTGTGGTTGAAGAAAAATATTTTTTTATTTTTAGTGCATTGTTCATCAAATTAAATAAAAACATTTTTACAAAATATTTTTTATATATATTATTCTTTATTAGTTTCAATAATAATTAATTATATTTATATTAAAATTGTTATATCTTTTCTTATAAACTTAATGTTTGCATATAAACATGTTTAGTATGTATATGTAACATTGAATTCATTACTGCATGATGAATGGGCTACACACATGGGCCCCAGGATACTAAAGATGCCAAAATTTTCAGATAAGGATTTGTTTAAATGTTACTTATATTTCATAAATTTGTCTTAAACAAATTATTTATAATCCCTTATTTGTTATTATTTCTTTAAATCTTATTTTATTCTGATCCTAGTTCTAACAAGTAGCTTAACTTAAACAGGTACAAACTTAAACTTGAATGAGATAACTGTTTACATGATGACACACATTTGAATCTTATTGAAACTTGCATTTGCTCTAAACATATACTGTATAAGAAAATCTGCAGTAAAACAGGCAAACTCTCCATATAGTAGTACCATTCAGTGCAAGCCAGAATAATCAATGGATGCCAGAAGGATTATGCACAAAATCCCTATCTAGTGCATACTTATCCAATATCCCCAGACTACTTTCTGCCTTGTGGCCTTCATCAGTGAGGAGCCTTGGATCTGAAAGCACTGCACCTTGATCTTAGGATCTAATGCAATCCTCCATTGATTATTCTGGCTTGCACCAAGTGGCACTACTATATGGAATGTTTTGCCTGTTTTAATAATAGTTATGAGCCAAACATAAGAAATGGTGATCATATGATGTTTGGTGGTTTAAAATCTGCATTAGTTATTAACTTTATTCTACATTCTATTGTTGGTGTATGTATTATAACATATTGTTAATCAAAAAGATATCAGTTTGAAGTTTTTATGATTAGTCATAGGATAGTAAAGTACAACTCATCATTAAATAACATAATAACAAGAAGTACATTTGAACTAAGATCCAGGATAAGTTATTCATTTTTTCTTATTTGTTTTTTTTTTTTTTAAAAAAAAAAATTTGTTTAATTGTCTTGAAAAAGTTAAATTTTCATTTTAGATATTTCACTAAAAAAATTAATATCTATAATTTTAATAATTTGACATTTTATTTTAATATTAATTTTTATTTAAGTTAATACATTAATATAATAGAATATTAGTTAGTTTAATTTTGTATCAAAAATATTTAATATATTTGTTTTGTAAAACTGTAAGCTTATGTAAGTCTATCTAAGGTGCAATTTGCAAATGACTTTCTTGTCAAATAATATAAATTACTTATTTTTTTTCAAATTATTATTGTTTTTTTTTTCCCACACTCTCCTTGTATGTTTATTATTTTTTATACATTTTTTTGTTTTATTTAATAAACTTATAATTACTGTATTTTGTATTTCATTTCTATTCACTGATACATTTTGATAAAGTGATTTTTTATTGTGAGGGATATAGGAATGCCAACTAAAGTTTTATTTGCAGCACCAGACACTACTGGCGCTCACATAACAACTATTAATAATAAGATACTGCAATAATATATATTAAGGGTTAATGAAAGTATGCATGGGAAGCCATACTCGATAGCAATGAATAATTTTTTTTATTGCTTGAGTCTATTTTCTGAAGTGGGCATGCATATCATGAATATCTCAGGGTTTAGAAACCATGACATTAAAATTCCCTGTTCTCAAGATTTAAGTGCAATTTATGTAAATAGGTATAAGTAGCACGTTTTAAGTTATTTTTTCTTCAATATAAACATCGATTTAAGTCAACATAAATAAAAAAAACAATGAAAGTGCTTTTTAAATAAAATGACTTGACAAAATATTATTTTAATATTATGAGAGAGGAAAAAATGATCTTTTTCATTTGACAATTGGATGAAATTCCAGACAAAGGTTAAGCAGCGTAAAAGTATATTTACTTTCTAGTTCAAATGGTAAGTTTCATCTCTAGAGAATGATTTAAATAAATGTTGAAATAAACTGAAGAAAGTAGAATTGCTAATAATTTATAGTATATATTACAGTTGCAAATATTAATACAAATAATATAATTTTTAGGCAAACACATTTTAAAATATTTCATCAACAATACATATTTTTTTAAGTGTTGTATGCTTTATTTAACAAAACTATAAGTACATATATACATGTGTTTGTTGTAATATATATACATTATGCTTAAGAGGTGACATCATGAAATGTGAGGAAGAATTATATAAAGTATTATATAATAATAACAAAGATATACATAGACGAGCTACTCATAAATAAATATGGACATTCCAACTCCAGAAAAAAAGAAAAAAAAATACTCTAGAAATGAGTTTTGCAAAGATTATGCAAACCAATCTGTGAACTGCAAATACATCCACATATAGAATACACAGATGCTTTTTTCTTTGTTCATTTTGTAATGCTGTCTTAATTTCTTCAGTAAAAAACTTTTCTTTCTGAATTATTTCAACACCATTCTAATTATAGCTCTCCAATGAATTCTATGCTCTGCTATATCTTTCCAAGAAAAACATTATCACATTTCTTTAAAATATATTTGAGTTAATTCTTATTATATAAATGGGGTTTACCTTTCACATGAAAACATGCTCATGTTCACATACAACACTCTTTCAGGAATTCTTGCATTGCTCATTTGTTTTACATATTCAATCCAATGAAAATGTGATTTTATGATAGTGGACTCTATATCAGCATATCCAGCAAGTTAAAGAACATATTGACTGGTTTTATGGTTTTGACATTATATTTTAAAATTTTATAATGCATTTTTAAATGAAACTTTTCTAATGCCTTTCATATCAATAGGATGCCAAGTATTACTTTCATACAATAAATTAATGTAATACGACAGCTCTATATACAGCTTACTTAGTTACAATAGATACTTCCCAGTGGTGAAATAGCCTATCTTTTAACTTATTAAATGCAGCAGCTGCACATTAGGGTCTATGTTGTACCTCAACAATCCAGCACCCATCTCTACATATAAAATTACCAGGGTTATTTAAATCAGTTTATATTCTCAAGATGATAATCATCCAAGTTAAAAGTTGTTGAGGAATTTTCTTCTGTCACTGGTTGACAAAAACTGTGGGGTTTTTTTGGACAGTAATTATTATATCAAAATCTTTAAATGATGCATTCAAAACATTAAATACATTTTGTAAATAATTTTTTGAATTGGAAAAAATAATACAAGGATCAGCATATTGTAAATCTATAATAAAAGAAGTAGAGGTTTTTGTTCTACCTTTTAATTGATTGAAATTAAAATTCAACTATTAAACCAGTTGCATTTAAACAGTTTCAAATCCAACTATCATAAATATTGAAAACAATGTTGGATCAAGAATACATCCTGATTAACACGAGTTTTCATTTCAAATGTTTTTTAATTTTCTACTTGCAGTAGTAATTCTTTTCATTCCATCATATAAAAGTTGTCTAAGATTAATAAATTTTGATGGACAACCAATTAATTTCAAACAATGCTAGAAAATCTGCTTGATTAATTAAATCAAATTCCTTGACTGAATCCACAAAAGCAGTATATAAATGACTCTTTCATTCTTAACACTTTTTTGTATTTTCATGGAAACAAAACCCATGTCTATAGTGCTTTTTAACTTTCTAGAACTACATTGAGTTTCTGGAAACCATTCATCTATTACTGGAAGCAATTTATTTTATAAAATCCTTGAAAGTATCATTTCTATACGAAATAATGATGATATACAAAATAATTACTCATTCTTGTCTCCTTTTACTTTAAAAATTGGAATAATAGAAGCATCCTTATGATTAGGTGACATAACTTCATATGTCCAGATATTCCTAAATTATTATATCACCACAAATATTTTAAAACTTCTCCAGGTATTTAATCAGGATGTGAAGCTTTTCCATTTTTAAGATTTCAAAAAGTTCTTTTGACATTACTAAGCTGGTTGTCTTTGTCCAGATCTAAATGAATAGATAAACTGGATATATCATTAAAAATTGTCTCTTTCCATTTGTTCAAAATTTTTTTGCCATCCTACAAGAGAATATTATTGCTGGATTTGATAGATTTGTGATCCCATTTCTCAAATCCATATGTTAATTTAAATGCATCCAAAAAAATCTGTAAATAGTAAATGTCTATTTCTTTTTTTGTAGTTTTGATTCATCAATCATTTTTAAGACTTCTTGTCAATCATTGAACTTCTGCTTTCAAATCTCTATATTTATTATGAAATTTCATATTTAATTTATTATTCTGCCAAGCAGATAATGTCACATTTCCTTTTAATAATAAAATCATTTGCCAGAAAACCAGTCATGATTCCTCCTTTTAGATTTATTTCTATCTATACTTCATTTCTTAAGAAAATTCCATGCATCAGTAGTATGACAATCCTGAAGTTTCAGGTTATAAATTTTAGTGTTTTAATCTTGGAGCATATTAATCTATAATCTGTCCAACAAACTGTATTTGTATATGCTCATGGGTCTTCTAACTAACTATAATGTAATCTATTATTAAATGCCATTGATTTCAGTATGGATGAATCCATGTTCCTTTTATCAGATTTTATGCCTAAACATAATCAGTCCATATGTTAAGTGAAAATACAATAATAGCAGACCATTAGAATTTCCAGCACTATTTCCATTATTTTCAATAAATTTTAGTAAAATATATTATTTGAACCAACTCATGGATTAAAGTCTCTAAGAACCAGCAGGAAATAAAAGTGTTTTTCGTCTGAAGAAGAAGAAGAAGAAGAAGAAGGAGGAGGAGGAGGAGGAGAGGAGGAGGATGATAATAATAATAATAATAATAATAATAATAATAATAATAATAATAATAATAATAATAATAATAATAATAATAATAATAATAATAATAATAATAATAATAATAATAATAATAATAATAATAATAATAATAATAATAATATCCTTTACAATTACTGCATTTTCTGAATTGCCAAGTACTATAAATGAAAATTTGAGATATACAATTAAATCTATGAAGAAAAGAAAAGCTTCATAAAATAATACATTTATTATTAATATTTTAAAAGAAGTAGGTGAAAAAAAAATTGTTGTTGAAACTATATACCAAGTACCTAAATGATACAGATGTACCCGATGATTGAAAGAATATAGAAGTAATATTATTACTTAAAAAATATGATAGAAAAGACATTAGAAATTATAGACCTATCAGTCTTCTATCAGTTCTTTACAAAATCTTTACCATGATAATTACAACTCACCAACCATGAATTTTAGATTTTAATCATCTAAATGAACAATCTGAATCTTAAAAAGGTTTTAGTGCAGTGAATTACACTTAAATATTGAAATGAATTATAGAAATGATGAATGAAGATGAGTAGCCACTATGCTTTGGATTTGTAAATTATGAAAATGCATCTGATTAAAGATTTGAACTATCAATATATAGAGACTCAGAATAATGTCATATTTTGAAGGATAATTATAAAAATGCAAAAGTGAGATTACATGGATATACTAATAAGATTAACATTAAAAAGAATGAATGGCCAAGATAATTTTATATCTCCAAATTTTTTATAGCAATTTTATAAAAAGTAGTTTCTGAAATAAAATGGGGAACTTAGTAAAAATTAATGAGGATTATTTAAGTCATCTAGATTTCAAGAATGATGTATTTGTTTTTGCAAACAATGCTTCAGAGCTTCAGAAAGTGAGGCAAAAGCTATTGGATGAAAGTAAAGATCAGTAGAATAACAGATAATAGTTAAAAAGACTAATGTTCAATGAAATTTTTCAAAAGAAGATAATAAAAATTGATAATCAATAATTAAAAGAACTTATCAAATTATTAATATAATGAAAACATAATGGACAAAGTTAATCATAGAATTACACTTGGATGGAATGTTTTGGGTGAAATAAATTAATGTTAAAAGAAAATATGCCAATGAGTTTGAAAAGTTTTAATGTATTTTACTAGTTCTTACTTATGAATCTAAAGCTTGAACACTTAACAGAAAAGCAGTGCAGAAATTTCTTATGGCTCAACAAAATATAGAAAAATGTAGAAGTAGAGATTAAAGATAAAATATGAGGTGTGGCAATTTAATTTGTGGAATGGCTATGTGATGTTACCTGTGACCTAATTGTATCAAAACCACATGTGTATTCATGTTTTAACATATTTAAGGTAATTCATATGTAAATTTAATCTGATAGAACTAATTGCTAGTTAGCTATTATGAAGATAGGAAATATCCATTCATACATTTTGGCACAAAAATGGGTGATCAAAATTTTGAGGAATGGATTAATATCAAATTTTATGTGTAAATTGGCAAATGCATTACTGTAATGATACAACTATTGCCAGTGGCATATGGAAAAGATGCTATGAAAAGAGCAAGAGTATTAGAATGGTATAAAAGGTTTAAAGATGGGTAATAAGATGGATGACTATTCTCAGAACAGACAGCCAAAAACAATAATGACTGATATTAATATTAATAAAATGTGAGATGCAATATAATCTGACAGATGATTAAGTGTGAGATTGGTATGAAGAATTGCAAATTTTATTTGAAAAACAGACTAAGTTTTAAATAAAGATTTGGGCATGAGAAACATTTCTGCAAAGTTTATATCTGATCTTATGGATGAATAGAAACAGAATTGGTTTGATGTTGCAAGTGATCATTCTGCAAATATGCATCTGCTTTCAAGAGTAATTATGGATTATGAAACTTGGTGCTTCCAGTACAACCCAGAAACAAAATGTCTGAGAATGCAGTAGAAATACCAAGAGTCACCACCCATTAAAAAGGCAGGCATTATGTGCTCACAGTTTAAGATAATGCTGGTTTGTTTTTTGATAATAAGAGATTAGTACACTAAGAATTTAGAATAGGGACAAACAATCAACCAACAATGTTATTTAAATTTTTTTTAAAGATTATGAGATTCCATTCAAAGAGAAAGACTTGAATTTTGATCTGACAAGTGAATTTTTCATCACAACAATGTGCCAAGTCATAATGCACCCATTGTGAGATACTTTTGATCAAAAAATCAATTGCATGCCTAGGCTATCCTGCCTATTCACCTGACTTAGCTCCCTGTGATTTTTGGTTATTTCCAAAATTAAAAACTGCAACTGAAAGGATAAAGATTTTCTTCTATAACTGATATCCAACAGAATGTTATTGCAGCTGCTCAACTGTATTTCTAAAAATAAGTTCCAGGTGTGCTACCATAAATGAAAATACCATTTTAATCAATGTATAAATGCATAAGGGGGTTACTTTGAAGATGATAGTAGCCTCTAGGGTACACTTCCACATGTATATTTTATAAAGGTGGATTCCAGGAATTAAATTATCATATCTCTTACATGGGTAAGAGAATAAACATATGTTTCTGACATCATTGAAAAATTAAAAGATTAAAATAAAAATGGGCCAGACATATTTCTAGATGAGATGATAATAGATGGACAGTTGAAGTTTTAAATTATAGCCCAAAAGATTGTAAAGACTTAAAGAGACCATATGTGATAAGGATGGATGAACTGAGAAAGTGTGCTCATGAGATGTGAAGAACAGGCACCATGGATTGGAGAAACTGGATTAAATTTGTAAAAATCATTTTTCAATGGCTCAATAATGATTTAAATTAATGATGATGATGATATTATACTTTCTGGTAAAATCATGGCTGACTTGATTATTTGCACAAGAGAATAGCAGCATCACCAGAATTAAATTTAAATTTAAATGGAGTATTATGAAATTTTGTAAAGAACAATGCATATTTTTAATTTCAAGGGCTACGTATAGCATATTCATTCTCTATGTCCAATAGATATTTTAATAAATAGAATGGAGGGGAGGGGGCAAGAACATGATATTAATTTCAAATATAAAGTTAGCATGGCAATTTGCTAGATCACTTCCCATTTTGATTCCAATATTTGAGACAATGGCTAGACAATTGTTTATTAGTTTATGGAGTGAGGTTTTATTAAATTAAAAAAAAAAAACCAATTTAAAGTATATATATTAGTTTTATGAACTTAATGCCAAAAGGGCATTCCTTACTCTTTTTTTATATTGTAAATTGAATAAAATACATTACGTTAAATTCAATAAATAAAATATGTTTTAAGAATATATTATTATTTTTTTTATTTTATGTAAATAACTTTATTAATAGAAAAACAGAAAAAATTATATATTTACATATTAACAAAAAAAAAAACACACACACCCCTTTTTTTTCCTTACAAGTTAACTAAAAATCATTTTTTCAATAATAAATACTATTCCACATTTTACATTCAGTAGGGAAAAATCCACCCGATAAAAACAGGAGTCTTTGCAACTAACAGACTATCAGTTTTCCTCATCTATGCACTCTGGCTACTCCGATGTGCTATTATTTTTGATCAGAGAGTACACTCAGCGAATCAAAAACTATTGGACCTAACTTACTCTCCCAAAACCAGAGACATCAAACTAGCAATCCTCCAACTCTCATCCTCTCAGCCTCTGTCACAGGACTCAACCATTTAAATGTTTGCGACCCGTGCGGTTGGTTGCTCGCTCAACGAAAACATGCATCTTGGACTTGCAACCAAAAACTTTTCTTGGCCTGGATTACACACTCTTTCCAGTTCCCATTCCCTTTTCATATGAATCATACCCCTATCACCATGTTGCTCCTGAATTTTCATTTTATTATGTAACCACTCTTTTATATATCTTTTTCTAACTATATTTGTATCTGGTTTTTTTTTTTGATGAATAAACTTTCATCACTGAGAAAAAAAAAAATCCACCCGATATTCTTTCAATTTGTTTTTTTGGCAGATATTTTATACATTGATAATAATATTTATCCTGATCATCTCTAGTTTTTTCGTCCAATTATATTTCTTGTTATCGATCTTACAGTCCACATTGTTTTCAACACATGTGCTATTATCATTGCATTGTGAGGGTCAAACCTCTGAATATATTTATTTATCATATATCTCAAATTTATAAATGGTGAGTTAAAAACACAATTTCTTAACTGTCGCAAACTACTACACTCTTTGAACAAAGGCAAAAAAGTTTCTTCTTTACTTTTACACAATACACATTTGGCATCCAGATTCATTCCAGATCTACGATTCAAAAAGGAAGTTGTAGGTAACAAGCCATTCATCAACTTAAAGACAAATTTATTAGAATATCTTAAATATGGTGATATGTAATATATAATTTGCAACATTCTAGTTAGTCAAAATCTTAAGAATGATGTATTGCCTGAAGTGATATTTTCATACATTAAAGTTTTGAACTGAAAGAGAAGAAATATTTTGCTATATCCATTAAGTGATCATTTTCCCCCCATTATTAATGTTACGGAGTTTCTAAAAAAAATTCCACTCTTTGGTTTTCAATCAAGATAACTTGACTTAAATAAAATATAAGTCTAATATGCTCAAAAATAGGTAGGGATTATTTATTTATCTTCACTTATTTTTATGAAGATAACTAAATACAAGACATTTACGTTATATCACCGATCACTCTGTTTTTTGTGCCATCAATTAACCAATGATTACTCACTATTTATTTCCATGGCTTCAAAGCATAAATAAAAAAAAAAATACTTCTAACCAAATATATATATATATGAACCGGACAGCCAGGCAGTATTTTTTTTTACTGCAGCTTATAAGACAATACTGGTTATAAAATTTTTAATTACAACATAATAATTAAATTTTTAATTACAACATAATAATTAATGATGCTTTTTATGATTATAAAACTGAATGCATTAATCAAATTTAAGTAATCTTGTCAAGAGAAACTTCTTAATATAATTTTTTTGTGTAAATAATGCTAATTTTTATTTCATTTTAAGAAATTGATATATTCATTAAATGTATTAGGATATGAAATCTCACCAGTTATTTGCACGATTTTAAAATATTTGTTTTGAAATAGTACAGAATACAGTTATAACAGGGGTCCCCAACCATATGCCCACGGGCACCATGACGCCCGCAGACCATTTTATGCATGCCCGCTACTATCCGAACACGATAAAAAATTATTTATCTGATACAAATAAATTTAATTTTTAAAATGTCTTATAAATTATTGTAATCAAATTGTAGGGCATACTATACTCTTACAGCGTAAAATATAAACGTTAATTATATGTTAAAAATTTTATTTTTGAAATAAATATTTTTTTATACATTATGTGTATTATTAACAATATCCAACTATAAATTTACATTGAAAAAATAAATGGTGCCCGCCACCTGGCCATTATTATAGAATGTGCTCTTAAGTGCAAAAAGGTTGGGGGCGGCTAAGTTATAAGATCAATCTATTACACTATACAATTATAAGTGCTATCTATTGCACTACTAGCAAATGATCTTATTTTATATTCTGTAATTTGTTTAATTTTAGATTGAATGGATTAAAATCAGGAGTGTCAAATTGGCACCTGCAGATAATATGTGGTCTGCATGAAATATTTTTGTGGAACATAAAAAAAATGAAACATGGATGCATTATAGGACTTGCAAACTATTTTATGAAAAAAAGCAATATAATGTAAATAGCAGTTTTTTCAAATAAAGTTTATAGATGCCATATGAAGGTTAATCAAATCATACAAGCTTGGGGTCATGATGTCTTTACTGCTCTGTAGTCTGTTGTGGCATCATCAGTTTTGAAAAATGGAAAAACATGAATGACAGATTAAAGAAGAGCATGATACAGAAAAAAAAATCTGCCATCTTTTCTGACCTTTTTAACTCTTCAATATTTTACTTATTGCTTGCACATCCACACTCTTAATCCAATTGATAACAGGCATGTGAAAGATTATGAGTCAGTTAGGAGAAGAATAGTTCATAGCAGTGGAGAATGATGAATATTGAAAAAAATTCCTTTGTGAATATGTGTAATGCAAGGTTTTATGTCATTTGTATTTTTAAGCAGAACATCCAATTTCTTTTTTTTTTTCTGTAAGTTTACTATTGTTTTTATTTGTTCTTTATTAACACTGAAGTTATGATCCATTTTTATTTTTGTTGCTCAATACAATATAGAAACCATTTTGAGAAAAATGTAAGTAATTAATATTTAATTATTAAACTATTAGCAACTGTTGCATTATTAAATAATTATTTAAAATTATAAATTTTAATCAACATTTTTTTTAATCCAGAAAATGTTTCTTTTAAAATTAATCAATAAAAAAAAAATCCTGACGAAGGGAAGAAAATTTAAAGTTAGATGGGAGCTGAATTATTTCTGCATAGAAATAAAAAAGTAAAACAGAGTGTATTGTATGCAATGAAATGATTAGGTTGCCAAAAAATGTAATATTAAATGGCACTATGAAACAAATCACAAAAAACAATACTCATGTTTCAAAGGTAAATTAAATTGGAAACAATGAAGAACTCATTTTAAAATCAGCAAAATTTTTTTCCCCAAAATTTATGAAAAGCAATGAATCAATAACTAGAACTAATTATGAAATTAGCTTTTTACTAGCATAAAGGCTGCTGAATTCATTTGCCCCCAAATAATGCAATTTCCCACAATATATCTTTATTAAGAAATGCAAGGAGATGGCAGGCAATCTGAGTAATCAATTGTGTGAAGTTTCTATAAGAATCCTGTACTTAGTGAATGTATTGATGTACAAGATGTGGCACAAATTGCTTTGTTCTTTCAAGAGACTAAACTCCCCATACAGTAATGCCACTCAATGCAAGCCAGAGTAATCAATGGATGCAGGAAGGTTTGTGCATAAAATACCTACTTAGTGCCTACTCATTCAATATCCCCAGGGATTTTAGGCACAAATCTTCCTGCAACCATTGATTATTCTAGCTGGCACTGAGTGGGCTACTTATTGAGAATTTAGCATCTGTACTTTGTAAGCATAAAGAATAGTGCATATGATGTTTAGTTGTTTTGTTTTTTCATGGTTGTGATGAAAATATGAAATTAATGGAAGTAGTTTTGAAAGTGACCCCCATCTAAGGAAATATGGAGCACTTTGGAGAAGATTAATTTTCCTTTGGACATACTTTTTGCTGTGACAACTGATAATATCAAAGCAATGAGAGGTAAAGATAAGGGACTTGTATAAAAACTGGCCACAAAATTCAAGGAAAGAACTGGTCATTTTATCACATTATTCAT
This sequence comes from Epiperipatus broadwayi, assembly GCA_028023455.1. Taxonomy (NCBI): domain Eukaryota; kingdom Metazoa; phylum Onychophora; class Udeonychophora; order Euonychophora; family Peripatidae; genus Epiperipatus; species Epiperipatus broadwayi. Next base: position 3,474,704 of record JAQFVV010012483.1, read on the forward strand.
CAACAAGTTTTGTATTCCAAACTATTAAAAATGGTCAAGGTGTTTGAAACTGTGATTAAACTATGAATGTCATTTAATCTAGGGGACTTAATAACTATTAATTTGTAGCATTTCTTAAAAATTTAGAGACTGAATTCACAGGAAAAATGTTGAAGAGCTTTTGGTTGTTTATAGAAGAACTAATATTGTTTCTTGAAATAAAAAAAATAAAAATGTATTAATTTTGAAGGATTCAGCATAGATATAAGATTTGCTATTTTGATAAGAGATAAATTAATAATGGACATATATAATACAATGGCAAGTTTTATTGAAGATTGAATCTAATGGTAAATCACCTAATAACTTGTATCCTAACTTACTTCCCAGTGGCTAACAGGTTTCTTTGGACATAGTTGCTAAGAAATTCCTGATGCTGTATAAGAAGTCACAGTGCATCACATCAAAATGCAAAATCTGTATTTTTTCATGATAATGTAATGAAATTAAACAAATTAAAGTTGAATCTGATAAGTGCTTTGAAGATTTCAAGAAGGAACAAAAAATGTTTTCTCATTTTATGGAAATTTTTTATTTTGAGATTAAAGATGTTTCCTTAAAAATGGAACTTAATGATCTGAAAAATCTCTCAAATTAAAAAAAATATATATAGAGAAGTTGAGTTTCAAAAATATATTCCTATTTAGGACAAAACTACCCTGAGATTATGAAGCTTTGCTAAATAAATTCTGTGCTATTTAGGAAGTATATATTTATGTCACCAATTGTTTTCATGCATGAAACTTAACAAAACAACTCACAGGTCAATTAGGTAATAAAAATCTTTTGTCCATAATGAAGCTTGTGTATTCCCAATTATTATCTCCAAATCTTGAGAAGTTAGATAGAGGCGAATGATGACAAGTTTCTGGCAAAAAAATGTAATAAACCAGTACTTTTTAAAATTTGGTAATAAATATTATATTCTGTTAATTATGTATTATTATTAGTTAGTAAATTATAATCACATCATAATATTATGTATTCTTTGTTCTTTCTATATTAAGTATATACTTTTTGATTATTTATTGACGATATTTTTTTAATTAATTGTAATTTTTCAATAGTAAAATAAAATAATCACATGATCACCATTTCATATGCTTACACAACTCTTAATAAGAGTACTAAACTCTCCATACAGTAGTGCAATCAAGTGCAAGCCTTCATAATCAATGGATACAGGAAGATTTGTGCACAAAATACCTCTCTAGTGCTTACTCATCCAAAACTAGTTTCTAGCTTGCTGCAGGATTGCATTAGACTTTCACAAGCCAGAAACTATTCTGGGAATGTTGGACAAAAAGGCACTAGATAGGATTTTATGCACAACCCTTCCTGCACTATTGTATAGAGAGTTTGGGCTAGAGCAGAATATGGGGAAAATTAGACTGGGGAATATAAAATTAAGTAGCTAACAAGTTTTTCTTGGTGTAATTGCTGAGAGATTCTTCACTTCATTTAAGAAAAAGCTACAGTACATCACATTACGCTTATTAAAACAAACAAAAAAAAGATTTGTTTTAAATTTGCTTTTAATTTGTTATTTATTTTTATATTTAAAAAAATCTGTTAAAATATGAAAGAATGATTAATAAACAAAATACACGATATGCGACCCATAGAAATTTTATCTATTAGAACAATGACCCATAGTTGAAATAAGTTTGATATCGTAGATTAGATAGTAAAATCTTGAAAAGAAAGTGAGAAACATTTCTGAAGAGATTGTTGCGATTCTTATGAGTAAAGAAGATAAAAAGAAATCAGTTTTTTTTTTTTTTTAAGTGTCATAGCATCGGCCGCAACCCGGGCAACTACCTACAAGGCAGTCGCGCTGACCTCTCGACCACCAATGCAAGACAAAAATCAGTTGTTAATCTGAATTCTACATATTTAAAATGCTTATTTACAAAACTTGAGCACGATCAAAAATTCATTAATATACATAATTAACTTTAATAATCATGATTACTACTGTAACATCATTATAAGTCAATATTTAGAGTGCAGTTTAATCAGCACTATAAATTTTAGTAATAGTATTACCTTGTTGTTAGATCGTTGTATCAAATAAGAGGGTTGATAAAAAATGAGCTTTGGAGCAATACATAATAAGAAAATGCAAAATTAGGAATATTCTTATATAGACTTTCATAGTTCCAATTAGCTGTTAATATTTTAATATCAAGATATTAACGGGAAAAAAAACTTTATTATATGCAATGTTCAGGTTTAGGTCAATTACATAAAAGTTAGAGAGTTAAATTTTTTTTCTATTTGATTGGAAGTCAATTGTATTGTGACATTTTTATTTTGGAAACACATTTATTGGATTAATATATGTATTCATATCCCCCCCCCCCAAGTTATTAATAATAAACCCATATGTACACATACTTTTACATATATACACGTTTACATTAAGTCAAATGCTATGACTTTTTTAATCTCATGACTAATTTCGTATTAGTAGACAGTATCATAGCAACAAGAAAACAGTAAACAGTTTTTTAAAAACCTGGTTCAGGTAAGCTATACTGAATTATATTTCTAATTTGTTTCAAAGATTTCTTTTTTTGTCATCTAAAAACACTTTTACTCCATCAGAGTAATAACTTGGGGATTCCCGGTTCATTTTTTATAATAATTTATTACAAATTTAAAGGAAACTAAAGTTAGTTTGTGTACAAAGATTTTAGCTCATAAATATTCAATTAAATAAAGAATTTCATTTTTTATATTAATGGAGCGAAATTATAGGAAAATATAATGCCTTCTATCTTATGCAATTTAGCACAGCGATAAAGAGATAGATTCAAACTAAAGGCTTCTAAATCAAAGCACAACCTGTTACTTTTAGTATTCAAACATCACATGACCTCCAGAATAGCTAAACATTCGATTTATAAGCTAAGTTTATACATCAAATAAAGCACGCAATAATTAACTCTTCTTATCTCAGACTAGATATTTATATATTTTTTCACTGATAATCTAAATAACAATACTGTACTTTTTATATAATTTACATTTTTGATTCATTTCTTTATTTAAAGACACAGTGAGTGAACAAATTTTTTTGTGATCAGAAATATATATTTTAATTTATTTATTTATAAATATAGACGCACTGATACGTACATTCATCCAAGATATAAGATTAGATAAATAGATAAATTAATTTGTTATAAATATATTTATATTAAGTTATTTGCTTGAAAGCAAATTCAAGTACCTAGTCACTAGTGCTAGGTACTATAAACAAGTGCTAATACTTGATAAGTGAAATTTGCCATTACTTACTGAGACCCTTAAGAAATGTTAAGTTAATTATGGCATAATTTGGGGAATGGGTTTTGGAATTAAAGAGTTTTAATTTTCATGTGTAATTAGTTTCAATGAATATTGTATAGACATCCTAGCTAAATAAAATATTAATAGCTATCTAGCGATTATTAACTATATGCAACTGATATCAGATTAATCTGAACTGATGAGCATTAAATTTATTGATTGATTTATATGACTATTATTAATGTAAATAGCATCATTTTTGTGGTAGGAGTCTATGATTTATCTTTACATTTTTGATTGCATTTGGAAAATTAAATTTAACCAAAGTTTTTAGCTAATAACACACACTTATATATATATCAGTGACGAAGCATGATTTTTTTTAGGAATGGAAGCTCACTACATAATCTTTTTTTATAATATTTTTTTTCCTGATTTCTCTTCTGGTTAAAAATAATTATACACCCATTTATTTACAAGCAATGATTGGATAGGTAGCTAGATTGGCTATTTAAAAAAGAATCTAAACTTATCCAAAAATGCTCAATTATATATTTATAAAAATTAGTTTTATTCGATTTAAAACCAAGATTGTGGACATATATTCAATATATTTATATTTACAAAACACCTAACACAAGTAATTCAAACTTAAGAAGCTTATGAATTTGATAAATACAAAAACCTTATATTGTAGTCTCCTTTGGTAAGTATTGTTGTTCAATTCAATTTAATAATAAACATGTATATTATAATTTAAATACATATTTACAAAGAATCAGTTTAAAAATATAAAACGAAAATATGAATTTTTCAAACAAATATTTTGAGAAAAAGATAAAAATGATCCGAATATTTATAAAAATTGTCCATGTAGTAGTCATTACAAATATAAATTTGCTTTTTTGATTGAATGAATATATTAAAAATATTTGAGAATCACAAAGATTGATACATGTAAAATAAATAAATATACAGTAGATCAGGGATCCCCAACCCTATGCCCGCGTGCCCGCCGCTATCCGAACACGATAAAAAATTATTTATCTGATACAAATAAATTTAATTTTTGAATTTTTTTTATGAATTATTGTATTATATTGTAATCAAATTGCAGGGCATACTATACTTTTACAGCGTAAAAATATAAACTTCAATTATATGTTAAAATTTTATTTTTGAAATAAATATTTTTTTGTACATTATGTGTATTATTAACAATATCCAACTATAAATTTGCATGTGATGTGATGTGATGTAATGTGGCTTCTCCTTAAATGAAGTCAAGAATATCTCAGCAATTATGCCCAGATAAAAAATAAATGGTGCCCGCCACCTAGTTGAAAAAATAAATGGTGCCCACCACCTGGCCGGTATTATGGAATGTGCTCTTAAGTGCAAAAAGGTTGAGGACCCCTGCAGTAGATTGTCAATAAAATAATCAAATAATTAGTTATTCAGCAAGTCATGTAACATTCAAGCACTACAAAAAAAACAGGTGAAATTTCAGTCCTGGAACCTTTAGCTCTACAACTGCTCTAAATCATACAACATTTGGATCAATAGTTTAAATAATAGACGAAGTTATATTTAGTGTTATTGTGAAATAACAAAACATTTCCTGTGATTATTAAATGGTATTTGAAGATTGTGAGGATACAGATGCAGGTTATTTTATGAGTTTGAATTATTTTTTTATATTTAGAGAAATGTAAAAGTAAATAAATAAATAAAACTGTGTGGCATTTGTATATTCTAGCTGCAGATTGAGATCTTCCATTCAATTAGACTAAAATGATTTTTTAAATTTATTTTTTCCTATAGGGTAAATTTAAAGCCTTGGTAGAGCAACTGGCTAAGAGATAAAAGTTCCAGAATCGATTTTCTAAAGATTAATGTAAATAAATAACTAAATTTTATTCATTTATTCAAAAAAATTATAAAAGTAGTTTGAAATCTTGGAAAACATTTTCAAAACAAGAATCAAAATATATATGCCACATACTGGCCACTTGTCAATCAATGTATACTATTGTAAAAAAAGTTTATAAACTATTTTTAATGTTATTACTATTTTATAAAAATATAAAACTCAACAGTTAAAAGTTAAGGGATCCAATTCCAATTGACAAAAAAAAAAAAAACTGTTTGGTTCCATGAATGAAACTATTATGCTCGATTTGTTATTCCAGAATTCAAAAATCACGTGTCTCCTAAGCTACTGATAGTATAATTACTTTTTATATATATCAAATAATTTATCTATGATATTAGTTATAGTTAATGCCCCCTCCCCCCCCCCACACACACAGCCAAGCAATTTATTTTAACAGAATAACAAACTTCAAAAGACTTTTAGTCAAGCGTTGGTGGTCGAGAGGTCAGCACAGCTGCCTTACAAGAAGTTGTCCCGGGTTAACGAGTTCGCTTCCCGGCCGATGCTATGACTCATGAGAAAAAAAAAAGCCTTTTACAAACTTTTAACAATATCGTATCCTGATAATTTGTCTCCTAGCTTGGACTATATATATATTTTTAATATTTAATTTCTGTAATATTTGAATACAAGTATTTATATATACTTGGAGTTTAGATGTAATTATAAGGGATTTGAATACAAGTTGAAAGTCTGTGTCGCCCCTTATAATTATATTTAATTTCTGATAAATAAAAAATTACAATTTTACTATTTTTTTAATATTTCATAAAGGACAAGCGTGAAATATTATTAATAATATTTATGGCCAGTCATATTCAGATCTTATAAAAAAAGAAAAGCTTAACTGGAAGTTAAAAATTAAATGTTAGCATGTAAAAAAGTTCATTTCTATAAAATTATGAAGTTATTTTTAGCTGATTGTGTAGATCCTAGATTTTAAATTTTCTTTAAATTTTTTAATCATAATATGCTATGCTCTGCATAAACATGTCCAATTTTAATATATGGATATGATAAAATCTCTATAAAATATGTATGCATGTACATTAGATAAATATTATTATATATTTGTATACAAAAAATAATGTAGTGCAAATGCATTTCATAGCTCTGAAGAAAACTTCTTTATAGTTAAAACTGAAAATAATTAAAGTGAATAAAGCATTGTGAAGACTGCAAAAGTGTAATTTTTAAAAGTCATTTATATAATATAAACAATACAAGAAGAAGGAAAAGATATTAACTATATGAGTATAATGATATCATTAACAATTAAACATATATGCAAAAATGAATTCGAAAGATTTATTAAAAAAAGAATAAAACTAAAATATATCAGTTTGATTATTATTTAAGTTGTATTTTTAAAGATCATTATAAAAAAAGTGACAAGCTATAGACTTCTAGTAGAACGATATAAAGAATATCTCTTATTATAATTAATTTATTAAGAAAAGAAGTAATCATTTAAAATATACAAGTTTAAAATAAGAACCAAAATCAATACTTATAAATAAAAAATTAAAAGAAACTGTTTTGATGTTGAGAAGAAAATAATTAAAAACAATCAAACAAATAAATAAATAACAGATTTTGTAAACAACCAGAAAATACTAAAAACATAAATTAAGAAAGAATATAAAGGAAACTTTGGCATTACTTGATAAATGAAAAAGAAAAGATAATTATATGCATAAATTGGGCAAAGGCTTAAGTTTGTCTTAATGATCTGATGAAGAATGATGTTGTTGAACATAGTAAGAATGATAGACTAAATTTTAAAGCAAATAATAGCATAGAAACACTGGCTAGGAAGATGCAAATAGAAAATGCTATGCTACAAATGTTGCAAAAAGTCACCTTATTAAGCTTGTCAACAATATTTATTATATACATTTTTATAATGCAATTTACTATTTACTGAGATATATATGTTGAAAGTATTATTATCAAACATTAATTCAGAATTGAAGCCAGGTTCTCTGATTCATAGCTTTTGTTTTTCTCCACATTTCTTCAATAAACTTTTTAAAAATCTTACCCAGCCACATATCTAATCAATTCTACTTCAGTCTTTTCTTTCAATAATATCAATAATAAATAGTTTTTCTCTCAATTAAGAATTCCAGTTTCGATACTCTGTTAATTCCATTGAACATCTTTCCATACTTCTCTGTGGTTTCAATCTATTTTTTTTTTTTAAAGTGCAAACATAAAAGCTGATAGCACTCACTAATTTAAAAATCTTTCTTTTCAATCCCATAGGCTTTTTCCCTACCAAACACCATGCATTTAAAGTTAATTCTATGATTAATTTCATCCTTTTTACTTTTCATACGTACTAATAATTTAGCAAAGATATTTATAGTTATCAATTTCTAATTCATTACAATTAATCTTTATTTTTTTGTTTTTTTTGAAATGTTGCTGAATATTACTTTAGTCTTTTTAACACTTTTTTTTAATCATTATTTTTTGCCTTTATTTGATAGTTCTTGTAACGTTTTTTGAAAACAATCACATTATCTTCAAAATCTGGATGACTTAAGTAATCTCAATATGGTTTTATTTCTTTGGATAGCATTTCAATCTGCAGAAAACTTTTCAAAAATTTCTGTAAGTTTTAAAGATGCAAAATTAATTTGTCAACTTTTATCAATATTAATCTTTTATTGTATCCACATAATGTAATCACTATTGATGTATTTTGATAGGTATGCTTAAAAATTTGATTATATCCTGAATCTATGTCTTGATTTTCCAGAAATTGTACCATTAAAGAAATATGTATAGTCAAAAATCTTTTAGAAATTTATAATTCCAGTTCAAAATAACTCCTTTTTATTTGGATTTGACTTATGGAAATATAATAACTTCTAAATCTAGATTGTTTTGTGAGAAGAATTGAGTTCCAAGAATCAATGCGATCTTAGTAAATATTTTATATAGAACTCTAAAATTGATAGTTTTCTTCTTATTTACTTTTCTTAAATATCATTTCCAATATTATATTTTCCTAATCATTTAATAAATTCTTGTCATTTAGATATTTAGAGTATTATTTTTCCAACAATTTTTTTGAAAAATTACCTATTTTGTTTAAAGTATCTACAAAAATTCTGTCATTTCCTGGAGATTTTTTCATGCATCATTTGCATTTCAAATGATATTGTTATAATTGTAAACTTTTTTTGTTGTTCTTTATTATATGTCTTTATAGAATTTTTCATACACTTTATGATGTCATATTTGTTTTAGCAATAGTAGTATCAGTTCTTATTGCCATAACAATTTTTTCCCCAATTTATCTACCAGAATTTTCTTGTTTTATCATTAACCATTTTTATTTCATTTTATTGAGTTTCAGATATTCACTTCTTCTAAATATATTTTTAATAGATTCACATTTCTTCCATATAACTTTTTTGTCTCAATAAAAAATTTACTGATAAATTTTTGTTAATTCAGCTATTTGTGTAGCAATTTTTAAGTATCTTCTTACTAGTTTCATTCAAATATGAGGCATCTTGAAAGTCTGTTAATAATTTAAAATTATTTTTTTAAGTATTAGTGTAAATTCAATAAAGTGTTAGATATATAAAGGGTGACATGTTCCTTTTGTAATTGCTTTGCGTTAATACATACTTAACTAATTGATTATTTCTTATATGAATATTGCACTATTATTTCAATGTTTCTACAATCATTTCCACCTTGTATATATATTTTTAAAAATTATAATGTACAATTTATCTGAAAATTCTTCGATTCTAATGTTCCCTATTATTTTTGTTATTATATTTTTTTAAAACATAAATTTATTTAGAACAATTTCGCTTTCCAAGCATCTTAACATTTTATCATAGGAATTACATTTGCAAGTTCTGAGGTGTTTTTCAGACTGTTCAAGTTATTCTTCATGTCTTCATAATGATTTATTACTTCTTCATCAGAAGAAAAAAGTTTCTGGAATAGAAAATTGAATTATCTGCATTTGGTATATACAATTTAATTGAAGAACTAATCTTGCAACTTTATCTAATATATCATCAATCTTTACAATTTGTTCTTTCATTTATATTTATAATAAATTCATTCCACTTGCATTCACCATATTTACGCTTTTATAAAAAAGTAGACAACCACAGCACAACAATGCTTTATTTAACATTAGACAGTCTTTCCCCCAATTCTTGCAATCTTTTTTATTTGAAAGTGTCAACGTGAAATGAAAATCTAGGATCATAAATTTGAAGATCATTCGCCTGCTATTATCTTGATTTATGATTTTCCCGCCACTAGAAGATTTTGTTTGTCACAAGAGTAAATGAATAAAAAAAAGAGCATTGATACACAAATATATCTTATCTTTAATAAAATTTGATCAGTAAATATATTTTTAGTCTTAAATTCAAACGTAGCAATTAACAAATTTTTTCATGCTGCTCCAAATATGGGCATATTCATTAATCATATAAAAGTCATATGATAATAAGAGTTGTAATATTAAAAACATACGGAGTAACATTAGACATTTCCCAGCTTGATTTCATTAAGACCTCAAAGAAAAATGTAAGGATCGCCTTTAAATCAAAACCATACTCGGATTTGTAACTGTTGCATAATATATAATAAGTAATTTAGAAATGGTATCTATTTTTAACATTTTGTATAAATAAATTACTTTACAGAAGTTACTACTCTGTACGTGTTAACTACTTTAGTTTAGTAATAAATACAAAAAGCATGTTTTTTATAAATATATTTTTTCCTACAAAAAAATTAAATGCTGTTTATAAATTACTTATTGTATACGTATAATTTTAAAAACTTTATTAAAATAATAATTAAATATATAAGAAATTGTAATTCACTACTAATACAAAACTATTTTAATATTTATTTCATAATTAGCAAATAAGACTAATTACTTCTCTTTTCATTTATTTAAAATAACTATGCTATTATTTTAATAACCTTCATTTTTTTAATTACAACTAATTATTTTTGTAAATTTATTTATAAAAATATAAGTATTATTTGATTATTTTTTTTATTGTTATTTTAAATTTTCATTTCATTATAAAAAATCTATAATTACATTTTTCTAATATTTTTGATTTTTAAAAGTAGGATTTTTGAAAAGCTTATTAAAATATGAAAGAAAAATTCTTACAATTAAATACATACAAAAATATTTTAGTTTATCCTTCTCTCTCTCTCTCTCTTTAGGCAATGTAACTTGTTGATTCTTTATTGTAATAAGAGCCATGATATTAAACATTGCAATTTTCCATGCTTTGACAGATTATGCTTGATTTTGTGTAGTCAGATATTCAAATTCAAGGTTAAATTTAAAAATCAACAAACATTAGATGATTACCTATACTTGTATATGACTTATGCTATTAGAAACAATTCCTATAATTCTGCTCAAGGGCTAACTATTGTAAGTTTAAGTAGCAATATTGTAAGTTTAAGTAACAAATGTTATATCATTGGATATGGATGCGAATTCAATATTTTATATAGTAGCCAATGATTGCTCAAATTTATAGCAAATAGTTCTTGAATAGAGTTGAAGATAATTACTTCCATCAATATAAGTTAAATTTTAATATTTTAAACCTTTATAGTTTAACAAGTTAGAGACAAAGTTAAATCTTAGGTATTTAAATATATAAGGTATATGAGCACAGGCTTTCACACAACCTACCATTCTCCACACTATCTCATAACACTGATAAACTTGAACACATATATGTTGAAAAGATAAATAATCACCAATATGCGTATTTCATGCTAAACCAGCAATCATCAGATGGTCCAGATTACCATCTCCACACATATATGCCATAAGTACTCAGATATATATTAGGATAGCCAATCCTCAAAGTTTAATGGACGGGCTTCAATCTACTCCACACTCCACACATATATGCCATAAGCTTCTGTGTTTCAGTTATTACATAGTAGAGATGTCTGCACATCCCTTGTATATGTATTAAATGGATTATGTCCTGCACATGAGGGTCAGATTGACCTTAGGTCAACATGGGTGTGACAAGAATCTTGGCCTCAGGGTGGCCTTTGGGCATTCCATCATCAGATTTTCAATTGGATGGAGGGTTGAAGAGTTGGAGTGTGGAGTAGATTGAAGCTGGTCCATTAAAATATGAGGATTGGCTATCTTAATATATATCTGCACACTTATGGCATATATGTGAGGAGATGGTAATCTGGACCAACTGATGATTGCTGGTTTAGCATGAAATAAGTATCGTCATCATAATCAACCATTATCAATCCACTGCAGGATGAAGGTCTCTCCAAGTTCAATCCATATTTTCCTATTTTTAGCTTCTCTTCTTCACATCACCCCAGCACACTTTCTTATTTCATCCATCCATCTCACATGTGGTCTCTTTCTGGGTCTTTTACAATATCTTGAAATCCAGTTTAAAATTTCAATTGTCCATCTATTATCATCTCTTCTAACAATATGTCCATCCCAACTCCACTTCAGTCTTTTAATTTTTTCAATGAGATCAGTAATACCTGTTTGTTCTCTTACCCATACATTGCATTTTCGATCTCTTCTTGTTACTCCCAACATGCATCTCTCCATTCTTCTTTGAGTAGTCTGAAAGTCTCTGTGTTGCTCTTCTATTAAGTGTCCAAGCCTCAGATCCATAAGTAAGAACTGGTAAAACACATTTATTAAAAACCTTCCTTTTCAAACACATAGGCATATTTCCTTTTAGTATCAAGTTATTTCTATCAAAAGCACTCCAACCAAGTTTAATTCTATGATTAATTTTATCCATTAATCCATTATATTTTCATCTGTATTAATAATATGACCGAGGTATTTGTAACTGTTAATTTCTTCTAACTCATTATAATCAATCTTTATTTTCATATTTTGAGAAAATCTATTAAACATTACTTTAATCTTTTTAACATTTATCTTTAGTCCTACTTTTTTACTTTCATCTGATAACTCCTGCAACATTTCCTGTAGCTCTAAAGCATTATTTGTAAAAACAACTACATCATCTGCAAAATCTAAATGACAAAAATAATCTCCATTTACTTTCACTCCTTTAGCTTTCCATTTTAATCCACAAAATACTTCTTGCAGCACTGTTATAAAAAGTTTTGGAGATATGGAGTCACCCTGTTTTACACCCTTTTCCATGTTGATTTTCCTACTATCATTATGTAATCTAATTGTTGCTGTTGCATTTTTATAAATATTCTTCAAAATATGACAATATTCTGGATCTACACTTTGATGATCCAATGCTTTAATCGCTGAAGAAATGTTTATAGAATCAAATGCCTTTTCATAATCTACAAATCCTAAATATAATGGCAACTCATATTCATTTGTCCTTTCTATAATTTCTCTCAATACCTGGATATGATCTACTGTACTAAAACCACTTTTAAATCCAGCTTGTTTTCTTGGTTGGTGGAAATCCAGTGTTTTCTGTAGACGAGTTGTAATTTATCTTAGTAAAATTTTTGTATAAAAATGATAAAAGACTGATAGGTCTGTAATTTCTAATATCTTCTTTATCACCTTTTTAAAATATTAATACTGCATTCTTCCTTTCATCTGGTGCATCTTTATCATTTAGACATTTGGTATATAACTTTGCTAAAAAAATTTCTATTTCTTCACCTGCTTTTTTTAATATATCAATTATAATTCCATCATTACCTGGAGCCTTCCCTTTCTTCATAAATTTAATTGCATGTCTCACTTCCTCATTCAAAATTCTGGGCAATTTGGAAGATATAATAGGTATAGGAGGCACTTGTTCTTTATTACTATATAATTCTTGATAGAAGTCTTCTACACATTTAATGATGTCATCTCTCTTTTTAGTAATAATGCCATTTTTTTTCTTATTGCAGATATAAATTTCCTACCAATGCCGAAATGTTGTTTTACACTCTTTAGACTTTTATTCCCTTCTACAGCTTTCCTTGCTAGTTCACAATTATACTTTCTTATATCATTTTCAACTCTTTTTCACCCCATTATACAAAATTCGAGATATTCAATCTTTTTTAATGCATCATTGTTGTATGTCCTCATATTCCTTCTTTTCTTCATAAATTTTCTAATCTTAGTAGAAATTTTATCAGTCAATTGCTGCTTTTTTCTACCAGCTATCTTTGTTGCAGTTTTTAAAATTCTATCGCTTATTTTCCTATTAATGTCATTCAAATCTGAATCATGTTCAAAATCTACTAATATTTGAAACCGATTTGTAGTTCTAATTTAAATTCATTAGAATGTTTCTGAAGATTAGGAATATCAACTGTAAATATTGTTTTTCTTAATAATTTTTTTCTCTTTAGTTTTGCATTAACATGTATCTTACATCTAATTAATCGATGATAACTTCCTGTGTTAAATTTATTAAGAACATTACAGTCTCGAAATATATATTTTCTGTTAGTCAAAATATAATCCAATTCTGCTGTATTTTTATTTGGATGCTTCTATGTCCATTTCCTTTTAACATTTTTCTCAAAAAAAGAATTCATAATATAAAGTTTTTCTTTTTCTGCAAACTCCACAAGTCTATGTCCTCTCTCATTTCTATTACCATAACCAAAATTACCTACAGCATTTTCATCTTCCATTTGTTTACCAATTCTAGCATTAAAGTCTCCCATAACAATTTTAAAATGTTGTTTACTCTGATCAAAAGTCTAAAGTTTTTCTATTTCTGCAAACTCCACAAGTCTATGTCCTCTCTCATTTCTATTACCATAACCAAAATTACCTACAGCATTTTCATCTTCCATTTGTTTACCAATTCTAGCATTAAAGTCTCCCATAACAATTTTAAAATGTTGTTTACTCTGATCAAAAGTCTTTTGTACATCCATATAAAAATCTTCTATAACTTCATCACTATGAGAACTTGTTAGGGCATAAACCTGAATTATCTGCATTTGGTATCTGCTATTAAGTTGTAAAACTAATCTTGCCACTCGGTATGATACACCATCAATCTCCATAATGTTATTCTTCCATTTTTTATTTATAATGAATCCTACACATTTGTAATTCCAATATTTGTGCCTTTATAGTAGAGTATATGTCCACTTTTTAAATCAATTCTTTCTTCACCTTTTCTTCTAACTTCACAAAGTCCAATAATGTCCCATTTAATATAAAACAGTTCTTCTTTTAACTCTTGCAATCTTCCTTCACTTGAAAGTGATCTGCAGTTGTACGTACCTAATTAAAAAGTCATCATAAAATGACAGCCTGAGTCCACAATCAGGAGATTCTTAACACCCTTCGCCTTCAGCCACCAACCACTGCCTTGATTGGTGACTTTACAGCCTCCTGGGAATAAGAGCCATGATTTATTTTTGTTTGTCATTTGTATATATTGAAAAAAATATTCTTAAACTTGGAGGTAAAAAACCAATAAACTCACCACGCTGAATAATGTGTGTTGGTGAGCAGCCCATCACAGCTGCAATGACAAGAACGTATGGAGTGGACATTAGGAATTTGCCCTGCTCGGTTCCTTTAAGGCCTCCAAGAGGAATCAAAGGGTCTCCTTTCAGTTAATAGCAAACTCCTTTCTGCAGCTGAAATACATATATTAGTGATTATTTATCTTTTTCAACATATATGTGTTCAGGTATATCAGTGTTATGAGATAGTGTGGAGAGTAGTGGGTTGTGTGAAAGTCTGTGCTCATATATCCTTTATATTACATATATAGACACAGGTATATAATAAGCCTGTGTGTTTCAGTTATTACATAGTAGAGATGTCTGCTCATCCCTTGTATATATATTAAATGGATTACATCCTGTACATGAGAGTCA
Source organism: Epiperipatus broadwayi (assembly GCA_028023455.1). Classification (NCBI taxonomy): domain Eukaryota; kingdom Metazoa; phylum Onychophora; class Udeonychophora; order Euonychophora; family Peripatidae; genus Epiperipatus; species Epiperipatus broadwayi. Next base: position 3,489,852 of record JAQFVV010012483.1, read on the forward strand.
GATTGACCTTAGGTAAACATGGGTGTGACAAGAATCTCAGCCTCCGGGTGGCCTTTGAGCATTCCATCATAAGATTTTTAATTGGATGGATAGTTGAAGAATTGGATTGTGGAGTAGATTGAAGCCTGTCCATTATAGTATGAGGATTGGCTATCTTAATATATATCTGCGCACTTATGGCATATATGTGAGGAGATGGTAATCTGGACCAACTGATAATTGCTGGTTTAGCATAAAATACGTATATTAGTGATTATTTATCTTTTCAACATATATGTCTTCAAGTGTATCAGTGTACGAGATAGTGTGGAGAGTGCTGGGTTGTGTGAAAGTCTGTGCTCATATACCCTATATATTACATATATAGACACAAGTATATAATAAGCCTGTATGTTTCAGTTATTACTTAGGTATTAAAGTGATTACATCAATATTTTAAATGTTTTATTAAGCATATGTTAGTGCAGTTTTTTTAAGTTTTACCTTTTATAAAGAATCACACAAGCAAACTAATTTTTGATTCATTAGCCAATTCCTTAAAAATACTGTATTATGATATAGAGATCTACTTTATCAGACTTATCAGATTATAATTTTGTTCTCTGTCTGCTGCAAGGTAAGAATCTGAATTTTTTTCATGTGAATTTTTCGAAATTTATATTAACTAACTTAATGATTTTTTGGCATAAAAATTAAGGTCACTTGCAATAAGTTTACATTTTTTATCACCATTTCATATACTTCCACAGGCTGCCAATATGAGTATCAAACTCTCCATATAGTAATGCCTCCAAGCACAAGCCTTCATAAATCGATGGATGCAGAAAGGTTTGCGCATAAAAATCCACATCTAGTGCTTACTCATCCAACATCTCCAGACTAGTTTCTGGCTTGTGGCTTTCATAAGTGAGGAGGACTGCACCTAGATCTTAGGATCTAATGCAACCCCTTGGCAGCCACCTTTTACCTATTTGGGTACTAGGTGCCAAAGATGAAAGCACCATAAGGTTTTCAACCTAAGCTCATTAACTTGCATAGTCATATTGACTTGAACTCAGTTCATTATCTATACATTTTGGTGTCTTTGGTTTTTTTAAAAAACCACACCCTCCATTATCCTGTGGAGATGATAGGTATAAAATCATCAAAACATCACAAGATCTAAAAAAAACCACACTCTCCATTATCCTGTGGAGATGATAGGTATAAAATCATCAAAACATCACAAGATCTTTATTTCATATACTTATACATGCTGTTAATAAGAATAGCAAACTTTATACAGCAGTATTACCAAGTGTAAGCCTTTGTAATCAATGGATTCAAGAAGGTTTATGAATAAAATCCCTATCAAGTGCCTATTCATCCATCATCTCAGACTAGTTTCTGACTTGTGGTTTTCATGAGTGAGGAACTTTGGATTTGAGAGGACTGGCACCTAGATCTTGGAATATAGTGCAACCCTTTAGCATCCACCTTTTAGTTATTTTGTTAACTATATAGCTAGGGATCTAAGATGAAAGTATCATAACGTTTTCAACCCAAGTTCATTCACTTGCATAGTCATATAGATCTGAACTCAGTTCAGCATTCATACATTTTGGTGTCTTTGGTTTTTCAAAATCACATTTACTATTATCCTATGGGCAGGATAGGTATAAATCCATCAAAGCAGCACATGATCATCATTTCATATGCTTTAACATGCTGTTAATAAGAATATCAAACTCTCCATACAGTAGTGCAACCAAGTGCAAGCCTTTGTAGTCAATGGATGCAGGAAGGTTTGAGGATAAAATCCCTATCTAGTGCCTACTCATCCAACATTCCCTAGAGTAGGGTATGGAGAGTACAGTTATTAAGTTTACCTCTTATTCATTAAAAATAATTACTAACTGAGTGATATACGTATATCAGCAACATATAGACAATCATAATATCAACAACAATCAACAATCTCTAATTGTTTATTGTCAAGGTAACATCCTTTTAATAATAAAGGTGGAATCCCATCTTTATTTATGGTGTAATATATTTATATAGACACAAAAGATTGCAACTTGACCACAGAGATTGAAGTTATTGATACAAAGAAGTTTGAATAAACTTCCTTAAAGAGGAAAATATAACTTGTTTTGAACATAGACTAATGAATAGTTAATTATAACATTATAAACTGCAATTATAATTTTCAAATTGCACTCAAAGTATTATTTAAATAATAAGTGTAATAATGTTCAAGGCTAAATGGGTTTATAATTAATCATTAAAACTAGTCAACACTTAGACAATCCCAATATCAATAACAATCAACAATATCAAATTGTTATTAAGGCAACTTCCTTTTAACAATAAAGGTGGAATCACACCTTTATTTATAATCTAATATATTGTAACCTTTGGTTTTGGCCAAAAATAGCTAGTTTAGTGGTAGATGCAGCATTCACTGAAAAAAAATTTTTCTCACAGAAAAATCTAGTAAATTTACAAAAATTCATTATTTGATATCAGTTTAGATTAATTTAGCTGATGAGCAGAAAGCTTGTGGTAAACATATAATATTTTAAAAAAAATTGTAGACGTATAATATTTAAAAAAATAATGCAGAGTTGTCTTTAGAAGTATAAATACAGATATGCCTTGATTGTTGGGATTGGATAAATCACCTGAGTAGGGAGGTTAAGTATTAAAATTGGTAATTAATAAATAGTCATTAATAGAATAATGTATGTAATTTAAAGAGATCAATGTATAAGTTTCAATAGTAAATTTTAATTTGCAAGTAGTCAAATAGAAGGAAGCAGTCAATTTATCAGATCGATCAGTAAAGTTAAGATTGTCAAAGAAGTTTATTACTAGCTATAATCTCCATAGTTCAGCTTGAATGGTTGGAGATGTGTGTGGACGTGTGCGTGTCCATATAAAAGCAATTTTAAATATTGGTAAAATTATAAATTTTTATGTTTCATGTGTTCAGTCATAAAAAACGATCTAATTTAAATCAATATTTTAAATTATAAATTACTTTCACTTTGCTACATGTTTGTTTATCTTGATTTTTTTTTAAATACAATTTAAAATCAGGAAAATTTCACGTAAATTATACGATCATTTAAATAGTGTGAATAATTAATGTCAAGTTTATGAATCTTAACTAAGAGAAAATTAATAAGTGGGCGGAGCAGATGGATAAGACATGGTCGAAGACGATTGACAATCAGAGATTATAAAAGGTCATGCATCTCTTTATTGGAGTGTTGATGGTTGGTTTGATAGCTTGTTAGTAATTGTAGTTGTTGGGTAATTCTTCTTTTACATGTATTATTGCTTGATCTGCTTCTTCCTTAAATTGGTTAAGCATTTCTAACCTCAAAGTTGTCATATCCCAATGCTAAAGAATTTATATATGATGTGTTAAAGGATGGTGCATCTGAAGTGAATCTCCTGGCTTTTCAAGTGGAAAATATCACAGGTATTATTTTTTCTGTATCATAATTTTTCTAGAACTATTGTTTTATATGAATTACTTGAGAGGATGTCGTGGAAGAGAAGAAGAAAGAAAGGAATTAATTTTTAGAGCTATCTATAATCTTAAACTTATGCAAGAGCTATTTTAAAAGTAGAGACTTAAAAACCTTTCCAATGATTTTATCTCCATTAATGAAAGAGAAACTGTATAAAAGATCATAAAATATTAATTGATAACTTTATTAGTTGGAAAAGGAAATTTTTAACAAATAAATTGATAGATTTAATCACAAATTCTACTATGATGATGAGTGAAGGCAGAACTGAATGTATTTGAATTTAAATGTTAGAATTATAATGGTCGTAGAATAACATAGTTCATTCAATTGATACTGCAAAATTTATAAATAATTTTTACCAGTCAGATGAATTACTAAATGATCTACTGAAATGTTCAATGTTTTTCAAGAAAGTGTGTGAGAGCATTATAGGATGAAAAAGAAAAATAATGCAGTTACCTCCCTAGTGATATTAAAGATTGTCTGAAATGGAAAATAATTGTGCTAAGTAAAATTTTCTTTTTATAATCCTTCCGATGAATCTAATTGTAGTGTTTGTAAAAATGGTAGACATTTTTGTGCACTCCAGAAAAACTAGAATTTATTCATAAGGCTGTTTTTAGATCGCGCTCTGATAGTTGAGGAATTTAATTAGTGCATTGACGTGGTGGCGATCGACAATTCCTAGAAATATTTGCTGATTACAAATATTTCTGGATAAGAGATACTACTCTATTGGTCAGTGCATTGATTGATTGTTGCAGTTGTCAGAGAGTGATAGGAACACTGGGTAATAACTAAGAGTGTAACATCGGGAGTAGTAGAGAGCAGTCACGCAGTAGCAAGTTGCAGACCATGCGTTTGGAGAGCATCCGTTTGCAGACCATTCATTGGAGAGCAGTCGGTGCAGACCATTCCTTGGAGAGCATCTGTGGCTGAGCTTCATTGCAGACCAATTCATTGGAGAGCTTTGTTGCAGACCAATTCGTTTGGAGAGCTCCGTGGCAGACCAATGCGTTTGGAGAGCTTCATTAGAAAAGAACAGTGTGGGGATTGTATAACGTTATTTGCTGACTGCACAGTATGACTTGCAATTTTAACCTTGGCACAGTCGTAAGTGCGGATACTACAATGGCGCAGTTGACACTACACTAATATCGATGGAAACCTGAATTAATTTGTTTTGTGCATGTATATGATTCACAGAGAATGACTATTTGTTTGTCTCTATGTGTTAAATATTTGTCATATGTGGATATGGCTATAATATTTATGAAATTTATTTAATACAATCATGTGGATGTTGCTTATAGTGCAAGATCCTCACAGTAAATAGATTGATGTACCATAAATTAGAAACATGGTAATGACTTTTAAGTATAACCTTTCTTTATTATTCATTTATTTTATTAGGTGTTAAGAAGGATATATATATATATTGTACCGGTATAAATCCACCACGCTTACTCATACACAGTACCCGAGTTCAAACCCAGTCCACGTTTAAGAATAAATTCCAAAACGCCAACTAAATTCAAACCCAAACCCCGGTATGACCAACCGATGATGACTTTATAACAGCACGGGGTTATCCCTTTACTAGCTCAACTCAGAACACAGACTAAATTACTTACAGTTAATTATATAGCTCTATTATACTCTGGATATTGGTACGGTCATTAATGTAATGTATATATTTAAGTTGCCAATACAGACAGTAGGTCACTAAATAGACTTCGAGAGTAATGAGGTGGGAGACACAAAATTAGATTAAATAAATTGTTTAATAATAAATAGAAAGCATTAACAAATATTATTCAAAAGTACGGTAAGACTTCCATAAATATTCTATTATAATTGGCTACTAGTCTTTAGTAAATGATTGACGGGTGGCTAAGGGAATCAGAGTATTTGGGGCATTGAAAATATTTATCTATGATTTTTATTAAGTTATTTTATTCGAATAAATTCGAGCCGTTGCGTATACGAATAGTTGGAGGGTGGTTTCGTATAAATATGATATCTAAGATTGATGTACTAGTGGTTGCCTAGATTAAAGAGCCCTACAGTAATCACTTGCGGTGCATCAACGGAATACCGGGCGGCTTGTACTTTGACAAGGCTTAATGACCCCAAGTAGATCCGGGACACTACAACCAGCCGGGATCATTTCGAAACCCGGTGATCCAAGAGATTACCTGGAAAAGAATTGCTTTCTTTCCCATATGGTAGTATGGCGAGACGCCAACCCGAAGGAAAGGCATTGCCACAGTCATCGAGCGAGTGCTTGAAGTGGATTTGAAACGGAATTACACAAAACCTAGATAATCTATTCGTCTATTTCTACGCAACAGGCTGATATAACTATTCCAATAAAACATGGCGGAATCAAACTGACCCGAAGCACGATTAATTAAGTTTACTCTGAAACCCCTAACCCCTCAGGTTGTTCAGGTGGTAGCGATAGTAACAAATTATACACTGAGAATTATTTCTCATTTCATGTAGGCAACAAGATGATAAAACTTTAAAACCATTTTACATATTTAAGATTGAAAGATAGGTTACAATAGTATGACAAAAATAAAGGAGAATAATAAAGTGATTTAATATCTGCCAACTCAATATGTGAAATAATCTTTAATTCAAAAAAAACGAACTTACTTTTAAAATAACTATAATCAATATTATAAACTAGCTTTAAACAGAGTTGGGAAATATTTCTATTGGCATCATTTGTTTATAGAATAAGTTACAGAAAACATATAAATGTATTCATTTGAATTATTATTATTAGGTACAATATTTATAAATTATCTTCTAAAGACTAGAGCGGAGGAAAAAGAGAAAAGAAAATTTACCGACAGGTTTTAAAAAGTAGCATTATAAAAGAAACAAAACTTACATGTGATTAATTTGATTGACAGATTAACTATACAATTAAGCTCGGGAGAAAGTTAAAAGTTCATGTAACATAGTTACCCTTCTTTCTTCATCCGGCTTGGCTTCTCACGGTGGTATTTCTGATGAACGTAGGCGCGCATTTGAAATTTACTTGAAAGGCATAGTCAATTTGGAGATTGGAAGCTGGAAATTTTGAAGCACGTAAAGCATGATCAGACAGCGGCACGAAGATTTAAATTGGCAGAACAGAGATCAGCTCCTGGCACTTAGCCCATCGACATTACGGTTTACTGGTGGACTTTTAACAAGAGTTGTAGCATTTCTCTAGCAACTGCTGTGCTGTCTTGAGACTATCTACTCTCAACCACGTCAAAAGTTAGAATGTTAGTTTTTTCTAAGATGGCCACGGTTGACCTTTCTGCCTGGTTTTTGTTTGAGACTCCGCCTACTTTTCTCTAGCCTCCAGCAATCCAACCTGACTATACAATATCAATTATCCATTTCCATTGTTCCATTTTCAGCTATCTTTAACTTTAATACACAATTTAAATTGACCAAGTAATTACAAAATATAAATTCCTTATCTAATTTTCAAATACAAATTAATTACTCTATACATTTGTACAAGACAGGTTTTAATTAAAAACACTGATCAAAGGAATGTGACTTTTGATCAGTATTTTTAAACGACTTTGTATAATTCTAAAAAGTTAAAATTTAAACAAATACACCCGCAATGAAACTTTTAAATTAAGCTGCTATAAATTCACAAACCACGCACACACGAATATTATTTCATGACTTGTGATATTTATACACGGAATCTTTACATATCTTTTTACAAAACATAAAATATATCCCAATTTTTATGTGACTTGAAATAGAAAAAATCTCATTGCGGGCAAATAGTAGTTCGAATTACCGTACTTCAAAAAACACATGAAACTAAGATCGGTTCTTCGATCTGTCTGTTTCATTTCTTCTCACTTTAAAAAAAAAATAACAAAAAAAAATGTTTATACATAATTCTCTGGTTAACATTTTCTTACAAAATTGATCGACTTCGGAGAACAGCCTGGGTGAGGGTTCGAACTTAACATGGGTGGAACATGGTACGTTTTCTCAATTTTTGCATATTAATCCGTTGTTCTTTTGCTCATCATCAGAGACATTTCACAGTGGTCGTTTACCGGGTTATCACTTATTGTTGTTTCTATTTTCTCCCTGGGTCGGGAGGTATATAAGGTTTTAACGGCCTGGTATTGTAACTACACTGCTCCCATTCCCTTTTTGTTGGATACAAGTCCCCGTAGTCGATCTGGTTTAGCAGTTCCACAGTTTTTTTGAACGACATAGGGCAGATCCCCAGCATTATCCTTTGCACCCACGGTGATAGGTTATGCACGACGATACGGGTAATGTGCTGCTCTGTGTAGCTAAAAGTGGTGAGAGATTTAAGTATCATCGCTTGGTGCGTGAAGAAGGCTGCAAAACTCTGTCTGCTACTCTCATCGTATTTCAAATTTGAGAACTTGTGTAAAAGTCCCTCCTGCTTCTCCACACTCCAATACCTTTTCAAAATAGCTTCTTCATAACCTCGCATAGTGCTCGGTGGTTGTTTTAATAATTTCCACCACGCCTTCGCAGATTCCCTCAGATAATGGCTGGCTACCGTTATTCTCTCCCTTTCGGTCATCGGGTGGAAGCACAGAAATTCTTTGATGCTGTCCAGATGCACGGCTGGATTTTCCCCGGGGTCGCCTCTGAATGTCTGAATCTGGATAGATGATCCGAAGTGAGGGATGTTAATCATCCTTATTGGTGGGTGCACTGCCTGCTCTCTTTTTATCCCTTTTCCTTCGTTACTAGTTCCCATTGCTGCTATTAGGTTTTCACTTTGGCCCTGCGCATCAGTTTGCCTTTCCAACTCAACATTTTCAACGTCTAGGTCCTGGCCTGTCTTCTCTTCAATGGCTACTTTGCTCTGAGTTTCTAATTCCATCGGGATGGTTTGGTCCTCTTCTCCCTTCCTTGCACTGGTATTAGCTTTATCTTCCCTACCTGTTTTACCGTCCGTCCCCATACGCCATTCTTCAATCCTTAATATACGCTCCATCATCGCCATCATAATCTTCCTGTCCTCTCTCATCTCCTCGAGGATAGCGTCAAACTTCGCATCACAATCGTGCTCCCTCTGTTTGGTGTTCCTATCTAATCGACCAAAACTTTTTTTTTTATCGGAAAATTTCTTGAACACAATTTCGTGATCACTGGATGTGTCAGATGTCTCTGCGCCAGTTGCGGATGAATTATTGTTTCCTTCTATTTCTGCCATTTTCTCTTTGTTTTCAATTATAAGTGTCCTCAGCATACGAATTAGTTTTGTAAAACAATTTTTATTTGTATATATAACATAAAGATACTGATCCCTGATCCTATTGCCAAATCCTCCCCCGCTGCTGATACTGTTTGTGTGACTTCCTTCCTTTCTCTTTTTTTTTGCCTACGTTCCGACTGGTTTCTGTTATCTAAACTTTTCACTGTTAATATTTTTATTTTATTTAGGTATATACAATATGACATGTTTAAATCATTACTAAAAGAATAAAGGGAAAAAAAACTTTATTTCACCCAGTTCGCACTGTTCTCCTCAGTCCTATAATATAAACATATTAATAATTGGTATATAACACAATATTAATTTTTGTACTACTGTCAGTAATTCTCTCTCTATATATAAGCCACCATTCTCTCTTTTGAACCCAACAAAACTCACCACTGCTGTATGGACAAACATATTTGCTGACAAATTTATTTGAAAGGCGCCAGCCAGCAACATGTGACCAATAGATAATTTAATCCATTGATCCCCGAATATATACTTTTTACATGACCTAGTAATCATTTGATTCAAGACTTAATGTTTTATATAGGGAACGATTAATATTAACTCTGACTCTGATAAGATTTTTATATTACAATATATATATATATGCGCACATGTTTTTATTTTTAAAACATAAAAGTAATCCTACTTCTTTACTTTCTTTTTTCAAAAAAAAAAAACATTTTTAAACAACAAAAAAAATATATATATATATGCGTACACAATATCTATATGCGTACACGTTTTTATTTTTAAGACCTGGAGTTAATTCTACTTCTTTACTTTTTTTTTTCAAAAAATTTTAAACAACAAGAATGAACTCGCAAAAAAAAATTATGGAATAACACTCGTTTATTTTAATTAAATAAACGCACAAAATCGCTTCCGCTCTCTTTTCAAAAAATCTCACTCTGTTTCTTAACGATATTTGGAAGTAGTCTATTCACTGAAACTTGGTGTAAGGGAAAAAAAAACTTTTATATACTTGCTTTACTCAACTATAGTTTTAACTTGCGCATTTTAATACGCCAAATACATATCAATATTATGACAAACAAAAAAAAATCGAATATTTTTATAATTTAACTGTTTACTCTCGTTCACTCTGCAGGGTGTGGGAGATTTCTTCATCGGAGCCCCACGTTGGGCGCCAAAAATTTAATAACTGTACCGGTATAAATCCACCACGCTTACTCATACACAGTACCCGAGTTCAAACCCAGTCCACGTTTAAGAATAAATTCCAAAACGCCAACTAAATTCAAACCCAAACCCCGGTATGACCAACCGATGATGACTTTATAACAGCACGGGGTTATCCCTTTACTAGCTCAACTCAGAACACAGACTAAATTACTTACAGTTAATTATATAGCTCTATTATACTCTGGATATTGGTACGGTCATTAATGTAATGTATATATTTAAGTTGCCAATACAGACAGTAGGTCACTAAATAGACTTCGAGAGTAATGAGGTGGGAGACACAAAATTAGATTAAATAAATTGTTTAATAATAAATAGAAAGCATTAACAAATATTATTCAAAAGTACTGTAAGACTTTCATAAATATTCTATTATAATTGGCTACTAGTCTTTAGTAATCATTTCCTGGTAAACAAACTCATGCCAATATCGGTGTAGTTAAATGATTGACTGGTGGCTAAGGGAATCAGAGTATTTGGGGCATTGAAAATATTTATCTACGATTTTTATTAAGTTATTTTATTCGAATAAATTCGAGCCGTTGCGTATACGAATAGTTGGAGGGTGGTTTCGTATAAATATGATATCTAAGATTGATGTACTAGTGGTTGCCTAGATTAAAGAGCCCTACAGTAATCACTTGCGGTGCATTAACGGAATACCGGGCAGCTTGTACTTTGACAAGGCTTAATGCCCCCAAGTAGATCCGGGACACTACAACCAGCCGGGATCATTTCAAAACCCGGTGATCCAAGAGATTACCTGGAAAAGAATTGCTTTCTTTCCTATATGGTAGTACGGCGAGACGCCAACTTCGGCGCAGGAAAGGCATTGCCACAGTCATCGAGGACGAGTGCTTGAAGTGGATTTGAAACGGAATTACACAAAACCTAGATAATCTATTCGTCTATTTTTACGCAACAGGCTGATATAACTATTCCAATAAAACATGGCGGAATCAAACTGACCGCGAAAGCAACGATTAATTAAGTTTACTCTGAAACCCCTAACCCCTCAGGTTGTTCAGGTGTAGCGATAGTAACAAATTATACACTGAGAATTATTTCTCATTTCATGTAGGCAACAAGATGATAAAACTTTAAAACCATTTTACATATTTAAGATTGAAAGATAGGTTACAATAGTATGACAAAAAATAAAGGAGAATAATAAAGTGATTTAATATCTGCCAACTCAATATGTGAAATAATCTTTAATTCAAAAAAAACGAACTTACTTTTAAAATAACTATAATCAATATTATAAACTAGCTTTAAACAGAGTTGGGAAATATTTCTATTGGCATCGTTTGTTTATAGAATAAGTTACAGAAAACATATAAATGTATTCATTTGAATTATTATTATTAGGTACAATATTTATAAATTATCTTCTAAAGACTAGAGCGGAGGAAAAAGAGAAAAGAAAATTTACCGACAGGTTTTAAAAAGTAGCATTATAAAAGAAACAAAACTTACATGTGATTAATTTGATTGACAGATTAACTATACAATTAAGCTCGGGAGAAAGTTAAAAGTTCATGTAACATAGTTACCCTTCTTTCTTCATCCGGCTTGGCTTCTCACGGTGGTATTTCTGACAAACGTAGGCGCGCATTTGAAATTTACTTGAAAGGCATAGTCAATTTGGAGATTGGAAGCTGGAAATTTTGAAGCACGTAAAGCATGATCAGACAGCGGCACGAAGATTCAAATTGGCAGGACAGAGATCAGCTCTTGGCACTTAGCCCATCGACATTACGGTTTACTGGTGGACTTCTTAACAAGAGTTGTAGCGATTTCTCTAGCAACTGCTGTGCTGTCTTGAGACTATCTACTCTCAACCACGTCAAAAGTTAGAATGTTAGTTTTTTCTAAGATGGCCACGGTTGACCTTTCTGCCTGGTTTTTGTTTGAGACTCCGCCTACTTTTCTCTAGCCTCCAGCAATCCAACCTGACTATACAATATCAATTATCCATTTCCATTGTTCCATTTTCAGCTATCGTTAACTTTAATACACAATTTAAATTGACCAAGTAATTACAAAATATAAATTCCTTATCTAATTTTCAAATACAAATTAATTACTCTATACATTTGTACAAGACAGGTTTTAATTAAAAACACTGATCAAAGGAATGTGACTTTTGATCAGTATTTTTAAATGACTTTGTATAATTCTAAAAAGTTAAAATTTAAACAAATACACCCGCAATGAAACTTTTAAATTAAGCGGCTACAAATTCACAAACCACGCACACACGAATATTATTTCATGACTTGTGATATTTATACACGGAATCTTTACATATCTTTTTACAAAACATAAAATATATCCCAATTTTTATGTGACTTGAAATAGAAAAATCTCATTGCGGGCAAATAGTAGTTCGAATTACCGTACTTCAAAAAACACATGAAACTAAGATCGGTTCTTCGATCTGTCTGTTTCAATATATATATATAGTAACTAAATTAAACTATGATCATTGATCCATTGTAACTAATTAATGACTTGATCAAAAGATATTAAATAAAATATTATTTAGCTTAATAAACGAAAAAGAATTGTAGCTTTTTATTTTATATCAAAAAGAAAAGAATTATTTAACCTGAGTTGTGGCTATTAAACAAAAGATCAGACTGAGTTATCAATCATATTAAGGGTCATTGGATTAAATGAAACATATTTCTATAATTAGATTTCTCAAGATATCACAATATCAATAATTATAAACAAATTATTAAGAACAAACTACTATAACTCAGGTATATGGAAATCAAGTGAGGTGAGTACACTAGTAACTCAATAAAATATCTTCTCAGGTATACAGACAGTTGATTTTATCCACTTTCATTTCTTCGTTGGATCTCAAGTGCGTGTCTAAGTGAACAACAAATGAATATGGTCTATCCAGGCACCACTAGGTTAGCTGGACCTAGACAAAATTATATTTATAACTTTTTCACATGTACCAGGTTTGAATCCCTTTGGTACCTTATTTCTTACAAAATGTATGATTTTGATTTTAGACCCATAGCACTGTATGCACTAATATTTAAGTAAACACCTAGGTAACATAAAACATCTTTAAACTAAAGTGGAATTCATTAGACAGAAATCATTTCTTAGATCTTAACATAACAAATGTGCTTCAATATTTTTTTATAAGTTTTACTAGCTCAGATTATATTATTAATTTAGGATAGCAATTCACTCATCCTTGCATGAAATAGATGATGGGATGGTGGTTATAATATTACTAAGAAATCACTAGATACTATGAAATCAATATTTAGTTATGACCTTTAAACATTTAAACAGCTCATTAATTAAAACGTGATGATGATAATGATAATGATAATGGTTTCAACCACAGCTTTAGGACTAAGCCTAATCATAAAACCTAATTGTTATAAAGAAATTCATAATTATTGCTTAATTTTAGTTTATCTAATTAAATCTTAAATAATCAATATCAACCATTGATGATGAATGATCACAACGAATAAAGACTATTATCAATAAAATACATACGCGCATTTAATAAAACAATTTAACATTTATTAATTTATTACGAAAATCTACAAATAATTTAAAGATAAAACCAAAATTTTATATGAAATAATAATGAGAACAATAATTGATTATCTGGCAATCATAATGTTAAAAATATATACATAAATTTGGATACTAAGTTTGCTAAAGTTTTGGATCCACAAGAAAATATTTCATAAGAAAAAAAAATTAGCTCTTTTTTTTCCTTCCTTTCTCTTTCACACACACACTTTTATAATCTAACATGTAAAGTAAAATGATAAAAAAAAAAATATTAGTAGAAGTGAAAGAGCAAGATTTCTGGAACAAGTTTTAAATTATTTTTCTCCCCCTCCCTTCTACCCTCTGAAATGCTATACTTTAACTTAAAACAAAATCTAATATTTCTAATACCGCCTATTTTTCTTTCTTTACATTCACCCACCATTACATATATGCAACAAGTATTGTTATATTATGTATGTGCGTGTTTTATCCCCATAATAACAAAAATATTTAAAACAAAATAATAATAAAAAAATATTTTACATATTAATAACATTTCATAACTTTAGGTTAATAGACAATCATAATTTTAGTACATATAAAATCATTAATAAAGCCTATGTTTATCGTTATTAAGAAATTCTTGGTTTCAATTAATCTTGGTTGTTTTAAAAGTTCTTTAAACAAAAATATACCACTCTGTTGCTAAAATTTTACTAAGTCTCTGATATTATAAAAAAAATATATATAAAAAAATTTATACTACCAGTTCTATTCTTTGAGGACTTCCAATGAGTCAAATTTTCTTGTTTAATGTCTATATTTTTGCATTTACAATTTCCGTTTTCTTTGGAACAATCTTTTTCTTGAGGTGTATAATTATTTGATGATGATAATCCTATTGAGGTTATTTGCTTTAGTGGACAATTTGGAAATCATTATATTAACTTTTCTTCTCTTCCTGTCAAACATGATTCTTTTAATGGATGAAGTACAGCAGTTGTTTTCACGTTTATAAATTTTCTTGGGTTTAAACTCAGTTACCGGATTTAATTGAACTCAATGATTTAACATTTATCTGTAGATTAATCATTTTTCTTTTGATCGCCTTCAAATGCAGGTGAATTCTTTCTTCTTTCTATTTAAAACATCTTATTTCTCTCAGTCAGTAAGGTGTAGAATATTATAATTTCAGACAAGGCATCTTTTCTTTCCTATATGATGTGCTGGCTGGATGGTCTGGTCAACAGATGAGACATATATTAATTTTTTTTACCCTGCCATCCTTATATCTTCAATCCTAAAAAAAAATTTAATAATAAAAAAATGACTTTTGGATTGAGATTTTTGTAGAGTTAAAAACGCTTGTCCAAAATTTTAGTTTCAATATTTTTAAAATCTCTATAACAATATAATATAATAGCTCAACTGATATTCCAGACTGCTTTTATATCTGATTTTTTTATATTTCTATTTTTGGCCACCTCTTTTAATTAGATTTATAACTTATTTTCAACCAAATCGTTTTTTAGTTGAATAGTATAAAAAAATCTCAGTATCCTGATTTTTAGACAAACTTTTGTTTTGAAGAAAAAAAAAAGTCTTAATCCTTTTTTACACCTATGTAACATCTCAAATTTGAGCTTCTTTCTTTTGATCTTAAGATGAGACATTTTTAAAATTAGACTTTTTACATTGTCTCTAAGTTTTTCAACAGAAAAACAACCCTTATAATACAAAAAAAAATTGTTGAGTAAGAAAAAAAAATATAACAGATTTTCCTCTCTTTCTCTCAATATTTAATAAATGTAGATATATTTATGTGATGTAACACACACACTCCATCACTCAAATCATGTATAAACTGACATTAAAATAATCTATTTGCTAGCTTAGTAATTATAACCCTAATATTTGAAATTAAATCCTTAGCTTTTAAATCCAAATTACAATTATAGAAAAGCAAAAATAGAAGTATAGAATAAGATATTAAAATTTAGCAAGTGTAGGTTAGTTTTAAAGATAGTTAATATGTGTAATTTAAAAGTGGCTAACTAAATAGCTTTTATAACACACACTGCCTATACATATGCGTTATAACTTTATTTTTTAACAAAAAAAATTAAATACTGAATAATTAACCATGTGTACTACTCTTTTTGAGATTTATTAACACACAAACAAATAAAGAATATAACTGTTGTCCCACTCTCTCTCTGTCTTAAACTTTTAGAACTTGATCTTGTAGGGTTTAAACTTGGATGCCCTACAGCTTCTTTTTTTTATGAAAATGTGATGATGATTTTTGTTCAGCATTTTCTTTCATGCACATTACTACAAATTTAGCTAATGATTAAATTGTAATGGCACAATATATATATATATATTGTAACGGAATATAATATGCCATCACATTATTTTAAAATGAAAATAAAAAGATCGTAAATAAAATTGATTTATTAAAAAGAAAAAAAACTTAAAAACTGAAAATTAAAAGTTGTTTAATATATATATTGTCACGCAGATGGAAAACTTAAACTATTTTAAGAAAAAGTATTTGAAAGTATTTTTTTTTTGTAAAAAAGTAAAAATATAAAGACTGATATTTTAAAAATAAAAATAATGTTGATTTCTATAATCTTAGAAAATGGAAATGATTGTTTTATTAATTAAATGATTGTTTGAAAGCAAACTAGCCCTTGAGGCACTTAAAATAAATTAAATGGTAAGAAAATACAAAGAAATTAAATGACCAATGCAAGCACGAAAATGACAGCATGGACCATAACTGAAACATGAAAGGATTAATGACGTTTTGTTGGTTGAATCTGTGTGGATACTATAAAAAGAGAAATATTGTTTCCAGAAAGTGCCATCTTTTTTGTGTTTGAGACATGTGATAGGACGCATATATCACACTCTCTTATTTTTTTAAAAAAAAAATGAAATGACTAAATGAAACCAGCTAAGGTCTACTCCAGAACATCAGATCGGTCTTCCAATGGAGACACCACCGGAATTAAAACCAGGAACCTGGATTCTTCTACCGTGAGCTATGAACTTTAAAAATTAACAAAAAAAAAGTAATTAAGAACTTTCGTCAATTTTTTTTTTCAAAGATTCAGCTAACCTAAATTTAAAAATGAACTCTTATCTGATTTTCAAATTGACAATTAATATTTAAATTATATATATCTGACTTATGTTTCAAATTAATTATAAATGTTTAATTTTTACATAATTGCTTGCTAAAAAAAATCATTTCCATTTTATTATTTTTTTATTTGTATTAATATTTATTTGAATTATTTAAATGCATAAATTTATTTGGGTATGGACGTTGCATAGATTTGTTAGTGGTTAATTGTTGGGGTTTTCATATTCGATTAGAATATATAAGTCATCGATGTCAATGCGGCATCTTATGATGAAAGCCATTGGGTTTCTTGTATTTCCTCTGCAATTGACATTATCATTGACTTTGTATTTTGATCGGTTATGTTTATTTTGAAATGTTTTTAACCATGGAATCTATGCAGCTGATCTATACTCAACATTATAAAACAAATTTTATAAAATTCATCTGTGTGAATTTAAATAAATGTTAAATTCAAATTGGGCATGAATGGCTGTATAGATTTGTGAAGTTTTATTAGGGGAGGGTAATCTTAGGTTATTTGTTTCATAGTTAAATTGGGTCAATGGATTGGATGTATTGATGTAATTAGTAAATGTAGCATGAGATTCGCTATGGGCAGGATTGCATATATACGCCACACACACCCTGTTTGCCTAATGGAATTGGATAGTAAGACAGAAGACGCGGTCCTTTCCTATGGAGTTTTTTGTTTATTGTTCTTCTCGCCAGCAGATGTAGCATTCCTGTTTGGTTGAGAGACAATGTCTTCTCTAACTCTACTTACTGTTCAGATGTACATTCCTGACAGTATAGTATTTGTGCTGTTGTATTCATGCTGCATTGAAGACATCAATGTATCAGATGGATTGATGCCGGTTTGACTGCGAACTTTTTGGTCTAAGGTTAAATCAGGGTTAGAATATTTTCTTTTCAAATGCAAATCTATGTAGTCTATTTATACTCGATGATCTTAATAAAAATATTAAATTCATTCATACTCAACAATCTTAAAATAATAATTTAAATTAAAAATTAATATTAAAAGCTAAATAATAAATGATATTCCTCAAATTTAAAATGATTATATATGTGTGTAAATAAATATTGTTTGTGTATTAATTACTGGCAGTGGCTTTTATTTTTTTATATTTAAGATATAAATTAAAGATATAGATTATTATCTCTGTGTCTCCACTGAGCTAGTGACAATGGGCTAACGGTCTAAATATAAAATAAAGTGGGATCTTAACAGCATATCTGCCTACTTTATAAATTTTTCTAGGTTTAAATCCCTAGATGGCGCCCTTGTAGTGCAGATTACGGTAAGATTCGATCTTCACTTTCTTTTGGATCATTATAATATATATATACTTCTTATTATTATTTTAGATATATTATATATGATATAGTAATTAATACACCCTATATTGAAGTTAGATTATAGTAGAATGAAATATGCCTTTGAGTATCGTTACAGTTTAATCATGATACTATGATAGCATTAATAACTTGTATGTGTGAGATTTTGAAATATTTACATGAAAGGTTTATATATATATTATTGAATTTTAACATTAGCAATTCTATATCATATTAATTATGAGTAGTATTGAGATTTTAAATATCTTTACATCCTCGGTTGTGAGAAATATAATGTGTTTTATGTTGTGAGAATGATGTACATTTCTTATTTTATTTTTATTTATTATTAAGGCTAAGATAATTTTATTCTAGTCATATTTGACAATTCTCATATTATCAGTTTTATACATAAATATTATTGTTTAGTGAGAATTCAAATCCAGTTCTCTTTAGATTAAGTGATATTTGTAAATGACCAATGTTGTCCAAGGTATGCCAAGTTATTGTTACCTTGAGGATTGAGTGGAGTTTTCTCAGGATTAATGGTATTATTAGTTTATTAGGAGATCGAAGATTATTCTCCATCTCTATAGTCGATATATTCCATGGAAGATATGTTTTCATATTATAGTTGTCATCTTGATCTGTACATCCCCACATTTTGTGTGTGTAGTGACTTAGTTCTAACATATTTTATTGCCCTCAGATAGGAGGATCAACTTCCAGGTTCATGTCATCACAGGTTTAGTGCTTTATAGCATTTTGCCCATGGATATATCTTCATAGTAATATTTTCTGCTGTGCAAAAGTTAACTTAAGTGGTTGGTCATTGTCTGTATTTCCTATTTGAAGTGTATTACCAACTTCAGGGGCACTTTTTAAATTTGAAGTGGATATTAGGGATTGATGTATAATGCAATTGTCTGAGCTTGGCTTGCAATCAAATTTAAAATTAGTGTAAGTAGCCTAAATAAGTAGTGCACATCATGAGTAGCTGATCACAGAAGCAAGTCACTTCTGGAGTGGTAAGCTTATTAGTGTTCATTACTCATTGTTGGGCATGTGTAAATGTATATGTGACCTCTGAAAGACTTGAAATTTTGCTTATAGTTAAAAAATCAAAAGTGTAAACGAATATATTAGGGCTGATTAATAAAAGATTGTAGTTGAAAGCTATCAATTCAGGTCATAGATGTTAGTTAATGTAGTTTGTCTGCTACAGGTGATAAACAATGTTTAATGTGTGGCTGATAAAACTAAAGTTAATTCAGTAGCATCAAAAGGCATATCTTTCTATCAAAAGACAGAATAAGTTTAAATTTTATTTCTTAAATTTTTTATTTTAGGTACATAAAATAATTACACATGCTTATAGTGAAAGGAAAATGTTTAAACAGAGTCAATTTAACTAGTTAAGCTATTTAACCCTTAGAGGCCTGAACGGCCATTTTGAATTCCCAGAAAAAATTACAGGACATACAATTTTAAATGAAATGTCTAATTTATTACAATAAATAAAAAAATATATATACATTTTTATAAAGTGCAAATATGAAAGAATGTAATAAAGCTGATAAAGTAGTCATTACCACAAAAAAATAATAAAAAAAAAAGGATATTTTTCACATTTTAAATTTTTTTATTTTTATATTGGTTCACAAACTCTCAATTTTGAAATGTATAACCTAAAATTACAATTTCATAGACAGCTTCATCACATTCATCATAAAATGCAGAAAAAAAATATAACATGACCTACCTGAGTTACAGTTTGTTGGTGTAATGTGGTAAAAGGTGACAATTTCAGTTTCGCTTTTTTACTAACCAGCCTATATGTTCAATTTTTGCAAGCAGTTGTTTTTCTAGGCCCTCTATGCGGGATATCTATTAGAAATGCAAGGTTTTAGTGTGGATCAAAAAAAATAACAGTAATAACTTTAGTAAAGTGTATGTTATGGGGGTAAAAAATACTTACTATATTATTGGAATATCATGGGAGAAAGGGCGAGCTAAATTATGCATTATTTCATAGGAGACCATAATAGCAAAGTATGCTTCAAAGTAATTAAAAACTTATCTACAATGAAATGAATAAAAACATAGTATGTGATGAAATAAATTAAAAATTTGTTTCTAAAATAAAATGAATAAAAACATAGTAAATTCTAAGTTATGGGTGTAAACAATAATTACTATATTATTGAAATATCATGAGGGTGAGCTAAATTATGCATTATTTCACAGGAGACCATAATAACAAAGTATGTTTCAAAGTAATTAAAAATTTATCTACAATGAAATGAATAAAAACAGTAAATAAAATAAAATAAATAACCCAAAGGAATTACAAGCAATTATTATATATCAGTGGGAGATGATGATGATGACTGTTGATTCAGCATTGGGAGGCATTGTAAATTATTTAGAATACCAAAAAATCGATCTCAGGTCATAACTCTAGCAAGTTAGCAATTACCAGTTGATGCAAATATTCATTTTTAGACCAAATAAATTTTAGTTTTGTTATAAATGATATAGTACAAACATGAATAATCATACCAAAAAATGCATTCAACCCAGCGGGTGACAGATCAACCCACTTCGGTAATGCCTTCCACTCTGAAACATACCTATTATTTTCAGTGCAAATATTGTATAATTTTCTAAAAAAAATAAATGAAATAGATCAGGAATTGAATACTCACGGGCAATGGCGAAATACGACAAAACCTCAGAGTCAAACACATAAACAAAAAAGTTTTTATCAGAATCAATCAAAATTATGTTCAGCGGTGACAGAAACCATTCATGCGGATAATTTTTTTATCCGTTGATAAAATCTAGAAAGAAAAAAAAATTTATAAAATTTTAATAACGTACTTTACAAAAATTGCTATTAAAAATCTAATTTTCATCACACAGAAAAAATTTTTAGACGTACAAAAAGATAGAAAAATGGCGGAGAGAAAGAAAAAAGACCCATAACTATGACGTATACGGTTTGCGCGCTATAGCGGTCGAAATTGCAAACTTTTTTTTTGCAGTTAATGCGGTTTTCGGTCCCAAGGGGTAAATCCCTGCAAGGTTACTAATGATTTGTAAAATCTGCTGTAAATATCATTTTGCAATTTTTTTTATTGTAGAGTATTATCAAATTGCTACGATGTTCTGTTATATCAAAGTTTATAAATTTACAATTGATAATTTTGGCTAATAAATGTTATTTTGTTAATTAAATTTGGTGTAGTGTCTTAATACTTTTAGTACCCATAAAATCCAGAAATCTTAATAATATGCAATCTTAAAGAAATATTTCAATATGTATCCAGGTACAGACACATAACAAAGGTTTAACTATTGAATTGATATTTTCTTATGAAATATAAAATTTTCTTTAAAGAAACATTCATAATTTGCTTTACAGATTATTATAGTTAAACTGCAAATGTATGGAAGAAAATTTACCATCAAATTAATTATTATTTTCATTTTAATAAATTTACTATGTTGTTGACTAATATCTTAAGTGGCTATAAAATTCCTTCCCCACTCCTGGTATTGGAATGAGATCCCAGTAGATAGTGATATAGTTCAAAATTTAAAATTACTATAATATTTTATGATAGTTAACTATTTATTAATTTATAAAATTTTATTATTATTGGTTAACAAAAGGTAGACATTAACTCATAAATTGTGTAACTACTTAGGCTAATTGCTAGGAGGGTTAGCAATGTATTCATAGAATCACCATTAGAAATTTTGCATTTCTTACAAGAATCCTGAGACCATAATATTTCAGTTTGAATTAAGAGTTCATAAATTTATTGTTATAGAATTAATGTGGTATTACAGATTAATAATATTGATAAAATTATTTATTCCATGCATATCTGATCAAGACAATACTATACAATAGTATGAAGAATTTAAAGATGGTAAAGATTATTCAAAGAGGAGAGTATAGAGAAATTCTTGTCAGAAATAAATTAATTATAACAATGCTGTTGGTGATTTATGTGGTGAATACTGAGGTCGTTAAAGTGTTGCAAGAGTGAGTCGAGGTTTCCTCCTCTTTTAGTTTATTAGTAATAGTTTATAGTGTTTATTATTGGTATAATTCTTAGTGTTCTCAGGATGAATTACCAAAGCAATTATGGAACCCAGAGCTTTAAGTGAGGTGGGGTTGCTTTATTCAATATCTTTGTGAGATGTAAGAAAGCTATTCTGTTTACAGTTACAATTTGACTTGCTCAATGTAATAACCTAGAGCTACACCAGGATTAAAGTTACTATTTGGTGCCCTGTTGTTCTTTTCTCTGAAAGTTATAATTTGCCTTGTGCTGTTTCTCTTTTTCAGGTTATAATATTTATATACTGTACTTACATATATATATATATATATATATATATATATATATATATATATTGTACCAGGTTCGAATATGGGACGATCAAAACACCAGTCTCTTAGGCAGAGAAGAACATATTCGGAGAATATGTATGTCCAAATGATAGCTATAAAATATATAACTAGCATTACATTTCCAGGACATAGCTTCTTCTCAGCTGTTGAGTTCAACACCATGTTCAAAGCACTTTTTTTTGTTTGTGTATAAACACGGGTGCCAGCTATCTATTCAAGAATGAATAAATAACGCACTTTGAACAATGGCCACTAACTCAATGTCTAAGTTTTACTCATAGACTAGCTCAGCTACTTATAATCACTAACAGATTATACATAATTAGTGGTGAAAAGAATTGTAAGAGAGCGATTGGTAAAAGATTTGATAAAAAGAATTGACCGACAAATAGAGTTTAAGTTTTAAGACAATTTATTAACTAACATTAATTTACTAAATTTAAACATCTTTATAATTTTTTAACTAATATAACACACACACATTTTAAATTAACACACTATAATATACATCTTATGGAAAGCATAAATAATGTTTGATGTTTATAAAATCATATAGCATTCACAAACACGCACATCAATAGTTCATTTTATGCATGATTATAGAGTTCAAATCACTTGTCTCTGGATGCTTTATAAATTAATGCAATGGCTATTATGGTATAAATGAAAATAAGCAAATGTTTTACCTAGGATTTTGAATGTAGATTTAGAACTTTGTTTTCTTCTTGTTTGCTGCTTCCATTATGAATACTTCCAGCCGGATGAGACGTTTCCTTATTATTCATGATTATTACTATTGGAGACAATTAGATATTGATGGAGATTTCCAAGTTGTTATGCTGACATTATTTCACAGGCAGATCTTGCTATTTTCATCGGACTTCCGGCTGTGGAGAAACATGCATTCCCAAAAGCTGCTCAGCACTGCATTTGTTTTGTTTCTGGATACAATTAACTCAACTGATTGTCCTCTCTTGACTTAACTGACTCAATTTATTGTCTGATTAAAAAAAGGTCTATTTATACCTGTGACATGTTGTCCTTGTAATATCCTCTGGCAATATTTGTTGTCGAAATTCCATTGATAATCCTTTGACAATGTGTTTTGGAAGATCGTTTAATTAATAATAGCCATGCAAAATGTGTTGTTTTATATTTTAATTAATAGCCAGTGCTTTGTTTTTTTAATGACAACTTCCATTTATTTTTTATATTTATTTAATACGCATCCATTTATTTTTATTTACAATTGCACATATATACGCACATATATAACTAGTTTTAAGATTACTTTTTCTTTAATTCAAATGAAAAGAAATTTGTATTTTTAAAACTTTAAATTATATTTCGACTAATAATAATAAACTCTACTTTCTTTTATAAAACTTTTAGTTTATCTTTTCTAACCAAAATTCCCCCTCCCCCTTTTAATCAATTATTTTCTAACTGTTATTTCAAACTCTTTTACGAAAAATTATTTTAATAATTTTTTTAGATAAATTATCATGTGCCAATATCAAAATTGGTACAATATATATTGTAACAATATATAAATATCTCGTTACATTAATTTAAAATAAAAACTTAAAAGTTCGCAAATAAAAGTAAAAAACTAAACGCTAAAATTAAAATGTTTGTTAAACGTATATACATTTGCACAGATGCCAAACTTTAAAAATATTTTTTTTTTAAAAACAAATAAATAAGTATTTGAACATACTTTTTTATAAAAAAAAAAGTACAAGATTTAAAAATAAAAACAGGTATTAATTAATTCTGGTAATCTGTAAATGGAAATGATTGTTTATAAATTGTTTGAAAACCAAGCTAGCCTTGGGCTCTTGTATAATTAAAATAATCTGATGAAAGATAGATAAGAAAATAAAGAGAAATTAGCTTGACCAATGGAAGCACTAAGCCTTGGCTTGGACCCTAACGAAAGTGATGGATTAGTGACGTTTTGTTGATTGAATCCGTGTGGATAATATAAAAAGGGAAATACAGTTTTTTCTGACAGTTCCAGCATTTTGTGTTTGAGAGATGTGGTAGGACACACATACCACACTCTCTATAAAAAAAAATGAAAAGACTGTGATACCTTGAACCAGCTATTGCCATCTCCAGAACATTATCTTCCAATGGAGGCATCACGGGAATTAAAAGCAGAAACCTGGAATCTTCTACCATGAGCTATGAACTTTACAAATTAACAACAACAAAAAAGTAATTAAGAACTTTCATCAATGTTTTTTTTAAAGATTCAGCTAATTTAAATTTTAAAATGAACTATTTGATTTTCAAATTAATAATTGATTGTTTAAATTTATATAGTTAAGTTTTGCTAAAATCATTTCCATTTTATTATTATTATTTGTAGTAATATTTATTGTAGAAATTATTAAATGCATTACATTTAAGTTGGGTATAGACATTGCAGAGATTCTTTAGCGGTTGATTATGTTGTGGTTTTCACAGTCGATTAGAATATATAAGTCAATGATGGCACTGCGGTGTCTTATGATGAACACCAAAGGGTCTCCTGTATTCCCTCAGCAATTGACGTTATCAATTGACTTTTGTATTTTGATCAGTTGTGTTTAATTTGGAATGTTTTTGACCATGGAATCTGTGCAGCCGATCTATACGCGACATTATAAAACAAATTGTATAAAAATAATCTGTGCAAATGTATTTAAATGTTAAATTTAAGTCGGGCGTGAATGGCTATATAGTTTTGTAAAGTTTATTAAGGGAGGGTAATCTTAGATTATTCATTTCATAGTTGAATTGGTTCAATGGATTGGATATATTTGTGTAATTGTAGATGTAGTATGAGATACGCTATGGGCAGGATTATATATATATACACCACACACCTTCTGTTTGCCTATGGATGGGTTTGTAAGATGGCAAAGGACCGCAGTCCATTCCTATGGAGTTTTATGTTTATTGTTCTACTCACCAACAGATGTAACATTCCTGTTGGTGGAGAGACAATGTCTTCTCTAATTCTACTTACTGATCAGATGTACATTCCTGACAGTATAGTATTTTCATGCTACATTGAATACATAAATGTATCAGATGGATTGGCACTGGTTTGATTGCGAAATTTGTTGCCTAAGGTTAAATCAGGGAAGAATATTTTCTTTTCAAATGCAGATCTATGTAGTCTATTCATACTCAACTCACTAAATAAATATTAAACTCATGGTTGTAATTTACTTAAATGTAAAACTAAAGATTAATAGAAAAATCTAAAATGTTGAATTTATTCTTCAAAATTTAAATGTTATTTTATATGTGCGTAAATAAATATTTTTATGTGTTAATTTCTGGCAGTGGCTTTTATTCTTTTATATTTAAGATATAAAATTTATATTTTATTATCTCTGCTACTCCACTGAGCTAGTGACTTGGGCTAACGATCTGAATATTTAAATAAAGTGGAATCTTAGCAGCGCGTATCTACCTACTCTATAAATTTTTCTAGGTTTAAATGCCTAGATGGCGCCCCGTAGAGCAGATATTGTAGTTTGCGGTTAGATTCAATCTTCACTTTCATTTCGGTCGTTATAACTGGTGAACCAACTTGGGCCGATCTTTAATAAACACAAGTGCCCTGAGAATTTTAAAAGTGAATCATGCTCGTAATATTTTTCCTGAAATTAGTATAAATATATTTGTTGTATTGACGTGGAGTTACAGTTTAAATTTTTGGTTTTAAAGGTACTGCCAGTAAGAAAAATTGCACATATGTAAATATAAATGCGAGGAATAAAACGTAATAATAAATATAAATCATAATTTTTTTTTTTTTAAAAAAAGTCTTGTTAAATTAAAATCTAATCGTTCAACTTGCCTAAGTAATAGTTAAAGGTAGGAGAAATGAAACTTGGAAGGGAGGGGGCAGAAATTTAGCTGGTTATAGGGAATCAACAGTCAACATTTTTTTTTTAATCATTATATTTGTGTGTAATTACTGTTTTGTCTTTAAAAAAAAAAGTTTTGTCCTTTGGAAATTTTCATATATAATCAATTTGTGTAACGTAATTACTAACACTAAGTAAATTCTTTTTTTTTTTTTTTAATGTTTTTGTTTTTTGAGGAAGTTTACTGATATGTAACAATATATAAATATGTCGTTGCATTAATTTAAAATAAAAACTTAAAAGTTCGCAAATAAAAGTAAAAAACTAAACGCTAAAATTAAAATGTTTGTTAAACGTATATACATTCGCACAGATGCCAAACTTTAAAAATATTTTTTTTTTTAAAAACAAATAAATAAGTATTTGAACGTACTTTTTTATAAAAAAAAAAAGTACAAGATTTAAAAATAAAAACAGGTATTAATTAATTCTGGTAATCTGTAAATGGAAATGATTGTTTATAAATTGTTTGAAAAGCAAGCTAGCCTTGAGCTCTTGTATAATTAAAATGATCTGATGAAAGATAGATAAGAAAATAAAGAGAAATTAGCTTGACCAATGGAAGCACTAAGCCTTGGCTCGGACCCTAACGAAAGTGATGAATTAGTGACGTTTTGTTGATTGAATCCGTGTGGATAATATAAAAAGGGAAATAAGTTTTTTCTGAGAGTTCCAGCATTTTGTGTTTGAGAGATGTGGTAGGACGCACATACCACACTCTCTGTATAAAAAAAAATGAAAGGACTGTGATACCTTGAACCAGTTATTGCCCTCTCCAGAACATTATCTTCCAATGTAGGTATCGCGGAAATTAAAAGCAGAAACCTGGACTCTTCTACCATGAGCTATGAACTTTATAAATTAACAACAAAAAAAAGTAATTAAGAACTTTCGTCATTGTTTTTTTTAAAAGATTCAGCTAATTTAAATTTTAAAATGAACTTTTATTTGATTTTCAAATTAATAATTGATTGTTTAAATTTATATAGTTAAGTTTTGCTAAAATCATTTCCATTTTATTATTTTTATTTGTAATAATATTTATTGTAGAAATTATTAAATGCATTACATTTAAGTTGGCTATAGATGTTGCATAGATTTGTTAGCAGTTGATTATGTTGTGGTTTTCACAGTTGATTAGAATATATAAGTCAACAATGTCACTGCAGTGTCTTATGATGAACACCAAAGGGTCTCCTGTATCCCCTCAGCAATTGACGTTATCGATTGACTTTGTATTTTGATCGGTTATGTTTAATTTGGAATGTTTTTGATTGTGGAATCTGTGCAGCCGATCTATACTCGACATTATAAAACAAATTGTATAAAAATAATCTGTGCAAACGTATTTAAATGTTAAATTTAAGTCGGGCGTGAATGGCTATATAGTTTTGTAAAGTTATATTAAGGGAGGGTAATCTTAGGTTATTCATTTCGTAGTTGAATTGGTTCAATGGATTGGATATATTTGTGTAATTGTAGATGTAGTATGAGATCCGCTATGGGCAGGATTATATATATACGCCACACACCTTCTGTTTGCCTATGGATGGGTTTGTAAGATGGCAAAGCACCGCAGTCCATTCCTATGGAGTTTTATGTTTATTATTCTACTCGCCAACAGATGTGACATTCCTGTTGGTGGAGAGACAATGTCTTCTCTAATTCTACTTACTGATCAGATGTACATTCCTGACAGTATAGTATTTTGTGTTGTCGTATTTTCATGCTACATTGAATACATAAATGTATCAGATGGATTGGCGCTGGTTTGATTGCGAAATTTGTTGCCTAAGGTTAAATCAGGGAAGAATATTTTCTTTTCAAATGCAGATCTATGTAGTCTATTCATACTCGACTCACTAAATAAATACTAAACTCATGGTTGTAATTTACTTAAATGTAAAACTAAAGATTAATAGAAAAATCAAAAATGTTGAATTTATTCCTCAAAATTTAAATGTTATTTTATATGTGCGTAAATAAATATTTTTATGTGTTAATTTCTGGCAGTGGCTTTTATTTATTTATATTTAAGATATAAATTAAGATATAGATTTTTATCTCTGCGTCTCCACTGAGCTAGTGACTTGGGCTAACGATGCTAAT
Organism: Epiperipatus broadwayi; assembly: GCA_028023455.1. Classification (NCBI taxonomy): domain Eukaryota; kingdom Metazoa; phylum Onychophora; class Udeonychophora; order Euonychophora; family Peripatidae; genus Epiperipatus; species Epiperipatus broadwayi. The sequence goes on from JAQFVV010012483.1 coordinate 3,518,389, forward strand.
ATTTAAATAAAGTGGAATCTTAACAGCACGTATCTGCCTACTCTATAAATTTTTCTAGGTTTAAATGCCTAGATGGTGCCCTGTAGAGCAGATATTGTATTTTGCAGTTAGATTCAATCTTCACTTTCATTCCGATCGTTATAATATATATATATATTAAAAGCATAAAACTAAACTAGTCAATAAATAATCAAAATTACTCAAACCCCAAAGCACAAACAATGGTATCACTGCTGCAAAAAGATTTCTCAAGTGTAAAGAACTACAAAATAACAACATATTTAAACTAAACATTACCCACAATTCCATTTATCTCCCATACCTAATATTAAAATAATTTTTAAATAAGTTAATTGCTTCAGAATTATAAATTTTTAATAATAGAGATTCATCAATACTTTTTTATATATAATTTCTCTCAAAGAAGACAACCTTAGCTTCATCAAAATTAATAATGTGGCCTGTGTTTTTTTCATGGATATATAAAACAGAAGCAAGAAAATTATTTTTAACCCTACTTTTATGTACTTTTATTTTTTCATTTAAGCTTAAACTAACAATTAAATTATTTAGAAAAATAAAAGTTGAATCTTTCTAACAACATTTAACAATTCATCTAGTTCATGGGTGAGAAATCTCTGGCTGTAGATCATGTTCGGCCCTCAAAAGCTCCCAATCACAAACATATATAAATGGGCCTGTAAAAAACTTCTATTTAAATACCCAGAGAGCAGTACAAATATTGGTGCAAATATTGAATTAATATTTAAGTAAAATAAAATATTTATTTTCTTAACTACATCTTTTTTTCTCTCCAACCTTTATAATAATTCTACTTTATTCTATCAGGCATGCAATATTCTAACAAATTATTTATACTGAGTGGTCTATCTGACTATGAATTTAATCTATGACATGAAGAACATTTTGTTTGTATAATAATGTTCACAGACGAACATATAACTAGTAAAAATAAAACTAGAATTTTACTTCATTTTACTATTATTTTGCATTTATTTTAATCTTTTTTATTAAATAGATTCACAAAGTAAGATAAAAAAAAATTAGCAAAGAAAATCGCACATTTGACAAGAAATGGATCAATATATATATATTATAGAAATAAATAATAAATCAATGTGCATATATCTAGAAAGTATTTCAGTTAATAAACAACACATTATTAAGAGTCTATTTATGAAACATTTTGACTACAATAAAATAATTGGGGAAGGAAAAAATATTAAAATAGAAAACTTGAAAAGGTGCTTAAAAAGTATAAACAGGTCAGATAAATTCCGAGTGATCATGTTATTGCAACAACAAAAAAACAATAACAGAAAATTCGTCAACATTTTTTGGAGGGAAGTTTATAAAAGACTACATTCTAGCTGCTGTAGAATTAACCTATCCAGAGCATATGAAGAAATTTAATAATATATGTCAGGAAGATAGGTTCAAGGGAAATTAAAAAAATTGTAATTAAATGTGGAACAGTCATTAAGAATAATGATGTTAATTTATTTTTAATTTACAAAAATAATCATGACTTCCACTTAAAAGGGGAAAGCTGAAATTAACCTGTTGCCCAGCATTAATGATTAGAGATAAATGAATTAAATATTTGATCAAATGTAGTAGGATAATTTTTAATAAGATAATTTTGCATAGCCTGTGAAACATATTATAAATATGCAAATGGCCCTTGGAAAAAAAATCTCCACTCTTGATCTAAATGATGGAAATAATTCAAGTGTTAATGTCATCACCTCAAACCTTCTGATAATCATTAGTGTATTATAACTAAACAAGCAAACCCATTTGCAATTATATATGCCCACTAAAAATAATAACTTTTTACAAAACCAATTACTATCAACACACTGCCACACATAGAAGAGTGTGAATAAATATTCCAAAGGTGGAGTAAATAACATCAACAATCCAAGAGATTCAAAAATTATATGTATGAAAAATCTACCCATTATCAACTTAAAGATCTAGCTATTTGAAATAATGATTCACAAGTGAGTGTTATGTTATTCAACAGTATTTTTATCTAAAAATTCCAAGATCCATTTTAAGCAATTTAGTTGTATTAGTTAGATGGCAACCACATTATACAAGTTAGATATTATTAAACATAATAATTACTATAATAGTAATTGCTTGCTTTTTAATAAAGTCATTATTGCTATAATTATTAAGTATAATTAAATGATTCCAGATTGCAAAAATGTCATGAATGTCTCCTGAAAAAAATAAAGAAATTTTAGTTCATTGAACAATTAGATAGGCAGAAGTACAGATTCCTTTTTATGACCAAATGTGAATAAAGAGTAAAATGATATTATTTCAGAGTATTATTTTTCTATGCCACTCAAGAATTGTCAGAAGTAATGCTGAATTATTGCTAATTGTTTTATGGTCAATTAGATAATAAGAGCTAATTAATTGGCTCATCTACATTTACTGATAACATGACATTATATCATAATTTTTAGAGAATGAACAACCTGTTTAAAGAGTTTAAAACTTATACTTTAGTTTGGGTTTTTAATGCTGCTAAATAGCTAAAATAAGATTTCTGACATAACATCAAGATAATATAATAATATGATCAAGTCATTGTTATACTTACTCTTCAATGTTTAGTTTGTCACTATTTGCCATCACTTAATCATATTTTATATAAATCTCTAGCATAAAGTATAAAGAGCTCAGTTGTCAGTGCTTCTTTATTTAAAAAATCTGTATAGAGTAATGCAGTGGTAAAGCATGGAATTGTGAAACATAAGATCCTCAAATTGATTCCAGTTCTGACCCTTTCAGTACTTAATTTTTTTGTGAATTCCCAAGGAATAAAGCCATTTGATTATTTATTACTTGTTCAAGTCTATTAAGATATGTTGCATCTACTACAATGTCAAGATGAATATCCTCAAAATATGGGTGTAAATGTTAAATTTGATAATTTAATTATTGGCCTAACCTGTTGATTATGAAAACATATGCTGATAAACATCACATGATTATTATTTCTTATGTTTGCTCTTAACTGTTATTAAAACAGGCAAAATTCTCTATATGTATTGCCACTCAGTGCAAGCCAGTGTAATCAATGGATTCCAGAAGGCTTGTGCATAAAATCCCCATGCCAGAAACTAGTCTGGGGATATTGATTGAGTAGGCACTAGATGGGTATTTTATGCACAAGCCTTTTTGGCATCCATTGATTACTCTGGCTTGCACTGAGTGGCAATACATATAGAGAGTTTTGCCTGTTTTAAAAACATATGCTGGTTGCATAATTTGAAGATTCAATCCTGGGTGAGATAAAATGCAATACTCATCGAAAAGATTGTTGTATCTTGTTTGAAGAATTCTTCTAGAATTATTTAAATAATTTTAGGTCTGCTTTGTGCAGTTTAACAGCTTTAGGCTGGCAGATTCAAAAACTAAAGATTTCTGGATTGATTTCCAGCTGAAAGAAATAAAAATGTCTCAATTTAAACATTTGTCCTGAATTTTCCGTTTGGGAGATTAGGTTTACTACCTCCAGAGCAACTATGCAAAAGCTGCTGATTATTAAATTTAGCCATCACATGGTGTTTCATCCCCAACTACATATGTATATACAATTATTGTTAAATTCTTATTCGTTTTCAATTAAAAATGAAATTGCATAATTAAAGGTAAAAATTGATTAATGACTTTTAATGTTTTTTTTTATAAATCATAAGAATTTCTGCAAATTTTAAATAAATTAAAATTTACTTTTTAAATTAATTACTACGCTGACTTTCTCAGTTACATAATTATCTTAACTTTCGCATGAAATAATTCTAAAATTAGTTCTAACTGATCCAGTTTTGATATTAAACGTTTTTATAACTTGCTCGTCAGCTATTAAAATATAATTTACATTTATCAAGATATCTCATGTCAGCTGGTTAAATCTTATAATCTTTGCTATCTTAAAATAGAAAAAAAATTATGATATGCATTAACATTAATTTTTTTGAGTAGATAAAGAAATAAAAAAAATGATTTTTTTTTTTTTTTAAAAGGGAGATTATAATTAAATTTTGGAAGATTTTTTTCCCTTTCAAACAACAACTTATTCCAGGTCAAAGACAATGCCGCAAATCTTTTGTGAAAAATTCCATTAGCAATTTGCTGGAAACTCATCGATAGAAACAATCTTTCATCGAAATATTGATCATTCAATGTCTACAATTTAGAAATGATTTTTTTACATAGCACCAGGTTCGACAAAGAAAACTTTTTTAAAAAAAATATTTCTAAGCGCTAAATTCTGAAATAAAAATTGATTTTAGATTTTACGATTTTTTAATTACCTTACTTTAAAATCTTTTTTTTTTTTAATATGAAAAAAAAAAAAAACCTTTTGATTTAACTTATAGTTTGCAAAAATAAATTTATTTATAAAAATAGAATTATACCAAAGTTTACTGCTATAAAATAATGACCATGTACATAATATTCAACAGTCATTATAGGAATGTGAAAAAAAAAAAAAATTTTTTTTATTATATTAAAAGTTGCATATCAAGGCAAAAAAAAAAAAGATAGTCAACTTCCAATTGTATCTAAAATCTTATTTTATTATATGGAAGTAAGTATATTCTATATTATTTAAAAATATGGTAAAGAAATAATGGGTATATACCTGTGATGTGCATTTTAGGCTAAAATTAAGTATTGAACTAGAAATATCTGTTTAAAGTACTTACAGTAAATTAATTCAAAATTAAATAATTTGTAATATATATTGTACCCTCACTTCTCAATATATAATATAATTTAAAATAAGACTAGCTCAATTAAATCATTATGCTCAGCTAAAATATGTACAACTATCTTTAATATATTTTTATAATATTATAACTTATCAGATTTATTACAAACTTATCAAAAATTAATATAGATCAATATTATGTACTACTTAAATAAATACTTACTAAAATCATGAGACTGTGAAGTGAAGTTACAATTGGTAATTGGACTTACATTGAGTCAATGTCTTTCCAAGACACTGTCTCAATGGCATAAGAATACTATTACTTCTAATTATCTCATTACTAACTCTACAGCACTCTTATGACTTTTATAAATGAACTATCTTTAATAATAATAGATAAATAAATCTCAATCTTTTGTTAAGGAAATATAATTAAAATGATCTCAGGTTCTTCTAATTATCTTAAAGTAATAATAATTCATGTAGATAGGAATGATAAGGGATTTAATATCAAACCTAAATACACCTAACTTATTCTAATAACAATAACTAACAATAATAATCTTTAGTGTATAGCTTAATCTTATCTATTTGATTATACCATTAATCACTAAGAAAATAAGTAAATCATATACATGTCTTCATTTCCATATAGTATCTTAATTTTAAAATATACCAAAATCTTATAATTTAACAATCTGTGGCAATAAATAATATTATACTCTTATATTGTGCATTATAATTACTTTGTGACCATTGTAATATTATATGTTAATGTCAATCAATTTCTATAAATTATATTAAGAAAATATTGTGTTTCTTTCTCAAATAATAAAATAATAAATTCATATTGTGCAAATATTATGTTTATTCAAATTATCTGTTGTCAAATGCTGTGGTGTAAAATAATGAATTCGACACACTTTTTAAAACAACTTAACAAATTTATTTACATCAACTTTAACAAATAACTTATTTACAATATTTACATTTACAAATGGAACTAAAGAAAAAATAAAAAAAATAAAATAAGAAAATAATAATACAAGATTTTTACACTGTTACTATTTCCATAATCATAAGTAGATAATTTATTCATTTATTAAATGTTCTATCAATAACATTTAATTAAGTTTATACTTATTTTAATAAACATCATTTGTCATCAATTAATACAAGAAAAGGTTTATGTATATATCATTCTGTAGCATATATGTAAATAAACAAACTTTAATAAGTAAAATGCTATTTCACTTAAGTCTTACTGCTATTTATATTATAATGTACTAGTATGTATTACATTTACTATCAGTATTATTCAAAGATCAATTAATGTATAAACTGATATAACTTTGTAATATAATAACAATTATTGTTTATAACTATTTATTTCATTCCAATATAATGTCATACTACATGTCTTATCAAAATATGCAATACGTATATGTTCTTCTAAAATAATATTTTAAATTATTCAACAATTTCAAATTTTTATAAAGTATTATATTAAATAAAATTCTATGATTCTTTTCTATTTAAATCATTACTTTTCTTTACTTATTATTCTTATTCCTTCCTAAAAACTTCTATCTACAAAAGTCATTTTAACCTTATTTAATTTCAGAAAAACAAATGACCAATTTTAAAACAAAAAATAATAACGATCCAAACTCTCTTATACCTCTCCTCTATATACAATAAGCCTTCAATCAAAATATAAATTTCTATGTAAAATTAACTTAACTTATCTAATAAAATATAAAAATAAAATATAGATTTTATATACCTCTTACTAACTTGAAAAGAAAAATAAATAACTTACACTAATAATAAATTCAATTCCTAATATTGTAACAGAAACATTAAAATTTATTCACGAAAGAATCATATAATTATTTCTAGGTTCTCATATTATGTTGTACTAAATTTACATCATCAATTTAAAGTATGCATATTAAAATAAAACTGCTATTATTAATCTTATGCGTGTGTATATTATTTAAATATTAATACATTCATTCAACAATCAAATAACATTTGGTTGATCTAAAGAAAACATAGCAAATACATCAAATTATTATTACATAATTTTTACCATAAATGATACTTCAATGTACAGTCCGTCACACGATGTCCTCCAAGATTTCAGTTTTACAAAATAATTTCACATTTACACTCAACAATTATTCTTTAAAATATTACGTGTTGTATAATTATAAAATAAACTTTATGCAATAAAATGTTATATTAATATTTAGCTTTTTAAAAAAAAATGTAAATGTACCTTTCCTATCTTTAATAAATCAATAATTAATTAAATATTTATGTTAGTTAATAAATAAAACATATTACATAAAATCCAACGGTGTCTTCTTCCAGCTATAATTGTTCTTTTTCCTAGGCACAAATTTTCACCAAACATTACTTCCTTTTCTGGTACATCACGTGTTTTTAAAAAGTTTTTATGGAATAAATGAAAACATTCTTTTTTTAAAAAAAATAAAAATAAGAGTCAGTTCCACCATAAGAATAAAATAACAATTAAAATAGTTTATGGAATCCGAATTCACTTCTTTTAAAGGAAAAATATTATTATTTAAAAGTTATTAATTTTAGTATTAGTCAATAGTTTATAAAGTTCTTATTTAATTATTTTTTAATTGATTTGGATATCCACGTATATTTGATTTGCGCATTCCTTAACAGATATTTAGGTAAGATTACTTTTAGAGTCTTCTGTACGACCAGCGTTCAGACTTTAATAATATAATATTTTTTTTATATAGGTATTTCTTTACCCATTAAATTTCCAATTTATTTGCCTTTTTAAAACTATCATAATTTAGTCCTTTAAACCATAAAGACTTAACAAGGCAAGTATTTATGTAATCATTATTATTTACCATCTTTACTAAGTTATATACTTAGATTTATAATTTATAAATACTTTCTTCATAAAGAAGTATTTCTCATTCTTTTAAATATCTGTTTTATAAAAATTAATTACCATCAGCTTTTAAAATTATATAAGGTCCAACATATTATTTTTATGCATCTAGTAGCTCTCCTAGTTAATCCAGCGTTTGTTAAATTTTTAGTATAAAGTCTCCAATACATTTTATCCTTATACGATGTTTCCATGACTATTTGATAGTAAATTGAGCTTTGATCGAGACGATAGGAAATTATAATTAAAATTAGCCCTGCATATTTGTCGGTAAACTTTTATAAATTATTTAAAAAAAAAAACTACTCTCTTATAATTTTAAAACAATTTTGAGAGCATCTATAATTACTTAGCTATTTCTAATAGCACACTTTACTTTTAGAATTTCAATCACTATCCCCCTCCGAACAATTGAACCTTGGTTTTATACCCGAAGAAACTCCTCACTTGATTGGTGAATTAAACAATCAACTTGCTAGCTTATTTACATATTTTACCAACAAGACAGAATTAAAAATAAATAATGACTTATCTAATATTTATTATTTATCACATTATTAAATTCTTAAATTAATCTTTATCGTTTATTTAAATCCATTAAACATTTTTTTAAAATATACTTTCTTACTTTATTTCACTTTTAACTTTTATAAGATTATTTTTATAAATAAACTAAGTCTATTTTTATTCGTTATGTTTTAAAGCAGTATTTTAAAAATCAGATTTAATGTTTCACATTAATTATTTTTATTTTTATCTCATGATAGCCAAAATAATATTTATAAATTTTATAACAGAATTTTTAAAATAGTTTTGCAACTCTACTAAAAAACTCCCAAGCATGTGTATATGTGTCTAACTAACATCTGTTTTACAACACTACTACAAACGCTTGTAATAATCTAAAAATAAACTAACAATTCATTTTTTAAAAATAAATATTTTTAAAATAAATAATATCTTATAACAATTTTTAAAATAATAATTCGATATTATTAAAATCAAATATTAATCTTCTATCATGTACTACTAATAATTAAAATATTTATATTCATTTATTAAATATTAATTTTTATCAACAATAAATATATGCATTTAATTTTAACTTGTCTTTTTAAAACCTTTAGCTTTAAACATTTATTTATTAAATTTATTAATGCAGTATTGGTCATGGCCAGTTTTTCCAACCATATACTATTATCATTCCCATTGAAACGTCTCTCTCAAACATCAGCACAATTTTCACATATCAAACACTCATGAATTACTTTAATTACACTTTTTTAAAAGATTATCATAAATAAATTAACATCATATAGCTAAATATATCTTAAATTTAAATTTTTTTAAATAGATTAATACAACAATTTATGGAGACCCATACAAAAGGACACAATATATATATATATATTTAAAATTATTTTATACTGATTTATTAATAAAGCACAAATATAGAAAAAAATATAAATATATAAATGCAAAATTTGTTTAAACTTTTAATTTTTTTAAATATTTTTCAATGAAACCTCATTAGAATTCAACTGATAATTAATTATAGATGATTATTAAGATTCAAAGTCTTAAATAATTTTTCTAAATTATTTAAGCCAATAATAATTCTGAATAAATTTAGAGCCATTACCAGTCATATGTATTACACATGTTAACAAGTGAGCTTTCACTTGTTTAATAAGAAATTAAGCACTCAAGGCACATGTACTAAGGTTTTAGCCATATATAAGTATTACATGCTGACATTGCGCTTAATAAAAAATAATATTTAATAAGAAATTGCAATTCAAATAATTCTTCTTACACTTTTTTCAGCAAAAACTTTTTATTATGATTATTACAATTTCAACTGTACCTTTTAATCTTCATCAGATCTACAAAATTCAAATACATCTAACAATATAACCATTACATAATACATTTCATATTTTATACATATTTATCAATTCTCAAAATTATTAATTTTCTATTAACTTCTTAAAAATTGTCAATGCATATATCTCTTATATACAATTACTTTTCTAATTTTTAATTATTAATTATTCTTTCTCATCTTCCTATTATTCAAATATCCATAATATTTTATACAGTTTATCTTTTATACATATAATATTTACATCATACACTAACCTTACCTTTTTTACTACCCTAATTTTATTACCCTTATCACTATTAATATATCATTCTGTATTCTTCTTATTTTTATGTATTGTTACTTAACACAATTTTATCTTTTTTTTACCATATTATTATCTCAATTATTACACATTTTACCTTATTTTCTTTTTCTATTTCTCTCTATTCTCCATTTTCTACTAGTAATTTTAACTTCCTTTTAACCTCCTTTTCATATTCTCTATCACATAGCCCCCCCTCTCTCTCTCTCTCTCTCTATTATCTATTTTTATAAGTACTTTTATATATTATCCTTAACTATTTTTACCCCTATCCCTAATTTCTTCCTTTTTTCTTGTATCACTGTTCTTACTCTTCCATTCCTATTAAGATTATGTTAATATATGAAAGTAGTTATAAAAATAGGCAATAGAAAGAGCTATGGGATAGGGAACATGAAAGGGAGATTAAAAGGAAGTTAAAATTATTAGTAGATAATAATAAGGTAAAAAATGTGTTAAGTAAGAATAGATGAAATTAAAAGATAAGAAAAATAAAGATAGATATATTAAAAGTGATAAGGGTCATAAAATTAGGGTAGTAAAAAAGGTAAGGTTAGTGTATGATGTAAATATTATATGTAAAAAAGATAATATGTATAAAATAAAATATATGAATATTAGAATAATAGGAAGTTTTGGAAAGAGTAAATAATAATGAAAAATTAGAAAAGTAATTGTATATAAGAAATATAATAGGTATTAAAGATTTTTAAGAAGTTAATAGAAAATTAATAATTTTGAGAATTTATAAATTTGTATAAAATATGAAATGTATTATGTAATGGTTGTATTGTTATATGTATTTGAATTTTGTAGATCTAATGAAGACTGCAAAGTACAGTCAAAACTGTTATAATAATAATAAAAAGTTTTTGCTGAATCAAGTGTAAGAAGAATTATTTGAATTGCAATATTGTATATGAAATAGCAGAAATAAAGGAAAGGAAGAAGAAAAGTGTTTAGAAGGATTATATATAGATTTAATAAGAAATTGTTTGTTTTATATATTTAAAACAATTTAATATAGTTAAAAAGTAGATTTATGTAATACATTAAACCTACATAAACAAATATACCTAAAAATATATATATCAGAAATAAAATATTGATAAAACGAGCAGCTTTTTACTCTGGGGCCATTTATAGTGAGCTTAATAACAAAGCTGTTCTTGTTGTACCTATATTGTGTAAAGTAAAGAATTGGGTGATTTGGTTTTATTGTAAATAAAAGCTTACATAAATAACAAATATTTTAGCAAAATCATAAAAACAAAGTTATTGAATAATAGTTGCAAACTAAAATATTAAAAATAAAATATACTTTAAATAGTTCATTGTATGGTAAAGGTCTCTCCAAGAGTTTTTTGTGGTTAGTGATCAAGATTAGTTTAAAGTATATAAACTAATGGTTTTAATGTACACATCATAATGCCAACTTGCAAATTTTAGACAATGCTTAAAACAATTATAAGTTCTAATTAGATTTATAACAATAAAATATTTTATGAACTCTTGATATCAGTACTACATGGAAGATTGATTATTTATGTGGACTATAAAATCATGTGTATTATTAGATAGTTCCTAAATATCATACATACTTTAGCTAATGCTAAAATAAATATGAAATCATTAAAGGCAATATAATATTTGTTTAATATCTAGATGTATGTATTTTTGAGTAAGAATAAATAAAAAATACATTATACAAAATGTACAGACACAACTTCATTTATCACAGAATTTCATGTTAATTGTTTGGAAAATAGCTTATAGCTACAAATTGTATAACAAGACTGGGCTAGTCCTTAATAATAAGAACTATATATACTAATTTTCATATATTTTTGAAAGTTGAAGAACCACAAGCACATCAAATTCTTTTTACTAATCAAATATGGTAATAAAATTCATATTAATAATCTTTTTAGCTGGTACTATTTAAAACCAAAAAATGTAAAAGTTCAAAATCTCTTTTTCATTTACCTTTAAAACATTTACAAAGTAAAATGTTCTAATATTGATGCACACTATACTATTATAAATTATTAATACAAAAGTTTAGGAAAAATTGTCAATGAAAACCAATATTGTCTGGAGCAACACAGAATCATGTTGACAGCTGCAGGTAGTTTTCTCATCATTGTTGAAAGATCATTTTGCATTAAAACATGTCTATCTTTGATATGGTTGTCCAAAATGTAATCAAATTTATTTAATTAATACCTATAGATGAAAATTGGATATGCACTTGAACTGTGAATTGAAAAAATTTTTAAATTACAATAAGCAGCAAGAAAAATAAATAAAAGAATTTCTGATTACATTAGATGTAAACTTTAAATTGAAGCACAAATAATCAGGTTGAAAATGTTTTTTGTTATATTTTGAGATGATATAATTTATTACAAATGTGTTCAATGCTCATTTAATGGGGAAAGATGAAATGGACAACCAATAGTGAGATGAAAAGATTTCATCATTGCAATAATGTGTATATCAACTTGAAGGCAGGAAAACAGATCTTGTTTCGTACAAACACGTATGTAAAATAGCTTTTAAATAGCCATTACAGGGCAAAAAAAAAAACCCGCCAAGTAATGAGGATTTATGTTTTTTCTATCTTGTTATATATTCTACTTATCCATTTGCCAATCAAGAATTGGTAGTTCTAGCTGACTATATGTTATTAGTAATGTTATCATAAAACTAATAGTCTTTTTAAATCACATTTACTTATATATATATAACATAATATCAAAGTGAAATATTAAGATATTTTTAAACTGTCTTGCGAGCTATTTGTTCAAAGAAAGTGCATTCCCTACTGAGTTATGAAAGCTTTGTTATCAGTAACTTCAAAGTAATGGCTCTTTCTTTAATAATAAAAATTCAAACATTATGTAGTTGAAAGTTGCTGTTTGATAAATTCTATTGCCACTGAATTGCGTTCTAATTATTTCATCATGGTTACTGGCTGTATGTCTATATCATTTTATTTTGAAATTCTGATTAGATCTGTCAAACCATGGAACGTACTTAAAAAAAAAAAAAATCTAATAAAAGATTTATCAAAGTTAGACTATTAATAGAATGTATTGAATTACTTAACAAATATTAATTATACTTATTAACTGAATTTATATATAGTCACTTAGTTTAATAATAAGTAAATATATTGAATAAACTTTATAAAATTATTAATTTTCCTTTTTTTATTCTATTTAAAGAAAAACGATAAAATCAATTTTATAAAAATTTTGTTTTGCATAAAATTATTATAATGAATGGGAAAAGAATCAGAGAAAATAATAATTTTCATTTAGCAGTTACTTCGACTTATTTTGGATTATACGAGTGACATTCATTTTTTCTATTACTAAATTTTCTAGCATATGAGAATATTGCTTTCTCCCATGCAGCGTGAAATGTTTAACTCCTGACACAAAGCGATCAATTGCCGCCAACAACATTTTACATTATTAGATGCTCTGTAAAATATTAGTAATAAGATGTTTAAAAATAAAAAAAGCAAATATAAGAAAACAACACATTAGCACATTAACACAGTAAAAAGACACAATCTTTTTATGGATGATTGTTGGAGAAGGAAAGGTGAAATTCAATATAGAATATGAGCCACAGACATAACAATTAATATCAGTTAGAATAAAAGAATAAAATGTTATGACATGCCTTTGTACATTTAATATTATATTTAAAGAAACTACTAGTGTGTGTTTAAGAATTTAAAAATAAACCTCAAAAATGTATGTAAAGAAATATGCTGAAAATAAAAAAGATTAAAATATGCTGATATTTTTATAAAGCTATCAATAATTCCAGCTTGCATTAAAATCCATTTTATTATTAATATTACTGTAAAAATAAAATAAATAATGAGCAATTCTTGAATAAAAATTAAAATGTATCTAATTTGAGCTGGAAAGATGAGATCAAAAGTTTAAGAGATTATGGAAAATGAACATTTTCGCTAAAAGTTGTAACGGTGAATGAAGTTTGTATTCCTACATAAATTGCCATTGATGTTTCATGCAGTCGTAAAATATGAAAGTTCCTGGGCTGAAGCTCAACCTACCATATCTAATGCTTGAATGTTGACAGAATGTTTTGAGTGATTAACCATTTGTTTATGTGATAATGATTTATTAAAAAGATTCAATCAGTACACTTATGAGCAGCATAATTAAGAAACGTTATTGTTTGCTTAACATATAGTTCCCACCAATCGTTTTAAAATAATGTTTTCTTAAGCATGCAATTCTCAAGTAAAACAATAAATGTTCTATTCATTTATCATATAAATTGATCTTTTTTATAAAAAAATTTTTATCAACAATTTTGCAAATAATTCCCCCCCCCCCAATATTCTATGATTTTATAGAATAACTTTTATTTTAATTAATTATTGCTGAACTCTGTAATATTATTAACCTATAATTATTTTATTACATTCACATTATTGTAATAAATAGTGATTTCTCTCTTTTGTGATTATATTCTTATAATAGTTTATTATCATTTGTCATCTAAATTAGCATAGACCCAATCATCATAAGTCTTTATGTCATCGTTCATGTCCTGCATTTACTGCGACAATGGGATTGATGTTTGTGCTTCATATTTTCATCTTTTAATTGTCAAAACCAATGGTTTTTTCCTCTTTTCTGGATAATTGCAATATTCAAATAAATGTTTTGGGCATTCATATAGAAAAGGTAGCCTTTATAATTTAAACTTAATGCTTAGCAGGCTTTCGATATGTAAAATATCATATTTATAGCATTACTTCTTCTTTAATGTTACATATTAAAAGCATGCTAAACATTACTAAAAGCTAAGTTTAATTTATAAAGGCTGCCTTTTCTGCATGAATGCCCAAAACATTTATTTGATTATTCCTTTAATTATATACACAACATTTCTGTGACCATTTTTTTTTTTTTTTCATTATTGTTTTCTGCATAAAAGCCCTCAGCATTAGAAAGCAATAATGAGAACATATTTAGCAGATTATGATTCTTTAGTTGTGATCTTGTATGAGACAATGATAAAATTATTTTTTGGTTTTCTCTTTGCCATCCCATCCCCTTCTCCAAATTACAACAGCAAAACATATTTAATGTCTTTAATAATTGTTTCTCTCCATTTATATATTTATTGAATTCAAATTTATTTTTATATAAAACAGTTGAAATTGTTTTTACTTTGAAAATCAGTAAAACATACATCCCCTCTCTCTTTGTCAAGCAATCAACATCCCCCCTCTCTACATATATATAACATCACATCAAACTAACATTTATATTTATCTAGTACTGCTAAATTACATAGTCTAAATTGCAAGCAATTAAACAATTTGGAGTTGTAATTTAGGCAGAACTTCTGGATGAATATAAGTATAATGATGTTATGATATTTGTTATTTGATTCTAATATAATACTATGCATATTTGTATATATATATATTAAATATTGTCTAACGCTATACTAGTAATAATAAATAAAATAAAAATTCATACACCATTACAATACTAGCCAAAAAAACTAATCTTTACTAAAATTCTTCCACAATCATAAAAAGGTCTATTTATTAATAGATATAACCATGGTTGAATTTTAGTAGTTTAGTTTTTTTAACTAGTATTGTAATTGTATATGAATTTTATTTTATATATATATGTATGTCTGTGGGCAATATTTTTAAAGATGAAGATCAGAATTATTCATGTTGTGAAATTTACTGTGATATTTTATGCATATAAAAATAGATTCTGAAAAATGATGAAAAGGTTATTGATGTTTTTGAGCTGTGATGCTGCTTTAATTTTAATAAGATAGAATCTTTGTTCAAATATAAATTCACTGAGAAGATATTTAAAGTAGTGAGTTGAATTCTTGTATTATTTATTATTCAAAAAATGATAAAATATCCCCCCTTTTCTATCAGTTAAAAATATTATCATATAAAAGAATGTAATTCATTTATTGTATGGATCACTTTTCAATGTTCATATTTTACTTTCAACACATCAAAAAAAGTTTCATGATCATCAAATTACTTTATATTCTTTATAGCTTTAATTCATCAAACATTTTTATGCCTTATATTTATCTTTGAATTTTTGCCTGTAAATTCCTACATTACTTTTGAAGCATCACTTTTATTTTATTACTCAGTCAAATGAATGATATCATATGTTTCTAATAAGTGAATAAAAATTGTTATTGAACCAGACAAAACTCCTATTTTTTTTTTATTAAATGTAAAAATAGAATTTTATATTCTAAATACCCTTCTGTAAAGAAATTCCTATGATTCAGTAATATGATAAGCTAAAAAAATATTGAAATTTAACTTAAATAATAGTTATATCTAAAAAATAAGCAGCTACTTTCTTCACATGATCATTACTTCTTTTAAGCCAATAAACATCACATGATCACCATTTCATTTTTCATCTACTTTCTTACTAATGTGTTTGTGATAGAACTTATTTTTAATCTAGTTATTATATTTAGTTTATAATATAAGATTTGTAATAACCCTAATTCCCAGTTGTGACATAATCTATAAAAATCATTGTTTTGATAAGGGTATATTCAATTGATTTTTCTATGTATACACAAATTTTTCATAACAATTAATTTATGTGTTATTCAAAAGTTTGATAACAGTAGACTATTCAAGTTTATAGAGTATATTGTTATTTAACTGTCATTTTGATGCAAGAAAATGTCTAAGAACAAAATTTAAAAAATAATATTATCTAACAAAGAGAAAAAGCTTTATTTAACTAAATTTAATATGGTATTGGAGTTTCATTTATAAAATAAGCACAGGTACCATTGCATCAATTAATTTTATATGATTGACCTTCCACTGATATTTAAAAAATTTTGAGAATAAGAGATATCAATCAAACTTTACAATAAAACAAAAACTATGAATTTCCTTCAAAAAATTACATGATTTAATTTATTCAATGAAACTTTCTGAGTTGGCTGATTAAATCATTTTTTCTGACAACATATATCAATTGTAAATTATTTTGTAATAAGTTATGAAACATTAGAAGTTATTTATAAATAAATATAGCCATTCTAATTTTTAAAAAAAGGAGAAGAAAGAGAAGAAAATAATAATAGAAAAAAAACCCAAAGAAGTTAATCATTAGAGTTTCAGAATAGTATACAAACTATTTAGTGAATGTAAATAAATTATACTCTTCTTTTATTATGGTGATATTTTGTCAGACATAATTTAATATATATTTTTTCTAATTTAGACTATAACTAATTCAGTAACATGTTGAAATTCATTGCTATCATATGTTTTAGATCTTGGTTTTATTTCAGTAAAAATAAAAAATAAATTTTAAGATTTCTACAAGTTTTTTAATAATACATGTATTTTTTAACATAAGATTTTCAATTTAAGAATTAATTTTAAGTAACCCACATTAAATATTATATATTAATTTAAAGTAGAAATATATAATTAATAATTCTATAAAAAAACTGTTTATTTATATCCCTAAGCAGATTTTTAAAATTATTATCCGGAATTCTTCAATTTTTTCTTTGACAAAAATAAAAAATATAGATTATTGAAAATAATAAGATATTAAAAAAATGCATAATAATTATTACATATTTATGTTTTAAAATTAAAAATACAGTTATATCAAACAATTCTTTAAATAAATTGAAAAAAATCATGACCAGGAAATATCTTCTTCCTCAAAGATAGATTTTAGATATTTTTACCAAGCATCTTCTATATCCTACTTTATTATCTTCTATATTTATAAAACTAATATAATTTTTTTTGTAAGATATATATTTAATTTAAATAATTTTTTTAATTTAATTTTTTTTTGCATTTTTTCCCAAATTCACATTGGCTATGCTTTTATAAAAGGTCACATTCCAAACTAAAAATTTAACTAACCACTTTTGAAATCTTATTTTGCTGCCATTATGGATTCAGTTTTCATATGTGTGTGATGTTTATTTACATAATTAAAACAGGCAAAACTCTTCATACAGTATAGCCACTCAGTGCAAGCCATAGTAATCAATGGATGCCAGAAGGCTTGTGCATAAAATCCCCATCTAGTGCCTACTCATCCAATATCCCCAGACTAGTTTATGGGCTTGTGGTCTTCAAGACTCCTCACTGATGAAGGCCACAATCCAGAAACTAGTCTGGAGATATTGGATGAGTAGGCACTAGATGGGAATTTTATGCACAAGCCTTCTGGCATCTATTGATTACTCTGGCTTGCACTGAGTGGCAATACTGTACGGAGAGTTTTGTCTGTTTTAATAACATACTATAAGCAAGCATAAAAAATGGTGATCATATGATGTTTATTGGTTATTTACATAATCTTCTTTTCTTTCTATATGTTTTTGAAGTTAGTTTCTCAGCACCTTTAATTATCATCTGTTTATATCTTAAGGAAGCTTTCATGTTTACACCTGTAGATTCTTGAATATCAAATTTTAAGGCATCACTCTTTCATGTTTGTTTGTATTTAGTATAATATATAAAAAAATACGAGTTCCAATCTTCAAAATATCACTCACACCAGTAATTTTTTCTTTTTTCTTTTTGCATTTTTCATGATATTTTTTTAACACTACACATACTTCAATAATTATTTCTTTTTAAACTTTTTTAGTAAAATGTTAGTTTCAATTTTATGAGATTTTGAAGCAATCTCAGCAAGCTATTTTAATTATTTTAATAGTAAATATATGACTCAAAGATATTATTTAAGATTTTATTCTTTCTAATAAACATTTATTTTAATGTTTTGTTTTCTGCTTTAGTTGCTGTTGTCTGTTATGATTTTTATTATCATAAATCTTTTGATTTTATTCGTCATGATTTTTTTTTTCCCACCGACCTTCTAATCTTCATCAGCTCATTTAACATCGCCCTGAAGATGTTTTATGATTACTTTTAAGTTGTTCTTTTGTTTCTTATAACTCTTTATCTTCACCAGTTTTAATATTTCTTGTGTAATGTAATATTTTATATCTTTTTTTTCTAGCATAATTTTAATAAAAGCTTCCTTCACAGCCTTATTAAGATTTTGAATAATTTCTAATTATATTTGTAAGTGCTAACTAGAAGTTTTTCATTATTCCTGTTTCTGTAGACATATTAAGTATGCTCAGATTGGTTCAAAATTTAAAAAGTAGCCTATCATTTTCTGCTCAGATTTCTATTTTGATAAGTATACAAAATTAACAAAGTGTATGACACACTTGAATGTGAAGCTATCAAGATACACAGAAATATTTTGATAAGTGCAAATCTTTTTTCTTATCATCAAATCACTTAGATTATTTTTCTGATGAATTGATTTTTATATCAAAAGCAATATTTCCTCTTCTTCATTAGCACAGTATTTTAAAAAATAGCAATTATAGAAAAGTAAATAAAATAACTCTTGAGCTGACTTCAGAACTATTCCATAATCTCTCTATATATACTATTTTTGGAATTTTTTTTATATTTAGAATTTTTATATATAAAAACATATTAATCTAATTAATATTGTTTTACTCACACTAATCCACAGATAAGTCAAAGTCACTGTATTCCTTTTTCAATCCACCAGACAAACGCAAAGAAAACATCAAATATAATATAAAAATTTCTATTACTTGAATCTACAATACTATTTGTAAACAATTTTTATTTTTTAATATGACTTTTGTTCTGGAGACATTCCATTACTGCAGGCATGAAAAACATTGTAATGCCGTTTGATACAATTTCATTTATTAATAATTATCTGGGGGAAAAAAAAACAAATAGGTAAAAAAAAACTAAATATGTGTTGTAATTAAATAATTCAAATGTTTATATATTTAATATTATGTATATTATACAAACATATTTCCATCTATTTTAAAACCTTTCTAAACATTTAGTGTACATTAAAGCATTATAATTCAACTGTGCATAATGCTAAACTGGAAATAATATTGTAAGACTATGTTATGATTATATCATTCTTTAAAAATCTGATTAGACTTGTCAAGCGTTGGTGGTCGAGTGGTCACAGCCGCCTTACAAACAGTTGTCCTGGTTTAGCGGGTTCGCTTCCCGGCCGATACTATGACACATGAAAAAAAAATCTGATTAGGGTTATGTTGTGATTTAAGGGCAAAGGATTTTATACACTACATTGGAATACTAACTATGAACTTACAGTCAGCTGATGAGTAGTATTGTAAGCCATGAAATAATTGTGCTTGAAGAACTGATTGATTGGTTGATTATTTTAGCATAATACTAATGACAGTTATTTAAAGTTTTTTTGAATACATATAATAATCATTATTTATTTGTTTGAAAAAGCAGTTTTTACATCTGGAATTAGATAGCTTTTTTCATGAATTATTAGCCCTTATTTTTTGATCAAACATTTATAGTTATTACTTTTCTCATGATCATCTAATATGTTTATATTTTCTAATGCTTTATTTAAAGATTATATTATTTGCTTTTCACTTACATTCAGTTGCTGCTTGAATAAAATCTGCATCACATCTAGAAGTCTTATCTTTACTATTATGATTAATATTTTGAATATATTAATGTTTTAAATCCTTGACATCAAAATGTCTACCTGTATAATAATAAGATTTATGTTCTTAATAACTATATATAATTAATCTTTAACCAAAGAATAATTTAGTTCATATTATTTCCAAGAATCTAACCATCCATTTATTCCCCCAAATTTAATCCCGCTTTTTAAAACTCATACTATTTCTTAAGCCATATTTTTATTTTCAAAGCTTGCTTTATTTTATTGAATTCATAAAAAAATATGATATAAATTTCTAAGATTTTGACCATTTTTATATAAAAAATAAAAAAAAACAACGAAAATTCTATACTATACCTTTCTTAAAATGAAAACATAAATACTTATATTTTATATATTAAAAACAGTAAATTTTTGATTAAGAAAAACTGTATATAGAAAAAGAAATATCTATTTTAAATAAAATTAATGGAAGAAAAATAATTAATAGGCTGTAAGTTTACCATTACAATTAAGAGTAATAGTTTTGATGATTGATAATTTTAATAAAGAAAAAATAGACATAGATGTTTTAAACTTAAAAAATGTATATTGAAAAAATAAGAGGGATGAAAGTAAATGTATTATTTTTAATATATAAAAAATAGGTATTTTATTTTTTTCTACAGTTTTAGTATAGATTTTTTTTGGGTTTCAGGTCTTAATTTTTATTTATTGTAGGTGTTTGAGAATGGCAGAATAAAAATAGTCAAAATTTAGTTTATTTATTTATTTATTATTATGAATTCAGTAAAATAAAATAAGCTTTAGAAAGAAAAGTATGGATTAAGAAGTATTATAAATTTTCTACTATAATATTACACAACTTCTGCTCAATTTGCATTATTTCTTTAGTAAGTTAGTAAGCTAGAGTACATGCCCTGAGTATATTCTGGAAGTATTCAAATAATTAAAAAATCCTAGATAATGTCAGCGTTTTTTTCATGCATACAATCTATTGTCAGTCTAGTTAATTATTTAATATTGATATCTTCAGTTTTTAGCAAAAATAAGGAATGAAAAAACAATAATTAAAGATTTCTTATAAACTGCTGATGATCTAGAAAGCTGAGAAGTCTTTGCCATCTGGAGTTATTTAATATGGCTCATTTACTAGGATGTCATATCATTTATTAATATAAGGTTTATATTTAAAACAGGCAAAACTCTCCATACAGTAGTGCCACTCAGTGCAAGCCAGAGCAATCAATATCAACAGTTTTGAGCAAGCATAAGAAATGGTGATCATGTAATGTTTAACGTTTATATTTCACAGTACAGATATATGTGAAAAATAAAATGATTCTACTCACAGAAAACTAAAACCAAAATGAAGTTGATTATGCAGCACAGAATTATGTTAACAGGTTTTTTGCAAAGTTTAGAAAACAAGATCCATAATAAGTTGGTGATGCAGAAACCCTTTAATATACAAGTATAATATCTTCAAAAAATGTATTGTAATCTCACTGAAATTTTAATATTTATAAAATTATAATAGGATTTTGGCTAAGAACTTTGTTTAAAAGTTTCAGATCAGCTTCAAATACATAATAAAGAAATATAGTTAGTAATTCAAGTGAAAATAGTTTTCAACCATGTAGATAAAGTTTAAAGAGATGTATAAATATTTTTCATCCATGAAACCATTTATAAATGTGTGTGTGTGCACTTATGGGTCTATATATATATAGACAGAAAGAGAGAGAGATTAATTAAATACTACATAAATATATAATCTATTAACAGTATTTATGCCCTCTATAGACATTTATAGATATGGTGTTTATTGAAAAATCAACTAACTTCTTGCAGGGCACATACTTCTACTTGATGTTATCAGCTGTTCAAGAGACCTGTTGGGAGCACAACAAACATAGCAACTATTCATTTTCTATTTAAACGAACTTACAATGATTAATTTAATGTTACGACTATTTTTGGCACGATTTCAACTGATTTACTAACAATCTAATGATATCAGGTTTAATTGATAGAAACATTTATTCTGCAAAAAGTTAATTGAATTTTCATAAAATATTGCTTTATATATAAAACTGAAACTTTTTACAGGGAGAAAATAAATAATATTTAGAGATTATATACATATATAAAACAAGCTTTGAATAACATCGTGTGCTAGTTCTAAGAAGGATTTTTTTTTTCTCAATCTGGGGGGAAATGTTTTTAATGAGATTCTGATTCAATGATAGAGAAAATTTCCCATAATATGATCAGCCAATAGTTTGATGAAGATTCACTCATTATTATTAAGGCTAATGGCAAACTAATCTGTTTCTATAGATTATAAAATACTAATTTTCAATAGTATTATCATATCATCATTTTCAATCATTGTTAATCCACTATGAAATAAAGATGCCACTGAGTTTAATCTAGTTTCTTTGATATCTCTAGCCTCTCTTCTTCACATCATACAATCAAACTTCCTTATTTTATTCATCCATCTCACATGATGTCTCTTTCTAGATTGTTTACAATTTTTTGGGATCCAGTTTCAGATTACTATTACCCATCTATTATGTCGACTCACACAAGTATATGGTCGAAAATAGTAATAAGACTTTTAAGGCTTTTTCATGTAATTCTGGATATTCAGTATTGATTTTAATTTAAAGTGAGTTATACTTGCCAAATTAAATATCTATTAATTTTTCCAGTTTACAATCAGATTATTTTCTTGTTCAACAAATGAATTTAAAATCCAAATATTGTCTTTCCATTTGTTTTTTCCCTGTGGATAATATTGATCAAATACACAACAAAGTCCTGTTAAATGTCCATAAACAGTATTTTTCAATTCGTTGATATTTATATCAATTTCATTTATCAATTCTGAAAATGAATGAAACTTATCATAATTTTTCCTTCTACTTGGTTAGACTATATAGTTTTAACTTTTTTCTTGAATATCTCAATTTTATTCCATACATCAAAAGTAGGACTGTTTCCTTTCAGGCTTAAATTTAGTTCATTTATTAATAAAAATATATCTGACAAATAAACCAGTTTAGCAATCTAATTGTTGTCATGGAAAATATTTCTCAATTCTGAATTTTTTGTTTTTAGAAATGTTTCAATTTCTTTTTTTAATTCATAAAGTTTGTTAACATTTTCTCTATTGACAACTGTCATACTTCTGCATGAAGTAGTATATTTTCATATCCAAATCCCATTTCATTGTATAAACTTTAAAATAGTCTTGAATTTATAATTTATTAATTTTATTGATAGAGTAAGAACATTAATTGGGTTAGGAGACAATCTTTTAGCAGCTAAATGCTCATGGTGTATAACACAATGAGTAAAAACCATTTTGTTATCTGCTACTTCTTTAATTTTTTTGCAACTCTATTTTTGCAACTCCTGAATATTTTCCAGGAGTTGCAAAAAACATTGCTTGCCACTTGATCAGTACTTAAGCTGACACAACTTTTCCAATTAAATGAATTCTTTTCACTGTAGTTACCAATCACTTTAAATATGCCCAAACTAGTTGTGTGATTAGGAAGTTCAACATAACAAAAAATATTCTTTTATATCATTGATTTTATAATCAATGTAATGAATATAACATAAAAGTATTACTTTATTGGTAACATCGACTGCTAACAATGATTTTCAATCCTATGACACCTGAAAAAAAAAACAAACAATGATTTTCTTGCTTTTTGAATTAATTGATCTTCAACATTAATTGCTAATTCACTAAATCTACATTGAGTAGTATTATTATAAAATTGCAAAGTTTTACTTTGTTTCTAGCAACCATATCTAAGATTTCAGAACACATATATATTAAACAGAGTTTAACTAAGCTTTTGGAAATAGAATACTGCCTTTTGCTTATAGCAATCCTTAAAACAATTAAATATAATGCTTTTACAAGAGACTTATTGATTAAAAGAAATTTTTAAAAAGATTTTTGTTTATTCAATTCAGAACTTTTATGTTAAAAAAAAATCGAGTGGCTTATTTTGTAGATTTGAATGTTTGGTCTGTAAATGACATATTAATTATGCTGGGTTTAAACATTCATTAGATAAAATTTCTCTGCAAATAATGCATTGAGATCTGGGCAAATTTTCTTCCGAGGTCAAGAAATGAAAACAGATTTTAAATAATCAGTCGTGAACTGACAAACAACTGTATATTTTCATTTTGCATGAGGTAAAACATTTTGTGAAAAAATAATATTTTTATGACTGTTCATAGTATTTATATTTAGTTTTTGAAACAAAAGTCTGCAGTAGTTTTTGATTGATCAAAAAAGTAAATATCAAGTACTTAATATACTTTAATTTATAATACACATTTATTATATAGTAATTTCTATCACTGCTATGGTAATGAAATTTTGATTGGATCTCTATGGCAAACTACATAGTACATATGATAAACAACTGTTAGATTATTTTGTACATATGCAAAGTCTGCCTCAATGCATGAAGTGCATATGCATAAAACAGTAAAGCAGTTTTTTTTACTATGAGATGACATAGTAGATAATAGAAACTCTTTTGTGTTTCTTGTAATATTTTGTTTTTTAGTTTATTCTTTTTTTATGAATTCTATGAATAAAATGATTAACTAACAAACAAAAAAATCTTGGACTGAATTAATGATAAATTTAATTAAGTTAGTCATTATTTAAAAGATTGTAAAAAATATGTAATAAGTATGAACAAATTTTTAACTGGGATCACTAAAATTTTTCTGCAGACCATCAAGTGAAAGACACTGACTTAGATAACTTAAATAATTTCCATTTACTTTTACTCACTTAGTTTCTCATTTTAATCCACAAAATACTTCTTATAAAATTTAGTGTAAAAATGTTTGAAGATATGGAATCATATTGTAGTATACTTTTCTCAATATTAATATTCTTGATAATACCATGATAATCCACTCATTGCTGTTATAGTATTGCTAATATCTGTATTAAATTAGTTGTTTAACTGTGAATACAATCACAGGAGCACATTCACTTTCATTTTATATGTAATTGTTGAACTTTTACAAATTAATTTATGTTCTCTAATACTTCAAACACATGGATGTAGGGACTGGAAAAATGTTGCACATGATCCCTAATGGAAAATATAATATTGAATTTCAAAAATCTTCCACATTTCACTTTTCAGCAAAAAAACTTTTAATATTGATTACAGTTTCGACTGTACCATGCAGTCTTCATCAGATCTACAAAATTTGAACACACATAAAAATACAACCATTAAAATACATTATTTTATATAAAATTACTAAATTCCTATCAAACTTTTAAATATAAGTTGTTTGATAAAAATATTATTGACATAATTGTATTTTGTTTTTAAATTTATAGCCTACAATCAGAAATTATGTAAAACACATTTCAACATAATAAAAAAGATTAATAATAATTTAAGTATTTATTAAAAAGTGACTGTTAATAAATAGGTGCATGCTAAAGAAACATCATCACCATTTTCAAACATTACTTATCCATTGCAAGATGTCTTTCTTAAGTTTAATCCATTTTCACCAATTTACAAATTTTATTTCAAACTTCTATCAAACTTCCTTATTTCTGACACTCATGTCAGGTGATCTTTTATAGTCTTTTAAAATTCAGTATAATACTTCAACTGTTAATCTATTATAATTTCTTCTAGTAACATGTGAATCCACTTCTTTTTCAGTTAGTTAATTCCTTCTTATCACTATTTACTCAAGCTTATTATAGATCATACTAGGCATATAAGTCTTGATTTATACTTTCACTTATTTTTGAGAATTGAAAATAAATGTTTATTTTATAATTAACATTACTGGATGCATATACATGATTTTATTTTTTTTGTTAGTTATTGTACTACTATGAATCAAATTTATATATATATATAGTTTGTAATCATACTTAAAATACTTTTAGCAGCATTAATGCATTTAAAATTTTTTTAATGAACTATTTCTTTAATTAATAGACCATTTTTAATTTTTACAACACATAAAATATACTTATATATTTTTTAATATTCTATTATATATATAAAACTAGTATATATTTATTCTTTTTCTGTAAATGCTATTCATTTTTTTTTGTCAAAAAAAAAAAAGATTATTTGACTTTTGCATTTATTCAAAAATTTGTCCAAACTTGAAAGAGATTTTAAATCGTACTTGTTCAAATATTTATTTGTAAAAGTGCACGCTAAAAACTTATCTTGATATCTAGAATTTAAATTATTCATTTGAAAGGGCATCTCAAAAGACAGATTCTGAAATAACGATTTTTGGATTTCTTTTAATGCTTCTAACTAGCATTCTTAAAACTTGATTACTAAATGAAAATAAAGAACATTAAAAATAGATTTTAACAGGTGCAATTTGTGAATCAGCTTGTTGGTAAAGCAACACAGATTAAATAAACCCTTAAATAACTAAAAGAAAATTATTCAAAATATAGGATAGAGGAAGCTATTTTTAAAATTGGATTTCATTTTATTTCTGATTACCATTTTGTTTTCATCACTATAATTTTTTTAAAATTAAATTATCTTTAAAAATGCATCTTATAACATTTATATTCTTTTCAGCGGCTTTTACCTTACTGCCTAGTAAAGGATTTTCCAAAGTATTTCCACAATTATTTATCACAAATTTTCTATATTTATTCTATCATTTTAATATATATCTTTATAAGCTGTGAAATACAACTAAACTTCCTTATTTAATCCTTCTATCTCAAAGTATTAAACAAATTTTCTATATTTATTCTATCATTTTAATATATATCTTTATAAGCTGTGAAATACAACTAAACTTCCTTATTTAATCCTTCTATCTCAAAGTATTAATCTTTCATTTCAAAGTAGGTCTTTATTAGGATATTTTTTTTTCTTTTGATGATTGCTGAGCCTATTGATTGTTTTCTTTTTCTATCAGAATGACTAGTGTGGAATATATATTTTCCTATTTTTTATTTGTTACTGGTAACATAACTCTAAACATTCTTGTAATCTTTGTTTAATTTTAAATTTCAAAATTCAAATTGCATAACCATAAGTTAAAACAGCAAGAAACACATTTATCTTAAACATCTTACTTGCTTTGATGCAACCTTTTTAGTTCTCTTTATATGGTTTAGGTTTGCCAAATGCCACTTAAATGTGTGTTGCAAATCCTGTGAGTATTGATCAAAACCCATGACTCCCAAATAAAATTTCATTTGATATTAAAATTGTCTGTCTCAAATAAAAGTAATGGTGGAGGTATATATTCTAATTCTTAAAATCATGCTAAGTCAAAATCAAAGACACAGGAAGAGATTAAATAACTTTTTAAAAAAGGTATTTAATGTGTGAATGCCTACATGCACTTACTACCTGTCAAATCTAAGGATTTGACAAACAAGATAGATAATGTATTTATTTAGACCAGATATATATTTAATACTATTGATTTTAATTTTATTAATTAACACAATTCATTTAAATACTTTATCTTGTCACTGTTTTTTTCTTCATCTCAATTTGAAATTTCTCAAAAGTCTGAAGTAATGATATAAAAGGACTGATAAAATAAATCCAAAAGAATGCCTATTATATTTCAAAGAAGCAAAACAGTAATTCAAAGATATATTCTACAAACTTCATCTGCTTTTAATTAAACATTCTTTTAAAATTAAATTGATGAGTTCACTAAAATAATTGAATTGTTAATAATTTCCTCTCCATGTACTGAAGAATGTTTTTGTAACAAGAACAATAAATTAATTGCTATTATGAATATTATTATATAAATGATCTCTCCATAGCAATGAACAAATGCAAACCACTGATTTTCCTAAAGCTTATACCTAAAAATAACTGGATATCTGACAAGAATAGTAGTAATCTTAGATTAAAAATGCAAACATTAATCTGACAGACCTTTGACTGAGATCAAGTTAAATTGCATCTCAGCACTAGATTGAAACAATTTACTGATCATTCTAATGAAGATTAAAGTAATAGAACTAAATAATGTATTTTTTTCTAGCATTAGTTCCAGCAATAGATGCCAGTTCTCACTGACAAAGTCTATAGACCATATTGATCTAGAGACATATATGTAGCTATATTAATGTTTAGTAACCATAACTTATTAAAGTTTTATAATAGATGTCTCTGGAGAAGAGTGAAAATAACTGCTCCTGAAAGCCTACGTTAAGTGTAAGTTGAAACATGTATGATGATTCATTAGTAAAAGTCATCCTAGCTATGGATGAAGCTAGAACTAACATAAAATGAGATGAGATTTGTATGGCTTTTAGCTTTATAATTAAAGGTGATTACTAGATGCATAAGTGCTTTGTGGCATCACTGATTTTTTTATGGATATGAATACCATAGTACCATCAGCTAGTATCCATTGATTATTAAAATTTAATGAAAATAATTCAGCTTTCAATTCACATTTGACCCTAGCAATTTGACTCATATCAATTTTTTCATGCACTTATAATGTTTTGCAGTATTTATGCATCTTAATTCATATGGAAATACATAATATGGTCATTCAACATTGTAAGCTTGCAGTCACTCACTGATGACAAGAAAGATAAGGGACAAATAAATATACAAAATATAAGATTAATTCCACGTCTTAATATAGCTGACAACCAAAAAAAGTTAAATAAGGAAAACTCATCATGATGAATCATTATAAGCGCTAAATATTAATCTTTACTTGATTACTTAAAAAGATAAAAATTTTGCATATTAGAACTATATACAAAAATGAGATAAATTGTATGCCTCACAGATACAGTCATCAAATAATAAGCTTAAAGATCATTAAATTTTTTTTTTAATGTAACTCATGCGCTGCATAAAACATATAAACTATTAGGATTCTCAATAAATATACTTTAAACATATTTTTTAGTATTCAAACAAGACTTTTAATATATAATAAATATGTCACACATTTCATATTCCACATTTCTATTTTATTTCAATTTTATGTTTAATAATTAAGTTGCTTTATTGATTTTTTTGGCTAAAATTAATTTACTAACTTTATTAGCATCAAATACCCGGAGAACATTGTGATTATAATAAATGCATTTAGTTACATTTTGGATATTATTAATCACTTTGATTTTTTAAAATGATTGAGCTCATTTAATATCCTACTCATTACTAGATTTTTACAAAACTTTTATTCTAATACTGTTAGCTCACTCACATAACTGAAATAGCACACCATAGATAACCACGCACATCGCGCATGCACTCACAATGAAAGCAAATGATAAAAACTCAGTATATTATAAAAGGCACAATGTGGTCAATCAAATTCTGAAAAAAACAATTTAACTTCAATTACCATTATAATAGTTTTAAACAATGGCTGATAACTTTCGGTTATTTAATTTAAACTAAAGAGACACGATAATCATTTTCTTTTTTAAAAAATAGTACGACTCCATACAGCCGATTATAAAAGACCCAGAAAGAGACCACATGTGAGATGGATGGATGAAACAAGAAATTGTGCAGGGGTGATGTGGAGAAGAGAAGCTAAAGATAGGAAAAGATGGATTGAACTTGGAGAGACCTTCATTTTGCAGTGGGTTGATAATGGTTGATGATGATGATGATGATTTAAATAAATATAAAGTAACTTAAAAATAAAACTTGGGATTTTCCAATGAATGATACATATAGATGAAAACTACAAAATGCTGAAATTGAATTCTATTAATTCACATTTCATAATTATTATTTTATATTATAAATATCATTATAATTTCACTTAACCCTTTATTACATTGCTTTTTAAATAACTTTTGTGAGCAAAATAAATTAATTGCAAGCATACCTCAACTTTTTCTTTGATTTCTACTTTCAAATAATTTAAATTATAACGATATTTTAAATTTTTATTCATGTGATTTTCTTTCACGTGATTTCAATTAACTTATGCAATGTTCTATACGCAAGCAATCTCTTTTTATTATTTCATCGAAAAGAATTTATTCTGCAACAATTTTTTAAAATGTTTATTTATGGACTACTACTGCCATATTGTACTTATTGTCACAAATGGTGACATTATTTTGCACCCTAAGTAACGCCGACTATTTGTAGCCCTCCCGCCCGCAGGAAAAAAAAAACTTGCCACGACTTTTAAGAACAAATATTTGGTCGGGGAAAAACCAACAACCCGAAACTGATTATCTTTCATAAAAACATCTACTTTGTATAAAGAAGTGACTTTTAAATACAAATACTGTGCCCCTTTCTGAAGTCTCCATCCTAGTTAGCTGTTTGCTTAATGCGTGCCAGTCTACTATTTCTATGATGATATTATAAACAGTTCAGAATTAATTTTGTGATAACTTATGTAAACTACAACCTTCATAATTTTTTTTTTGTGATTATAAAATATTATAGCATTCATACATTATTTATTTGATCTTTCATAATGTAAATTTCGTTTTCATTAAAATTATGTTCAACTAAAGAGAGATAACAAATGTGGATGTCCATTGAGTGGGGGGGGGGGGTTCATTTACCTCTTGTTCAATTAAATCCAAACTTATTAAATCATTCACTGTTGTTTTCCTAAATCTTGGATTTTTTTCTGGGTTAACATTATCAGATCTTTTTGGTATTGGGTGTACGTCTGACTTGTGCCCTGTGCTGGATTTGCCTCATGATTGAGTGACTGTGAGGTCGCCATTTTATTGTACCAGCGATTTTTAAAACCAGGTATTGTTTCAGCTTTTTATTCTCCCCCCCCCCAAAAAAAAAAAAATAAAAAAAAATATTAAAATTTGTAACCATTTTTTCCCTCTACTACTGATATTTTCCCCTTCTATTATTATCTGAAATTAAACTGTTTTCATGTGTAAGCTTTCCATCTGTAATTCTTTAATGCTTGATTATGTACCATAGCTATAAATTTTTCCTTTCTCATATTAATCTTTAAATTTTTATTTTTAATTAGGTTGCTTAATTTAATAGTATTTGATATTTTCAATAAAAGGAAACACATGTAAATAACAGATTGAAGAAAATAGTGCTTGAAAAATATATTAAGTATTAATAATATGATTTATTTCTATAAATTCTAACTAAGCCTCTAAATATGTCATTTATATAAAAATAATTAATGAATAGGTAGCTAAAATAATACCAAAAATGACAGACTAGATTTTGGTTTGTTGGTCTTCTGGCAGAGTATAAATATGATGCATTTATATAAAAGCTGAATTAAATATAAACTAGAGAAAATAGCTTGTGGATTAGTAATGCAAATCTGTGCCCTGTAGTAAAAAGCAAATGTTGGAGAAGGTCAATGATTAGAGAGAGACCCATCAGGGAATTGATATAACACTACTGTTCGATATACATTGGTGATTCATGATTATATAAATAACTCATGAGTAAATTGTATGAAATAACCCACTGCAGTTAAATTCTGATTAAATATTGTCTAGAGAAGTCATTGAGCAACTTTCACTCTGCTGAAATCTTAGAAAGGATGAGTCAATGAGAATTCTTTAAAAAGTGAAAGATATGCCACTCAATAAATCTTTGAATGAGAATACTGGAATGAAGAAATATCATATAAAGTTATGAGTTGCATGACTTAAGCTACATCTATTTTTGAATATCATTAGCTTTACAATGTGTTTAATAGTTATTATTCATTTACAATATCTATCTATCTATCTATCTATCTATCTATCTATCTATCTATCTATCTATCTATCTATCTATCTATCTATCTATCTATCTATCTATCTATCTATCTATCTATCTATCTATCTATCTATCTATCTATCTATCTATCTATCTATCTATCTATCTATCTATCTATCTATCTATCTATCTATCTATCTATCTATCTATCTATCTATCTATCTATCTATCTATCTATCTATCTATCTATCTAGCTGCCTGTCTGCCTATCTATGTATGTGTCTACCTGCCTACCTGCCCACCCACCCACCTACTCACCTACCTATTTTTATAAAGTACTATCTTAACCAGAGATTTATTAAAATTAAGTATTGATTCTATATGGAGACATGAGATCCTTTTCTGAATTAGAAAAGTCTCTCAATAAGAGTTTTAAAAAATTGAAAATGAATAAAGTATTATCAATTTTTCATTTAAAAAACAATAAATCATGTCATATGAGATGACTGATCTTATCACATGCCATTTAGGAGTGATCTTGTATTATAGCGTAACTTATTTTTTTGGTACTAGTACATATAATACACTCCACTGTTTGATGGCACTGCTTTTCACGCAATGCACATCACTATAAATGTTCATGAGACAATGATATGGTCAAATATGATAAATTTTATATATGGTATTTTTTATTTAGTTTTTATGCATTTCATCACGTGTTGACATTTCTCAAACTACTTTTAAACAATTTACGAACCAACATTATTTTATAAAATGTAAAACTTACAGTTTTAAATTACATTATAAATCTCAGCACATAGTGCTGGAATGTGCGGGGCTGGGGACTGATGTTTTTGATAATTCAAAGAATCATCCAAAAAATGAACTACTCTGATCAAACCAACATTACAATTTTCCCAAACAATGTGCAATTTTACTTGTCTCATAGCTGCTCTTTATCTACAAAAAAAGCACTATTATAAACATTACAGGCTGACATTCTGCAAAGTATTTGTAAACAATTTATGAACCAACACTATTTTATAAAACCTAAGAATTACATTTTTTTGAAATCGAATAATTACATTTTTAAATTACATTATAAATGTCAGCGTATAGCACCGGAATGTTCAGGGCCGGTATTTATGTTTTTGATAATTTGAACTGTGATCAAGCCAAGCTTCTGATTTACAAAACAATATGCAAACTCAGACATTTAATTTGTCTCATAGATGTTTTCACGCAAATGTGCCTTTTCTCGTGAATTCTGCAAAATTGTGCTTGTCACTACACTTTTAAAATTTATTTCACATTTTGGTGATGGGCTTACAATTATTAGGATGTAATACTATGTCAGGTAGGGTGTATGATCATTATTTTGAATGCAGATTACAAGAATTATGGTCAGTTGAATTCCATACACCCTTAATGACATGGTTGCGATCTGTGAAATGTGTGCATTTGCATAGTGCCATGAAGCACTATCATTGGACCATAATATATGTGTGAAATGCAAAATATGCCCACAATGGCTAATATAAATATTACTGTTTTATAGGCTGTAAATTATTGAAGTGTTATCTGTAAGTTAGGCTGCTAAAATGACATATTGATGTGCACATTGGTCAAACATTGTTCTTTTTTTTTAAACTTTAAAGTGCTTTTTTGATTTACAATAGAATCATAAATAATTAAATTTATCTAAAAAAAAAAAAAAAAAATTGGATGGTTTTTTTTTTTAATTTTTATTTTTCTAAATAAAATTTGTAATTTTAACAAGAATAAAAACAAATAAAAACAACATCGTGGCAATGCAAATAAAATTTCTAATTTTAACATGAAAAAAATAAAATAATTTCTCCAAAATAATATGATGGCCATGAAAATAGAATTTGTAAATTTAACAAGAATAAAAACAAATAATTTCTTCAAACCAACATTGTGGCCAAAAATAAAAATGGTATTTTTTATTGATTTCATGATTTTTCTCATGCAAACATGAATTTTAGCATGATTTTGTAAAAATCACACTTACACCTCCCCTTTGATAATTGAATAAAGTGTCACCCTTGACTAGATAAGTGGGGTAAAGTTTCCACAATTTTTATTACCTCATACTACATCATTAGATTTAAAAAATAATGACTTGGGCATGCAAATTTGAAGACTTTTGACAGTCTCAATTACAGACACCCTCACAAAATATTGTAGCAAAATTTAAAATGGGATTGTTCGTATAAACTCCATAACACAAAGTTCACCATAAGCAGTGATGGTCACTGCAGCAGAATAAAAATCCTATTTCTGTGCTGTAGCATAGAAATAAGTACTGCTGACAAGTAAATGGACTATTTCTATGCTTAAGCATTGAACTAGAACAATATATAGTGGTGCACCCACTTAAATGGCATATTTCTGTGCATTTGCATAGAAATTATGCCCTCAAGCAGTTTCAACATGCTAAGAGAAGACTACCTTTTATTTATCTAAAATTAGATGAATTTTTAGAAATAACCATCTTGAAAAACTAGCTGGCACTATTCGGAGTTGTGATACAAACACTTTACAAATAGCTTCTTTGGCATTAGTATATTTTGCTAGGTAAATATTATAGGTAATATTATTGTTATGCTTTAAGTCTATTACTTTTCAATGGTTTCTTGAATTTTCACATACTCCTCCATTAGACATCAAAAGATAAATTACCTCACATAAAATGAATAAAAACTATCAAGCAGATTAGATTTACCAATAGCAAGATATAATTTCATCACTCTAAGACTCAACTCAGATCAGAATTCCTTTTTTGGATGTTCAATCAAGGATCTATAATCAAAGAATTATGGCATAAAAAATGAAATTCTTACATGATTCCAAATGAACTTTTCATTTATTCAACAATGAAGTTCTCTGTATTTAGTTTTTTTAGACACAATTGGAGTTTCATCAACCTATTCAGATAATCCATGATCATTCTGCTCATTTGCTCCATTGATTGAATTTTTATCAATCACTGATTTTTTTAAATATGGTAAAATGCAAACTGTATTATCACATTGTTAATGGCTGCCAGATTTATGGTTACAGTGGAGAATTGAAGGACTTAATAAAATCAAAATGAATCTAACTTCTAGTTGGACACTTTACAGGTTTCTTTATAATATCTTGTTAATAGTTAAGCTATCTAAATCCACATATGCTACCTAAATATGTCTAATTATCTATACTTATCTTATTTTGAATAGGTTGAGGCTAATCACCCTCACAATATTGTTCAGTATTTTTAAAATAAGAAAAAAAGTTTATTATCAGTTTTATTCAAAACAAATTCATATAATCATTTCTATAAAATATGGAGTCTTTGTTATTTATCAACTGACTAATCCATAAAATGTTTTTTAAAAGCTTTTTTTTCTCTATTGGAGCTAATTATAACTTATCTAGTATATATAGTAATTTAATTAATTATTACTAGCATGCTTGAATAATACTTTTCTCAATTTTGTAATAATCAGTGAAGCTGCTTTTCATACTCATAATCTGGATCCAAATTTTATTTTATTTTTTTTTGATTTTAGTAAACAAGATAAAATTTTTTATCACGTTATTGATTTATGGCCAAATTATCTAACTATTCAATTATTGCCAGTTATTGAATATATAAATATTATTAATCAGAGATTAAAGATTCGTTCTTTATCTTGATTAGTCATATAAATATTGGTGAAAAGCTAAGCTCATCTTTAACTTTTACTAAGAATCTTTCCTTATCAATTAGCTAATCTTTTAATAAGCTAATTGCATATCGCATAATATAGTAATAGGTAAAACAGGCTTAAAGAGTTTCTACAGAGTGATGCTTCTTCATTATCTCAGCACAATAAAGTAATGGAAAAAAATCTTTATAAGCTCTAGACCTCTACCACTCGATTTACCTCCATATGTTTATTCTTCAACCAATAACTAGATAATTATCAGAGTTCGATTATGTTCACTTAGTAGGGGGAAAAAAACGAAGCTTTCTTGGAAAAGTGCAACTACATGAATAATTTCAAAGCTTCCTCTTGATTCAAATTTCTGGTCGCAGCAGGCAGATGAACTAACCACTATACTACAAGACTTTTTATAATATAATATATACATATAAAGAATATATTTCTCGGAAGATTTAAAATGTTTTAAAAATTAATTTATTTTTGCCAATAAAATTTCTAAGCTCTTTATTTTTTTAAAATTAAAGTTACTTAACTTTCTTTTTTCTTTATTTTTTCTTTAGCTGCATTTATTATTTTGTTTACTTATCTTTAAGATTACTTTAAAATCACAGTTTTTATCAGTCTTAAATAATTGAAAGTATTGTTTAAATAGAATTGTCGTTCTTTTGCAATATTAATGAAAATTGTAAAAAAAAAAAAATTAAGGATTTATGTTTTTTAACATATTAATTTATTCAAATTCTTTTACTTCAAGCTATTTTAAATATTTGAACATACTGAAACCTCATTATTAAATCTAACGATCCGAATTTTAAAAAACTTCAACTTGAACAAAAATTTATTACTATCATTATTATTATTATCTCGGGTTTTTTTTTTTTGTGGTTAAGCGCAGTTGACATTCTTCTATTAGAACCAGCCAAGTGTTTTTTGTAATAAACTCAACCAAATGGAAAAAGAGTGTATTTCAGTTTAAAATACATTAATTTTTAGAAATTATGTTACTAAAAATAGTTTTCAATTACAATTTTGATATTTGGCGGCATCATATTCTTTAAAATAATCTTTTTAGCTATAATGATGATGACAAAGATTACCTTTTTCACCTCAGATTTTTTTCTAGTTATTTTTCAAAACAAATTTATATATCTGCTCGCTGAAGAAGAAGTATCTTTTAAACTGTCAAAAAAAAAAAAAAAAAAAGGAAAGAAAATTTTCTTTATAAAATAAGTTAAGGATAGGCAGAAATATTTCATTTTTATACGTTAAAAATTATTTTTGAATCAAGCTTATACTTTAACCCTCTTATGCAGGAAAATATGTTAATATATATATTATCGCTATCTACGTATTAGTCCAACGGTGATATTTTACATACGATTAGTCCGGTATAGATAGTAAGAGAAAACATTTTATACATAGAGAAAATTATGCGTTTATATTATAACGGCACAACAAATGTTAAATAAAAACTGAACTAAGAACATTTTCAATCTTCTAAAAACGAAGAACTTTATTACTATGAATATTTACATTAAAGAGAGTCAAAAGGGAAAGAAATACATTGATGGTAACTTTAGGTAGACGGTTAAGTGCCAAAATAGGGACTAAATTAGATATGAAACTCGAACTGGATCAATAGGGATAATGATGTATGAACAGATTACAAGTTTCATTGTATACTGTATGGGTTTGTAAAATGAATAAGGATCATGAAGTGTGGGTTGTTGTAGCATTGGTTAGTTCCTTCATATGGTTGGTTTTAGATGGGGTTGTAATCAATGTGGGTCAGGTCAGTGGTCGCTCTATACAATTTGTCAAAAGAATGTCTCTTTTTCCATGTATCAGCCACCAGATGGAGTTCAGCCATACACTTGTCTTTTCCTCTTAATTCCATAATAGTCTTTATCATGCAGTCTTCCAGGTCAATCACTGTTCCACTTTTAAATGTCTTTTTATATCTGACTATAGAGGTGGTGAAGTTCACAAAGGTGGCTAGCCAGATTTCAGCAAAATGACCTTCTTGAATAATGTTGGCAAGTGACATAATGTTGGTTTTTCCCCCTGTGATCTGCTGTTGAATAAGCCTCCTGAATGCTTTTCATGCTTCACATTCCCTGAGAATATGTTCAATAGTTTCTTCTTGTCTGCTACACATAGGGTAGAATTGGTCAATGTTGTATCTTCTTTGATAATGAAGGAAGGTCCCAGTGGGGAGGCTTCCAAGGGTAATTTTAAGAAGGAAGTCTACAAACTTTGGTGCCAGTTTCAGGAATGAATATTAGATAATAAACCAAAATTTTGACTGACAACCTTCTCCTTATCAGGATATTATCTAATATTTGCTTTAAAAATTGTTTTTATTTTAGAAGCTGGTAAAGGTATTTAATTCGGTCTTTATTTACACATTTGTTTGCGCTAGCCTTTTCATGACAGTCAGACTAATACATAAGTACCATATTATCTTTATCTATACAACTTTTTTTTATGTTCAGAATTTTAAATCTGTTAATTAACTTTCATTGTCTGAAAGCAGATTTATAAAAACAATAATATCCATTATTATGTACCAATGACAATCATCCTCTTTGAAACCTTTTAATTCTATCTCAACATCAAACAGTTTCTGAGAACAAAGAAATATTTACATAACAAGGGATGATAAGAGTAAAGTATTCATCATTCCAAATAAAATGATTTAAATGCACCATGATCATTCAAATACCAACACACAGCATAAAAACAGATAGTACCACATGAAAATTCAAGCCAATTTTACCACTGGCTTACAAACTTTCCTTCTACCCATGCAATTGCATTCCAAAAAAAAAAAATTCCTCATATAAAGTCTCTGTGCATCATCGCTCAAAAGAACATTATCAACCCCCATACAAAGCTATTAATTATCATGGACACAAGAACAATATTATTCTTTAAATAAAGCAATTCATAATTTACCCATTGCCAAGTCTTATCAGCACATAGAAAATATCATCACCTTGACTCAGAATGCACCAAAACTTCAAATGCAAGTTTTTCACTACATAAAAACCCAAAAGAATTCAATCAAAAAATATGACAATCACAATCTTAATTAAATGAGCTTATTAAAGTTTATGATGCTGTTTTAATTATTTAGATGCTAGAATAACTCATGTTAAGGTAATAAAAAGCAGTAAAAATTGTTAATGACAATGAACCTAACTGTTACTAGAAATTGTTATTCTATTTCTTAGTTACATTACTTATTTTTGATATATGTTTACCATATATACCAATTACTGTAATAACATTTGAGATCTTTAGTATTGAAATTATTAACAACCAATATACTTAAAGAGACAATAGGCATACTTTATTTAAATGATTGTTTGAATAATGATTAATTTAGTACTGTTATTTTTTTGGATATTGCTGAAAATTTGTTAAAAAATTATCTGCAATCTCTTTTAGAGTGAGGCTAGTGTAAAATTATATTTTTGTTGTATCAGACTTGTGAAGCATGAAAATGATAACTTTTTAAAAAAAACACTTTATAATGAATTTAAATCTGCCTTTCACAATTTTGTTAAAGTATACCATATAAATAATTTTAATAACACAGTAATTGATATATTTAAATAAATGAATATTAGTTTTTAATTATAGTGGTAAATATAAGTAGGTATTTTCCTAACAATTATTTTTATTTAAACTTTCTAAATAATATTTGCTTCAATTAAAAATATAGAGTTTAGTATGTCTAAAGCCAATCCAATTTTTTAGTGATATTCATAAATTTTTATTTAATTGATTTATATAGTAAGAGTAGCTGACTAAATTGAAGAAAAGCAGTCAAAGCTAATGTAATAAAAAATAGTTATGCATAGGCAACTCCAAATTAACTAACTAGTCAAGCGTTGGTGGTCAAGTGATCAGCACAGCTGCCTTACAAGCAGTTGTCATGGGTTCGCTTTCCGCCTGA
Source organism: Epiperipatus broadwayi (assembly GCA_028023455.1). Lineage (NCBI taxonomy): Eukaryota > Metazoa > Onychophora > Udeonychophora > Euonychophora > Peripatidae > Epiperipatus > Epiperipatus broadwayi. The sequence goes on from JAQFVV010012483.1 coordinate 3,558,312, forward strand.
TGCTTTGACACATGGGGAAAAAACAAACTCCAAATTAACTATTTTTTTATAGTAAAACTCTTTGGTTGTGTTTATAATTAAAAATCTAAGAAATAAAATTTTAAACAAATTTATTAGCAACAAAATTTTAAAAATGTTTTTTGGAAATTGTAAGATTAATCAGTATATTTTTAAATTATTATTTGGTAATTAGAATTTATACAACTTTAATTATCATAGCATTATTTAATAATTAGCAAACTAATTATAATATGTATTATAACGGATGGAACGCTGATATCTTTAACTGCCTATTGTTTAAATACATTTAGATTTATTATAAATAAAAAAAAATAATAAAATAATAAAATCAGTTTTATTTTCACACATATGTACTCACCTAATTAATTTCAAGTCATCCCAAATTTATTTACCTATTAATTAATATTCAATTTTAAATTTAAAAAAATATACATTACAGTTTATTTAATCAAATAGTTTGATATATATATACAATAGTACTTTCTAAAATATTGATCGTATTTTATTTTATAAATATAATAATTTATTGTGTATTATATGTATATAGGCAATAATAATAAGAAATAATAATCTTCCCACTATTACTATAAATTCCAAATGGATTGGGTTCAATAAATATGCTTGATCTTTTTAGGAATGTGTGCATTGTAAGCTATCCTTTACAACCCCCTCTCCTTACAGGGTTAGAATTTTAATATGTAATGAAAATTTTAACACTTACACAAGGTTTGCATTTGAAGTTTGACGGGTTTTTTTTTCAACAAATATAAGAAGGGTAATGAAACCTTATTTTACTGTTTTCTACACTCAACTACACAAATTGCTTTCTATTCTTCTCTAATCACTCTCATAAAATACTTTTCAAGGTGGGGTTCAAACATAGGTTGTTTTTTTTTCAAAAAAAAAAAACTAATAATGGTTATGTTTTGAGCACACTAATAAAAATGTGTTTCTGTTTCAAATAGCACATATTTTTTTTTCCTTGTTATTCTCTATCCTGCTCCTATAGAGTCTTATTGGATTTCCTTTGAGGACAAACAGAAGATTGGAGCAACCATCACTTAATGTGGTTTAACTCTCTTAAATAAAGTGACTCTAAAGTATCCTAATATTTGCTTTGGCATCCATTAGGGAATACTCTCATCATAATTTTTAACATAACTTCATAATATCTAATTTTTTTTTTACTTATCAGCATTCATCTCTTATTTTTTTTACACATTAGTTGAGTATGACAATTTTACAATTACTAAGACTGTCCATAGTATGTATTCATAATTCGGGTATTATATGTGCTCCTAACTTGTCTTTCCATATCCAATCAAAAATGCATTAGGACTTGATTGTTTAAATATTGTGTAAGGTCCTTCATATAGATGGTAAAACTTACTGTACTTATTTTCAATTTGCTTACTAATATGAGGTTTTTTTTTATTAAAACTTGATCTCCTACTTTAAAAGTATGAAAAGTTCCAGTCTTATTTTTGTTCCTTTTATTGGCCTTACTTACCAATCAAAGATATGCTTTCTGCACATTTTCCTCCATACTACTTTGTTTATATCTAGTCATAGGTTGATATTTAGTGAACAACATGGAAATTGATTGATTAAAATGTAGTTCAATGGGTGTGAATCCAGTGGATTCATTGATACTCCAATTGATATAATTAACTATCTGGTCTATCTATCTTACCAGATCATTTTCTTATACTATCATAAGTTATACTATATATATATATATATATATATATATACATATATTACAATATATATATATATATATATATATATATATATATATATTGTAACCTAGTGTTATTGACACTTGGTTTATTTAGCATCGTTTCCACAGGAAAACAATGCTATCCTTTTTCTAGAAAATAAAAAAGTAAAATAGTAATAATATTAAGTGATTAATAAAGTATGCTATTTACTCACTTTAACATGTTTTAAGCAAATAACTAATAAATTTGGTAATTTGCTGTCATTTTTGAAGAAGAGCAATTTAATATAGTATAAAAGCACATATTATAAACAGTAATTGATTTTGGATGGGTAGAGGGGGGGGGATAGATGAGTATCTTATCATAACACAATAGCTTCTGGTAATTTTTAAATTATTTAGATAATAATGTATACAGAAATATACACCACTAATAAACATTGTTAATTAAATGTATTTATTATTTTTCATTATTTGTCAAATTACTCTGTAATCCATTTTTAATCATACAGAAAAATATATGACGGTAATAAGTTTTTTTTTCCTTTCTTTTGTTTATGTATAATTAAATGATTTTTTCTCTGTAAGAGGTCGCTAAAACAAGACCGCCAAAAATTGAAGAAAGTTTAGTCTGACATTAGTTTTACAAGAAGGAAGCAGTACTGAAATTCGGTAACAAATTTTTTTATATTTTTTATTGCTGAAATAAATATAAGTCCAATAAATGTTTGATAATATCATGTGTGGCTAATCCTATTTGATAAGATATTCTGTTGTCTGTGACCATCTACCTATTTTAAGGCTTTTTATACTCAAAAATATACTATCGTATGCTAAAGTTCAAAATGACCGTATTGACTACAGCAATCACGGAAAATATCATTATGTTGAAAATAAGTAATATAAATAATTTCCAGGAAATAAACAATTATTTGTTAACTTTACCTTATTTAATAATCTTTTCATGGTATAAAAGAAAATTTATAATTTAAAAGACATATTATAAAAGCCAAGGAAAGTTAACTATAAAATTTCGCGCTCTTTCTAACAGACATTGTCTGCGTTTGAAAATAATGTAAGCTCCCCACGTTAAAATATATTTTATTCACTGAAAATTATCTAAAAATAATATTAATGATCAAGGATATTTACTTATGCACCTGTATATTTTTTAAAAAAAATATATAAATTTTCTCAAGGCAAATATTGAAAAATTTGTATGTGTGCATTTTACGGAGAATTCCTTATGAAAGACAAATTATAATTTCTATAGTAGGAATAAAAACTACAAATATTAGTGACTTAATTATAACCCTAATATAAAATGTTATATTATACATCAACTGGAGTCATTAAAACTTTATATCTACGTAAGTCAGCTGCAGTCCTTATAATAATAATATTTTGGAAAAGTCGCGCATTAGTTTTATTCTTAAGCCAGCTAGCTATATAAAAATGATACGTATCGCCAATATTAAAAAGAAAAGAATTGTATATGTGATCGTCAATCATCAAATATTCGTCATGTTAAAATATGTATTGTTTTTCTTGGATCCCAAAATTATATAAGTTAATTCAAGGAAGAGTTAACACCCAACGCTGCTATGTTTTCTTTGCTTGATTTATTAAATGCACCAGAATGGAGGCAACTTTTATAGAAATGAAATAATAAAATGTGTTTCTTATTTTAAATTTGCTTCGTGAACTACGAAAGGATCAAGTTCTTCATCTAGATAAATTGCCCAACGGAAAAACATTTTTCTAGTGAAATAATAAACACTTGTTAAGTAATGATTTTTTTTTTACTAATTTGTAAAATTATGTATATTTTTTTTTATCAACAGGTTAAAGGCTGTATAGTCAAGTAGTATTTAAATGACCTTGTAATCATAAAGGTATGTTTTCCTGTAATTATTCTAGGTTAAATTTATATTTGACATGGAAGTTTTTTTTTATAAAATGTGTTTACTTATGATATGCATTATGGGTATAAATTTATATGTTAGATGCGTAAAAGTAGAAAAATTTAAATACTTACTAGGTAAAATATCTAGTTAAAATTATCAGAAGTAATTAAAGAGAAGTGCTATACAGGATATTACTTATTTAAAGTTTGAAACAAATTTATACTATGTTAATTGCGGAATTTATTCCCAATTATTTTTTTTATTAACACATTCACTTAATTTAGTTCAAAATACTATATTACCAATTACTTGTTGAATGTTTCTTTGGCAAAGGCGAAAATTATTATGGTTTATTCTGTATGATCCATTGATTACAGACGTTGATCTAAGTATACCCCGGAATATAAATTTTGTGTAATTAGTGTATTTGCTTGTCTTGCCCCGATATAGAATCAGCATATGCTTAAGATTCGCATTAGTAACAATTGTAATGTATCTATTTTGAGGGATGGAAAATAATCTCCCCAAAAGCTTTATTTTCCATGAGGGAATAAATAAATCTAGAATTCGGGTATGGTTATAACCCTAACGATCGCTTCTCAGAGTTAGGACGATCAGTGATTTATATCGTATTTAATGTATTTCATTCATTAAAATCCCAGGAGAGGATTATATTTGGTGTGCGTTCCTATTATGCCCAGGTAAGAGGCAAGGACCCACCAAACTATTTTAATATAGTAGTTAACTCTACATATCTACGATATTATTCCATATTCCTCATGAGAAAATAGAGATAATTCCACCATGGAAGGTGTAGAATATTGTGTTTTATTTAGAAAGTTATGGCAAGATAACGGGTATACTGGAGGTTCATTCCTTACGATCCATTTAGTAAAAATAGCGTGCTAGTATATATGATCAATGTCTGGACTGTGCGACGGAATAGTGCTGGTAATCCACACGTAAGTCAATGGAGAGAATAAGTTTAAAATTGCGTGATTTAAAAATTTTTATTTGCCAATGGAGGGTTCAAATACTAGGTTTAATTCTGGTTAATGATTAAGTAGCACTCACCATATAACTTATACTGAGAAGAACAGTGTGTATAACAACTTCAGTTGTTATTAAGGTAAACATTAAAATAATAAGTGTAACTTCTGATAAATAACCCATAAATTATAATAAGTTATCTAAATAAAAACTATCATTTAATTAAAGATATGATTATAAAAATCGTTTGTACGCATTACCTAGAATCAGATTATTTTTATTTTAAAACAAATAGTTAGTTAATAAAGTTAAGCAGCCGTTCATATAAGATACACTAAACGGATAAGTTAATGTATAAGATAATAATATTTATTTTTTTTATTCAATTTGCATAACTGTAAAAAGAAGATGAAGAAGTAGTTCGAATCCAAGTCTAAAAGTATAGATGAATTAATGTCAGTTATATTTTGTTTTATCCATATGGGATCGAATAAATTGTATATGTTTGTTTATTATGTTAATCCTAAAGGATAGTTTTGTTAAACTATAATAATAAATTATAATCTTGTTCTAATTTAATAATAAATTATAGTCTTGTTACAAGCTGTTTTGAGTCATTTTTCTTATGTGCTAAATAAATAAAAGTGTATCTGCATAATACTTGCAATACTTTCTTGAGTCCAAAATCATTTATGAAATCTCAAATTCAATACACCAGATAGACAATTGTAGGCAGATCAGAATATTTCATTATATTTAATTTAATAAGAATTATTTATGGAATTGAAACTTCAGACCAGAACATTTTATTTTATGTGTGTGTAAAATCACTTTATTCCCAAACTAGTAGGTTTTGATTGCACATTGTTCCATACACATTTAAGTGAAGTGTCTAAGTATTAAATCTTAGTTAAATTATTGTGTTGTCATGGATGATGGAAGGACACAAAAGCACCCTTGTCTTTTCATCATTCCGACTGAGATTCTGGATTATAAATTGGCTGTATTATTCAAAATTATGCGTTGTTATTGAATATGGTTATCATCTCGTTAAATATTATAATAGTTGATTTGTGGATGAAGACACCTGGAATTTAATAAGGTAAATGTTTCCTATAGCCGACCAGAATGTCAGTCATATGCGACAACACAATACTGCCGAGCATTTTATTAAATATAACAGAGAACCCTGAGATTAGTGTCATTATTATAAGTGCTCTTAAATTAAGTATTGATTCATTATGATCAATATTACAAGCGTGGCATGGCTAAAGAGATTGAAACTTTTGATTGTATAATAATAAAATAGTGAGATCATATTGGCAAATTAATAAGTGTTTTATTTCAGTCAGTAATATTAACAATGACACAAAATCATCATCATCATGGTTGAACAGTGCAAGTATTTACAGCTCAGAGAATGTGTTTTGGATAGAGAAAGAATGTTAGTTTATTCTAAATTGTTTTTTTAAATTTATTTTATTAATGATAATTTTTTTTTTATTCTATCTCTGTCTGAACTGCATATCTCTGTAGCTGAATTATTATACATCTAACCTAACGTCGAGATAATATGAGGTAATAGAGGGGTGTTACCCATCCTGGAAGGAAGAGTTAAGTAAACAAATTCGTTTATTATAAGCCGCTCTTATTTTACTAGGTTAGAAATAGCTCGTTTATTTTTGATGATAGAAAAGTCTTTCTTTTAATGGGTTAATAGAAGCTCGTTTTATTTTTAATAGAAAAGTCCTCGTTTTGATAGGTTAGAATATATATATATATATATATGTATACACACACCACTTGATTGATTTATTCATTTATTTCTTTTTTTCTCAAAAAAAAAATATACATCATTTGAGCATTCATCCATCGTGAAAAGTCCATTTTATGTTTCCTCAGTTGCATCATTTGAAGTCCTTCCCTTATTATGTACTTTTTGTTTTAAGTACTGTCATTTATATGCTCATAAATGTGAAGGGTCCTTCATATATGTTACATAACTTATGGAACTGAAAACCTTTCTGTCTGACGAACTGCAACATGGCCATCCCCATTCTCATCATATAATTTTCCATGTTTTGATCATCTTGTCGATTATGGAAAGACTCCAATCTCCATAACGCACAGCCATGACGACCGCATTCACCAATTTCTTTAATGCCTTCAAAAATGGCATTTGTAGTGTGACAGTTTTCTCCTAAGAAAGCTGTTTGAACTTGTAACAATCCATCCTTGTTATTGCTATTATGCTCACAAATTTCACGTCTGGAAAGCATTTTATTCCTGCCTCAATGGCAAACATGAATGTGCCTCAATGATCTCAAATATGAGTCCAAATCATTTATCATTGAACCTTCTTTCATATACTCTATCATGACATTTCCAGAGTATAATGTGTCATCGACTCCCATGGCCCCATCATTTAACTCAGAATCAATCTTGAAACCTTGTGATCTTTGCATCACTTCAACATTGAGAGTATCACTCAATTGTTTTTCTCTCAATTTAAATTCAGTATATTGAGCACTTGAACCAGTCTGGGCCTGTTGTGTTTCAACAACTAATGTACCCTTACTCAGTTGGGAGTCAGTGATTCCAAACCTCTAAACAATGGTTTTATCTAAGCATTTTAGTTTTTGTCCTAAGGCCCTCATCTCCATACTTTGTTTGGCACAATTTTGCTCCAACTCTGTATGGATAATTTGTAATCCCATTTGAATTTCATCTTGGTGCCTCCATTGATTTTCACGCACTTTTTCCTTAAAATTTTCTTGATTCCTGCATACCTCATCATATTTTGCATTCAATTGTTCCATGACACTGGATTTAAAATCATCCATTCGCTGTTGGCATTTTGTATTCTTTTCACGAATTTCATTCCTCATCTCTAACATTCCTTGCTTCAATTCAATATTGTCTTTCTGAACACTTACTAATTTAAAGGAAAGTTGTCCCATATCTTCAGACAGCTTAATTTCAACATTATCAATTTTTGTTTCCATTTGTTCTTTTATATCTTTCACATTCTTCTTCAATTCTTCCTTTATTTTATTTATATCAGCCTTGGTTGCCATATTTTCCAACTTACTATTTATATCACTTTTCATATTTTCCATATTGCTATTAAAATCACTTTTCATATTCTCCATATTGCTATTCATACTATTCATATCACTCTTCATATTCTCCATCTTGCTATTTAAATCACTTTTCATATTCTCCATATTGCTATTCATATCATTTATATCACTCTTCATATACTCCATATTGGTTGACACATTTTCCATCTTGCTATTTATATCACTTTTCATCTCCATGATTGCTTGAATTAGTTGTGCCAATGTTGTAGGGTCTTGCATAGCCTGAGTTATTCCCAATTCAGGCACTTGAACAATTTCAATGGAAGGAATCATCTGAATTTGAGAAACTATTTGACTCCCTTCTTGCATTTGTGGGTATTGTTCAACTTCCAGAATAGACCCCCCAGGAATCAGAATCATCACAGATTCTACCTTATTACTGGTAGTATCATCTACCATCTCACTGTCACTACTATCTTTCCCTATCTCCAAATGTTTTGATTCCATATTACTTAATTGCCTATCACTTCTGGTTATCATTAAATATTTATTTATTTGCAAACTATTTAAAAAATATTTATTTATGAAACTATAAATAATCACATGCCACAGTGCATCATGCCACTCCCAACCATCACATTTATCTTTTACCTTTTTTTTTAGTTTTTAATAGATCTACTTTTTGCCTATGTCCTTTTACATGCCTAACTCTATTATTTTATTATCATTTATTAATCACGTAACTATTTATCATCAATCTCTGTTTATTGTCCAATCCTCTCTATTTCCAATTTACACTCAATACTTTAGATCTCTTATTGAAAATTGATTTAAGTTTATGTGACCTATTATCACTATTACTATTATTTTAGATGAAAGTGATAGTTGTTTGAAATGTGCTTTAACATTTTTTTTAAAAAAAAATTTAAACACCAGTCCAATTAGAGTATATTCATACCTAACATACTGGATACCAGATGTAACTATTGGTAAATACATTTGGATACATTTATCAACTATAATATCTTTATGCCTAACACATTACATCAGATATAACTATTAGTAAATATACTTGGATACCTCTATCAACTGTAAAATGCCCACCCATGTTAGGCGCCAGATATAATGGACAGAACGATTACCACTATCCCCAAAAGTTGACGATGCCAGTATAATGGACGGAATGATTACAACTACTCCCAAACACCACAAATACCAGATGTACTGGATGGTCACTAACTTTCAGACTGTACTACTATACAGATGTAGCAATATGGTATGGGGATAAGTTAATATGCTCTAATTTATTACCCCTAATGAAACAATCTGCAGAGACCTACCAGACTTAGAAGGGAAGAAAGTTGCATCCAACTATGCTCAGACTATGGGTCATCTGATAGAGTGCTAATGAGAACCCAATGAAATGCTTAACCAATGATTGCATACCCTTTAATTGGCTAACTCTATCCCTATTTAATAATATTAAATGCAGTTTAGGTTAGTTCATCCACTTTCCTCCTTTTTAATTTCATTATGCCCTAATATTCAAGCCCAGAAAGAATATTGCTTTTAACTCCATTATCAGGTATGAACAAATGTACACAGCATCTCCTGCACCTATATATAGGTTACAACTAGCATTTATTATATTTGTTTTATTTTCAAGCTTTTATATAATAAAAAAATAGTGTGTGCATGTATAATTATTTCTAAACTGTAGAATGTCAAGACAACTCAATAAACCTGAGACCAGAATAATAAAAACTCTCAAACATTTATTAACAATAATAAATATCAAATATAACAACAATAGTAATGATAAAACATATATAATAATCATCATATGTACATGTGTCACATATGAACCTCTACCATCTTACTAATTAATTTTCCTCTAGATCCAACCCTTATAACCCATGGTAGAAATCCACATATGTCACTCATTCTCTACAAATCATAATTATATAGAAAAATCAACTTTAGTTATTTAATATAATTGAGATGCTGGCTAGCTAAATTATATATTTACAAATGTTAATCTATTTAACAAGTTTCCCCAATTTATATATATGATAGAGACAGATCCCAGTTGATTAGTCAAACATACTGGAAAATATACATACATGGTTAATCACTAAATAAAACATATAATATGTATTCTGTATGTGTTGTAATTTAACCTATATATAAATTTAGAGAATCTTACCTCAATATTTATGTGGATGATCTAATGTGAAGCAGGTGGTATTACCTAAATTTTATTTATAATATAAAAAAAATATCAAAATGAATAATCCCCCCTTTTCTTCTTTTCTAATTCTGAAAAATGAGGCTTCAGCATCAGAGTGTGAAAATACAACAGATATTACGAATAAAAAAATAAAATAATAAATAAACAAAAATTTACAATATTGATTCTTTGATTAAAAATTGTAATTGGAACAAAGTTCCTAAAAATCATCATAATAGAAGTAGTAGTAGTAGTTGATAGTTAGGCAAGTTGTTCTTCAAAGCAGTTTCACTTAGTAAATCATTCTCCTTAGCAAGGATAGATAGATATGATGGTATCTCCTGTAGTTGTGTTTAATGGTAAACATTTTGATCCTCATTTGATTCACCATAATGTATTCCAATCCTTGTTTACTTTGGACTGAAGGCATCTTCTTATGTGTTTATAATAAAGTAGAAATATATATTTATAGATATAATGCAGCTGGCAGGAAAATACCATGACACACAATAGCATGTTTTGCTCTAGCCCATTTTCATATTAAAGTACATTTTAATAATTATTTATAATCATATATTTTTATTGAATAATATTGAAGCGCTTATATATATTAAGAAAATTATTTCATCTTCTTTCTTGTCCAATTTTTAGCAAATTTAATTCTCATTATTGTTTTTGAAAAGATTTAAAAAATTCAAATTTACTCCAACAACTTTTTAAACATGATTTAATTATTTAAGAATTAATCAGTTATTCTTACTTCTTTTTACTTTCTGTCCTTTGAATTTGATAAACTTTTAGTTACAGTATTCAACTTTTAAAATGTTTATAATTTAACTAAAAGAAAAAGTAAAACTCCATTTTAGCGTTCTAAATTTTTAGTTTTAATTGCTGTCTTTTGTTACAGTTGTTATAACAATAAGAAGAATGATTTGTAAACTGTCTTTTGTTTTTATACATTTTCACACATGTAGATTTCCAGGAACACTGATATCTTTAACTGCCTATTGTTTAAATACATTTAGATTTATTATAAATAAAAAATAATAATAAAATAATAAAATGTTTTATTTTCACACATATGTACCCACCTAATTAACTTCAAGTCATCCCAAATTCATTTACCTATTAATCAATATTCAATTTTAAATTATATGTATATATATTACAGTTTATTTAATCAAATAGTTTGATATATATATACAATAATACTTTCTAAAATATTGATCGTATTTTATTTTATAAATATAATAATTTATTGTGTATTATATGTATATAGGCAATAATAATAACAAATAATAATCTTCCCACTATTACTATAAATTCCAAATGGATCGGGTTCAATAAATATGCTTGATCTTTTTAGAAATGTGTGCATTGTAAGCTATCCTTTACAGTATATAGATATCTTTCTGCATTAGATATAATTAAATGACAGTTTAAGAATTGAAATAAATTGAGCTACTGCTGAAACTCACTATACTCATTAAAATACCCATCTGGCAGCCAATCAAATGTCATGATAGCCTTCTAAATGACAAACCTAAACACACAACAAAGATTTTACAAGAAAAGGGCAGCCACCCTTCTCTCAACTTTTCTTCCTATATATCTAAGCAAGTCGTAAGTATTTAGATTTGAAAGCTCAATTTATTTCAGTTTTCAACTAACTGCACTTTGCAAATTAAAATATTATTTACATACTTTACTGCTTGTTATGTATTCTAGAAACCATTGCATAGTAAATCATAAGATTTTGCATTGTATGTTTATGATTTAGACTCAGTGAGTTGTTTGTGAAGATATTTAAAGATTCAAGCTTTCAAATCTAAATACTTATGACTGGCTTAGATATATAGAAAGAAAAGTTGAGAGAAGGGTGGGTGCCCTTTTCTCATAAAATCTTTGTTATGTGTTTAGGTTTGATTGTTGTTTAAATGGCTATCATGACATCTGATTGGCTGTCGGATGGGTATTTTAACGAGTGCAGTGAGTTTCGGCAGTAGTTCAATTGATTTCAATTTTCAACAATCTGTGCTTCGTAAATTAAAATATTAGTTTAAGAATTGATAAACTAACATGCATTTATATTGCATAATTTTGGCCAAAAAAGCCCAGATAAGACATACAGAAAAATAATACATGCATAAACGATGGACTGAGGATTGTTAAATCTCCATGTGGGAGGTTTAAGATTAGAGGACTGGATTTTAAACCACATTTAAATTTGCATTAAAATATTCATCTACATTATCTAAAACTGAAATACATTTGAATCATGTTGAACCAATTATAATGATCCTAAAATGTGATGGACAATTAAAAAAATTAAAAGATTAAAAAAAATAGTCTAATGATTTAAAATAGAACCTGGCTAATTTTTTAGATTAAAAACATATTAATGAAAAACTAAATTATAAAATTAATTTAAATAAAAGTGGGAAGTATTTCAAAGAAATATAAATATTGTAATATTGACAATAAATTATAAAAAAATATAAAGCAAAAATAAAAATGTTTTAGTAATGAAATTATTAATTATATGATAAAAAAAAGAGAAATTGAAAATTTATATGTGCATGGTAGTTTACCATTAAATTGAAACAAGGTGACAAAGCTATACAAGCCTCATTAGGAAAGAAATATAAATTATCCATGGGGGTAAAGTTAATTTAATACTTAATAGAATAAAATAGTTTGGATAAAAAAAATAGCACTGCAAAGATAAAGTAGTAATTGGAGAAAAGAATGATAGCATGTTAGTAAAAAGGTGGAAAGAATATATAATATATTTGTATGAAAAATATAATGATTTGAGAAAGTAATTTGTGCCATAATAAGAAAATAATTTATTAAAGGATTAAGGCAATGTATTTTAATTGATGACACTGAGAAATAAAAATTTTAAAGAAATTAGTTGTTGTTTATAATGATATTTTTTATTAAGATGAATGGCCAGTAGATTTTCTTTAAGATTACTATATGAGAGCTCACAATGCCATGAAATATAAAGATTAAAAAATATAGTTAAATCTCACATCCTTTTTAATATTATTGACAATCTTAAGTAGTTATACGTCTTATAAATTATTATCTAAAATGAAAGTTTGAATTGGCAAAATAGATATTATCAACAGCATCATCACATGATTTTTATCTACTTATTTACATGTTTACAAAATGATATATAGTGATTATTTCTAATACTGACAGGTTTTTGATTTTTGCCTTCTTCAGTAAAACCCTAGGATTCAAAGCTGACACCCAGACATTTATGCACCTAGAAGCCATCTTTTACTCCTTTATATTATTGAAACTAGTAATGAAATTAAAAAAATCCTTAAGATTTTAAATCTAGGTTAACTAAATTTCATATATATGGTAAAAATTGGGAGGATCCTTCTTTGCAATGATATCAGTATATATATATGTTAAAAAAATTAGATATTGATAGAGGGAAATGTAAGAAAGCAGAGACTTTTTTTGATTAGGCATAAAGTTTGAATTATTTATTAGTAAAAGAATATGGATATTTTTATTAGTTTGATGTATATATTTTTTCTTTCTAAAATTGAAATTTAATATATATATATATTGTACCTAACTGAAGTTTCACTTAGTTCCAAAAGGAGCCAAAGGTTATCTTAGCTTAACCTTTTGGTTTGAAATTGTCTGATTTTTAAAAAAATAATAATAATAAAAATTAAAATTAAATTAGTTAATGACTAAACTAGGATAATCTTGTATTGATTGGAATCATTATTGTGTTATGGAATTATGTCTAAGTATTTGAAAAAGATATATGAGTTAGGTTGGTAAGAAATGCTAATAATAATTTGAATTCTAAAAAAGGGAAAAAAGATATCAGAAATAGTTGTCAGTTTGTAAGTAATATTAAATGTATTATTGTGTAATCTATTCTAATGTTTAAAGAATAATAATAAGATATTATTATTAAGTTGGAATAAGTAAGTAATAAATTAAAAAAAAAAGATATGTAAGTTTTTATTGAAAAAAAAATAGGAATATTTGTTGTTAGTTTTTGTAGCTTAACATTCTAGTTATAAAAATTAGTTAGATTATTAAATAATCATCAACATTTATTGTTGTAATTCTAAAAATAATTTTAAACAATTAATGAAACGCTAGACATATGTGAGGATATATATGTGCATGCAGAGACATGAAAAACATAAGAATAAAAAATAATTTAACTCTTATATTGTTTAAAATAAATAAATAAAGCATATGTGTGGATAAAATTATTTTAATAAAATATTTAAGGGTTTAATAAAGGGTATAACTTTAAATTATATATTTATTACTATTGTTTTGGATAAAATATCATAAAAAGAAATTGTTGCATAATACTTGTAATAATACATTTTTGATTTTCCAGCTGAAGGTCACTTGGTATGGGAAGATTATATTGATTATGTCATTAGATCGATTTTACAGCTGGATTGTTGGAATATTAAAATTTAATAAAAAATAGTTTTTATTGGTTTTTAATTAAACTGTAGGTGGGTGAAAAATTGTGAGATAAACGGAGATCTAAAGGATTATTCAGTTGCTGATCTGTTTTAAATATATGTGTAGCTGAATCTTAAAAGTTCTTTAATAAAAAGTAATTTTTAAAACTTTATATTTTCTAAAAAAAAATAAAAGTATGTTTTTAAAACCATTATTTTAAATCGTCCAGTAATGACAGTGGGCTGAGAAGAAAAGGTAATCCGTTTTTCTGACAGTTTTTCATTCCAGTTAGGACATTAAAATTTACGGTAAAATATTTAAAGGAAAAAATACAGTGTCTCATATTTCATTTGCTTTTGATCTATTCATTTTTCTTTATTTAGAAGTAAAACTTAAATTATTAAGTATTGTTATGGCTAAAAACTTTATTGCATTAAACTATAGTATACCTCCTATTAAATTAAAAATATACGTGAAGAAGAAATAAAAAAAAAAAGACATTCAAACATTTTAAAATAATAAAATGGAAATGCGTTAGCGTCTTTATAAATTAGAAGTGACATTAAATTTAATACTTTATTACTTAATAGATGATATATACATTTAAATATGCTCTTAACAGAATAATGTTTCTGTGGACAATATGTATTTTAAAATACTAATTCTCGTTTATGCCAATAGTATGAAAAGAATTTGTTTGGAAGTAAAACTTTAAAAGAATTTAAAAAAATATTATTATGTTTGGTTATAATTGCTAGTACTTATAAGTAAATTTATGACCGTTGATCGTAGCACATAAACCAAGGAGCGTCCTTAATTATAAACAAAGTCTACTCTTATGTTTAAAAATAAATAAAAGGAAATTTATTTAAAAAAAAAAAAGAAATATATTTTTAAATATTAAGAAACATTTTTTAAAAAAAGAGCTCTATTTTAAAAAAATGCATTTATCTAAAGAAGAACAGTAAAAGTTAACTAAAAATATCTATTATAATTATTCTGGGTTTGAACCTAGGATTATAAATATAAAAACATGTACTCAGCTGAAGAATTTATTTTTTTCAATGCCGGCTTATTATACTTATACTTATGCTTATTATACTTATGCTACTCAGCTGAATAATTTATTTTCCAGTGCCAACTTATGTTTATGCTTACGATGTTTTATTATTTTAATATATAAAATTATCTTTAAAGATAAAAGAAAGTGGAAGTGTTTATATAAAAAACTACTGAACATTTTCGTTTGGAAATGATTGCCATATATATAAATGTATTAGTTGAAGCTTCGAATTTGAATAGATATCTTAACCTGGATAAATTGTCTACACATTATGAAATGGAAAAATCATCACGGAGCCGAAATATGAACTTAAGTTAATGTATTATTATTATTTTTTTTATTGTTTGTTTTATTGGTTAAAAAAAGAATGAAACCATAAAAATATTTATGCTATTAAATTTTTATGTAACACTTTTTGCATAAATATACAGGTAAACTAGGGTTATAATTTTAAAACGAAATAGGTTTATTTGAATGAGCAAATGTTTCTTACCATTCTTAAGTACATTTAGTTTATTTATCAAGCATTACACTAGCTAGTTTCTATTTAATAATTTTATTATAGAGATTTAAATATCACAGTCTTATTTTCATATAAATGGGATGTTTTACTCATTTTTATTTTAAATTTACTAGAGAAGTTTATCAGAAAATATCCATTCGTTTGTTTTATGAATGTTATATTAATAATAATTACAAATATTTTATATTCATCGAGAAGTAAATATTCTTGCATTTAGTTTACAATTTTAAAAGTCCACTAGTCACTATATTTTTAGCATTTAATATTTTGTTATGTGTGCATTGCGCCTTGCCTAGAATTTTATATGCATTTGAGTTTAAAGTATTTTCTACAGTAGTCATTTGACACATAGTTTGCTTTGTTGGTTCGAACATTGGATATACATTTTGTATTTTATACATTTCTTGGGAATAACTTAGTTAGTTTAAGTGAAGTATATATCTTGCTATTAGTTAAAATTTGTTAGCCTCAAGAATTAGGCTTAGTTTATAATTTTTGATTATGCCTTATGGAGTCGAGGAAATCCTCCATCCTTATTGTATTGTATTTCCATGATTTGATAGTGCTTGTCCCTAAAAAGAGGGTATTGTATTGTATTTCTCAGTAATGATGATCACATTTATAAGCATTGGAAATTCCATGAGAGGATTGTGCTTTTCTGGTGGGTGTTCCTGTTCCCAGATGTACTGAAGATAAATTCCAGACATCGTTATTTTTGCCTTGAAGTTAGGTATTTTTGGAAGTCACCATATTCTTTTCCAGCTCTGAGGAGCCTAGTATCTTTATATTTTTGCCTATCATTCATGATGACTTAATGCTAATTCCACCACAGTAGGTGATGTTGCATTTGTTTTAGATTTGTGATGACAAGATATGTTTGTTTGAGGAAATGTATTTCTTCAGGTAGTTGTAGCTAATTTAAGGCTCATAAGTATATCAATGTTTAAATTGTGTTGCTATGATAGTTTTATCACACACAAGCTAACCAACAATAAGTTATATTTATTTTAAAGTATATTAAATATGCATATGGTATAAGTGGCAATTCACACATAATAATTTAATATTTTCATCCAGAATTTCGCTGCTGGATTGGTAAGTCTGTTATATCATTATCTTTAAAACATTGAGGGAATAATTTTATGTGGACTAAAGTTATTTTAAAAAAAAAAGTATAGCTGATCTCTGATGAATGACTGTCCCATATACTTAAGTTAGTTTAATTTTAGTATTAGCTTAATCTGATTTAAAGATATATCTAGCTGTGATATTAGTTATATCCGTGAAACTAGTGATGATATTTTTAAAAAGTATTGTTGAATATGCTTACTCCAACTTAGCGTTTGTTAAGTTGAGGGGTATAAAATTAAGCTTAGGGTTCTCAATATAAACATAGTTCTGTGTGTTATTCTGATTAGTAGATAACACAATAATATTATTAATTAGTCCAAATAATTATATAAAATCTTAGTGCGGTATTGGCATTGTTTGTATTCCACTATATTTATAAACATTTCTTCTCATTATTAATAAATTAAATTATTATTATTTCAAAAGTTTTGTTTGTTTGTTTTATTTACTTTTATATGAAAATATATTATTGTCTTGGGTTCCAAGTTCACAAAGTCTTAAATTTTAAAGTTATTGAATCTTCAATTCAGAAATTTGCAAGTAGATTCTAAGTTAATTAAATACAATTGATACTGTCTTGAAAATAAAAAAAAAGCTATGTTAAAGTAAATGATTTTCATATGGAATCACCAATACAGATAATTGCATTATAGCAGATACATAATTAAATATTTAGTTAAAAGTTTTTTTTTTTTTTAAATTATCAGTGTATCCTTCAGACTAAAGATTATGCAATATCAGATTAACAATATTGATACTTCAGAAGAATATTTTAACTAATATTATTTTAAAAGCTGCACATTATCTTATATTCACTGCACATCATCTATCATTATCTTAAATCTTATATATTTAAAGAATTCTAATCCATTTGCATTTGAGGTCTTTAGTGGTTGTCTATGAGTATGGAAAAGCATTAAAAGTACCCTTGCTCTTTTCTTTTCTCAAGCAATATCTTAGATAATAGGCCATTATTAGTTAAATTTAAATTGATTCATTAAATTGTTTGAATTAATGTTTGTTTTGTTTATTATTTTAAAATTGAACATATTCTAATTATTTTATGGTCAGCTAAGATATCACTTATTTATTAATCACAGTAATTCTTTATTAGGCAACTTAACTTCAATTGTAATTTTACACAAGAGTTTTAGTTTAGAAATCCCTGAGATTATTTACTCTTGTTGTTTTAGTAAATATAATTCTGTAAGATAATCTTATAAAGTAAAGCATCATAGGTCTTATTCAGAGAGTGTATGATTTATTGGTAGTACTAATATGGTAAACATTGAGTAGTGATTTACATAATCTTTTATATGGTTTATTAAAATATCAATAAGCTGTAGTAGTTATAGTTTATCAGTATTGAATTTGACCTTTATTTGATTATACATCTCTGGATCATCATCTCTTTTCTTTAAATTTATTGTAACCCCGCTGAGCTGAGTCATTTAGAGTCTCTAATTTATGGTTCATTTTATATTATTTCAATTTTATTCCATTTCTTTTTATTTCATATCTTCTATCATCTCATTTCATTTCTCTCATATCATTTCTCCTATCTTTCTATCATCTCAGCCATTCAAAACATTCGTTAAGAATTTCTTTTCATGTCATTTCTTTCTATCATCTCATTTCATTTTTTTAGTAGCATTATCTTTTTCTCTCTCTTTTCTCTTTCTCACACACCCCTCTTATTCTAGTAGATTATAATTAGCATTTTCTCTTATTCTATCATCTCATTTCATATTTATCTCTCCTTTATTCCATTTTATTCTTATCTCTTTCTATATCTCTCATTCTATCAGGTTACAATTGGCCTCTCTCATTTCATTTTCATCATTTATCTTTATCATTATCTCTCCTTTATTCCATTTTCTTCTTATCTCTCACTCTCTCTATTCTATCAGGTTACAATTGGCCTCTCTCATTTCATTTTCATCATTTATCTTTATCATTATCTCTCCTTTATTCCATTTTTTATCTTATCTCTCCCTCTCTCTCTATTTTAATTGTAAGGTTACAATTATCATTATCCATTTTCTTATCTCTCTATTTTATTAGGTTACAATATATATATATCATGGTATTTTTTTTATTGTGGTAGAAAATATTGCAATTCTTTTTCTTTTTGATTATTATCTCCATTTAATTTTGTTGTATATATTTTTTAATTGTAGTTATTATTTTCTTGTTTCCTCTCACTTTTGTAGAATATATATATAATTGTAGATCTAAGCATAAGTGTATATTATTATAAACAGTGTTTTGACTCATAAGGAATATTAATGTTTATCTGTTTAATTCCTTGTCATTATTTTTATTATATTATAAGTGGATTATATAATAGGCATAGATCATTATTTATAAAATAATATTTAGTTTTATTGCTTTATTTTTAATCTATTGCAAATAATGTTCATATTTTACGGTAGTTTAAAATAATGATTTTGCTTTTTTTCTATTTGTTCTAAATACTATTTGGATTCATGAGGTTACAACAAAGATTATTATCATTATTTTATTAAATTAAGTGTTAGCTTGTTATTAAATGATTGATATTCACTTTCATTTATTTTATTAATTTCATTCTATTACAAATGATGCTATAATTCATGAGCATTATTAAATTAGGATTGTTCTTCCTTAGTTTATATTTTTATTCTGTTGTAAATGATGATCAATAATTAGACTATGACTAAGGATACAGTATGGCCCATACTTTTATTTATTTACAAATGGTGGCAAATAATTGTGCTATATTTTTATTTAGGTTATATTAAAGTTTTCATTTTCCATTGTCATTATATTTATTCTGTTACAAATGGCCCCCAAATCTATGAGGCATTAAAAAAAACACATACCCTCATTTTTTTCAATTACAGTATATATACATTATAAACATTTGGCTACATTTCTGTATTAAAAATTAACCATAATAATGGGTTTTTATTTAATTAAATGTTTTTTTCCTCCCCACATGATAATGTAAAAATTTTAGACAATTTTTTAAAAATAATTTTTAAACATTTTTTTTTGTATACTATGTAATATAAATAGTATAAATATTTGCAAAAAAAAAAGTAGAAAATCAGATAAACAATTTATTTTGATCTCTCTCTTCAGTAATTACAATTCAATACTAGTTTCAATTTTTAACTTTGAAAATGTATTAAGAGAATAAATATTTCTCTTTGGTAAATTACTTTATAAATTTTAATTCTAACTTTAAAAAAGATAAATGAATAATGCTTTAAAAGAAAAGAGAACAAAAAATAAAAGTTTAACACTTTGTTGAATTTTGTTTTAAAATACTAGGAATTGTTTTTTTTTTTTCTCTTTATCTCTCTTCAATATAAAAATCAAATCAATGCAATTAACTGATTATCTTGTTTTTCTTTTTGCAAGAAAATTTTAATTAAAAGGGAAAGTCAAAAATTTTATGATTCTAATTTAAGTTTTTGATTTGTTTTTCAATGTCAATAATGAAAAAGGAAAATAACTTGTACCATTGTATTTGTAAAAATTGTCCTAATTGGTTATTACTAATTGAGTCATATTAGAGGCAGATTGTGATTGGTTTGATATAGGGTTGTTCCAAAAAAAAATTAGGGCTTTGGGTTGATTAGACACCCTAAATGATTTATATGAAAAGCATTCATTCTTGATTCACCTACTGAAGAAGACAGTAGGAGAAAAAAAGTTTTTGGCACAACTTCTAAAGAAAAAAAGCAGAAGCCTTATCCAAGCTGTTTAAATTTCAACCAAGTTTAACACACTATGAGTTTATAAAAATGTTTTCTACAATAAAAACTATGTGCTAAGTTATCTAAAATCTAGACAACATTCTTCCTCAATGAACCTGTCTCTCTAAAAATGTAAAAAAGAAATTACTCCTAAATTAATCTGCAATGTTGTCTCTAGCCAAGAACATGGATGCCTCTATGTATTAGACCTGAAAAATTTTATTGGAAAAAATAGATAAATTCTTACTGTTTGTTAATCTAAAAATATTGCATACTGAAAAAAAGACAAATTATCTGTATAGTAGAGAAGCCTTCAAGAAAAAAAAATAACCTGTAAAAACTGAAGTTATAACTGTAAAAAAGGACTCTAAAGAAAGATGAAACCATAGTTAAATGTATTTTCTTTATGTGCACATTGTATTCTCATTTATAGTTAAAAAGGACTTTTTAAAAAATAATAATGTTATAAAAGCAAGAATTGATATTTTTGAATAATTTCATTAACTTAATATTTTCTTGTGAAATATATATTTTTTAATCCATTCAATTTTTCTCTTCAAAATTATAAAAGTTTTTTTTAGAAAATTTAATTTCATTAAATTTAATTTTTTTAAACATATATTTCTTTTTATTCATTTATCTCACCCCCCCCCCAATTTAACAAAAATAATTATTAAGTTAAGTTAACGTTTGTTATCTTTGATTTTTTTGTGATTAAAAAAATAATTTAATAAATTAAAAGTTAATTCAATGGATAAAATTCAACTGGTTACTATAATTTTTATGAAACTATATATTTTTTGATAAAATGAATAAGTTCTGAGGTTTCATATTATGATGTCATTTGTAATTTTTGTTTATTATTAATAAGTTTATGAAATAATTGTATAAAATATTTTAATTATGTCTTTATTCCTCCAGATATCTGTTACATAAATTGGCAGCATGTGTAACTTGATTTCAACAGAGCTTAGTATTCTAGGATTTAAAAATTATCACAGTAAAGCTATTTAATTATATTAAAGTAAACCTATAACTTATTTAATGTGATTTAAAATAAGCTTTTTTATTTATTTATCTTTTTCTCTCAGTAACAGTTCATAGAGTTCTTGTTTCCTGAGCAAGATTAGAGCATAATAGTTAATTATATAGATGTTGAAGTTATGTTCATGTTTTGGACATTTAGGTGATAATTCTGGATGAAGCAAAGATATCACTGTTTAAATCCATGAACTACATTATAGTTTATTTTTATTAGGAATTAAGTTTATAGTTAGCGAGTGCATTACTGGTGCTATATGGCCAGGACATTGATGATGGTCAGCATGTTTCACTATCTCATCATTATTTGATTTGTTATATTCTGATGGAATGGCACTTAAGTATGCACATCCAGATAATTTTGTTGTATTTCTGCCCTGAATTAGAAAGTAGCTAAATAATTAGCCTGTTTTGTTGTTGATTGACCATAATAATATATGATTTTATTATTTCTTTTGTTTAATGCTGGATGAAATTGTAGTTAGTCATATTTTTTGCTGATCTCTCATGCTCATTTTTATATGTATTTCTTTTGATTAATCTATGGAGATGATGATAGTGTTCTATCTCCTCATATTTCAACTAATATGTTGTGTATCATTACAAATGGTTAAACAATTATGGTACTGTGTAAACCACTTGTCACACCTTTTTATTCCATACTGTTCCTATATATATATATATTGTAATGGCATATATGAATATATATATATATATTGTAATGGCTTATATGAATGCCATGAGCTAGTGACAATGGGCTAACGGTCTAAATATTTAAATAAAGTGGAATCTTAACATCGTGTATCTGCCTACTTTATAATTTTTTCTAGGTTCAAATGCCTAGATGGCACCCTTGTAGTGCAGATTTCTGGTAAGATTTAATTTCCACTTTCTTTTGGATCATTATAATTGGTCTCTCAACTGGGGCCGATCATTAATAAACTACAAGTGCCCTGAGAATTTTAAAAATAAATCATGCCAGTAACATTTTTCTTTAAAAATCAGTATATGTATGTTTTGTACTAACGTAAAGTTATAGCCAGATGTTTAATAAACCATGAGTACTTTTAAAAATAAATCAGGTCCGTAATCTTTTTTCTGAAATTAGTATAAATATATTTGTTGTATTGATGTGGAGTTACAGTTTGAATTTTTGTTTAAAAAGTGCTGCCAGTAAGAAAAATTGCACATATGTAAAAATAAATGTGAGGAATAAAACGTAATAATTAATATAAATCATAATTTATTTTTTTAAAAAAAGTCTTGTTTAAATTAAAATCTAATCATTCAACTTGCATAAGGTATAGTTAAAAGTAGAAGAAAAGAAATTCGGAAGGGAGGGGGAAAAATTTGGCTGGTAGAAAGAAATCAACAGTCAACAACATTTTTTTATCATTATATTTATGTGTAATTACTGTTTTGTCTTTTAAAAAAAAGTTTTGTCCTTTTGAAATTTTCATATATAATCAATTTGTGTAACGTAATTACTAACACTAAGTAAAGTCTTTTTTTTTAATGTTTTTGTTTTTTGAGGAAGTTTACTGATATGTAACGATATATAAATATGCTGTTACATTAATTTAAAATAAAAACTAAGTTCGCAAATAAAAATAAATTTATTAAAAATCTAAAAGCTAAAAAAAAAAATTAAAGAGTTGTAAACATATATATATTCGCACAGATGCAAAACTTTAAAAATATTTTTTTTTAATAAATAAAAGTATTTGAACGTACTTTGTTATAAAAAAGTACAAGATTTAAAGATAAGATATTTTTGTAAATGGAAATGATGGTTTATAAATTAATTGACAAGCAAGCTAGCCCTTGGGCCTATTGTGTAATTAAAAAAATCTGATGAAAAATGGATAAGAGAATAAAGAGAATTTAGCTTGACCAATGGAAGCACCAAGCCTCTCGGACCTTAATGAAAATTTGGATTAGTGACATCTTTGTTCATTCAATCTGGAGATTTACTATAAAAAGAAAAATATTGAGTTTCCTGACAGTTTTCAGCTTGATTTGGTGAGAAGAACGATAAGACGCACTTGTCATTCTCTCTCACTTATTTTAAAAATGAAAAGAGAGTGATATCAGAATAGAAACAGCTAATGCCACCTCCAGAACATTAAATCGGTCTTCCATTGGAGACGTCGCAGGAATTAAAAACAGGAACCTGGACTCTTCTACCATGAGCTATGAATTTTACAAATTAACAAAAAAAAAGTAATTAAGAACTTTCATCATTGTTTTTTTTAAAGATTCAGCTAATCTAAATTTTAAAATGAACTCTTATTTGATTTTCAAATTAATAATTGATTGTTTAAATTTATATAGTTAAGTTTGTTAAATCATTTCCATTTTATTATTTTTATTTGTATTAATATTTATTGTTTAAATTTTAAATGATGAAATTTAAGTTGGGTATGGATGTTGCATGGATTCGTTAGTGGTTGATTATGTTGTGGTTTTCACATTCGATTAGAATATATAGGTCATTGATGTCAATGTGACACCTTATGATGAATGCCATTGGGTTTCTTGTATTCCCTCTGTAATTAACGTTATCGATGACTTTGTATTTTGGACGGTTGTGTTTATTTTGAAATGTTTTTAACCATGAAATCTATGCAACCGATCTATCAACATTATAAAACAAATTTTATAAAATTCATCTGTGCAAACGTATCTAAATGTTAAATTTAAGTCAGGCATGAATGGCTATTTAGTTTTGCAAAGTTATATTAAGGGAAGGTAATCTTAGGTTATTTGTTTTGTAGTTAAATTGGGTCAATGGATTAGATGTATTGATGTAATTAGTAAATGTAGCATGGGATCTGCTATGGGCAGGATTGCATATATACACCTCACACTTTCTTTTTGCCTATGGATGGGATTGCAAGTCAGCAAAAAGGACCAGTGTCCCTTCCTATGGAGTTTTTATTTTATTGTTCTTCTTGCCATACAGATGTGACATTTCTGTATTGGACAAGGGTCAATGTCTTCTCTAACTATACTGTTCAGATGTCCATTCCTGACAGTATAGTATATTTTGTGCTGTTGTATTTTCATGCTACATTGAATACATTAATGTATCAGATGGATTGACGCCGGTTTGACTGTAAACTTTTGGCCTAAGGTTAAATAAGAGATAGAATATTTTATTTTCAAATGCAGATCTATGTAGTCTATTCATACTCTAAATAAAATATTAAACTCATTAAAATCTATTTAAATGTAGAATTAAAAGTTAATATAAAAATCTAAAATGTTAAATTTATTCCTCAAAATTTAAAATGATTCAAAATTTATATGTGCGTAAATAAATGTTTGTTTGTTATTTACTGGCAGTGGCTTTATTTTTTTTATATATATTTAAAATGCAATTAAACAAGTTATTTATTATCTCTGCATCTCCATGAGCTATATTTAAATAAAGTGGAATCTTAACATTGCGTATCTGCCTACTTTATAAATTTTTCTAGGTTCAAATGCCTAGATGGCGCCCTTGTAGTGCAGATTTTCGGTAAGATTCGATTTCCACTTTTTTTTGGATTGTTATAATATATATATTGTAATGGATGTTTAAGACACCATTACAAAAATTATAGTTTTATAGAGGTGAAGAAAATAAAATAAATTTTTATATAAGATTTCATTTGTAAAACTTGATTAAAAGTTTTTTTTTTAATGCTTGTACAAATATATATGTATGTGCGTGGGAATTATATTTTAATACCACAGTTATATTTGGTTTTTAATTTTGATTTTAAAAGAAAAAGAAAACTAAGATTACTTTTTGTTAAATTTATGTAAAAGTAAAGTGTACAAATGGATTGCTTTACAGATTTGGGATTTATATTGATAAGAATAATTAAAAAAGAAAGAAAACAAAAGGAAAAAAATTTTTCATTAGTTAGTTCCTAGATCTGTAAAGGGCAGTTTATTTCGTTAATTAGATAACTATTGTTATCTAGATAGAGAATTTTTAAATTTTGATTAAAAATAAAAAGTTTTGTATTTAGGAGATATGATTCAAATAACAAGTTTTAATCAGGCCTTCAGATTATCTTAAAAAAAAGCTAGAATGCTTGCACCAGCTGGTGAAGACAGACCTCAACTCTGAAAGGGAGCATTGCACAACCTCTGAATACTTCTGCCAACTCTGAGAGATACTTGCACAAACTATTCCTGCCAAAAATACTTGGAAAGAACGATTCCTGCATATTCTGAAAGCTGATCCAGTAATTATTCTACCTAGAATGAACATTAAACCTACAGCAAGAATATTTTCTTTACCATGATGTGCTAAGCTTCTCGCCAGGACAGGTTCCGATGTCCTGTGTCTTCATTAACTGCCTATAATGCCTTAAGAACCGGCTCCAAAGAAACCACTAACCAACTCACCCAAGCCTACCATCAGTGAATCCAGATCAACAGACTATACTTAAGAAGTCTAGTGCACTAGCATTTAAATAAATTAAGGTACCTTACAGTTTTGCAATTTAAATAATGTTGTCTTATATGTGTTTCCTTTTTTAAAAAAAAAATATAAATGTTTTTCAAGTTGTATCTTATGTAATTCGATTTCTGTGTACTTGACTTTTTCTTTCTTTTTTTTTTAACGAGTGCTAGTTTCAAATCTATTACTGTCCATCCTATTTAAGTCTTAGTAAGTAAGATAATAATTTATTTTAATCTCACATTCCTTTTATTATAGAAAGCAATCTGGATATTACAGACTATTTCAATTGACTTCTGGCTCGTGACCCATTTTGTTATTAGTTCTACTTATGTCATGAAACTCTAATTATTTAAATAGACGATTATGAAATATAATCATTTTCAGTTTTATTTCTTCAAGCTTCCAATTCGCTCATTAGAGGCACATACAATCGTTTTAACCTTCTCAATAGGTAGATCGTGAGCTCCTAGCCTGTCTCACTCAGAGGGAGGTCAATCGCTTGAAAGTAATAACTTTCAACACTCTTTTATTATTATTAATGTTTTGGAAGCTACCTTCGCATTTTTTCGGTTTCGACATAAGCTTACATAAATCTCAATTACGGAGATTCAGCTTTTTCCTAACTATGGGTTATAAGCAGGAAGCTAACCTCCCTTGTCTTGCGTGAGATCACAGTCTACTTACTAATACTTCTGTTACTATCAGTATTTTGCACTCTTTCACGCACAGGAAATCGCTTTCAAAGCCATATAAATATTTTAGTTTAATCATGACGAATGTACGTGTAGTATATATTTTAAATGTGCTTTAAAGATTATTATTTAGATTTATGTTTATTTAATCATACTCGTAATAAAATTATTTATTTACTTAGTTGATTTTGTTTTCTGTTGCTACCTTTGCAACTCACTGAACAAAAACATAGATCTCATTTGCTTGATTGAGCTAGTCCGGCGCATTCGATTTGCATATCCTGTAACCCCTTAAAAATAAATGTCTAGTTCTAAATTTCGGGCTAGTGGCGCACTGGCAGCAGTATATGCGAGTCTAAAGCTTTTGTCCGGTATATAGGATAGTAATTTTTGGCGCAACCAAACGTGGGAGCCGATATTAAAACTTTACGTGAGATATTTTGTTCGGGTGGTTGGGAAAAATAAACAGAAACGGTAGGCGAAAATAGGTGAAATAAAGTTAGTGGTAGAATAGAAGTTGATGGAAAGATGCAGGTAGTTTTGGATCTGTCCATATTTAATGTTTTGATATTCAAAAAGAGTTTATTAATTAGTTCGTCGTTCGTAAAGTTTTTTTTTTAAAAAGTAAAGAGTTTAAGTTTGCTTTGTAATAATAAAATAAAGTTAGCTGTTGAAGATTAAATAAATAAATAAAAAAAAAAAACCTTAATAAACAGATTTAAAAGAAAAGTTCAGTTGGTAATTTGGAATAAAAAAATTAGATTTAACGGAGCTAAGTTTATTTTGAAAATAGAAGCTAAAGAAGAAAGCGATAGAGAGGCAGATTGGGAAGAGAGCCCAGTTTCATTTAAACACCCCCAGATAGTAGAAAAAGAAGAGAGTGAGACACAGACAATGATGATGATGATGATGATGATGAAGTTGATAATAGAAATGAAACAAAATCAGCAAGCCGAGATGAAGGAAAGACGACAAGAGTTGCTGGAAATGAAACAAAATATAACAAAACAAAATATAGAAATAAAACGGATTCAACAAACAATACTGGAGAAGCTGAGAGCAGAAATGAAAGGAATGAGACAGGAAATATTGAAGAAAGTTGACAAAAATCAGGCAGCTATAGAAGTCATAGAGAAAGATAGGAATAAGGAGGTTCAGGAAGTTGAAATAGTAAAGAAAGAGATGAAAGAAGTAAAAGATGCATTAGAACAGGATAGCGTTAGAACAGGCAAGGTAGAAATAGAGATAAGAAGTTGGTAGAGATTGGGTGCAGATAGGTGGTGAAATAGAAAATGCAGATCAAAAGACAGAGAATAATGTAAAAGAGTTTCTGCAAGAAACTAAAAATAAATTGGTTAAAATAACTAGTGGTTGTGAATACGAATTTAAAAAAAAAGAGAGTTAAGAAAAAAATTAAGGAGTATGATTTTAAGGCAGAGATAAAAGTTATCTATAGAGCAATTTTATTTGAAAAGACTATAGAAGAGGGATTCGTTCCATTTGTTATTAACGAGGCAGTCTGTACTAAAATGGGACACATTGAACAAATATATTTTGCTCGGCTAAAGAGTCGTAAGATATATGAGCTACAAGATAAAACAGAACGAGAAAGAGACAAGGCAATAAATTATAAGCAAAGGACAGACAAAAGGGGGAAAGGATTGTACATTAGAGAGGCAGTAAGAATAAAGAAAGAACCGCCTGACCGAGCGTAAGTGATATTGATCGGAAGTACTGCTAAAACACACACACACACACAAAGGATTTGTAATTGGACTACGAGTTGAGAATAGAAATTTATTTCGAAGTAGGTGATAAGTCTGAATGAATTTTGTAAATAATATTATATAATTACAACTATATATGTGTGTGATAAACAATATTACATTTTGATATTTTGAATTATGTTCGTTTTTATTTAATAAAATGTATAGTGGCTATCGTAATTGCATTACTTTGTTGTAAATAGTTATTTTAATAGATCACCAGTATATTCCTGAAAATTTATGTTACTTACAAATGATTTAAAATAGTATTCGTGAGGGTAGTCGGACGGATTTGATTTTTTTAAAAGTGAGATCAAACTTAGAGAAAACTGGTTAGTGCTAGGCAGAGCAAAGTCAGCTAAGTTTTCGTTTTTTTTTTTGTGATGATGGAGAGGCATTTGTAATGGATGTTTAAGACACCATTACAAAAATTATAGTTTTATAGAGGTGAAGAAAATAAAATAAATTTTTATATAAGATTTCGTTTGTAAAACTTGATTAAAAGTTTTTTTTTAATGCTTGTACAAATATATATGTATGTGCGTGGGAATTATATTTTAATACCACAGTTATATTTGGTTTTTAATTTTGATTTAAAAAAAAAAAAGAAAACTAAGATTACTTTTTGTTAAATTTATGTAAAAGTAAAGTGTACAAATGGATTGCTTTACAGATTTGGGATTTATATTGATAAGAATAATTAAAAAAGAAAGAAAACAAAAAGAAAAGAATTTTTTATTAGTTAGTTCCTAGATCTGTAAAGGGCAGTTTATTTCATTAATTAGATAACTATTGTTATCTAGATAGAGAATTTTTAAATTTTGATTAAAAAGAAAAAGTTTTGTAATTAGGAGATATGATTCAGATAACAAGTTTTAACCAGGCCTTTGGATTATCTTAAAAAAAGCTAGAATGCTTGCACCAGCTAGTGAAGACAGATCTCAACTCTGAAAGGGAGAATTTCACAACCTCTGAATACTTCCACCAACTCTGAGAGATACTTGCACAAACTATTCCTGCCAAAGATACTTGGAAAGAACGATTCCTGCATATTCTGAAAGCTGATCCGGTAATTATTCTACCTAGAATGAACATTAAACCTACAGCAAGAATATTTTCTTTACCATGATGTGCTAAGCTTCTCACCAGGACAGGTTCGGATGTCCGTGTCTCCATTAACTGCCTATAATGCCATAAGAACCGGCTCCAAAGAAACCACTAACCAACTCGCCCAAGCCTACCGTCAGTGAATCCAGATCAACGGACTATACTTAAGAAGTCTAGTGCACTAGCATTTAAATAAATTAAGGTACCTTACAGTTTTGCAATTTAAATAATGTTGTCTTATATGTGTTTTCTTTTTTTAAAAAAATATATAAATGTTTTTCAAGTTGTATCTTATGTAATTCGATTTCTGTGTACTTGATTTTTTCTTTCTTTTTTTAACAAGTTCTAGTTTCAAACCTATTACTGTCCATCCTATTTAAGTCTTAGTAAGTAAGATAGTAGTTTATTTTAATCTCACATTCCTTTTATTATAGAAAGCAGTCTGGATATTACAGACTATTTTAATTGACTTCTGGCTCGTGACCCATTTTTTTATTAGTTCTACTTATGTCGTGAAACTCTAATTATTTATAATAGACGATTATGAAATATAATCATTTTTAGTTTTATTTCTTTAAGCTTCCAATTCACTTATTAGGGGCACGTACGATCGTTTTAACTCTCTCAATAGGTAGATCGTGAGCTCCTAGCCTGTCTCACTCAGAGGGAGGTCAATCGATTGAAAGTAATAACTTTCAACACTCTTTTATTATTATTAATGTTTTGGAAGCTATCTTCACATTCCTTCGGTTTCGACATAAGCTTACATAAATCTCAAATACGGAGATTCAGCCTTTTCCTAACTATGGGTTATACGCAGGAAGCTAACCTCCCTTGTCTTGCATGAGATCACAGTCTACTTACTAATACTTCTGTTACTATCAGTATTTTGCACTCTTTCACGCACAGGAAATCGCTTTCAAAGCCATATAAATATTTTAGTTTAATCATGACGAATGTACGTGTAGTATGTATTTTAAATGTGCTTTAAAGATTATTATTTAGATTTATGTTTATTTAATCATACTCGTAATGAAATTATTTATTTATTCATTTACTTAGTTGATTTTGTTTTCTGTTGCTACCTTTGCAACTCACTGAACAAAAACATAGATCTCATTTGCTTGATTGAGCTAGTCCCGTGCATTCGATTCGCATATCTTGTAACCCCTTAAAAATAAATGTCTAGTTCCAAATTTTGGACTAGTGGCGTTCTGGTGGTCAGTATATGCGAGTCTAAAGCTTTTCTCCGGTATAATATATATATATATTGTAATTTGGATAATATTGTTAAAATACCATGCTATCACCCAAATCTTAAATGCCTAAACTTAATGCTACTCAAATTAATATCAATTATCACTAATCTTGCTCCACATATTAGCAAAATTTAAGAAATTAACAAAGAAAAATTATGACCATTGCAACATATAATGTAATAATTATTATTTTAAAAATCATTTAATGTTTACAGACAAATTTAAATTAAACTTAGAAAATTTGGTTTTACAAATTCAAAAAGGTTATCTTTCAAATTCATAATATCAGTTTCTCAAGTCCTCAGGCTGTCACTTTATGGACACTTTTATTCTTATTAGAATTAACAATTTTTTAATAAACTTATTTTTTTTTTTTAGAATTTTCTAGAAAGTATTTACTTTCTTGTTCTGTTCTGATTAATACTTTTGTACCAATATTGTTCTTTTAATAATATCAATGTCAACAATGTATTATATGATTTTGTAAATTACTGGGTTTTAACATTGCTGTTAGTAATTACAAAGTACTTTACTGAGTGAACTTTGGAGAGATTCCTGATGGACATTCCATTTTCCTTCATTCTCCTGCAGCTAACTTTTATGCTATGTTTTTTGGTTTTGGCATTCTTTTTGATTGCAGAAACTATATTGATTAATTACTTTACAAAAAAATATCTGGAAGGGCCAGAAATTTACCGAAGTCTACAGCCAAAATAAACTTCAAGCACTGAGTGGGGAGCAATTGTGTTAATTGTACACTTAATTCTTTTGATCATAGCTATCAACAAAACAAAGTATTGTTTTCATAGTTTATTTAAATATTTATTATTTTTACACAATATTTGATAATGATTTTTTAAAAACTAAAGTATACATTATTATGACTTGATTTTATTTGAATATGATTTATTTTAAAAAGTATAAGTTAACAAATTCAATTGTAACAGTAAATAGAAAGCAGTGATGGTAAGATTCTTAATGCTTTTTTAAAACACATTTTAGTATAATACTCTATAATATTTGTAATATTTTAAAAAATTATAAATCCAATTTTAAATTTTAGAATAGAATTTGATAAATTTGTGATGGTTTTACATTTTCTTATTCACATTTTTTTAAAAAAAGTTCATCATATAAAGATTTCATTCATTTTATTTTTTTCACTTGCAAAGGCGATTTCCTTTATACCATTCTATCAGAAAAAAGTCATTTTTTTTTATTATGTATTATATTATTGTTTTTGATATTTTCAAAATTGAAATAGAGTTTTTAGGATGCTTTTTATTTGCAATCTTTTATTTCTAACAAAGGTACTAAAATCAAAAGTTGACTGATTACAAAAATTGTCACCAAGGAGAATATTGGAAATGTTTTCCCCAAATAGAGGGGTGAATACGAGTTATCAGCATACTTTTAATTTGCTTTTGTATTATTAAAATTATTATTTTTTATATGCTTAATACAAAACAACATTTAAACAACCCTCTATAATTCTTCATAGATGGACAATAAAGAAAAAGACATTATTCACAAACCTTTCCAATTGTCAGGTAATAAGAATTTGAAACTTTTTTTAATCCTTATTTTATTATCTATTTAAGTATAGCTAATATTGGATGATTAGCAGGGTTGAACAAAGGCTGGCAATTTGAGGAAAAAATGACTAAGTTAGATTAGAATAAAAAAAAATTGGAACAGATTATATGACTGGTGTGCTGATGCATTATTTTTAGTCTATCAAAGTCATCTTTTTAATATACTTGCAAAAAAAAAAAAAATTGATAATACAATCTGAAATATTTCAGAAAACATAGATATAATTTTATGAATTGGTCGGCTTCACTTATTAAAATATTTATACTAAGTATATATTTTATTTATTTATTTTAAAATTTAAAATGTAAAGTAAATCTTCAATAATTTATAGATTACAAAGGTTTTTTTAATGAGTTTATATATATATGTGCCATAGTTTAAAATTGGTTAGAATTTTTATTTTATTGTAAATAAAATATACCTTTTAAACAAATAAAAGTAATATACAGTAATGCTTAAATAAAATATTTAATAATCTGAAGAACTGATTGCCCGATTATCTTGAGTAATTCCATCAATAAATCAGTATCCACCATTACTATTAATCAATAAAAC
Organism: Epiperipatus broadwayi; assembly: GCA_028023455.1. Classification (NCBI taxonomy): domain Eukaryota; kingdom Metazoa; phylum Onychophora; class Udeonychophora; order Euonychophora; family Peripatidae; genus Epiperipatus; species Epiperipatus broadwayi. The sequence goes on from JAQFVV010012483.1 coordinate 3,591,680, forward strand.
AAGCCAAACATTTTAAAAAGATTGTAAGCCGAACACAAGCATGCTTTTAATAATCTTAATTGTGCAGTTTGTTTAATATTCATTAATAATGGAAAGCATAGTTTTAAATGATATTTTGAACATTAATAATATATTTTAATGTTAAATCCAATCTGATTCATAATAAAGCTTTTCATCTTTTCTAATATTTTACTGCCTAATCACAAAGAATAAAAAAAAAAACCCTTTAATGATTACATTTGCTTTTGGTCAATCCCGGGAAGCTTCTTACGATTTTCAAAATCTCATTATATGAACGATAGCTTATTTTTAAAAAATGTAAAAGCTCAGCGGTTTATTTTGCACAAAATGTAATTCATTTCACTTATTATATATGTATATACATTTTGAATAGAAGATTTATAGCCACACATTTATATGTAAATGTTTAACAAACAAAAACTTTTTAATTTTAATTCTGAAACCCAAATAAAACTTAGTCTGGGTATTTGAAATGAAATCCTGAATTAGATATGTAATAACTTATCAACTTTTAAAGCTCTTAAAAATGGGCAGATGAAAAATAGTATGACATCTCTGTTATGAGTAAAATGTAAGTTGTATCACATTATATTTTTGTTTAAAAGTCAGTACTTTAATATCTACGAGACCATTCTAGACCATTGGGAACATTTATTTCCAGCTAAGAATAACAAATAACCCACTATTTACTATCCAATAAGTAGATGACTATCTGATCTAGACTAACAATTCAAAATACAGCAAAACTCTCCATATAGTAGTGCCATGTGATCATGTGATGTTTAGTGATCTAGACTAACTAAGAACTGTCTATCTAACAACAAAAAATATCTTAAAATCCTAACCATTTAAAGAAAGGTTCAGTTCCATTCAAGTTTAAACTTAGATCAAGTGTATGGCATGTAAATATAGTAACTACTATGCTATGAAGTCATTTATATAGTGAATATGTATTATAAATATAATTAGAGAAGTTACTAAAAATTATCCTAATGAATAACAAATCTATTATTGAACGAAAGCAGTTTATGAGCATGGGAAAAATGTTTTTAATGTTTGTTCAGCTGTACTATGAGAAGATATTATGCTTTTCTAATAAAACAGTTTTGAAGATATTGATATAATTTTTATAGCACATAACTATTAACAATAAATCTTTTGTTTTATAGATTTTTTCTAATGGATATTAATTTACGATATTAATTCTCAGATTCCTTCATAGATGATAATATAGCATTAACTTCTATAGTTCATAAAAACATTTACATATATATGCATCAATATAAAAAAATAAAAATATATATGCATCAATGGGTAAAAGTAAGACTTAGATGGAAGAACATAAAATCGATGGAGAAATTCAGAATAGATTTTATTCAAAGAGATGGATAAAAGATAATTTATTTATTGTTATATAGATGATTGAAATGCCTTCAATTATTTATATAATATTTAGATATCTGTATATTAAGTTGTCTGACCAAAGACAGATTTGCTTAATTAGATAATAGTATATGATGATCAAATGATAATATTTGGTTATCATAAATGGTAGTCTGTCATTGCATGTCTTTCTCATAATATAATTTATCATCTCAAGTTTAGAGTGCATTTTATAATGAGATTCACATCATTAAAATTTATTATTTTTATAGAAATGATTTAAGATAAAATGAGTAGAAAAAAAAATTGTAAAAAAACCTTGAAAAATATAAGAATAGACTTGGAAATTCTCTAAGAATAATCAACAGTTTTTATTAATGGAATTGTTATAAATTCCAATAGTAGAATATAGGGTCATTTAAAGTTAAACGTGAAATCAAATTGAAGCAGAAATGTTTATTAGCTTTATTGTTTATGTTGCTTTTAAGAAAACTGGAAATTGAAAGAGAAAAATATAGATAAGAATAGGTATTTCCATAGTGGGAACAAATATATATATATATATATATAATGACAAATTTTTTTTATAAGAGTGATATGGCAATTTTTGAAAACAATGTAAAAGATATTGAACTGTTACTATAAAAGTGTGCAATGATAGAAAAACTTAATGTGGAAAAATAATGTATGGAAGGGTAAATCTGAAGAATGGAAATTAAAATATTTAACTTGAAGTGGGAAACCATAGATATTTATGGACTTTGTTAAATGGAAAAAGAAATTATACATTCATTAAAATTGAGACTATAAGTAAAAAATGGAATGAGATTAAAAATCTGGTATGTTGAAAAGGAGTGATAGTAATTACATAATATTTAAAAATGGGGCACTTTGCATTGATCAAAAGTCTCAAATTTTTAGATAAAATTCAAAAGTAATTAGTAGATTTGCTTTGATTGGTAAATTGTGGATATAAAATGAAAATAATCAAAGAGAAATGTAATGCCTTTTAAAAAGAAATTAAAAGCAAATTATAAAAAAAAATTGTTTAATTGTATTATATGGAGAGAACAACAAATATTAAGGGCTTGGTGGGTTCAATAAATCATAAAGATAATAGATAGATTTATTTCTACATATATGTATAAAAAATGGAATATACTTGTAGAGAATATATTAAAGGTATCTTATTATGAGAGTGAGAAACTATATAGATAAGTTGATCAGAAGAAAAAATTATAAAGATATAAAAAATGAATGTAAATAAAAATAATTTGAAGTTAAATAAGAATGAAAAAAATACAATATAAAATAATGTATAATAACACTAGAGATAGCTTATTGTTATTTGCTGCAAGACTTGAAGATTTGGATAATAAAAATAGATGCAACAATATGATAAAAATTTGTACTGCAAATGTGCTTTATATGGAAACAGCAGAGATAATACCAAAAATGTATTTCTGGAGAATAACTAAAAAAATCACTAAAAAATTATATGAATAATGGAAAAGATGTAAATATGAAGGGATTGAAAGAAGTAATGCTTTTTTTGTTTAGGTTTTATGACAAGAACTGAGTATGTAAGGCAACAGTATTAAAAGTAATAAAACAGCTTTTTAATATGAAATAGAAGAAAAATACTGTCAGTATGGGAAGAATAATTTGGTGACTATAGATAAAAGCAGCAATAAAAGGAAGGGAAAATTTGTAGATTTATTGTGGTAATGTTTGATTTGTTTAAAGTATCTATGACCATTTAATATATGAATATATAATATCAAATTTCAAAAGATAGACTAGTCAATAAAATAAAGCAAGTATACCAATTCATAATTAAATCATTAGCCAAAACTAAATTTAAAAAGTTTATTACTAATGTTTTTCCAAAGTGCAAAAGAATACAATATAAAATTAATACATATACTCCTGACAATTTTAACTGACATTCTAATTAACTTTAATGTTAAAGGAACTTTTTTTAAAAAAAATAATACCTTCAGAATCATAAAACTTTATTAAAAATATTTTTTCTTTAATCTTTTATTTCTTTGATTATTCTTTTAAAAAATCAAATTTAGCCTCCTCAAACATAATATTAAGAACAGTATTTCTTTCTTTAACAGAATGCAGAACTAAGATATTTATTCATTACTTTACTAATTATGAATATTCACTCTTTCCTTTAATCATAAGAGTGAAATATTTATAAAATTAGAGTAATGAAGATCAATTTGAGTTTAAGGAAAGGGTGAAAAATTTATAAAAGCAAAATAAAAATATTTTTTTGTTCTACATTGTATACTTATGAAAGAAATAAAGATCTTAAGATTATGCTTGAGCAAATTAAATTTGTCTTCTTTGGAAAAAAAAAAAATTAAAAAATCTCCTTTTAAAAATGTATGATTTTAAAGCTATTAATTTTTTAAAAGTTCTTTTGATATTAAAGTTAATAGGGATATTAGTTAGAATCATGGAAAAGAAGGGTAATATATGTGATACTTTTATTTGAGAAATCTGTATTGAAAAGGAATCATTGATAATGAATTTTTTAATTTTAATTTTGGCTAATGATTTAATTGTGAATTGGTACACTTGGTTTGATATATAGAACTAGTTACAGACAGTAAACTGAAAATCAAATATAAAATATTTATATCACTATAAAACTAAATTATCCCAGCTATCAAGTCCTTTAAGACAAATATAAAGTCAGATTAAAGCAGCATAGATAAAAGGCAAATCTATCTTTATTCAGACTTTATCTTATAAAAAGTATTGCTTAAATAAGTCAGCATTTTGAATATTTGGTTTAATATAGTGAAACCATAAGAAAGACTGATTGCAATCTCAATGGCAATAATGTGGAGAAAGCCAGTTGAGATATTCAGATTTTGGTTGATATGTAGTACAATTAATAATGTGGAAGAAGTACAACTATCCCTCACTTGATTTGCAATTCACTATGCATATACATTTTTATATATTTGCATAAGCTAAAACTATCTATACTTTGATAATAGATTCACATTCAATAAAATAAGAAACAAATTTCTCAGGATTATTCAACAATATGTGTAATCTTATTCTATTTTATTAATAAAAATCTTTGCAAATATATTGTATCTGACTATAAGAATTAATTAAGAATAACTTAATCTGTGTTTTAAAACTAAGGCTAACAATTTTAAATGCAAAGTTGATTAGTGATTTATCTTAGGGTTTTATAAAGTAAGAAAATAAATGCATGGGTATAAAGAACGTTTATGCATTTTAGGATATGGCAATGTAAAAGTGATTTAATGTATATCATCTTACCCAATATTTTTAGATTACAGATAACATTAATATAATAATGATATATTTAATTCAAATAGATTTTATGTGTAATATAATATCTCAAATATGATCTTTTTTTTTATCATGAATATGCAGTGACAATGTTTCCTTAATAACGACAAAAGAGAAATATTAAAAATTAACAATTATTTTATTACACAATATAAAATAAATAATAGAAACGAATAATAAAAATAAGAAAATTATATAAAATATCTAATAAAGATTACTTTCCTAAATCTAATTTGAATTTGGAATATAAAAAGTGCATTATCAGACAGTGTTGTGAAGATACTAACATTAAATAGGAATAGGTTATTTATTATTTTAAAAAATAATAGTCATCAATTTAAATAATGGAGAATAATAATCATCATATTAATGATTATTAATAAATGTTATATGCTATTCAGTCTTTAAATAGTTTGTTTCACTAATTAATCAATTATTAATCAGTCCCACTTAATAATATTAGAGAAGTTTTCACACTTTCAAAAAAAGCAAGTACTAATCATTGCTTGGAATACCTAGATAATATTTACCACATTGGTCTTATTAATTTTGCCTCCAGATCCTTTACTGGATTCATTTGCAGACTTAATCATTAGGAGTGCTATTCTACTAATAAAATATAACTAGATCATTTGTCAAGCATTAGTGGCCAAGTGGTTAGCACATCTGCCTTACAAGCAGTTGTCCCGGGTTTCACTTCCCAGCCGATGCTTTGACATATAAAATATATATATATATTGTACCGAGATATATCAGGAAGGAGTGTGCTTTCTTCGGAGGTACACATAATTTTAAAAAAAATATATAAATTGATAAACGATTTGTGTAAATATTAATAAAAATAAAAGATCTTGTAGGGTAAAATAAGAATAAAGATTTTTTTCTCATAGACAGGTTATCGTTAAAAGCATAAAATAAATAGTTTTATAATATATAATTTTGAATCGTATTTAAATAAAACCTAAAGAATTAAAAATTGATTTAACTAAATTTGATTTAATTAAAATTTGATTTAACTAAATTGAAATTCGATTTAAGATTGCTTTAAGAAAAAAAAAAAAAAGAAAAAGCAAGGTGGAATTCGTTTTGTCTTATAATCATAATAAAAAAAGAAAAAATATATGTAATTAAAGGAATGTAGTGAACAATGGGAGCTAATGACAAACATAAGAAATTTCCATTAAACGGCTAATTAGTGAAAATAACTTTAACAAAGAAATTGAAAATAACTTTAACAAAGAAATTGAAATAACTATAACAAAGAAAGTGAAATAAAGAAATTGAAATAACTCTAGCAGAGAGTACAAAGAAATTAAATAACCAATGCGAACACCAGAAAGTCAGCACGGACCATAACTGAAACACCAGAGGATTAGTTACGTATTGTAGATTGAATCCGCAAGATAAGGACCGTAAAATATAAAAAGGGCGAATTTTCTATTCATTCCAGATTTTTTTCTTATTATTCATTCATTAATTATATTATTTTCATAGATAGAGAGTATACGTCTAAAGTAAAATGCTGCATTGTTAAACCCATCGTGTGAACAACCGGCCGAATCCTTCCATGCAATACCAACAGCAGACAGTTCAAATTTCGATCATGGTCGTGTAAAACAAGAAGGAGACGGAGTGTCCACGTGGAGCCCACAGGATCCCAATGACATCGGGAAAAGGATTGCAAAGAGTTAGCGCTAACTGACCGAATGAAATACTATCAGAAGCAACGCTCGGAACCGTGCATAAGGGAGAAAGCTAGGTAATGTTTCTTTCAATTTCTAATTCACTAATAAAAAGCCGTAATAATAAACTCTGAACTTTATGTTACGAACAATAACTACTAAGTGTCTTTAGCTCCATTACCCAGAGATTGTAGTGTGATTTCAAATATAAGTGTATGCGTATAATTATTTTCAAAATGTATTTATAATATGAGATTTCAGTGTGATTTCAAATATAAGTGTATGCGTATAATTATTTTCAAAATGTATTTATAATGTGAGATTTCAGTGTGATTTCAAATATAAGTGTATGCGTATAATTATTTTCAAAATGTATTTATAATATGAGATTTTATTGTATTAAATATTATCTGAACTTGAACGAAAGTGTAGTTAATTATATTATAAGACCAAACGAAGTGTAATAGCGTAAATAGAGATTTCATGGGTTAGTAATTACTTAAATTAGATTTAAATTAAATAATTAAATAAAAGAAAAAAGAGAAAGCGAGAAAATTAGCGCAGAGAAAGATTCTAAAATTGATTTTTAAGTAGGCGGAGTATATTTTATTGATTATTGTAGCTGAGCTAGCGGGAGCGGGTACTAGATCGTATTGGTCAAGCAGACTTGTCGACAAGGTCGGCTGGCGCCCATAGGATTTTTTCCTTTAAATAAATAAAAAGTTTGATTGGCTAATATGTAGTCTAGTAAACGAGTATAAATGTTATTGGCAAATGTTTTCCAATGATATTGATTACTCTACCCGAGGTACTGACAGCCCTGTGATAGGATTTTGTGTAAGAGGGAGGTACAAAATTCTGATCGAGTCGTTATTATAAAAATTAAAACATTGTTATTGATTTATATAAATGATGTTTTTATAAAATTTACGAACGACGGTAAAAAGGGTTTAGGTATAAAATGGCGCGTCAACGTGGAACGAAACTAAACGTTTTGGATGGCAGAACCGATGTGAGTCATGAATGGACGTTTTAAGCGGTGTGGCCAGAGTCGTGTATGAGTGACAGAAGTGATAGCTAGTAAAAAGAAGCGGGAGGGAGCGTGATAGTAGGATTAGAAAACGGTATAAGCAGCGCAACTGTAAAGGTGATTTTGCAATTATATAAAACGTGGAGGCATAGGGACACTCCGGGGAATTTTAGTATAAGAAAAAAAAAGGGGGAACTGGGAAGGTTAGGTTTTGGTTGTACGTACGTAAGTTTATTATTATTATTAAAAAGAAAAAAATGGACGAAAGTGGAAACGACGGGAGGGCAACGCCAGAAGTAAGCCCGATTTTTTTTAAAAATCCGCAAATAGTGGAAGAAAGCGCATTCCAAATTTTGATGAACATGATGAAAGAGATACGCCAAGACATTAAACAAAACCAACAAGAAATGAAGCAGGAAATAAATGAACTTAGGATAGAGATGAGAGAAATGAAACAGGAAATGACAGCAAGAATGGACGCATTCGAGGAAGTGATAGGAGTAGTGAAAAAGGGTGTAGAAGAAGAAAAGTACGAAATATTAGAATTAAAAGAAAATATAGAAGCGAGGGAAGAGTCAAGCAGTATAGGGAAAAGCCAGCTAGAAGAAAGAATAGTACGCGTGGAAGAGATATGTCAAGACTTAATAAGTAGCCAGGAAACGACGCGACAGGAATTAGGGAACTTAGAGAATGAAATAGAGACCACCAAGAACATCAAAACGAAAGTAAAGGAGATATGTAAAGACGTAGTGGGGGACACAGGGCAGAAAATAAGACAGATAGAACAGAAGTATGAGGAGTTTAAGATTGAGAATAGGCACAGTGAACAGACGAGTAGATTTATGGAGAAGCAGTTTGCCATTTCGGTATTTAAAGCGGAGGTAGGAGAGAACCCGCTGAAACATTTGGAAAGTCTGAATAATATGTTTCATAATAAAAGTTTACTGGAAGAGGACAAGGTTGCGGTGGCCAGTAGTTACCTCCAAGAGACGGCACGTGATTGGTGGCACACCTTGGACGAGAAACCGCAAACATTCGGAGAATACAGACGGGCTATGTTAAGGGCATTTTGGAATGAAGCTAGGCAAGACGGAATCCTGTATAAGATATCCCACGAGAGATATGCAAGTGCGCGGGGAGAGACGTATGCGAAATTCTTTTACCGACAAGTGTCAAAACTTAAGGCACTGACGGCATTCCCTATGTCAGATGGTCAAATAATCAGAACACTACGCAATAATATGCCGCCAAACATACAACAACTAATGCTAAGTAAAGACGGACGGTCAGTGGAGGAAATGGCGGAATTTCTAACACAGATTGATTATGGCAATCTAGCTAGGGAACCTCCAGATCGATACAGGAGATGGGATGGGTACAACGACCCACATGGCAAGAAGGGAGAACCACCTGATCGAGCATAGATAAAAATAAAATTGATGAATAAATGGGTATAACGGGACCGCAAACTTAACGAGTAACACGGACACACGAGAATAAGAGAGGACGAACTTCCATCAAAATAAATCGAGGGGAATGTATAATAAAATTAAAATTAAACGTTGAAACTAAAACCTTCAGATTGATATTTTAGTTTCAAAAAGGGGGGACGGAGAAATGTACCGAGATATATCAGGAAGGAGTGTGCTTTCTTCGGAGGTACACATAATTTTAAAAATAATATAAATTGATAAACGATTTGTGTAAATATTAATAAAAATAAAAGATCTCGTAGGGTAAAATAAGAATAAAGATTTTTTTTCTCATAGACAGGTTATCGTTAAAAGCATAAAATAAATAGTTTTATAATATATAATTTTGAATCGTATTTAAATAAAACCTAAAGAATTAAAAATTGATTTAACTAAATTTGATTTAATTAAAATTTGATTTAACTAAATTGAAATTCGATTTAAGATTGCTTTAAGAAAAAAAAAAAAAAGAAAAAGCAAGGTGGAATTCGTTTTGTCTTATAATCATAATAAAAAAAGAAAAAATATATGTAATTAAAGGAATGTAGTGAACAATGGGAGCTAATGACAAACATAAGAAATTTCCATTAAACGGCTAATTAGTGAAAATAACTTTAACAAAGAAATTGAAAATAACTTTAACAAAGAAATTGAAATAACTATAACAAAGAAAGTGAAATAAAGAAATTGAAATAACTCTAGCAGAGAGTACAAAGAAATTAAATGACCAATGCGAACACCAGAAAGTCAGCACGGACCATAACTGAAACACCAGAGGATTAGTTACGTATTGTAGATTGAATCCGCAAGATAAGGACCGTAAAATATAAAAAGGGCGAATTTTCTATTCATTCCAGCTTCATCTTATCTTCTTCTTATTCATTCATTAATTATATTATTTTCATAGATAGAGAGTATACGTCTAAAGTAAAATGCTGCATTGTTAAACCCATCGTGTGAACAACCGGCCGAATCCTTCCATGCAATACCAACAGCAGACAGTTCAAATTTCGATCATGGTCGTGTAAAACAAGAAGGAGACGGAGTGTCCACGTGGAGCCCACAGGATCCCAATGACATCGGGAAAAGGATTGCAAAGAGTTAGCGCTAACTGACCGAATGAAATACTATCAGAAGCAACGCTCGGAACCGTGCATAAGGGAGAAAGCTAGGTAATGTTTATTTCAATTTCTAATTCACTAATAAAAAGCCGTAATAATAAACTCTGAACTTTATGTTACGAACAATAACTACTAAGTGTCTTTAGCTCCATTACCCAGAGATTTTAGTGTGATTTCAAATATAAGTGTATGCGTATAATTATTTTCAAAATGTATTTATAATATGAGATTTCTGTGTGATTTCAAATATAAGTGTGCGTATAATTATTTTCAAAATGTATTTATAATGTAAGATTTCAGTGTGATTTCAAATATAAGTGTGCGTATAATTATTTTCAAAATGTATTTATAATATGAGATTTTATTGTATTAAATATTATCTAAACTTGAACGAAAGTGTAGTTAATTATATTATAAGACCAAACGAAGTGTAATAGCGTAAATAGAGATTTCATGGGTTAGTAATTACTTAAATTAGATTTAAATTAAATAATTAAATAAAAGAAAAAGAGAAAGCGAGAAAATTAGCGCAGAGAAAGATTCTAAAATTGATTTTTAAGTAGGCGGAGTATATTTTATTGATTATTGTAGCTGAGCTAGCGGGAGCGGGTACTAGATCGTATTGGTCAAGCAGACTTGTCGACAAGGTCGGCTGGCGCCCATAGGATTTTTTCCTTTAAATAAATAAAAAGTTTGATTGGCTAATATGTAGTCTAGTAAACGAGTATAAATGTTATTGGCAAATGTTTTCCAATGATATTGATTACTCTACCCGAGGTACTGACAGCCCTGTGATAGGATTTTGTGTAAGAGGGAGGTACAAAATTCTGATCGAGTCGTTATTATAAAAATTAAAACATTGTTATTGATTTATATAAATGATGTATTTATAAAATTTACGAACGACGGTAAAAAGGGTTTAGGTATAATATATATATATATACAACTAGATCATTACGATGCCTTGTTACATTCTATATAATAGTAAAAAATTAATACTAACATGTAAAAGTGATGCATAAAATATTCTTTACAGATATATTCATCTAAATGAGGATGATTAATTTCATTTTAACTTTGAGATTGAACTTAACAACCCATAAAACATACAATAATTGCAGTATAGCTCAGTTTTATATAAGTTTAATAGTTACTTATATTTGTACAACCTAAACTTAAGGTAAACCAAATTTAATCTCATTTAATATCATTAATAATAATTTTGAATTTAAATAAAATATTATCTGTACATGACATACTAATATCTGAAAAACTTTATTAACTAACTAAGACAGAAACTATTATGAGAAAATGCATTAAATAATCTCCCAATGGTTATGATGATTTAAAATTTATCCCAATGAAATATTGATACTTGAAAAATATTTCAGAGATCTTGAGAATTTACAAACACTTTTAAAATAATAGCATCACAGATAATATAAAGCACAAATAATTTCATTTTGTAATACAAAATAATCCATTTTTAAGATTGCTTATAACTTTGATGTTTATTATATTTAAAACTTGCCTTGATAATCCATAATTTATGAATGGCATTTTAATATTTAGATTTCCTAATCCATTATCCATTTGAAAGATATTCAAATATTTAGCACTGAAAAATCTGTACTGCATTTCTTTAAGCCTTGGATACAAATTTATAGTTTGTTATATGCAGGAACTTAATTTCATTTGAACAGATGCTATAATTTTATCCAAAGGATTACTATTCATTTCTTTTTTAATTTGAAATATATAATTACTCTATTCACTTATAAATCTTTAATCCATGTTGCTAATGTTTCTGATCATGTATTTGCTCAAAGGAAGATTTTATTATTCATAACAAAGCGATTCTCATTAATTTTTCACTCAAAGTTCAGCATTTTTTCAAGTGACTAGTTTACAGAGGCTGAGTTGAAAAATTATTATTTAAATTTTTTTCTTTCATAATTAAAGAGAAAATAAATTCATAAAATAGAGACCTATATGCACATATCTTGAAGTAAGATAACAATTGTTTATCATATTTTTTAAAATAAACACCAGTAACTTATTTGAAATTAATAAATATTACTTTCCAAAATATATCAGCTATTTATTATTACTTCCAATTGAAAAAGTTTAGTGATTTATTATTGTTGTGACCCAGCTTTCCATAAGTCAATATATCCATTTTCCCTCTAACAGTTGACTGTAATAAATGAGATTTCTTGAAATAAAGAATTAATTAATTAATTAATGATAGTTTTTGATTTATTTGTTGTTATTCATCCTTCTAGAATGATAAAGCTTTTTGCCTAGGAAAATGCCTAGACTAGTTAATCTAGCCACTCATCATGTAGATGACAAACAAAATGGCTTTTTTAAAAATTTGAACCTGTTTAGGCTCTTAATGCAATAAAAATTGATAGACTGTCTAGATTTTCCAAACTTTAGCTTTTATACCAGTTATCACCTGATGTCTGGATTATAGAATATTCTTTATCATGCTTTGGGGTTTCTTTATTTGTCCACGAAATGTTGTAAGAGGTTATCATGATTACAGCTGAGCAAAATAATAGATGGTAAAATTTTTTAATCATTATGGTAAAAATTTTATAAAGATGTTCAAAAATAAAGAAAAAGAAAATAATAATTTCAGTCTTTTTGAATCACTTCACTTTTATTTCCAGGTTTTGAAATAATTGTTTAAACATTTATTTAAAATAAATAAACCATAAAACTATAAAGTTCTCAGATATTTATTTCAATTAATTTTAAATTGGCCTGTTAATAAATAATTTGTTTATATTCTAGCAACTAAATCAATCTTTTGCTAAATAAAAATCTAAATATGTAAGCTTTCACACACATGCATCAAAACATAAATTTACGAGCTTTTATTCTACATAAATAAAAATGTAATCTAAATATAATCGCTTTACTTCAAAATATTTTAGTGTGCCAATGTTAAATTTATAATTTTGTTCTTTATTTCTGTGTTAAATTAGTTGTTTTATGTGTGTGAGCATTTCTATATGTTTTAATTAGCCATTTGATATCTTATGTTCCTCAATAAGAATAATGACAAAATATATGTGTATACAAGCATTAATAATAAAATCTGCTTGGAAAGCCATTCAAAAAAACTTAACAAGTATATATATTTTTTCATAAACATTAGTATAAGAAACTATTTAACATGACATTATCTAAAATATTATATAATCAATGCCAATGAACTATAAAAAATTAAGGTTATAAAATTTTTACAGATTTTTAAATATATAGCAAATTTACAGTGATATTGTATGGTTACAATATATATAATAAAAATTTTTCACAGTCTTTATAGATGTAAATGTTAAAAGTTTAACGAAATAAAAATACTATTATTGAATGGCATGATTTTTATTTTCTGATCCAGGTTTTAATTGGTTGGTTGCTTAATTATATTTTAGTTGAGCTCTAATCGAAAAATATAGATGAAAGATCTCATTATTTTTTTAAATCTTTACATATATATGAGTGTGTGAATCATCATTAGTTATTTTACAGAAAAATTTAGAAATTTTCTCTTAAAACTTTTTATTTTATTTATATATCTTATATAACTATATTATTTTCTTCTTTTAAGCTATTGTTCTTCTTTCTTCCTCTTTTTCTCTTTACTGTTCTCACAAACTTCAAAATTTTCTCATCTAAAAATATTCTTAATTCAATGTCTTTTTCACATCATAATTTCTTTAATATTTATTTTTTATCTATTCCAACATTTCAATATTTTAAGCAGGTCATCTTTTTTATGAAATCTCCTATAAACCCAATATCTTAAATGAATAAAAAAAGATTTTTTTTTTTTAGAAATTTGCTAACATGTCTTTAATGAATCAGAAAATAAAAATTTAAATCATTTGTTGTTTTTTTTCTAAATAAAAATGAAGACATAGTTTATTAGATGTAGGAGAGAAAATCAAAAACAAAAAGAAATTGATTTTAATGATTAGAAAATTTATATATGTATAACTTTGTTGATCTAATTTTAAAGAGTTGTTCTTAAAAAAGATTTTTTTTATTGTAGTGATTTTAAAATTTATATATAATATAATACAGTAGTAATTGATCGCTTATTTATTTACAGCTTATCACACTTTATTATGAAATACTATTGTCCAATAGAATTAAAAATCTAGTTTCTATTATCATTCTCACATCTACAGAATGGCTTTGTAATTTTAAATCACATTGTATATATTTTATGAGCTTGAGCACATAGATGTTGAATGAATAACGCAATGTGACACAACTTTGTGCAATTACTTAATTATTGCTTTCATAAATATTGATAAAACTGATATAGTGTTAATATTTCAGCGTGATTTAATAAGTTGTGTTGCTTTTCCATTACTCTATTTTATAATTAGTGTTTTTAAAAGTATTTTTTATTGAGGAAGAAAAAAAGAGATTTTTTTTTCATATGTCAAATACCTTGACGGGGGGGGGGGACCCGGGCTAGCTGCTTGAAAGGCAGCTATGCTAACCACTAGGCCACCAACGCTCGACAAAAAGAGTTTAATTTTTTTAAATAAACACAAAATAAAAATAATTTAATAATAACTTAAAAATAAATAGCTAATTAGTGCCTAATGTTGCGGCTTTAAAGCACCCATACCTGATTCTTGAACAGTAAATCTTTATTTATCATTAGATAAGGGTTTGAATATATTGATATATCAGAGTATGTTTTTTTCTTACAATTGAATAATTGTTTACAATGTTACAGAAATATTTTCGAAGTACAAATATTAATAATAAGCTACAATAAAAGTTCCATTAGAAGCTAATTATAAAGAAAGAAAGCAATTACTAAAACATGATGTGAAGATTTAGAAACAAAAAAAAAAAATAAATAAAACAATTTGAGTAATAAAAAAATAATTACGTATATTTAAATAGTATTAATAAACAAAAGGAGCTATAAGATAATTATCATTTCCTGAATATGAAAATTTCCGTAGTTATATGAAATTTAGAAGATTAAAAAAGTGAAAAAGGTTTGGAAAAAAATGATTTTCACCTCCAGCAGCTATCATTATACGCTCTTTCCGAAAGAGCAAATCTACTAATGACTTTTGCTAAGAAAAAAGTCTAAATAACGCTTAATACCTTTTCCCATTAATGTAAAAGATTAATAATAATAAAAAGAAACTTTCGGTACTTATCCCCGCCCCCCATTAACTCTCTTAATTCTATAATTATTATTAATTGTGACTATATATAACTAGACTGCAAATAGTCTTAAATTTTTTTCCCCCCTAGAGTCAACATGTAGGGAATCCAGATAGTTAAATTTTTGGATAGTAAATAATTATTTAGCTATTTTTTTTTACTAGAGAGTACAACAAGAATGGAAAACGGGTTCAAACTCTCATCAATCTGAATTACAATACTTATATAAATTCTTTACTAATTTTTATGTCGAATTTGTTTTACTTTCAAGTCTAGTCTGCTTTTAGTTAGTGTTGTAGTTTTAATATTCACGTAAATGTTCTGGGCATTTATACAGAAAAGGTAGTCAATATATTTTAAATTTAGCTTATATTCATGCTTAGCATGCTTTCAATATATTACATATCATAATATCGAAAACATGCTCAGCATAAATAAAAGTTAAATTTAAAATACACAGACTGCCTTTTTTGTATAAATTTCCAGACCATAATCTTAGCAGTAATTTTAATAACTTGAACTTTTTAAATCATGATACATTTTAAGTACTACACTTTCTTTTTAATTTAAGAATTTGTATGAAAATTTTGTATATATTATATATATCTTCTCATTTACATATAATTAGTAGAGATTTAAGCATTTTCCAATATACTGTGGATACATCCAATACAGATTTCTCTCTATTTTTTAATAATCCATTTTTTTCTCCCATTTTTCTAATATTTTAGTAATATTATTTCAATTTATTTTTCATTAATCTCTATATATTTATTTTCAAAATTATACGCCCTATTATTTAAATTTTGAAGAAACACTAAAAAATTTAAGAGAAAGAAATGGAGCCGAGTTTGACACTTTGGTGGAAAAAATATCACTAGATTATCAATCGAAGTTTTAAATTGGATCTCAAAATAAAATAAAAGATTTAAAAAAAGTTTATGGTCTGGGAATGGATGAAGTAAGAAAGTTTGCTTAATGTATATGAAAAAGAGACGTTACAGATCAGAAAACTGAATTAAATTCAGAAAAATCTTTATCTTCAATGAAATGTTAATGAGTGAAAATGATATATATTAAAGCAATTAATAGAAAGGTCACATTTATGTCTTAAATTTAATAATAAAAAAAGATAGATAATCAGAAAAACTTCTAATAAAAACTATTTTAAAAATAACTAAAGATTTCTATCAATGATGTTTGTTTTCTAATTAAGAGATTAGTATTTTATTAAAACTTATTTCAACTTGATTTATAAATACCAAAATCTTGCACGCACACACTTGACAATTTAAATTATATATTAATAGTTTATATTTGTGTATTATTTAATTTGTATATTGACATAAAACTAAACAGTTTTTTTTTGCTGCATGACCTTGGCTAATATACCTCTTCACCTTGATGCCTACACTTACATAATTGTTATATTTGGTCACTGTTTTTTCTGACTGTACTCATGTTTCATTTTATTATAGACTATTTACCTTTATACCAACATATACTCACTCCTACATGATTTTATTTAAAATGGATATATATATTCCTGATGTGATTTTTGCTTATTCTTTTTATTAAATACAATTCTTCATTTAATGATGTTACTTGTTTATACTTCTATACAGAATATAATAATTATTATAAGTGTGGTTATATGCAACTATAGAGAAGTTTGTTATTTCTTTAATTAATTACGACTTAACGCTTTTGAGAACTTAGGGCATTGTCATATTTATAGCAATATCTAGAACTTCAGAATAGACAATATCAGCATAAACTTTTTAAAGTTTAATTACAAAAGCCATAAAATAAATAATTTTTATACATAAAATACTTCTAAATTATTTGCTTTAGATTTATAATTTTTTAAAAATTTATATTATAACAATAATTGATGAAGATTCAGTTTAATATAGATTTTGATACAAATGAAATGATTTGTTTTTTTTTTATTTTATTTTATTTCTTGAATCATATATAATAATCATTTGAAAATAATTATTATTAGCAACGAGCTTTTTCCTTTTGCTCATGCTAACTTCATTTGTCGTCAAACACACACACATATATATATATATATATTGTTAAAAGGAGTTGCCTTGACAACAATTTGAAATTGTTGATTGTTATTGATGTTAGAATTGTCTAAGTGTTGACTGGCTTTTAATGTCATACATATATAGAACTAGTTATTATTAGAATATTTTTCATTTGGGTAGTTTTAATTTACCATCACTTGTAAGATTAAAAGTTGTTTGTCATTTTCAAGCAGTCTTCATCAGAACATGAATCATCAAGTCACCACACAGCAGCAATTGTGGCAATCACATGTTAAAGTGCCCATTAAAAAACACATTTTGCAGTAGAAATCAACATGAAACACCAAAAACCTAGTAAATTTATAAATTAGAACACCTGCTTTTAGAAATCACATGGAAGGATTTAGTATAGATATTAATAATGTTTATAAGTCATGTTATAAAACAAAATACACAGTAATTGCTGCAACTAATCTGAAAATTAAAAAAATTTATAATGCAACATGTGTAAAGGTAGTGTTGATCTTTTTTTACTATGGCAAATAACAGCAAATGATAAGGCAAATTATTACTGACTTAAATCTGACAAATAATTACACTAAAATAAAGATTTAGTGGCAATTAGATGAGGACTGAAAATAATCTATGAAAGAATCACATGAACTTAACACACTTCTTCTTCTTACTAAAAGGAAATCAAACTGGATAGTTTATAGTCTAACTCTAGGGCTATCATTTTTCAAAGAAATATGTGTAGGCATATAAATACTTGAGAGTTGATATAAAATTAACAAAATTTATTTACAATATAAATTTACTGTAGTTTTTGAAGCATGAAATAAATTTATTGCAATTCTAAGGTCTGTTATATATTGGGGAAAAAACATTATTATCAGTGATCATTCTTTTAAACAAAATTGAGAAGCAGATCTGCTCAGTATATAGCAAACAAGATTGACAAAATAATAGATATTAACCTTTCATATGAAAGGTAAATATTTATTAATTATTTTAAGTTAGAAAAGAATGACATAAGATCTAAAATTTTCAAGCCAAGTACTGATAGAAAAGCTAAAAATGTAAATTATAATATTTTCATTTTTCAGTATGACTAAAAGTAAGAATAATTGCCAAGGAAAAAAAAGTGCCTTTTTAAAATAATAAAACACACCAATTTCTCTTGTTAATATCATAAAAACTTTCAAATGCTATATTATATTCATCATCATCATCATCAACCACTATCAATCCATTGCAGGATGAAGGTCTCTTCAAACCTCAATTCATCTTCTCTGATCATTAGCTTCTTTTCTCCACATCACCCCTGCATACTTTCTTATTTCATTCATTCATCTCACATGTGATCTTTTTCTGAGTCTTTTACAATATCTTGGAATCCAGTTTCAGATTTCCAATTGTCCATCTATTATCATCTCTTCTAGCAATATGTCCATCCCAACTCCACTTGTCTTTTAAGTTTTTCAGTGAAATCAGTCACACCTATTTGTTCTCTTACAATCTCTTCTTGTTACTCATAACATACATCTCTCCATACTTCTTTGAGTGATTTGAAGTCTCTATATTGCTCTTCTATCTCTATATTGCTCTTCTATTAAGTGTCCAAGTCTCAGATCCATAAGTAAGAACTGGTAAAACACATTTATTAAAAATCTTTCTTTTCAAACACATAGGCATGTTTTCTTTTAGTATCAAGTTATTTCTACCAAAAGTATTCCAACCAAGTTTAATTTTATGATTAATTTCATCCATTATGTTTCCATCTGTATTAATAATCTGACCAAGGTATATGTATCTGTTAGCTTCTAACTCTTCATAATCAATCTTTATTTTCATATTTTGAGAAAATCCATTGAACATTACTTTATTCTTATTAACATTTATCTTTAGTCCTACTTTCCTACTTTGATCTGATAACTCCTGCAACATTTTCTGCAGTTCTAAAGCATTATTTGCAAAAACAACTATATCATCTGCAAAATCTAAATGACTTAAATAATCTCCATTTACTTTCTTTCCTTTAGCTTCCCATTTTAATCCAAAAAATACTTCTTGAAGCACTGCTGTAAAATGTTTTGGAGATATGGAGTCACCCTGTCTTACACCCTTCTCAATGTTGACTTTCCTAGTATCATTATATAATCTAATTGTTGCTGTTGCCTTTTTATAAATATTTTTCAAAATATGACAATATTCTGGATCTATACCTTGATGATCCAATTCTTTAATCACTGAAAAAATGTTTATAGAATCAAATACCTTTTTATAATCTATAAATTCAAAGTGTAAAAAAAAAAATATCAAACTCATATTCAATTGTCCTTTCTATAACTTCTCTCAATATCTGGATATGATATACTGTACTAAAATTATTTTTAAATCCATCTTGTTCTCTTGGTTGGTAGAAATCCAATGTTCTCTGTAGATGAGTTGTAATTATCTTGGTAAAAATTTTGTATAAAACTGATAAAAGGCTAATAGGTCTATAACTTTTAATATCTTCTTTATCACCTTTTTTAAATATTAATATTAATACTACATTCTTCCAATCATCTGGTACATCTTTATTATTTAGACATTTGGTATATAACTTTGCTAAAAAATGTTTATTTCTTCACCTGCTTCTTTTAATATATCAATTATAATTCCATCATTACCTGGAGCTTTTTCTTTCTTCATAAATTTAATTGCATGTCTCACTTTTTTCATTTAAAATTCTGGGCA
Source organism: Epiperipatus broadwayi (assembly GCA_028023455.1). NCBI lineage: Eukaryota > Metazoa > Onychophora > Udeonychophora > Euonychophora > Peripatidae > Epiperipatus > Epiperipatus broadwayi. The sequence goes on from JAQFVV010012483.1 coordinate 3,611,735, forward strand.
ACTTGGAAGATATAGTAGATATAGGAGGCACTTGTTTTTTATTACTATATAATTCTTGATAAAAGTCTTCTACCCATTTCAAGACATTGTCTCTCTTTTTAGTAATAATTCCATCTTTTTTTCTTATTGCAGATATAAATTACATAAAATATGTAAGGATAGCAATAAAAGTAAAAAAAAATATTTATGCAAAAGCTGGATTATTATGGTCATTTTATGTATTTCATGATATACTTGACTTAGCCATAATTAGTACTTACATATTATAAAAAAAAAAATTAATTAAAAAAAATAAATTGAAAAGTTTTTATTTTGAAATTAAGAAAAAATTTGACATCAGATACAGGAATTAGTAAACTAATTCCTACAACAGGATCTTAAAGTCTAAAAAAATGTACTACTATAAATATAAATACAAAAATAAAATATATATAATATGGAAAACAAATTCTGAATAGAAAATAAAACAAAATATAAATTATTATTTTTTATACAGCCTTGATAAGGAGTCAATGAGTTAAAAGCACTTAGCAATAGTGTTTTTTAAACTGCGTCTCTGTTTTCTCCAATAATCATATTGTTATATATATATTTTCATGTGTTATAGCATCAGCTGGGAAGCAAACCCACTAACCTGGGACAACTGCTTGTAAGACAGCTGTGCTGACCTCTTGACCACCAATGATTGACTCATATTGTTATTTTATGATTAATTTATTATATTAATACAGGTGAAAATTAATTTGTATTTTTTATTAAAAAAACTAATAACTTATTTTATTATAAGAAACAAAATTATGACTAAATATGTAAAATTATATTGTTTCTTAGAGCTGGTGAATGTGATGTATTGGAAGGTGTTATTAGAAGAAATTATTGGTTTTTCTAATTTTAAAATGGGTTTTGGTACATTATTATTTTATTTTATAAAAGTATTTTATAGAAAATATAAATCAGTGATATAAGTACATCAAGTGTTTATCTAATGTTAAAACTAAAGACACACACACAAATGTTTTTAAAATCGTTTGTTTATAATTTATTATATTTAAAGCCATTAACACCAGTTCTAAAGTAAATGCTTATCTAATGTTAAAAGTAAATAAAATACATAAAATGCTTGAAAATTAATTGCGGTTATAATTTATTGTGTTAAAGGTCATTAAACCAGCACTCACCAGCAACTTCTTTTTATAGCTTAATTAGAATTTTTTTTTATGTCTAGAACATTGTTTCCCAAACTTTTTGACATTGTGTTACCCTTGACCTTACTCTGAGAAAAACACACTTTTAATTGATTTAGTTTATTGCTGTTAAGTTTCTGTTATTCATTAATAAATGATGTGAAAATGAATGTATTTTAATTTTAATAAATTAAGACAATAGTATAATATTAAATAAAAAAAAAAACCTAATATAAATAACTGAAAGGTATCATAGCCTAGAAAATAAATACTTTTGAATGTTGCAATAATTTAGTGGTAATTTTATTTTAATAACAATTCATTCTGGAATTTGGTATTTTATCAAGCATATCTCAATTGCAACTACAATGTTATCTTTTTTTTCTACACCACTTTATTGCACCAAACATGAAAAGGAAATTTTTTATTGCATACTTAGAGCACTGGTTGCGGCAAATGTATTTGTAGTCATATAAAAATTTGATATTATTTAATTTTTATTTTTCTATCTTGTGGTATCCCTAGGAAGTGTTCACTGTAACTCAGGTTATGACAGAACCCAGGTTGAAAATCACTGATCTAGATGCTAGAACAATATGAAAGTTTAACTAATTTTTATTAAGTAGAAATAATGCATGTTTATATACATGGCAGCTTGGGTTTATTAATTTACTTCCAAAAGTCTGATGTTACAAATCTGTTAAATTTATATTTATCACAATTGAATTCATCCAGAAATAAAAATCAGTAAGTAACTTATGTTCCAAATGTTATCTAATATTTGCTTTAGTTGTTGTGCTGTTTCAAGGTCTAAATAATTTATTTTGATTATCCATAATGCATAATAGAGAGTTTATAGAGTCCAGAAATCCATAAAAAACGAAATTTTAGGTTTGGTTTGTTTATTTAGTGACTGCTTTGTTATTAAATTGGTAATCAGATGTATTGAAAATTTTTTTTCATTTCAATTTTTTCCCCAAATATAATTGGCTGAAGATTAGTATGTTGAACTCAATCTTTAACTACACATTTTGAGATATGTTGGAATGTTGAAAAAACCCCATCTAATTATTATTATTTTATTTTGTTTTATTATCTTATTATTTTCTTTTAAAAATGTTATTATAACATTCATCAAGAGTGCAATTGAAAAAAATCTAGTAAAATTCCCTAGGAAAAATATTTCAAATAAAAGTAAATGTTTCTGAGAGCATATATTTACTGCACTAATGTTAATCATGTGTATTAAACAACTTCAAGGTCATTCAAGTAATCTAAACATAATAAAGAATGTATCTAATAAGCTAATCTTTAAATAGAATGATTAAATAAAGAAATGTTCGCATGATTACATCTTCAACAAATAATGAAACCATTCTGTAGATACAAAAAAAATAATTTTATGTAATGCGTTTATATATAATGATAATAATTAGTCATTGAATTGTAGCCATTTTCGGCCTTTGATCTTTCTAATTACCTATCTAAAAATTATAATCTTTGTGTATATTATTTGCATGCACGTGCACAATTATTATATATTAAATATTTCTATAGTGCAATGATTATTCACTCTACCCTAACGAGTCAAAAGTTAATAGAAACCATTTTTTACATTGCAAGAGAGCGAGGTAAGTCTTGCATTGGTGGTCGAGAGGTCAGCGCGACAGCCTTGCAGGCAGTTGCCCGGGTTGCGGGTTCGCGTCCCGGCCGATGCTATGACACTTTAAAAAAAAAAGAGAGCGAGGTAATAGAAAAATATCAAGTTCAGGTGTTTATAGCAGTGCAACACTTACATAGTGTGAGAAATTAATCTGAATTATTTCACTGGTGGATGATTATGTTATAGTGGAGTTTATGAACTGATAAAAATTTGCAAAAAAATTATATATATGTATATACACAGAATTTAACAAATATTTATAAAACAACAACAATATCCATAATCGAAATTACGTATTAAAAAATATCAAAGTTAATTAGTATGAATGTTATATAAATTTATATAAAAATTATGATAAAAATCACCCTTCAAATAGCCCACAAAAGCACTAAACTTTCTAGCATCCATCAAAAGAACAATGGGAAAGAAATCAATAATCACCAGAATAAAAAATGATAGAGTTGAAATAAGCAAACAGTTTATACTTTGTGGCTAAAAATTTGTATCACTCCGAGTCAATTCATTATAGTTTATAATATGGCTATGATTATGAGGGCTTTGATCCTTGAAAGCGCTTAGCCATTTAATGGAATAGATATTAAAATAATAATATATATTTTCTTTATTTGTTTTTAGCTTTGTGTGCTTGTGCGTGTTAGCGCATTTTATATATTTTGATAATGAGAGTTATGGCTTTCTTATTTTATTATGTATTCCGATTATCAATAGCCATATAATTAGTTGTTAGATCTAAAATATAATAATGATATATAAATGTTCAGTCAGTTGGGACATTATTAATGCTCAAGCCTCAAAGTTACAATCTGAATAGGCATATACAGAAATTTTTTTCAATATTTTTTTTTTAGTTTATAATTGGTTAAAAAAAATTACCTCAGTTTTTCAACTTACTTTGAGTTAAACTTCATAAAGCATTAAATAATAATTAGACAACTATCTAGATTGGCTATAAGACTGCAATTTGAAAAAAAATCTAAATTATTCTTGAAAAAAATTTCAAACTTCACCTGCTTTCAAACTCCATCTATGGCATGATAAATAAATGTGATAACTACTTTATTAAGAAGCCATTGATTATTTTTGCTGATATTTCTAGAGTGCCTCAAGCAAATATTGATTCTTGGTGATCACAAAAATAGAATTTTCCATAATAATTTATATCTCAATTGGCTTTTCAGGCTTCTTAAATGTACATTCATTATTGGAATGATGCGATCCATTCTCTTATTATTGTTTTCCTCTTTTTTTTGTTAACCCCAAAAAAGTTTAATTAATTAGACCATCTTGTAGAATAGCCAAAACAAAACAACTTTAATATGAATACTTATAACTTCAGCTACAAATTTAAATCTTTTGATTAATTATCTACTAGTTTCACAAACAGTATTTATGTTAATTGTCAACAGTATAGTAAATCTAATTGTTATTAAGGACATCACACCTTCCACAATTAATCATAAAGAAGTTTTCATTGCAAACCTAGTGTTGGAGTTCCTACTATGTCAACATTGTCAGAAACATGTTTGACAATATCTTGTTCTATCAAATCACTCATGTTTTATTAGTCTTATTAGTAGAAGTCTCAATTCCTTGAAAAAATCTATCCAAATTAAAGAGGACTTGATAAATTAAATTTTTTAACACTTTATCACTATTTTTTTCTTTCTTTATTTTTCAGCTTTATTTTTAAAAATACATCCCTACAATACTTTCAGGTTTTTCATCCTTATGCAGTGCTAATTTGTAACTATTATTTAAATACTGTATGTTTTGTTGTGTATGGATGATCCAAGAAAACAAAAATTGTCACTTATTCTATGCCTTTATGAATAATTTTGAAGTCAGTCTCTCAGTCTATTATTGTAACCTTTTTCTTTCATATTTCATTATAGTCCCTTTTTTATTCTGTTTTTAAATGCTTTTATTTAAGTTACAATGCCTGTTTGTTGGGTTTCTTTGATAAATATTTTAAAACTGAGATTCAGTATAATTTGTTCAAATTTGCACATTTGTTACCAATATGCAATATGGCACTAAAATATTTTTGATAAGTTATCTAGTTTCTTAAATCCAAAGGAGTTGATGGATAAAATTTCAAATGTTTTGATATCACATTTCAAATACCTTTATATCACTTCAATAAGTTTTCAGTAATATTATTAAAGTATTTTAACAATCTTAAAATTGAAAGGAAAATAAATTTTGGTTATAAAACTATATTGTAAACAAACTTTATTTAATGAACTTTTATTTTAAGTTTTGGCATCCATTGATTGCATTTGTTGGCACAAGATGGCACTACTGTATGGAGAGTTTTGGTTTGTTTTTGAATTGTTAAATATAAAAGCCCAAAAGTGATGGAAGAAAAAATTATTTTGTGTACTTTTAGTCAAAAGTAAATAAATAAAAGTATTTATAATATTTTTTTTTATATTTCTTATTTTAAATGTCTTTATATAAGTTAAAAACTTTGTATGTTGATTTGTTTAGATAAAATTTTGAAATCAAAAATTAATAAACTTCTATCAAATGGATTCCTTTCAAATTTTGTACATGCCATACAATAATGAAATATTTCAGGGTAATGCCCTCATTTGTTTATTGTAGATGTGTTGGTGAACTGAATTTTGAATATGTTGATATCAGTTTAGTAAAATTTCAGTATTATGCATGAGGGGGCAATATATATGTATATATAAATTATTTTTGGGAACAAACCGTATATTATTTTGAATTACAATTCAATATTTCAACAGACTAGCAACTGCCATTATCAAGGTTAACTTTTTAAAAGAAAAATCATTAGATCTCAAAAAGCTATGTGCTCAAGAAGCTATGTGGGTCAGTCTAATAGATGAATAAATGTCAGAATTAAGGAACATAGAAATGCTTTCCATCAAAAAATTAGCACATCAGTTTTTACTTGCCATTTTTTAGAAATTGGTCACAAACCTGATTCTGACAATACAAAAATACTTGCTAATTTGGAAAGATATGATAAAGCAGTAGTGAAAGCCATAGGAAATTATAGCATTAGTAACATTAAACAGAATCTAAGAAGGCTCAGAAGTAGATCACAAGAATACCAGTCAGAGATCAATTTAGAATTAATAGAGCCATTATGTAGTAACAATAATACAGAAATCAACAGCAATTTATTACCTAAAAACAATCAAAAACAAAAAGAATTACAGTGCAAGCAAAAAATTAAAAATAGCGTTACTCAATCGCAAATGAAAAAAAATCTTATTACGATACAGAACATAAACTCTAATCAGCCAAATAAAAGCATTAAAACTCTACAATTAGAATCAAGAGGGTCTACAACAAAAGGAAATCAAAAAGAGAATGAAATTTAAAAGATAACTCATTTGAAATAAGTACCTTACAAACAGAAAAGTTACGGCAAAATTCTGTTTGAAAAAAAAAATTCTAATTTTAAAATCGTAGATGGTGCGTTGCCAGAAACACAATCTCCCCTTACTAATGAAACTCTTTTACGGCCAAAAAAATTCTAGATCATTTTCTAATACCAACTAAAGCTAAAGCAAGTAGAAAAGATGTTTCTAAAACAAAAAATAACATAAATATGTCACCACAACAAGCTTTTAAATAAAATCAAAAGTCCAATTCTGTTAACAAGCTTTTAAATAAAATCAAAAGTCCAATTCTGATTGTGAAATGAAAAAAAAAAGTTCACAATTACCATAACAAGCAAGAACATTCAATTATCACACAGACTGAAGAAAATAACTTTCTTGTCGATTTTCCTGAATTAGACTCTGATCTGGGTGGTCACAAAGGGCAAAATATTATGTGTAAACAAGCCAACTTCTCTTCCCTTGCACAAATGCAAATAAACTTAAAAAAAAACACGATTAATACTGTAAACAAAGGGTTAGGGTTAGGTAGTTACACAGTAGTTGCAAACACAAAACCAAACAAACAACAGCAAAGCAAAAATAAGCAAACAGAATCAATTACAATTTTAGACTTTGATGATGAGAACTATGATGAAAACCCGGACAATATAAATGACCTGTACTTAAATAAGCACAATCCAGCTCTCAATATAAATAATTACCAAACAGTAAGTGAACAATTGAATGTTAGAATGCCTCTCATGGTATTTAACTCCTTTTTTAAATACCACTGCAGTGTCCTCAGCTGTAGCTGAATGATCACAAATATAAATACCTAATTTTAAACAAGAATTACCGACTAATTTACACCAGATCTTTATTGGTACATAATAAATCACACTAAAACAACTGTTATGGGTAATTGGTTAACATATATATATATATATATATATATATATATATTACCCATATTAGATTATAATTATATATATATATATATATATATTTCTAACCCAATCTTTATTTAGTTTTACTTATTTGCACTTTTCACCCATGACACTAATTTTTCAGGTTGTTGTTAAGGCAACCAAAATAAAGCAACATATCCATTAATTTTCCAATATGATCTAAAATACTTTTCATATAATACAATTGTACATTCAATTCTCTTAAGCCATGCCACGATTGTAATAACAACAATAATTGATCACTTATTAATTTAAAGAATAATTATAATAATATTAATCTCAGGGTTCTTTGTTTCATGTAAGGAAATGCTCGGCAGTATTGTGTTGTCGCATATGACTGGCATTCTGGTCGGCTATAGGAAACATTTATTTTACTTAAATTCAATGTGTCTTCATCTCTCATATCCACTGCTATATTATTTAAAGAGATGATAATTCTATTCAATAATGACGTATAATTTTGAATAACACAGCCCTTTTTTTTTTTTCAGAATCTCAGTCAGAATAATAAAAAGACAAGGGTGCTTTTTGTGTCCTTCCATCATCCATGACAACACAATAATATAACTAAGATTTATTACTTAGACAATTTAACTAAATGGGAATGGAATAATGTGCAACCAAAGTTAATGGTTTGGGAATAAATTCATTTTTTTTTTTTTTTTTTTTTTTTTTTTTTTTACACAAAGGTGAATGTTTAGTCTTAAGTTTTCAACTCCATAAATAATTATCATTAAACTAAAATATAATGACATATTCCGATCTGCTTAACTTTATTTATCTGGTATATTAAGTTTTTAAGAATTTGGAATGATTTCGGACTCAAGAAAAGGTTTTGCAAATATTGTGCAAACACTTATATTTAGCATATAAAAACAAAAAAAATGAATCTACAACAAATTTTAACAAGACTATAATTTATTATTATCACAAAAAAAAATATATGAACATTTATTCAATAATCCCATAGTAATACAAAAATATAAAATATAACTGACATTAATCTGTATACTCTTTTGGTTATGGACTAGAGGTTACTACTTCTCCTGTATGCAATCATATGGATTGATTAACTAAAAGTACATTTCATTACCAATACATTGTTTATTAAATTTTGGTAACCTTGTAGAAGCTTTTATTCAAAATTATTGACTAACTATTTTTTTTTTTTTAAAAATGATTAATCCAATCATATGCAATACGCAAAATATTAAATTTATTTCTAATACATTTACTTTATTTATGGTCTTTAATGGGATAACCTATTCTAATTATAGGCCAGTTATCAGAAGTTACACTTACCATCTTACATTTAACTTAATGCTAACTTAAGTTATGATACAAATTTTATTCATACGTATAATTTTAAATATGAGTATTATTTAATTACTAACCAGAATTAAATATTGCATTTGAATATTCCTTCAGTAAATAAGCGTTTTAAATTACGCAATTTTAATTACTTTCTCCATTGATTTACTTGTCAAATACTAGCAATATTTAGCAGCACAATACAGATATTGATCCTAGTTACTAACGCACTATTTATACTAAAGTGGATCTTGAGGAACTAACACCTCCAATATAACCTTTATCTTGCCCGAACTTTCAAAATTAAGCACAATAATCAACACCTTCCATGGTGGAGCTATCTTTATTTTCACATGAGGAATATGGAATAACCACGAAGGTCTGTAGAGTAATCTACTACATTAAAATATTTTGGTGGTTTCTTGCCTCTTACTTGGGCATACAACGAACACACACCAAATACAATCCTCTCCTGGGATTTAAACGAATGAAGCATACTAAATGCTAGATAAATTCTTGATCGTCCTATCTATGAGAATCGATCACTTGGGCTATAAACATACCCGAACATTATATTTAAAATCTTCCTCTCATGGAAAACAAAGCTTTTGGGGAGATCATTTTTCATCCCACAAAATAAATACATTATAATTATTACCTATGCGAATATTAAGCATATACCAATGCTATATCTGGGCAGGATAAGTAAATACACTGATTATAATAAACTTATGTTACCGGGTATACTTTGATCAACATCTGAAATCAATGGACATCATAGAATAAAAGTATAATAATTTTAATTTTAATAAAGGAACATTCAAAAATAGTTGGTAGCATACTATCTTAAACTAAATAAAGTGGATGTGTTATTTAAGAATAATTAGGAATAAATTCCTCAATTAATACAGTATAAATTCGTTTCAAAACTTTAACAAGAAATATTTTGTTATAGCATTTTTTTTTTTTTTAGTTACTTCTGATAATTTTCAATATTTATTTTACCCCTTAAATATCTAAATATTTTTCTTTTACGTATCTAACATACAAAATTTCTACCTACAATTGTATGTAATAATTAAAACATATTTTATAGATTTTTTTCTTTCGTGTTAAATATCAACTTAACCTATAATAATTATATTAAAACATACCTTTGTCATTACAAGGCTATTAAATATCCCTTGACCATACAGACTTTAACCTATGTGATATAACAAAAAAATACATATCATTTATAACTTAGTTTTAAACAATCATTAATTAACAAGTGCATACTCTCTCATTAGAAAATGTTTTTCTGTTGAGCAATTGGTCCAGGTGAAGAGCTTTATCCAGTCGTATTTCACGAAGCAAGTTTAAAAACAATAAACGCATGGTATTATTTCCTTTAAATAAAAGTTTTCTCTTATTTTGTGCGTTTAATAAATTAGGTAAAGAAACATATAGCAGAATTGAAGATTAATTCTTACTTGAATTAAACTACTACAATTTTGGGATCCAAGAAAAAAAAATAGACTTCTAACATAGACGAATATTTGACTATAGACGATAAACATACACAATTTTTTTTTTTTTATTGACGATACGTATACTTATTAGCTAGCTTACTTATGGACGAAAATGCGCAATTTTCCGAGAGATTATTATGATAATAACTGCAGCTGATTTACATGTATAGGAAGTTTTAATAACTCCAACTGATGTGTAATATAATATATCATTTATTTTTATCATTAAGTCACTAAGATATTTGGTTTTGTTCATACTTTAGGAATTATAAATTTTTTTTAACGGTAACTTCTCCGTAAGAATGCCCCTATATAACTTTTCCTATATTTACTCTGAGAAAGTTTATATTTTTTTTTATTATTTTTTTTTTTTTTTAAAATATACAGGTGCATAATTTAATCTTATTTATCATTATTATTATTTCCAGACAATTCTTGGTGAATAAAACATATTTTAACGTATGTAACTACATTACTTGTAAAGGCAGACAATATTGAGAAAGAGCGCGAAAATGTTTCTAGTTGATTTTCCTTGGTTTCAAAATATTTCTTTCAATTATTATTATTTTTTCTTTCTATACCAAGAAAATATCAATAAATGACATAAAGTTAATAAATAATTAATCTTTTCTTGGAAATCGCTTCTTTTCCTTAATTTAGATATAATATAATTTTTCGTGACTCTTTTAGTTACATCTGTCATTTTTGAACTTTAGCGTGAGACAATAAACTTTTAAGTATAAAAGGTCTTTAAATAGGTAGATGGCAAAGAAAATCAGGATATCTTATCAAAAAAATTTAGCCACACATTATATTATTAAAATTTTACTTTGATTACATTTATTTCTGCAAAATAAAATGAAAAAATTGAGTTACCAAATTTCAGCACTGTTCCTTCCTTGAAAACTAAAAGCAGACTATTTTTTTTTTTTCAAAAAAATGATCTTGATTATGAAATTGGTTGTTTCGTTTTGTTGTTGTTTTTTTTTTTTACTTTAGCGACCTCTTCCAGAAAAATAATCATTTGATTATAACATAAACAAAAGAAAGGAAAAACTTATTACAATCATATAGTTTTCAGTATTATTTACCTGGATTACAAAGTAATTTGACAATATAAAAAAATAATAATAAATACATTAAATTAACAATCAGTGATGTATAATTCTTTAAACATTATTTTTTTTTTTTTTTTTTTTTTTTACAAAAAGAAATTACCAGAAGTTATTGTGCTTTATGATAAGACACTCATCCACTCTCCCCTCTACCCATCCAAAATCAATTACTGTTTAGCTTTTATACCATATTAATTTGCTCTAATTATTAATATCTCAATTAAATTATTCATGTTCTCTCTTTAAAAATGACATTGAGTTATTAAATCTATTAGTTATTCACCCAAAACATGCCAAAGTGAGTGAATAGCATACTTTATTAATCAATTATTACTATTGTTATTTTATCTTTTTATTTCTTTAAAGAATAGCATTGTTTTCCTGCAGAAATAATGCCAAGTAAACCAAGTGTCAATAACACTAGGTTACAATTCTCCCACCGTTATAATAAATAAAAAATAAAATAATATATGCATTTTTAACACTTCTTATGGTATTACTAAGTTTATATCCTACTTCTTTCTTATGTCAATAAATACAGTTTAAAGGATTTAATTTTGCTTGGGATATGGTAGTAAGCTTCGGGCATTATAGGTACCTCTTGTTCCATCAGGGGTTGAGACCAAAAAGGCATTCTCACCCACTTGTTTCACAATTTCATAGGGGCCTTCATAAAGATACATGAATTTTCTAAACATATGTTTCCGGAGATTACTCACATGGGGAGTTCTAATTAAAACAAAATCATGGACTTTAAAAGGATGTGGACTGGTTTTGGAATAACGAGTGCGTTTATCACCCATCTTTTTAAGGTTAATTCTGGCCAGTGCTTGGTCATGTTCCACATTAATATTTTCCACTATTACGGGTAACGGTGTTTTGATTAGTAAAGGTTCAGGTCTACCAAAGTGCAGCCGAATTGGAGACATCCTAGTAGACTCATTAATAGTTATATTTATATAATTAATCACCTGTGGCAACTTATTGACCCACTGTTTGTGATCCCGTTCCATATATACTCGGAACAACCTACTTATCTCACGCATGATTCTTTCACTTGGATTGGATTGGGGATTTCTAATCGAGCACATGATATGTTGAATATTTTGCTTCTTACCCCACTTTTTCCATGTACCAGAAATGAATGCAGTAGCGTGGTCGGTAAGTATTGAAGCTGGTTTTCCTATTAATGGAATTTGATAAGTTTCCAAGCACTTAATAACATTTTTAGCATCTGTTTTTGGAACTGGGTAAGCAGAGACATATTTGGTAAAAACGTCATACATCACAAGAATAAATTTTTGACGGTTGAAAGGTCTATATTATTGATAATCCACATCATGCTGTTCCCCATATGTTTAAAAATAGGGCCCCGAAGTGAGGAACGTTCCTGCGAGGTCCTTTTTAATTTAATGCCCCGCTACTTTTACTACCTTTTATATTTTTCTTTGGTATTGTTGGGATACCACTAGTAGAAGGCTGATTCTCATTCAGAATTCTACTCTTAACTGTTGGCCTACTGAGGTGGCTATTCTGTCTACCATAGGGATTCGTCCTATAATATCCTTTTTCTCTAACTAACTTCCTCCTTCCCATATGTGACCTATCTGCGAAATTGATATTACTCACCATCGGATGGGTGTCTCTATTTACCCTAATTCTATTATCAATATTCCTATCGCTGGTCTCTAACGAATCTAAAATTTCTACTACCTCTTCTATGGTATGTCTGTCAGCAGCAATCAAGATCTGCTCTATATGCCTCGGCAGATTATGGCGAATTATTCGCACAATTTGTGTCTCAGATAAAGGATAAGCTGTCAAGGTTTTCAATTTGACGGCCTGACTCCTGAAAAACTGAGTATAACTACCCTTATTTACATGATATCTTTCCTGAGATATCTGATATCTCAGGTTATCTTGGCGGTCTTCCCCCCAAAAACTGGCTAACATAAGATATTTGAAGTCTCCATATGTTTCTGGTTTAATAAATAATGATTGCCACCAGTCTTTAGATGCTGCACACAAATGGTTAGCGGCAATAGCAATCTTTTCTATCTCAGATAAATGACATAAGGTGAATAACTCCTCCAGATTCTGGAGATACTCGTGTGGATTCTCCAGATATTCACCTCTAAAAAATTTTATTTTTAAGAATTTTAAGGCCATGGAGCTATTACTTTCTGGCTCTAGCATGACTTTACTTCTAGCCTCATTTAATGGATCGTATATTGATTCTACTGGACTAATTACCGTATGTAACTCAGATATTACTTGGTTATTATGACCATTATTTGTTTCCTTTACTTGAGTTTCAGATAAACCTTTACTTTGAACAACTTTTTTACTTTTTGTAAAATTATCCCTATTATAGTCTATAGCTTGCATTCGACTCTCTAATTCTAACTTATAGTTCTGCCATTCACAGTCTATTCTCTTTGAACTATCTTTTAGGCCTACATTTAAGTGTTTAATCTGTTGTTCCAATTGGTTAATAGTTTCATCTTTATCTATCCCGAATTTATCTTCTAACCTTTGATAGACTTTACTCTCACACTGAGTCATTAATTCCCCTATTTCATCTTGGAGATTATTATGTAATAGCTGTGCATTACTCTTTATTATATCATTAAAATTTTCTACTCTTCCCATAACTTGACTTAGCTCACTTTCTAGATTTTGATTAATCTCACATTGGGTTAACTCTTGAGTTTCTAGTTTAGCTATTAATCTGGTAATCTGGCTCTGACATCCTTTCACTACATTGTCAGGTGCTAGAGTTATATTTTTAACTTCCTCTTTCAAATTACTAACTTCACTTCTAGCACTGTCTAATTCTCCCTTAATAGATTCAACTCTATCCTGAACTTCTCTTTGAAATACTACTGTTTCCTTTTGATAATTTCTTATTTCCTGTACTTCATTGTTTAATACAATATATTGACTTTTAAAGTCCTGCTGGATAGCCTCAATCATATTTTCTGCCCTTTCAGAATTTGTTTCAATCTCTTTCCTTATTCTTATTTCCAGCTTTTCAGAGGCCAATTTTGATTCTTCTACATGATTTCTCAAATCTTCCCTTAAGTCCTTTATCTCCTGTACTTGATTTTGAGATGTCTCTTTGATCTCCTGCATTTGATTCTCTAATTTAATATTTAAATTTTGTATCTGACTTTTTAATTCACTATTTGATTGTTCTAATTTACTATTTGAGTTTTGGATCTGACTTTTTAATTCACTATTTGATTGTTCTAATTTACTATTTGAGTTTTGGATCTGACTTTTTAATTCACTATTTGATTGTTCTAATTTACTATTTGAGTTTTGGATCTGACTTTTTAATTCACTATTTGATTGTTCTAATTTACTATTTGAGTTTTGGATCTGACTTTTCAATTCACTATTTGATTTTTCTAATTTTTTCAAGAATTCCTCCAATGTATTTCTCATTAATTGATCTGGCTCATTTTCATGTTTTCCCTTTATTATTGTGGCTTCTTCTGGGTTAGCTATATCCAAATCTTCCCCTTCCTCTTTTAATTCTACACTAAAATATGGAGTCTGTGTATCAGGGGATTGTAACTCTTGGGATCCTCCCAAATCCTCAGAAATACTATGATTATCTTTGTTTTCACTCATATTAAAATTCTAACTCTTTTAGTATTTAACAGTACTGAAATATTAGCAATGAACTATTAATAAATTTATCGATAAGAAATTATTGACAAGACATCCTGCCTCCATGCCTCTCCTACCAAAAACAATCTACACCAAAAACTATGCTCTGACATTTAATATCCCTAAAGCTCCAACATTAACTACTAAATATGCTTTTTTTTTTCACATGCTTCTTGGTCCATATAAATCTCATTAGATATTATGTAATATAGCATAAGTGCCAATCACAAGACCAGACAAACAGATCATCATAAATGATAAAATCATTACAGTGTTTTATGGAATTGCCTACAGACCACAACATCATAAACTGACAACTTAATTATTTATTTTTCAGTGGCAAAAGATTAGATCATATAATAGATATTCACATAATATCTTATGGCTAAAACAATTCATTATTGGCAAATATTTTTAATCAATGAATAACTAATCCATTCAAGTGCAAACAATATTAATATTGACTTCAAGAAAAGTTTACTAAATTCCTCGTGGCCAGCTATAGCCATCGATGGCCCCTGTAGTTGGGCGGCCATTTCTAACCCAATATTTTTTTTTTATTAGTTTATTTGCACTTTTCACCCATGACACTAATTTTTCAGGTTGTTGTTAAGGCAACCAAAATAAAGCAACATATCCATTAATTTTCCAATATGATCTAAAATACTTTTCATATAATACAATTGTACATTCAATTCTCTTAAGCCATGCCACGATTGTAATAACAACAATAATTGATCACTTATTAATTTAAAGAATAATTATAATAATATTAATCTCAGGGTTCTTTGTTTCATGTAAGGAAATGCTCGGCAGTATTGTGTTGTCGCATATGACTGGCATTCTGGTCGGCTATAGGAAACATTTATTTTACTTAAATTCAATGTGTCTTCATCTCTCATATCCACTGCTATATTATTTAAAGAGATGATAATTCTATTCAATAATGACGTATAATTTTGAATAACACAGCCTTTTTTTTTTCAGAATCTCAGTCAGAATAATAAAAAGACAAGGGTGCTTTTTGTGTCCTTCCATCATCCATGACAACACAATAATATAACTAAGATTTATTACTTAGACAATTTAACTAAATGGGAATGGAATAATGTGCAACCAAAGTTAATGGTTTGGGAATAAATTCATTTTTTTTTTTTTACACAAAGGTGAATGTTTAGTCTTAAGTTTTCAACTCCATAAATAATTATCATTAAACTAAAATATAATGACATATTCCGATCTGCTTAACTTTATTTATCTGGTATATTAAGTTTTTAAGAATTTGGAATGATTTCGGACTCAAGAAAAGGTTTTGCAAATATTGTGCAAACACTTATATTTAGCATATAAAAACAAAAAAAATGAATCTACAACAAATTTTAACAAGACTATAATTTATTATTATCACAAAAAAAAATATATGAACATTTATTCAATAATCCCATAGTAATACAAAAATATAAAATATAACTGACATTAATCTGTATACTCTTTTGGTTATGGACTAGAGGTTACTACTTCTCCTGTATGCAATCATATGGATTGATTAACTAAAAGTACATTTCATTACCAATACATTGTTTATTAAATTTTGGTAACCTTGTAGAAGCTTTTATTCAAAATTATTGACTAACTATTTTTTTTTTTTAAAAAATGATTAATCCAATCATATGCAATACGCAAAATATTAAATTTATTTCTAATACATTTACTTTATTTATGGTCTTTAATGGGATAACCTATTCTAATTATAGGCCAGTTATCAGAAGTTACACTTACCATCTTACATTTAACTTAATGCTAACTTAAGTTATGATACAAATTTTATTCATACGTATAATTTTAAATATGAGTATTATTTAATTACTAACCAGAATTAAATATTGCATTTGAATATTCCTTCAGTAAATAAGCGTTTTAAATTACGCAATTTTAATTACTTTCTCCATTGATTTACTTGTCAAATACTAGCAATATTTAGCAGCACAATACAGATATTGATCTTAGTTACTAACGCACTATTTATACTAAAGTGGATCTTGAGGAACTAACACCTCCAATATAACCTTTATCTTGCCCGAACTTTCAAAATTAAGCACAATAATCAACACCTTCCATGGTGGAGCTATCTTTATTTTCACATGAGGAATATGGAATAACCACGAAGGTCTGTAGAGCAGACGTGTGCTAATCTACTACATTAAAATATTTTGGTGGTTTCTTGCCTCTTACTTGGGCATACAACGAACACACACCAAATACAATCCTCTCCTGGGATTTAAACGAATGAAGCATACTAAATGCTAGATAAATTCTTGATCGTCCTATCTATGAGAATCGATCACTTGGGCTATAAACATACCCGAACATTATATTTAAAATCTTCCTCTCATGGAAAACAAAGCTTTTGGGGAGATCATTTTTCATCCCACAAAATAAATACATTATAATTATTACCTATGCGAATATTAAGCATATACCAATGCTATATCTGGGCAGGATAAGTAAATACACTGATTATAATAAACTTATGTTACCGTGTATACTTTGATCAACATCTGAAATCAATGGACATCATAGAATAAAAGTATAATAATTTTAATTTTAATAAAGGAACATTCAAAAATAGTTGGTAGCATACTATCTTAAACTAAATAAAGTGGATGTGTTATTTAAGAATAATTAGGAATAAATTCCTCAATTAATACAGTATAAATTCGTTTCAAAACTTTAACAAGAAATATTTTGTTATAGCATTTTTTTTTTTTTAGTTACTTCTGATAATTTTCAATATTTATTTTACCCCTTAAATATCTAAATATTTTTCTTTTACGTATCTAACATACAAAATTTCTACCTACAATTGTATGTAATAATTAAAACATATTTTATAGATTTTTTTCTTTCGTGTTAAATATCAACTTAACCTATAATAATTATATTAAAACATACCTTTGTCATTACAAGGCTATTAAATATCACTTGACCATACAGACTTTAACCTATGTGATATAACAAAAAAATACATATCATTTATAACTTAGTTTTAAACAATCATTAATTAACAAGTGCATACTCTCTCATTAGAAAATGTTTTTCTGTTGAGCAATTGGTCCAGGTGAAGAGCTTTATCCAGTCGTATTTCACGAAGCAAGTTTAAAAACAATAAACGCATGGTATTATTTCCTTTAAATAAAAGTTTTCTCTTATTTTGTGCGTTTAATAAATTAGGTAAAGAAACATATAGCAGAATTGAAGATTAATTCTTACTTGAATTAAACTACTACAATTTTGGGATCCAAGAAAATAAAATAGACTTCTAACATAGACGAATATTTGACTATAGACGATAAACATACACAATTTTTTTTTTTTATTGACGATACGTATACTTATTAGCTAGCTTACTTATGGACGAAAATGCGCAATTTTCCGAGAGATTATTATGATAATAACTGCAGCTGATTTACATGTATAGGAAGTTTTAATAACTCCAACTGATGTGTAATATAATATATCATTTATTTTTATCATTAAGTCACTAAGATATTTGGTTTTGTTCATACTTTAGGAATTATAAATTTTTTTTAACGGTAACTTCTCCGTAAGAATGCCCCTATATAACTTTTCCTATATTTACTCTGAGAAAGTTTATATTTTTTTTATTTTATTTTTTTTTTAAAAATATACAGGTGCATAATTTAATCTTATTTATCATTATTATTATTTCCAGACAATTCTTGGTGAATAAAACATATTTTAACGTATGTAACTACATTACTTGTAAAGGCAGACAATATTGAGAAAGAGCGCGAAAATGTTTCTAGTTGATTTTCCTTGGTTTCAAAATATTTCTTTCAATTATTATTATTTTTTCTTTCTATACCAAGAAAATATCAATAAATGACATAAAGTTAATAAATAATTAATCTTTTCTTGGAAATCGCTTCTTTTCCTTAATTTAGATATAATATAATTTTTCGTGACTCTTTTAGTTACATCTGTCATTTTTGAACTTTAGCGCGAGACAATAAACTTTTAAGTATAAAAGGTCTTTAAATAGGTAGATGGCAAAGAAAATCAGGATATCTTATCAAAAAATTTTAGCCACACATTATATTATTAAAATTTTACTTTGATTACATTTATTTCTGCAAAATAAAATGAAAAAATTGAGTTACCAAATTTCAGCACTGTTCCTTCCTTGAAAACTAAAAGCAGACTATATTTTTTTTCAAAAAAAAAATGATCTTGATTATGAAATTGGTTGTTTCGTTTTGTTGTTGTTTTTTTTTTTTTACTTTAGCGACCTCTTCCAGAAAAATAATCATTTGATTATAACATAAACAAAAGAAAGGAAAAACTTATTACAATCATATAGTTTTCAGTATTATTTACCTGGATTACAAAGTAATTTGACAATATAAAAAAAATAATAATAAATACATTAAATTAACAATCAGTGATGTATAATTCTTTAAACATTATTTTTTTTCTTTTTTTTTTTTTTTAAAAAAGAAATTACCAGAAGTTATTGTGCTTTATGATAAGACACTCATCCACTCTCCCCTCTACCCATCCAAAATCAATTACTGTTTAGCTTTTATACCATATTAATTTGCTCTAATTATTAATATCTCAATTAAATTATTCATGTTCTCTCTTTAAAAATGACATTGAGTTATTAAATCTATTAGTTATTCACCCAAAACATGCCAAAGTGAGTGAATAGCATACTTTATTAATCAATTATTACTATTGTTATTTTATCTTTTTATTTCTTTAAAGAATAGCATTGTTTTCCTGCAGAAATAATGCCAAGTAAACCAAGTGTCAATAACACTAGGTTACAATATATATATATATATATATATATATATATATAATGCAGATTATATATATATATATATATATATATATATATAATCTGATTGCATTACAATTCAAATCCCCCTCTCTGTCTACAGTAATACAAAAACGCACAGTACCTTGACTAGGTGACAAAAATAAACCCTCGTAAAAGCCACTTAGGGCATTTAAAAATTGTATTAAGACCAGTGCAGTCTGCTTCTACACTAATTGGCCAGATTCACCTACAGGTTCTGAGGACCTGGGGTCACAGTTCGAAAGGGAGCAGCACTCATGGAGAACCAAAGGGACAAGAGGGCGATATTTATTTTTCCTGCTCTTTTATACTCCCACATTTGAAAATCCCACTCTCATCACTTCTTTTCTGGAGTATTAATACTTTTTTTTTCATGTGTGTGCAAACAACTTCATTTGGTTATTAATTGCCTTAATAATCCAATCTGTTAAACAATGCATCTGTAATTACTTTATTTAGTTAATGCAGCCCAATCTAATTACTTTTTATTTCACTTAATTAAATGTGTGCCTTTACTGGCTCTATTTACACATGTATATAACAACCACAGCGACAACACTTTAATTCTAACTACTACACATGATCAATGCCACCTTTTTTCTTTTTTTACAGATAAACTTTTCTCACTCATTAAAAGATAACCATCTCACTGATGCTATTAAAAAAGTATACCAGAATAGCTCATGATCTTGCAAAAAACTGTTATTATGAGTTTTCATGAGTTGACTTGCAAAAGCTTCTAAATAAAGTAGGCACAGTCATGCATTTGCAGTATTTAATGGAAAAAAGAGCTGATATTGAACTACCTTCAAATACAGCTGCATTCACTTTTAAACTGCACCAGGACACATCTCTTTTGGACATTCCATCTATTCTGGAAGAACCAAAGCACCCAATCTTCATCTCAATAAGATGTGTCAAGCTGCAGTGTTTCAGTGTGGTGAGAGAACCCATCTACTCAGAACATGTCCCAAAAAATTTTGTGAAATATGTAATCTGAGGAAAACAAGATTCCATAAACGTCAGACACATTACAACAAATTAATAAGTATCACCCAACACTCAACATCTAAGGCTACCACACAAGTTCAAGAAGTAGATGAAGATATGCAAATAGACATAGAACATGACAAGCTCAAACAAAAATCAACAGAAACTCAAAAATTTAATGAAGACCTTCTTCCAAGTACACAGCAAGCTGATGCACAATCCAAAGATATTAGTATAAAGTTGTCCTCAACCAAAGCACCACATAACATCAACTTGTCTCTGCCATCAAACTTGGAAGACTTTTTACATCATTTAATCCAATATGCTTTGCATGAAAAACACACAAACACCAATCACATGAAGAGTAAGACCAGAGACTCCTCCAGTTCCATGGTGAAAGAAACAAATTTTTCTACAGCAGACTCTGATATTAAGAACACAGAAAATGATGGAAAAGTAATCAAAATATCAAGCTCAAGAAGAAAAAAAGACCAAAAAAAGATTTAAAATAAGTGAATAACTAAAATA
This sequence comes from Epiperipatus broadwayi, assembly GCA_028023455.1. Classification (NCBI taxonomy): domain Eukaryota; kingdom Metazoa; phylum Onychophora; class Udeonychophora; order Euonychophora; family Peripatidae; genus Epiperipatus; species Epiperipatus broadwayi. The sequence goes on from JAQFVV010012483.1 coordinate 3,632,951, forward strand.
TGATAGCCCTCACACAATTGAAACTTCAATATTAGAAAACAAACAGAGAAATAGTACTACTAAGACCACTTCCAATAGGAATATAAAACTACCAATCTCAACACAAATAACCACAGTATTAACAGCCAGTGATGATAATTCAGATGAAACAATAGATTTTCACTGAACCAAATGTATCTTCCTGAAGAATAATGCAAAGAACATTAAATACAATGTTTTAATCCTAACTTCTCATAATTTAAATATGCAGCTCAAAACTGGATGCATAAACATCAAGGGTCTTAACTCACTGGACAGAGCATATGCCACCAGAAGATGGTTGGAAAAAGTGAAACTAGACATCGTTTGCTTCTCAGAAACAAAACTGCATTTACAATCTAATTTTAAAATTAATCAACTACTAAATCAATATGGATTATTTCAATATATACCTGCTAACACTGCTTCCTCTGGAGTAGCCTTTTTAATCAACAAAAAGCTTCCATTTACCAAATATAAAACACTACATCTCAGTAAAGATTTTATTAATTCTAACAATCACAATTAGAAACAACACTATTAACTTGGTCTATATATATGCTACCAACACACCTAACACAATGTTTTCAATAGTAAGCACAATAAACCTGGTACTCACAACCAATACATCCCTTACTATTTACTTTGGTGACTTCAATATGGATTATAACAAATATAATCTGAAATATCTACGTCTATATAATAGTCTTTTGCTGTGTGGAATAGGTTTTTTTCATTGGATGCTTACTCTTTCTACATTCTACACAAAAAATCACTAATAGACCTCTTGTACTACTCTCCCAAACTACATCATGATCTACATGCAGAGTTGTAGTTCATTACCTTTTTCCGATCATCTGGCACTTATAATCAGCCTTCAGATTAATCCATCTGATCCAGTGAAAATAAATCATTCAACTACCACTCACATGCTCAATAAAGTAACCACTACTGAATGACTTTTCTCAAAAGCATATATCTTATTTGACAAGATTCAGTTATTATCACTACCACCGATTCAGGCATTATCCACCTTTATTGGAATCCTCAGCTCACTTATAGAACATCATACCAGAAAGTCAAAGTGTCCAAGATGGTTACTCAAAGATCTAGATCAAATCATGTATAAATTAACTAACACCAACAATGAACTGTCTATAGAGCAAATAATGCAACTTAAAATGCAATACAGAGACAACCAAAAGGCCTTGGCTCAATATATTGCTACAAAAAGATCCAAAATCTTTTTGGCAAACCATCACAACTGGACAAGGAGCTACATAAGATGAGCTGTGGGTTCAGCCCCTTGACCTACCACCTCCATGTTTAAAATTGATATGGAAAATTATGGAGGACCTGAAATACTTCAGAAGATACATACACATTTTCAGACAAAACTTCAAAGTGAGGATTTTGAAATTGATAATATCTGGAACAACACTGATGACTCTTTGGAGCATAATATCACTAAAGCTGAAGTAATACAGAAACTTAGTGAATGTCCTGAGAGTTCCCATTCTGGTCTTCATGCCATTCCCTGGTTTGTTTTTTACATCCTAGTTATTTCATTGCAGCAATAGTTTGTGGAATGATTAACGTGCTAGCAGGTGATTTTCAATGCATTGCTGATTTATGTCAAATAGCACTAGTCCCTTTCCTAAAAAAGATAAATCCTTCACCATTAAAGAACATCTGACCAATATCCATGGCCCCTTTGCTAATTAAAACAATAGAAGCAATAGTTAAAGATCACATACAAGATCAGCTCTATAATCACACCATGCCTTACCAATTTGCTCAAAGGGGTTCTTCCACAAGTGATGCAGTCCATATTTTCTCACTTTTTTGGAACATGTCAGAAAACATAAAATCTTCACAGATTGTCATTCAGCTTGACTTTTCTTCTGCCTTTGATTCTGTAATTCCTTCAGTTTTATTACACACCCTTCAAGAATACGGAGTTCCAAGTATCTATATCAGAATCATTGGGAACCTTATTCACAATAGATCAGTTTTCACATCACTTGATGAAAGAATCTCTTCTGGATTTAGGCCTCATCTTTCAATTCCTCAGGGTTCTCCATTAAGCACACTTTGTTTTATAGCATACATCAACCCTCTTCTGCATGAGATGAGATTGAGAGGAAAGTGCCTGGAATCTACCTATCAATACTTAAAAAATAGGTACATCATATTTCCTATGTGGATGATGTAACCATCTTTTTGCCAGGAAATAAAAAGTTCCTTCCAATCATCCAACAAATTATTAATAAATATGAATCCAAATTAAATCTTCAAGTAAATTACTCCAAGTCTTCTGTTTGAAAAATGTTCACTAACACACCCATACAATCTCAATTTACTTCAGAACCCCAAAATTTTTTAGGCTTTCCATTGTACAAATCTTACACGCAAATGAGAAAAGATATTCAACAAAACATTCTTCATCAAAACCATGAAAACAGTGAATTCACTGACTCAAATTTTACTCTCCCTACCTGGCAAATCTTAACTACATAACATGCTGATATTGCTGAGAATAAATTATTTCTTGCCTATAATCAAACCAACCAAAGTCTTTGTCAATAAGATTAATTCCATCTGCTCCAGACTTTTTTGAAAGGGCAAAATGGTTTCTATTAGGATAGCCAAAAATCTGCATATGCCTAAAGAATTAAATAGGATGGGACTACATTCAGTCTTCACATGCTATGCCCTCAAAGTATTTAGTGCCTTACAAGCAATGTACAGGGAACAAGGAAATTCAAATTTTCCTCTTCCAATTGAACCCATAGATACCCCCTCCCCCATTGAGAGTAAGTGGATTGTGGGAATTTTAAATTTTGTGAAAGGACTCATAGATGTAACACAGCCTTCCTTCCAATGCAAAAAGACATACTGGGAAATTTATGGCCTGATTTATAAGGATTATGCTTTACTTCACAGTGAAATTGGTCTAAATAACCAACTATTAATCAAAAAACTCAAAAGTTGGTACATTATCAAAATTTATCGACTTTATCATAAAGCTGAACCTACTAACATTACCCACTAACCACTTTCTAGTGGAGAAAAGAGGTTTTAATAACATCGATCCTCAATGTCAACTTTGCAAAATGACTGATAAAACTATTCAACATCTCCTTTGCATGTGTCCCTACTTTAATACCATTAAAGCATTGATATCAACTAAAATCACAGTTGATATTAGAATGTTATTATCTATTAAGACAGCCATCAACAGTGATGATATTTCCATGATCAGATTGGCCTTCTTCCTTTCCTATGCAGTATGGATTATCAGATGCCAAATTGTCTTTGAACAAAACATCCTCAGTGTCCCAAATGCTTACATTGGAGTAATAAAAAAAATTAAAGACAGAGACAAAATGCTCACACCTTCAAATTTATTTCAGGACACGTGGAATAAGATTTTGTTTTTATAAACAATTTTTCAAAGCATACCTTGAAATTACAAGGAAATAACATGTTTGGGACTAGAACCAGTGTGGCTTCTTTGAAGCAAAATACAGTTTAGTTCAAAGTCATGTAAATTCAATTTAACAATTGTAACATTTTTTTTCTTGTTTAATAAATTATTTGTTTGTTTTTTTTTAAAAAAAAACCCATGAGAGAGTCAATTGAAATATTAAAGAGACCTACTGGTTTAAATAGGGCTGACAAAGCACAAGGTATTCCAGCTATGTGGAAATCTCTCATTTTATCTAATATTAACTTAAAATTAATAGGTGAGAAATCTGAGGGAAATAAACATTTTGATAAGCCTCATATTGTGAATGCTGAACTATTTCAAGTTGAATCTCATTTCTCATCTCACACTGAGTCACATTATTGTTTGAGATCTAACTTTTTCTTTCAAAAGTTAACTTAGATAATGGCAGTTGCTAGTCCATCGAAATATCAGATTGTAATGCAAAATAATACATGGTTTATTTCCCAAAATAATAATTTATCTACATCATACAACTGTAAAAACATTAAATATAATATTATATATACATTCAAAAAAAGCCTATAAAATGTTTAATTTTTTTTTATTGCAAAAATTCTTGTTTAAAAAAATTATAAATTTCTATTTTTTCTTTATTGAAAAAGTTATTTTTTTTTTTTTTTGAAAACATTTTCTTTATAAACAAAACAATATTTTAAATGATCATTAATGCATGTGATCCTCCTTTTAAATATTAAGCAGATTGCCAACTAGTTTTAATCTCTGATTTAAATTTTGAATTGGAATAATTTCAAAATATCTAATTACTAAACAATTAAAAATAGTATGTAAAAATATTTTATAATAATAACAATAAACAGCCACTTAAAAAATAGGTTGGCCATTTCAACTCAAAAAAAAAATAAAAAGAAAGGAAAGAGAAAAAACTACTTTAAAAATGATTTTGTAATAAATGCTTTTATTTACTATGAGAATATTAAACATTTTAAAATAATATATATATATATTATAACAAAATACTTTTATTTACTGTAGACAAAAAAGGCAAAAAATAATTGTTTCTTTCAATCACAATTGGGATTTTTATATTTAACTTGAAACAGAAATTAATCATTTCAATTATTTGTTGTAAAATGTAGTGATTGAATTAATTAGTTTCTGAACACCTCACCCCTTTATTTCAAGTTAAATATAAAAACTCCAATTGTGATTGAAAAAACAATTATATTTTGCCTTTTTAGTCTACAGTAAATAAAAACATTTATTATAATATATATATATATTATTTAACTTTTTTGATAACAGTCTTGAATTTTCCTTTATTTTTATTTATAAATTTAGTATCATAACCATACATAAATGTGTTGAATACTGAATTACATTTTTTGTTCAATATGAATTTCCTCATTGAATATTTTATATACAAGTTGAATAAATAAATATGTGCACCAATATCTAATTCCATTGCCAATGTAAAACTGATATAACAGTGAACTATTATTATTATATCCAGTACCAAAATATTCACAATTTAGCATGATCATTTAAAGATTTGTCGTAATTAATAAAACAAATATAGATGCCTATTTTATATTTTTTAGCTTTTTGACTTACCTAATTGAAATAAATTGAGATACTGCTGAACCTCACTGCACTCATTAAAATACGTATATGACAGCCAATCAGAATGTCATGATATCCAACCTAAACACACAACAAAGATAGGAAGAATGGTAAAAAAGTTTGTATCATTTGCAGTTCTTTCAACATAAGACTTTAGTCTAATAAAAGTTTGTGCACCACAAAAATAGCAAATTCCTTCTTATCATCCTGAGTTAATTAGTTTGGGTAAGAAAGTTCTACAACATTTCAAACAAATAATATGATGAATAAGAAAAGTCTTAAATTGGACTTAAATCAATATGATGAAAAGTTCAGGATTCTCTGCATTTAATTTACTTTCTTATAACTATAGTTTCACATATCCATATTATTCCATTCAAAATTACTTACTCCATCTTTTCTTCTGCAGTGTGCTAATATCTAATTTTACAAATAAATGTATTTATATTTTGGAAATTCATACTCTGAGAAAATAAATTACAATAAAATTTAAAAATAATAAAAAATTATAAGTAAAATTTACTTAGACAATGTTTGATTATAAAAATTCCCATATCAATTTTTCTTTGGTTTTAAATCATGTTTAAATTTTTAATTTTACTAGAAGTTGTTATACACATTTTTATTTGTAGCACAATTGATACCAAATAAAATGCAGATTAAAAAATCCCATGTATAAATAAAACTGTGTAAAATTTCTATTGGTTTTTTTATTTGGCAAAATATGATGAGATTCTCATCATAAAAATAATAAAGCTATAAATAACATGCTAAGCATGATATTTTTTTAATCATATTTAAATGTATTCAAATTATTTTGAAATATTCAATTCTTAGTTATTCATGGTAAATTGTTAAAGTAATCAATGTTCTAAAACTTTTGCATATTGTATACATGTACAAAGCATTGTGGTGCATAATTATCAAATCTACCTGACATATTTATAACCTAGTGTTTCAATCTAGATAATGTAAAACTATTTGGATTTTTTCTCTTAAGTAACTGACTCATAACATTGGTTGCTAAATGAATATTTATTTAATCTTATTAAGAAGGTAAAACAAAATTATATAAACATTCAAAACTTCACAATCTTGAAATTGCTAAGCCTGGGAATTCTCATTAACTATTCCTATATAAAGAGTTAATGAAAAAAGCTTTGCAATGCAGTACACTATTTACACCCGGGTCTCATTTTATGTGGTAAATATGTTCCTCAGAAAATGCGCACAAAAGAAATCACACAAAAATACTTAATTTACCTTGAAAAATGGGAGATACATACTGTAATTTTCCAAAAATTGCATAAAAGCAAAGCAACAATGTAAAATTACTTTAAAATTTGCATAAAAAAATATGAAAATAAAATATGACTAATAAAAAATTTCAAATTTGAAAAAAATTGATACAAGACAAACTTTTTTTACTTTTTTTATTTACAGTGTTTAATTTTATTCAAAACAATATATTTTTATGTGTAATTTACATTTTTTTCATACATGTATAGTATTTTAATCATTATCACTATTTGAGACATCAGATTCATCACAACAGGAAATACAACTAGCACCAACTTCATTTTTTTAAATTGGTCTTTTAGTGGATTTACCCAAACTAAAATGTTTCCAATTGTTGTTGATCCCTCCCATTTCGCTAAGCGATCTAAAATTAAAATTTTTGTTTCCAAAGAAATTCATTTTCTTGGGTGTTTTTTCCTCTCCATTAGGGTAAATTAAAAGTTTAAAATAAAAATAAGAACTTAGACTTACGATAATAAAAAGACACCAACTCACTACTGTAGGACAAAATTTAATTAAAACTAACCATTAAAATTAAATTCTTATTTTTGTCTTTAATTTTCAATTCCATTTAAAAATCAGATTTCATCATTTCACATGACATTAATTTCAGATCACATTACGTAATTTTTAAATTGTTAATTACAATTAAAAATCAGATTTTAATTGTCAAATTTAATTGTGCCCACCACTGTTATTCACCTTTTAAAAATAAACTTGTAGATACTAAATGATTAATTGATTACATACTCTTTTTTTAAAAAGCAAAAATAGAACATGATTTAAAATGCAAAAACAACATGCATAATGTTTGAACAGATTTACACTATAATCTTGTAAAATTTATTATTTGCGGACACTAAATGATCGATTATGTACTCTTTTTTTTAAAAGCAAAAATAGAATGTTATTTAAAATGCAAAAACAACAACTTGCGTAGTATAGGCATCTATAACGTTTGAACAGATTTACATTATAATCTTGTAAAATTTAATGTGTGTATATAAAATGGGGAAATCCTGATTTTAAGTAAATTATGAACTTCTTTATTGCATAAAATCTATTATGGTACTATTATAAAGCAGTGAAAATATTGAAATTATTAGATGGAAGTCAAACTCCGATAATATGCTATTACTTTAAATATGACGTGAGTGCGTGAAATTTATATTTAAAGTAATAGTGACATTATCGGAGCTAGACTTCTAATCTAATAATTTTTATCACATAAAAGAAAACAGCATACAAAGATATTAAGAAGAAACATGAATTGCATAACTTTAAAATCGCATTAAATAAATCTGCATAAAACGAGACCCGGGTGTATTTAAAAGCTATTCAATGTTATATATATATATTGTAAAGGATAAATATTATTTTGTTGACATTACAATTCATGGTAAATTTTGACAGTTTCATAGCTTTATGGCAGTTAAGTATAGCATTTATTGTTGTAATCATTTTGTTTGAATCATAAGGATATCAAATGAGGTGAAGTTTTGTGTTCCCTCCCCCTTAAATAAATCTCTATTTACAGTACATATTTCGTTATAACTCCAGAATCTATTTGTAAAAGTAAAGTAAGATAAAACACAAAATTTTATGCAAAAGAAAGTATGTGTGTTCTTCTTGCTGAAATTGTTTTTGTAACTATAGTAACACAAAATGTGGCCTTCCCCCCCCCTTTTTTTTTTAAACAGTGGCTTTGAACATGTGATTTTCTTTTTTTCTAAATATTAATAAGACATTGTTATCATTTGAATAAACTTAGTAAAATATTTCAATTTTTAAATTTAATAAATAAAGTATCAATTTACTCTCCATTTATTAAATATAAGACTTTTATGAGTTAGATAGCTGGGTTTGAAGACATGTAAGTGTCTAAAAATTTCACATTTTCTCTTCAATATTAACTCTTAGATAAATATGGCTTTGAGCTATTATTTTTAGATCTAGTGTCTTAAGCTATCCTAGAACCTCACCGAGGAATGCCAAAGCACGAAACCATTGGTCTAGGATTTGAGTGTGTTTTCTGATAGAGATATTTTAAATTCTTTCTCTTGCTAGTATTTTATCAACAAAGCTTGTTAGAGCAATTAGCAAAGCTCTTTGTCTTTATTTGTTTACTTTCTTTAGTTATTCATATACTACAAAACGAATTACAGATGGAAACATGTGTACATCACTTATATGTATAACTTAATCCCAAGAGATTGTAAAAAATCTAGAAAGAGACTACTTGTCAAATGGATAGACGAAATAAGGAAATTTGTAGGTATAATATAAAAAATAGTTATGGATTTGAGAAAGTGGATTAAACTTGGAGAGATCCTTTAACTTACAGTTGATCAATAATAGATGAAAATGATGATGAATATATATATATATATTGTTTTATGTGCATAAGTATTTTTATATAGAGAGTAAATATTGGAGGGCCTAATTAAATATTTTTGACAACCAAGAAAAACTCACGGCCTGTAGTTAAAGGATCGCTGCTACAAATATAAATTTCATTATACTAAATGTAATTTTATATCAAATTTATGTATGATATCTTACATAAAAATTATTTAAAAAATAATGAAATGTTTAATAATTTGATTTTATTTAATAAAATTTAAACACTGCTTTATATTTAAAGTTAAAACTTAAAATTAGTCTTTTGTATATAATATATAATATTAGATCGAGACAAAACAAAATTTAAAAAAAAAATCTTTTGAAAGCCTAACATTATTTAATGAGTAAAAAAAAATTTTTTTTAACCATTAAAGGGATATGTCCAAACTTCAACTCAATTTTTCAATAAATCAAAAGTACCACTTGAATACAAATTAACCACATTTATTCAATCAAGTCAATTTCTAGAAGACAGAGTCTGAAATAAGAATGATATTTATTTTCTTAACGTGTTAGATATTACACTCTTACTTTTCTTTTCACCATTTAAATATATTTGCCTATGTATATGTGTATAAATTTATTAATTTTATTATAATTAAAAGCTTTATTGAGTATAATAAATAAATAAAAGAATTTACGTTTTGGCATTTAATTATATCAAGCATTGGTGGTCGAGAGGTCAGCCTTACAAGCAGTTGTACCGGGTTAGCAGATCCGCGACCCGGCCGATGCTATGGCACATGAGGAAAAAAAATTGAATACAATTTTAACTATGAAATACACATATATGTTAAAATGAAAACTTTCTGGGATTAAAGATGTAAATGTAATTTTTAGGTTCATCTATATAGAGAGCTGCTTGTTATTGATATTATAGCAAATTGCCATCTGGATACTTAATGACGGAGACTCAGTAATTTTTGCTAGATATTATTGTTACAGAAATAATCTATATTTTCTGTTATCTATACCTCTAACCTCAGCCAATGAGATTTCCCTATTACACATATCATGGGAGGTGAAATCCAATATAAATATCAGTTCTATAATATTAATAATAATCAATTACACGTGTAGACAACTTGAAAACTATATTCCCATGCACATGTATATTAATAATTTTTAGATTTCATTATAATTTAAATCTATTAAAAATTGATTTTTTTTGTATTAGGGGGAGGGGGCTTTATTTTAAGGTAAATCATTATTAGTATACATAAATATAAAAAAGTTAATTAATATTTTTTTTGAGTTTGTTGTACTTAATCGATTTCTTTATACTCTGATTTATATATATTATAGCAAACTTTATATTTATTATTCATCCCAATTATTGCGAGAATTTTCATTGTTTAAATATTTGTAATAATAAAGATTTCCTTCTAAAAACTGATAAAACCGATTATAATTAATAGTTAAAATTTATAGTGGTCAGTAATTTCTTCACTTTTAATCAGATGTGTAGAAAATATATTTCATTAATATAAACAAAAAAAAAAATGTTTTAAGGATACTAAAGAGTATCTTTGAAGTAATTAGACAATTTCTAGGTGAAAAATGTTTAAAAATTGAATTGTCAAGCGTTTTTTTTTTAATTATGGAAATAAAATTTCTCAACAATAAATAAAATAATCTGATGAGATTTCTTTTTAGTAATATGGATAAATATTATACTTATTAATATATAAAATACAAAACATAAAGTGAGGGAGGGGGGATATTTGCAATTAAAAAATATAAATACATTCTTTTATCTCAATGTTACCAAGCTATCATGATTCAACAAAACCTAAAATATTTACTTTCTATAAGCTTATTTTTCAATTAATGTGTGCATTAATATATTTAGTAATATTACTAATTATTTTAAAATATAATTTTATTCATTTGATTTACTTTTTATTAATTATTCAAAATTTTTAATTACTTTGTATCAGATAAAATTTTTTTAATTAAATCTGCAAATTATGTTTATGACTTATTGATAAATTACTATTTATTAGTCTGCTTTCAGAATCTGGAAGTTATAATTGACTATTTATTAATCTGCTTTCAGAACAGGTTATATTTGCCTGATTAATAAGTTTGTTTAAACTTCTTTGCATTATTAATCTGACACTTTTTGGTCAATGTCAATCTTTAATATCTATTTAAACATGTCAGACCATAGACAAAGATGTTACTACTGTTATTGTTAACTAAATATTATGTTTAAGTTTAACAATAACATGTTTTTTATATAAATAAAAAAGGACATCCAATATATATATATATATAGTTCACTGATTTACTATTGTAAACCATTAATCATAATTTAAATAACATTAGCTTAACTTTAGTTTGCAAATATTTTCAGGAAATAATTTTAAACATATTATTTGATATTTATTTTAAAATAGGTTTTAATAACATTAACATATGACATATTTTCTAGTTATATATAAATCTTATAACCAGAAATAAAATTATTTTACACATATTTATAGCTATGGCTTAATAACTGGTTTGAATTATAGCCACATAAAATAAAATTGAGAATTTTTAACTGCAACATTTACTTTCATTTAAAAACAAATATAATTAATCATTCTCATTTTTCCCCAGTCATTTAGTTTACTTAATCATAAATATTACTAAATAACTAGAATATATTTGTCTAAATTTAAAACTTTTCTCATCTGCTTGCATGACTATGATGATACATAATGAAGAAGCCTTTCAAAACTTTAAGCATTGCACAAGCACCCAATGTTCAAAAAATCACACAACGAAAACAAGTCAACACAAAGCAGTAAAAAACTGTACAATATAAAAGCTCATTGTACATTGTAAAATATGTAATGTGACCCATAAAATGTGGAAAAATCAATGCAAATCAAAAAATCTTTATGATCATTATAAAGATTGAAGAAGAACCAATCAGGTTGCATTTATATTGCCTATAAACTAAGAGAGGAATGTTTTTGATGATTATTTATAACTTAAATAAAAAAAATCCTGTTTAATAGTATTTATAAAATGGATCCTTTGGGAATAAAATTCTACCTAATAATAATAATATACCCCAAACTGTACATGAAACATTGACAAGTAATGAATGATAGATCTCAATTTTCAATATAAAATTTAAAAAATCAATTTTCTTATGAGCATTACTTAAGTGATATTTTCAAAGATAGAAGGGAACTACAATATCTTTGAAAAAATTAGAATAGCATATAAAATATTAGCAAAATGCAATTTCCAAGTAAGTGATTTATATCAACAGAACATTCATATTGAATTATATTAATTCACTCTTCACAAGGATTACTTTATATTTTAATTTCTCTCTAATTTTTTAACTAATATTCATTTTCCATTGATGTGTAACTTACATCAAAATTACATTTTTAAAACATATTTTTTTTTCTTTTGCTAGTAAAACTTAAGGATAAAAGATATCATACTTGACTATGGCTTCATATAAAACTGGAATGGCTTATCTCATCCATTATGAAAATTTCTGCATATCAAGAGACCCAAGATTTTATTGCCTGGGTACTTTGACTCTAAAGTTAATGTGCATCAGAATAATAATATAATCAGCATTATTGTTCTAAAGCTGACTTAAAGACTTTTTTTCCCAGAACTTTTTACATTTGTCTTTCTTTTAAAAGTTACCCAGTTTGTTCTCCTCCCCTCTCAGTATTGCCATATCGATTATTCCAAAACATATTCTGTTACTTAAATTATGCAAATCTTTATTTTTTTTTTTGCATAAAATAAAATAAGATAAGAAAAAAAAACTTTCCTAATGGTCATTTTTTTCTTATAAAACTCAACTCTTTTAAAATTAACTTTATGATAATCTTCACTTTCATTTTTACTACTGATGAGTTCCTGAATAACTGGCACCCTTTTTTAAAGTTTGTATTATATTTAGGTGCCAGCCACCTAATTAATTATTCACTTAATAATAGTCATTTGTAATACATCTTCATCTAAAGCATAACCAATCTAAAAAAAGTTTGTTTCTGAAAACCATGGAGTAAAATGACAAAATAAAAATAATTATGACATTAAAATCAAAATTCCATTCAGAAGTTTAAAAAGTTCTGAAAAGAGATATTCCAATATTACTTTTAAAATCACAGTGAATCTGCTAAAAGTAAATTATTTTTTAATACTTAAGAAATAAAAGATCATTAATGTTACAGAAATCTTTAAAGAATAATAATGTTAATACTAAATCATATTAATCTATCATGAATGTCAAATTAAGCCTCATATAAAATGCTGTTGAATTCACAGTTTTACAGAAAACAACACCGTGAATTAATTGAACTCCAGTAATCTTGTTATTTTAGTAAACAAAAATTGAAAAGAAATAGAATTAAAGAGCATGAAATGAATAAAAAATATATCATAAGCAAACTTATAGTAAGTAATTTACTTCATTCCCTGAACATTTCAATGTGATTACAGTTTTAAATAGTAAATAATTCTTCCAACAACAATTTTGAAATAAACAAAAAATTGTAATTTTAATGAATAGTGAAGTAATGTCACAGAAATATAACCCAGAATTTAAATACAGCAGCATTTGCATATTATCCTAAATCTATATGTGGTAGATATCTATTTCACTCCTTTCTCTAAATATGATTGTAATTTCTACAAACAATTTTGGTCTATTTTACTTAAAAATTAAGGCAATCATGAAAGTGTAATTTCACTGAATTACAGACTTATGTTGGCAATGATACTTTATGAATTTAAATACAAAAACATCAATACTTTGTAAACAATTAATGTATTGCAATTTTAAACTCAAAATAATATATTTATTTTTACACAAAATGGCAATTGTTTTGAAATAGGTATTAATGTACTTGTATAAGTGAGTGTATTTTTACTTATGGTCATATTTTCTTTTAGTTATATACTTTATGCAATTTATACTCTCTTTTAGCAGTTAGATATATTTGTTGATATGTTGCATTCTAATATAAACTTATTTGGAATACATTTTACTGTATAATTTTTTTATTGTATGTAATAAATAAACTTATTGTCATTTTTAATAATTAACATTAATAAATATTTTTTTTAAAAAAAGCTTGAAATTAAATTTTTATTTTTGACAGTTACTATTTTTTGAATAATAGATTCAATATTTTTTGAGGGGGAGGGAGGATATACAATAAAAAAACAAAAAGCAATTTTTCACATATAACATTGTTTAAAATTATTTTGACTTATATTAATCTTAAAATTTTTATTGTGTTTCTATTTTTAAAATTATTTTTCTAAATTCTCTCCCTCATCTTTTTTTTTAAAGCAGAGAAAGAGAGAGAGCGAGAGGTAAGGGAAAAGAGAAAGAATAAGAAGAATAAAAAAGAGAATGTGAAGAAAAAAAAGAATAGAAATAAAACGAAAAAATGGGATGAGAGAAATAAGAAGATGACAGACAGAGAAAAAAACGAAGGAAAAGAAAGAATTCAAAGATAAAATGGGGATAAAAATAAATAAGATTAGATAAAATATTCTAAATATTAAATATATTCATATTTTAAAGTTTATTACACATATGATTAATTTTCTAAAAGTCTTAATAATTCATATTTAAATTAATGATTTTTCTCCTCTCTTTCGTTATCTTTCAATTTGAAAGTAAATTTAGCACAGAGCAGAGAAATGTCAGCAGTTCTTATCTTTCAGGGATGTAATTGATAATTCACTAGTGAAAAGTTTGTAAATAGAATGCTTGAAAAGATTAATAAAGAAAAACGGATAACAGCTAGTTAAAGGAGGGGGAAAAGCTATCATCTTAACAAATTATTCATTTATCTAATTTTGATTATATATATATTTTCTAGATAAAATTACTATTTATACCTAATTTAAAAAAACTCACAGAATTAAAAAAATTGTAAATTTAAATTATCTCCTTTTACTTTATTATTTAAATATTTTCAAATATGAATCATCTTATAAAAAGGAGGTTTATTGATTATTAAAAATAAAAAGCAAAAAGATATTTGGCCATATCAACAAGGTGAATTTAAAAAACAACAACTATAATACTATATATATATGCTGTGCATTGAGTGAGTTGTTATAAAAAGATAATAATTTTACAAAAATGCTTTGAGTAAGAAAACCAAGTTTAAGTGTTTGAATTGTATAAAAGTGATCAAAGGCAGTTGCTACATATACAAGTGCACTATTTCCAGTATTAAATGTTAATTCTCACCAATAAAAGCAAAAGTTGCAAATCAGTAAGAGAAAAAAGATATTATAACACTATGTGGCAGATAGCTCTAGAATAGAATGGAAGCATATAAATAAACATCTGAGAAAATCATGTCATATTGTTATTTGGTATTCACCTTCCTAGCCAAAAGCATAAGGGATCTACAAGCAGCATAAAAATAAAGACTTATAAAAAACTATCCCACTAACAGATTTTTTTAATGATTATTCATGCATGTTGCTCGAGTTCAAAAGTAGTTTTTTTTTAATTTCAGGTTATTAGTTTGAATAATACAGTATAAAGGAATAAAAGATGGAATTAGAATTGTGACTAAGTACTAGAAAATATAAAGGTGGCAAAAGTCAGCTTCTATATGCATAAGTGTATTAGTTATAGTTTTGTACCTAGTTTTCACTGGCAAAGACAAAAGCCAGAAACTAATTAGGGATAAAACTACTATAACAATATACCATCTGGTGGCCATAAAAATAAGATAATGAGTAATCATATTAAAAAGTGATGTTGTATGTGAATAGCAAATGGTACAGTTAATTTCTACACAATTTTTACTAAAATATGTGATATATGCAACAGAATACTAATGTAGGATGAGATATATTGAAAGATGGATGGCAAAATAAATTACTAAGTAAATATTTTTGTTAAATTAGCAAAAAAGAGACATTGAAAAATTTTGAGCCTAAGATAAAAAGATACACACAAGACATATTTGAAAGAACTTTTTAAGAGTTACAGTAAAATGGGAAAACACTATATGAAAATTCTGTATAACATTTGAAAAAAAAAAGCAATAAAAATACATTAGAAAGCAACATATGAATATGCAAAAAGAGCAGACATCAAACAAAAATATGAGCAAATATAAAGCTTATTATAGTGAATGGAAGAATACATTTAATGAAATGAAAAACCTAAAATATTTTTCATTTTGCCATATTTTTATAATATAATAAATGCTGTAGCTACAAAAATAAAATAAAAATTATTTTAAATTACATTTCATTTAGTAATTTTTAAATAATTTTCTATTACATGGATTGTAATTTTTAGTGAAGAGTTAAAATTTAAATAAAAGGAAACTTGTTTAAATTTTAAAATTATTCAGTATTTATTAATTACAACTAATCCAATAATATTTTTACTATAAAAGGAATTTTTATTATGATTCTGCACAGAATATTAGGATTTGAATCTGATTGATTGGCAATACTTTTTTAAAAATATTTTACATCATTTTTGTGTTAAGCCTTTTTAAAATCCTTTGTCTTATTATTATTTGTTTGCAATTATTCTCCCCTCCTTTTTTTTTTTACTAAGGCTATCTCATTCATTTATAGTATTCTTGCAGATTTTTTCAAAACTGTATAGTTTTTTCTTTTTATCTATTGGTTTAAAAATAATTTTGTTTTCTTTGGCTTTTACTTTTTAAACTAATATTTTACATTAAAATTACTAATTCACTTTATTATTAGATTCACTTTATTATTGGATTCCAAAGTTATTTATTGTAAGTTGATGTTATTATATGCTATTTTATTTGGTATAATTAATGTTCATATTTTTTCAGAGGTGTTTTATGTTGAATCGTTTTGCATTTTCCTATGGCATACAATTTATCATTTTTGCTTGCCATAAAAATCTCCTAAATAAATTTGCTGACAAAGAAACAATAGAATTCATAGATGGGTAACATGCTTACATAAGAATATATTTAAATAAATTACAATACTTTTTTAATTTCTCCCCCCCCCCTCAATTTTATACCATATATATATATATAAATTATTAATAAATGTCTGTATTCCAATTATAATAAAATATATATAATTATTCAAAACAATACAATAATTAATACAGTAACAATATTTTAAACAAATATATACCAATTTAATAGAAGTACTTTCAACTATCTATGTAGTCGTTGTCAACTAGACTCAAATTGTATTAGAAAAAACCGTTACAAATGTAAACAAAAGCAATACGTCATACATCAATTTTCCCACAATTCATTAATTTTTATATTGGCTGTCTGTCTATTTATCAACTGTTGCTTTTCACTTTTTATTAACATAGCTTCTTTAATTTTGCGTTTATTATTATTTCTTTCAATACACAGAATTTTAACTTTATTAAAATCAAAATCGAAACCATAATTACATGTTACATTATGATCAAAAAATACTGATGGTGATACATCATCATTTCTAACATTCTCTTGTCTTGATTTTTGCACTCGTTTATATAAAAATTATATTAGATGCTTTAAGGTTAAAAAAAGTTGATGTTAAAAAAGTAAAATTTGTAAATGATGTATTATATTTTATTGATAAAAATATATATGCTATATTTAATGAAAATTATTATAAAATGGATTATGGATGGCCTATGGGACTTCCTGTAGTTTCACAAATATGTAGTTTTGTAGTATCAAGATATGAAGATATAATTCTTAATACTAATATATATTGCCAAGGTATTAAAATTTATTACAGGTATGTTGATGATGTTTTCGTTTGTGGAAGTTTAGATATTATAAATGTATTATTCAATGAATTAAATAGTTTAGAAGGTTTAAAATGGAGTAAATCTTTTGAAAAAAAATAATTCAGTATTTAGAATTAAAGTTACACGTAATAAAAATAAATTAGATTATTGTAGGTAATAAAAGATATTGAAAAAAGAGGATATATTCCTTGGTATTCAAATGTGCCAATTGCACATAAATTATCCAGTTTAAAATCATTTTTATTTAGGAATAATAAATTATGTAAATATAGTTCAGATAAAATAAGTAACATAAATGTATTTATTATGGATTTGTTAAATGTTGGATATGATCATAAATTAATTTATAACATTGTTACTAAGTTTAATAATAATAGAAATATTTTAGATGCTATAGATATTGATAAAATAAAATATACTTGGATATCAATACCATTTATTTGTAATGAACAGGTTAAATTTATAAAACAGATATATAAAAATATATGTCGAGTTGCATTTTATACTACTCCTAATTTAAATAGATTAATAAATAATTCAAAAAATAGGTGTGGTATTTTAAATCAAAGTTGTGCAATATATAAATGGCTATGTTTTTGTGGAAAGGCTTATATTGGGGAATCTCGATGTACATTAGAGAAGAGATCAAGGGACATTTGTTATTATATAAACGTGCAAAAATCAAGACAAGAGAATGTTAGAAATGATGATGTATCACCATCAGTATTTTTTGACATAATGTAACATGTAATTATGGTTTTTTTGATTTTAATAAAGTTAAAATTTGTATTAAAGAAATAATAATAAACGCAAAATTAAAGAACTATGTTAATAAAAAGGAAAAGCAACAGTTGATAAATAGACAGAACCAATATAAAAATTAATGAATTGGGAAAATTGAGTATGACGTATTGCTTTTGTTTAATTTGTAACGTTTTTCTATAAATTTGAGTCTAGTTGACACACTACATAGATATTGAGTACTTATTAAATTGGTATATATTTGTTTAATATTGTTACTGTATTAATTATTGATTTTTTGAATAATTATATATATATATATATTTTTGTCTGTAGATCATAGGTAGGTAAAAGGTCAATTATGAAAAAAATTTTAAATTTTAAGTTATATTTAAGTGATATAAAAGTAATAATAGATTTGTAATACAATTTTAAGCTAAAATACCTAACAGATAACAGTATAATAAAGTATTTTAAAAAGTAAACAGTTAAATAAAGTTTTAATATCATTGCTTATGGTTGTGAAAGCTGGCCATACAAAATAACACAGCTATAGATAGTTAAAATTATAGTAACAATTGGAATATAATATTTAGAATTAACAGATTAAATAAATGAAAGGTAATATTATAATTAGTCAAAATTAATAGGGTATATTTTTTATTAATAAACTTCGGGATGGTGAGAATTATATTTGGTCCTATAAGTTTCAATTTATTTTTCAAAATTTTAGAAAGTACATTAGTTTTGGTAATTTAAACCGAGACATAAATAAAAGATCATTTTTGTAAAGTTAATAGACACGTGATCGTATATTACATGCTTTCACGCACACACACACTTGGTAAATAATAATAAAGTTTGTGAATTTAAAACTAGATATAATTGTCATCTATCATAAAAATTAAAGTTAAAAATATTATAGATTGTCTTAATAATTATTTTAAAGATCAAATAATAATTTTATCAAACTATGATTAAATTTAATAATATTAAGTTAAAGTAATATTCCAGACATTACGTCATAAATATTTATTTAAAAAGTACAATTTATCATCCAAAATAGAATGACTAATATTGTTCGCGCTAAAAACAAATATGACCAATCAACGGATTTAAATTGGCAAGAAAAA
The DNA here is from genome assembly GCA_028023455.1 of Epiperipatus broadwayi. NCBI lineage: Eukaryota > Metazoa > Onychophora > Udeonychophora > Euonychophora > Peripatidae > Epiperipatus > Epiperipatus broadwayi. The sequence goes on from JAQFVV010012483.1 coordinate 3,652,407, forward strand.
ATCTAAGATAGACGAAGCGGGAGATGGAATGGAAAGTTGAAGAGGAAGGAACCTTTTAAGCTTGTAACATCAAGCTGAAAAAGTAATATAAATTTATAAATTAATAATTATTCTAAAGTTAGCTTGAATAGATAAAATAATTTTGATCCAGAAAGATGATTTGCTAATTTCTACGATCTTACAGTGGATTTAATCAAATTGACATCAACTAAATAAAGGAAATACCAAGAAAATATTGAAAAATTATTGAAGAAAATAGAAAATTGATAATTTGGATTGAACAGAAATTAAATCTAAACTGGAAAATACAAACTGAAAATATAAGAAAGAAACTATTTGTACGAGAGACTTAGAAACATTTTTTTATAAGATAAAACTAAGTCATATTATGAAAAAATCATATAGCGTCAAGATATAGAAAAGATGAGGAAGAAAAGTATGTTATATTAAAGGAAAACATTATTTAAAATATAGTTTCTAAATTAAAAATAGAAGAAAAGCCATAGTCCTGTATAAAGTGCTATATGAACTTACTAAGAGGAACCTAACATTTTTATCTCATCATAGAAAAAAGGAAAAGATATTAAATGGAAAGAATATTATTTTAAACAGATATAATTAATCACTAAAAGAGGAAAATGGATCCAGGAAATAAAGAAAAATTTATTGAATTTTTAAAATAAAATTACAAGATGCATCGAGAAAACCAAGCGGGAAAAAGCTAGCAGACTATGTAAAGGAGACTCAAGAATAAGTGGAAAAAATGAAGAAAATTAAGGATCATCGTCCAAGAAGAATTAATAAACAGAATTAAAAGTTTAAATTAGAACATTAAGTGACTGAAGAAAATAAAATATAATTTTTTTTTTTAGCTTTGCAATGAACGATTTTCCAAGCGAGTCCAACAAAGCTGTATCGTAAATATAGTTTTAATTATTTTTTTTTTTATTGTATTTAAAGTATAAAATTTGAATTAGCTTAGGGAAACATATAAACATAAATTTTATAATAATTATATTTAAATATACGAGCTAATGGAATGAGAGAAATATTAGTATAAATAAAAATGTGTGTATGGAAAATTTTAAATACCTACTAGAAGTCCTGGAATGGAGAAGTTTACAAATACGATCCAGAGGATAGAGATCGTTGGTAATTTTAATATTATTGGTAATATGTAATATATTTTTTTTATATAGGTCATCTATTAATGAATGAAGTATGAAAGATGTTAAAAGTTATAAGTACACATTTATCCAACATCAAACATATATTTAAGAGAGTAGTAAAATTTTAAAATGTGCATGCAATAAATAATCTAAAAATGATTAATAATAAGTAGCATATTAATTATGTGATTCTTTTGAGTTTTATATTGAAAATATTCAAATAGTTTAGAACAGTAGAGATAGAAATATACGAGAAGTATAGTAAAGAATTTTCTTAAGAATAGCTGTATAGTTAAATAAAAATGAATTTTATTATTATTAGCAAGGTAGACAGAGAATTTGCATGTAATGAAGAGATGAATCTGAAGAAATCAATCAGATAGTGACTTGGGAGTACTGATGTCAAAGGAAACCAAGAGGATGTTTTATTAAACTATAAGGAATGAAATATGTGGATCATAATTATTTGTGTGACTTCAGTGTAGATAACTTCGCCCTATAACTGAGCACATATATTCTGGACAGTGTTTTTACATATCTTTGAAACTTTCTGATGTGATGAAGCTGAAGAAATAGCTTTAGCATCCTTCCAATACTAGAGGCAGATAGACAGATAAAAGTCACTCCTCTATGGCGTCCTTAAATTCACTGTGCCATGATTGTCAAAGTTTTATAAAGGATAATATCTTGTTTATTTTGATCCAACGCATCTATATCTTCGCTATCTTGATTTCATGAAAATACATCGTCAGGGAGATAATTTTATAGAAATGATACATAAGATAGAAAGGAAGTTAGATAGTAGTTATGTAAGAATAGTTATTTACTAGAGTAAAGTAGAATTGTATAAGTCCAAAGTGAAAGTATAAGTATTATAAAAGATGAAGAATCATATGATATAATTTAAAACCAATTGCTAAACTGATATAATTTTAAAAGAAAAACCTTAGAATTAAGTTTTAAAACAATAATAAGATTTTAAAATATTGTACGTGAGATTTAGTAAAAGAGATTGCATGTTTATTTGGAAAATGAGTTAAAGAAATGTATAACAAAAATGTGTATTTGTACATAGTGTGTGGATAATGTTAATTGCTATATAAAGTTAAGGATGGGATCAAAATTTTATCAGTAATTATATTATGATTGATAATAAAAGGAACATGAAAATATCATAAGGATTAAATTCTGTAGGATTCCATACTAACAAGAATATAAGTATAATTTTGTAATTTTTGTATAATTTTACATAACAGTAAAGATCTTATAGAAATATAATTTTGAAATTATAAGGACATAATGTCAAATAGAAAAGTTTAATGGATAGAAATTTTGTGTATTCAGCTAAGCTCAAAACATGTATCCAATAATAATAATATTGTAAAATACTTTTGTAATTATTAATGGTAAAAGGGTAAAATAAAATTCGATAATAATAATGTTAAGACATCAACGGGTATAAATAAAAGTTTGTGATAAGTAAATAGGGATATCCGCTGTAAATAATGTACAAAGTGTTATTTGTTATAATGTTAATAAAATGTTATAAAATTTTATTAGTAAGCTTTGTGTCTTGGTTGTTGTTTTTCCTACACATGAAATGCATGAAATCACAACGCACGTTTATAATTAAACATGTTTATGATTTTGCACAGGATAATAAACATTAGAAATTTTAATAATTTATTTTGTTTTATTTACATAATAAAATGAAAGAAGTATAAGTAGAATAGGTATTGGTCATGGGTTAATTGCCACAATATTTAAGTAAAATATATGCGAACGTTACCACATAACTTTTGAGTGTCAGATTAATAAATGTTACCACGAAAATATTTAATACATCTAGAAAGAAAAGAAGATTATATTATTTTATTATTGTCATTGTTCTTATTAATTAGTTATTCGTTACGTAGTGAACTATGACATAAAATTCCCTTATCATAGTTTACTATGGCAATATGAAATCAGTTTTAATTACAATTTATGAACCTGAGATTTAATTATTTATTTACTTATTGATTTATCTATTTGATTTGATATGATTTGATTAATTTAACTCTATTTTATTTAATTAATTTATTTTATGTGAGCTAGATTTTGTTTTAAAAATATTAAGATATGATAAAAGTTTTAAAAGTCGTAGGAATGCTATTAGTCAATTATGTAGGATAGTGTTCTTATGCCATTGGGATAGTATCTCAATGATCTCTCGTCTTGTTCCTTTGTCATTGCTCCAGGTCTCATGGGAATAATAAAAGATGTTTATGTTGATTCATTTCACAGACATAACTGTGTTTATAAAGTTCTGAGCTAGTGATTATTTTATTTAAATTATAATAATATATTAGATAGACTGAGTTAGATAACCCGGAATTATTATTAATGTTAATTATTATTGACCGGAAATAAATAAGTAAAGAAAATCCGGAATAGTTAGTATATTCTTGGCATGTTGTTGGCATGTTGTTATTATTATGGAGCGGGGAAGGTTACAATATATATTACTGCCAAAATCAATCTTTATTACTAAATGACATGTTTTGTATTTCAGAAAAAGTAAGAAAAAATATTAGAGAAATATATTTTAGATTACTAACTGATAAAGGTTTAATTAAAAGTAAAATTTGTGTAGTATGTAACAATGGAAAATATTTATGTATTTGTGATAAGAAATTTGTGTTTGATAATTGCCAAGAAATATTTGTTAATTACAAATATTTCTTGATACAATGGCCTTTTAAAATACTAATTAAAAACATTAATAGAAATTACAAGACTGATAACAGTCAAAAATGAATCCTGAATTGCTGGAAGCAAACCTACAGGTATAAATAGTTTTGAGCAGCAAAGTGTATTATTCTCATTCCAGTGAATTTACTGAGAGATATTAAGTGACAGTTACAAGAATAGCATGTGACAGTGTAGTGCTCTAGTGTAAAGTCAATCTGTTCATGAGTATAGTTGAACAGGGCCAAAGAGTTCTGAAAACTGTGCAGAAAGCAGACAGCATTGTGGGAAATAAATGAACTACATCTGGGTCTCATTTTATGCGGTAGATAGGTTCCTCAGAAAATGTGCACAAAAGAAATCGCACAAAAATAGACTTAACTTATCTTGAAAAATGGGGGATACATACTGTAATTTTCCAAAAATTGCATAAAAGCAAAGCAACAATGTAAAATTACTTTAAAATTCACATAAAATATATATATATATGACTAATAAAAAATTTCAAATTTGAAAAAAATTGATACAAGACAATCTTTTTTTACTTTTTTTTATTAACCACAGTATTTAATTTTATTCAAAAACAATATATTTTTATGCATATTTTACATTTTTTTCTTACATGTGTGGTATTTTAATCATTATCACTATTTGAGACATCAGATTCATCATGATGTGATGTGATGTGAGGTACTGTAGCTTCTCCTACATCGAAGTCAAGAGGAAATACAACTAAAACGTTTTCCAATTGCTGTTGATCCTTCCCATTTCGCTAAGTGATCTAAAATTGAAATTTTTGTTTACAAAAAAATTCATTTTCTTGGGTGTTTTTTCTCTCCATTAGAGTAAACTAAAAGTTTAAAATAAAAATAAGAACATAATAAAAAGACACCAACTCACCACTCTTGGGAAAAATTTAATTAAAACCAACAATTAAAAATTAAATTCTTATTTTTGTCTTTAATTTTTTAATTTTCAATTCTATTTAAAAATCAAATTTCATCATTTCACATCACCTTAATTTCAGATCATGTTACATAATTTTTAAATTGTTAATTACAATTAAAAATCATATTTTAATTGTCAAATTTAATTGTGCCCACTACTGTTACTCACACTTCAAAAATAAACTTGTGGACACTAAATGATTTATTGATTATGTACACTTTTTATAAAATGCAAAAATAGAACGTGATTTAAAATGCAAAAACAACAACATACATACTATTTTTCATCTATAACATTTGAACAGATTTACATTATAGTCTTGTAAAATTTAATGTGTGTATATAAAATGGGGAAATTCTGATTTTAAGTGAATTATGAACTTCTTTATTGCATAAAATCTATTACAGTACTATTATAAAGTGCTGAAAATATTGAAATTATTAGATGGAAGTCGAACTCCGATAATGCGCTATTACTTTAAATACGATGTGAGTGCATGAAATTTATAATATTTAAAGTAATAGCGCATTATCAGAGCTCGACTTCTGATCTAATAATTTTATCGCATAAAAGAAAACTGCATACAAAGATATTAAGAAGAAACATGAATCTTATAACTTCAAAATCGCATTAAATAAATCTGCATAAAATGAAACCCGGTGTATATATATTGTGTTTGTGTATAGTGATAACTTTTTGCTATTAATTACTTTTCATAGTTGATTTGTGGTTATTATTTATCATTTTAATTGCTGATATTCTGAGTGCTTGCATTTTGAATACACAACCTTAAATATTTTCAGAAAGACATTTTTAGCATTTACTTCATTTAGAAATATATATTAATAAATTAGCGAAGCAGTAGAAAATTGTTTGGGTATGATTGTTAAGTTATTGCCCAAAACTAGTTATATTAATTTAGATGATCATATGATAATCATCATTTGTAACTTGCTGTAATCTTTTACTAGAATTTATCTTAAAGTTTAGATTTAATGAATTCTTTACATCATAACGATGTATAAAATTTTTTTATCAAATAGAATTATATATCATTTGAACTAGAGTAGAAATAATAAGTGTTACATTAATTAAAATTTTAAAACTTTTAATTTTGGTTCTTAAGATATGATATAAAATCTTTTATTATTATTTAAAATAACAAATAATTTATTTAACTTAACGTTATTCTGATGTAGCATATAGCAACAATTTAAATTTTCTATTTAATTCTTAAATTCACCTATTTAATTATTACATGTTAAAAATCACACCCTTTTATATTATAAATTTTAGTCAATAATTGTATAATATACTTACATATTTTTTTTTAAATAATACTTCTGGTTTAATATTTGTAATACAAAATTTACTCTTAAGTGTTAAAAGGAATGATCAGTCACCATTGACAATTATATTTAATGGAACAAAAACCTACAAAAAGTGAAGTTAAAAGAAAAAAGAAATAAATTAGAGTCAGAATTGCTAGGCAAGTAATTAAGGGATAGAAAACTTTTCACAAACAAGTAATAATGCAGAGAGATGATTGATAGCACAAAAGACTCATGATCATTAAATCCTATACTAATCAGAAAAAAGAAATATATTAATGTTGAAATTGTTCTGAATAACTGTTTTTTGTGTGTAACCTATACATATAAAATTATACGTGATGGAAGTGAAAAATTATGTAATATGTTAAATCGAGATTATTTCAAATTTTTATAGTAATTTTACAGTTGTTAAAATATATAAATGTAACTTTTAGTTTGTTTATTTTTTAAAAGAAATATGATTCTGTATGTAACTTTTAGTTTGTTTATTTTTTAAAAGAAATATGATTCTGTATTTAAATTAATGTTATTATATTAGATAAATGTTCTTTTAGACTCTTTATTACTAAGGTTGAAAATTGGAAAAGACGTAAGATATTTGAATCTTCCAGCATTTTTTTTTTTTAAAGAAATAATGAAGTGATAATTTTATGTGTCACATTAAATCAGGGCTATTTTAAATTGTTAAAATATAGACTTTTTTAATGTTATTGTGTTAGATAAATGTCCTTCTATACTTAAGTTATTAAAATATAGACTTATTGTGTTATATAAATGTTCTTCTAGTCTTTATTATTGAAAGTTGGGAAAGGTTTAAAATATTTCAATCTTTCAGCATGTTTTTAAACATTTAAATTAATGTTAGTATATTAGGTAATTCTTCTTCTATTCTTTTTATTACTGACATTATATCTTATTAAATAATCACCATCTTCTTACACCTTTAAGCAAATAATGTTTATTATTATAATAACAGTTTCAACTGTTCCTTGCAGTCTTCTTCAGGTCTTAATCTATTCCTCTATCTTAGATCTGAAGAAGACTGCAAGGAACAGTCAAAACTGTTATTATAATAATAAACATTATTTGCTTAAAGGTGTAAAAAGATGATGATTATTTAATAAGATATATAGTTGTATACGAGTAAGCAAAATTTTGAAGATGAAGAAGAAAGAAGTATATATAGAATTATTTAGCAAAGTTATATACCAAATGTCTAAATGATAAAGATGTACCGGATGATTGGAAGAATGCAGTAATAATATTAATATTTTAAAAAGGTGATAAAGAAGATATTAGAAATTACAGACCTATCATTCCTTTTATCAGTTTTATATAAAATTTTTACCAAGATAATTACAACTCGTCTACAGAGAACATTGGATTTCCACCAACCTAGAGAACAAGCTGGATTTAAAAGTGGTTTTAGTACAGTAGATCATATCCAGGTGTTGAGAGAAGTTATAGAAAGGATGAATGAATATGAGTTGTCATTATGTTTTGGATTTGTAGATTATGAAAAGGCATTTGATTCTATAAACATTTCTTCAGTGATTAAAGCATTGGATCATCAAGGTATAGATCCAGGATATTGTCATATTTTGAAGAATATTTATAAAAATGCAACAGCAACAATTAGATTACATAATGATACTGGAAAAGTCGACATTGAGAAAGGGGTAAGACAAGGTGACTCCAAAACTTTTTACAGCAGTGCTGCAAGAAGTATTTTGTGGATTAAAATGGGAAACTAAAGGAGTGAAAGTAAATGGAGATTATTTAAATCATTTAGATTTCGCAGATGATGTAGTTGTTTTTGAAAATAATGCTTCAGAGCTGCAGGATATGTTGCAGGAATTATCAGATGAAAGTAGGAAAGTAAGACTAAAGATAAATGTTAAAAAGACTAAAGTAATGTTTAATCGATTTGTTCAAAATATGAAAATAAAGATTGATTATGATGAATTAGAAGAAGTTAACAGTTACAAATATCTTGGTCAGATTATTAATACAGATGGAAACATAATGGAAGAAATTAATCATAGAATTAAACTTGGTTGGAGTGCTTTTGGTAGAAATAACTTGATACTAAAAGGAAATATGCCTATGTGTTTGAAAAGGAAGGTTTTTAACAAATGTGTTTTACCAGTTCTTACTTATGGATCTGAGACTTGGACACTTAATAGAAGAGCATACAGAGACTTCAGACCACTCAAAGAAGTATGGAGAGATGCATGTTGGGAGTAACAAGAAGAGATCGAAAACGCAATGTATGGGTAAGAGAACAAACAGGTGTTACTGACCTTATTGAAAAAATTAAAAGATTGAAGTGGAGTTGGGCTGGAAATATTGCTAGAAGAGATGATAATAGATGGACAATTGAAATTTTAAACTGGATTCCAAGAGATTGTAAAAGACCCAGAAAGAGACCACATGTGAGATGGATGGATGAAATAAGAAAGTGTGCAGGGGTGATGTGGAGAAGAGAAGCTAAAGATCGGAAAAGATGGATTAAACTTGGAGAGACCTTCATCCTGCAGTGGATTGATAATGGTTCATGATGATGATGATGATGATAGAATATTACTGATGTTGTAATTCAAACCTAACTTGATACTGACATTGAAAGTTGTTTCTTTTGAAAAAAATCATGACAGAAGTGATGTTAAAATATATAAATGCAACCTATATATTTATTTGTTTTTTTATTTATAATTCTTTATTAAATTAATGTTAATGCAATTCTGTATTTAAATTAATGTTATTGTTTTAGATAAATGTTATTATTTCATCAAATGCTGACTTATTTGACAGAATTATATTAGTCTGCCATAATGATAATGTACATGCTCTAAATAATAAAATATTGAAATTATTTAGAACAGAAAATGCCAGGATACAGATCTCCCTAATATATAGGTAGCAGCCACTGTAAAAAAGTATGATCATTCAAATTCTAAGGAAGGAAAAAAAACTACAAACAAGTCTATGAAACACAAAATATGTCCACATGTAGAATATGCCAGTTCATTTTTTCTTTATTTGATATTTTGTTATGCTGTCTTTTAATTTATTTTGCAGAAAACTTTTCTTTCTGAAATACTTCAATATCATGTCTAATTGTTAGATCAGGATTACAAAATTAAAAATAATATTGATTAATGGCTTTATATAACTTTTGCTCAACCGTTTTTACTAAATTATCAAAGCAAAAAAATTATTCTTATTTTTAAAGAAATGTGATCATATTATCCACTATTGATCAAAGTATGTGTTCACAAAATATATCCTTTTTATCCAAAGAAAATAATAGAGTTACATATTGTTTATCTAAATCTTTATAACAAAACTATATATAATTTTTGAATTTACATGTTTTTCAATAAACAATAGACATATATGAATAATTTTTATGCATGTAACTTTTTTACAAATTTTACTTACTAAGTATTTTTATTAAAATTTCCAAATTATTATTTAAAATGAAGATGAGAATTGTTCAAATCATATTATTGCAATTTTTTTTTTTTTGCATAATGCTGAATGTCAAACATCAAAAACCAATGTCATAAAAAGGAATGGTTCCTTTGAATTAGTAAAGATTTTTTAGAAATTTCAAGAAAAATGACAAGTGATTATTTTGATCAGATTATTTTTGGATTATTACTTAAAACATAGACAACTAGATTGAAATCTGCCATATTTTCATCATATCATGGCATCATCTAATTTTTAAAAAGGTATTGATAATGAAAGATGAAGAGAGAGAGAGAGAGAAACAGTAGCAAAGTGGATGCATCATCATAATAAGAATAGGAATAAGTAATCAAATGGTTTAACTTTTTGAGAATTCATAAAAAGCTGGAGTTTTGGAAGTGACAAAGTTGGTACTACCTGTGGATCTTAAACTTCAAAGTTTGCAACACTATCACTGTCCTAAAATATGTAGGGCATCTCAATAGTGAATATACTTTTAAGAAGCTTAAAAAGTTAAAACAAGTGAGAGATCATTTTGCAATTATGTTATTTATATAATTATTTGGACTCTAAGTCAACTTGATAGAACCTAATAACAATAATTTATATTATTAATAATAGTACTCTAAAAGATGAAACTATTAATTAAACTTACATATTGACCTTTTGTATAATTTTCTATAGAAAGACAAATGATGTTACACCTATATATGATTTTACTTTTATTTCATCATTGTATAATAAATTTGCATACACATGTTAGTACATCTGGTGAAGTGGGTAATTTTTCATTCATCTTATTATAATGTAAATTTACTATATCCCAATTTAGATTGACATTTATAACATGAAATGTTCTCTTTCCCAAGTTGGAAGAGTAATTTATAATGAATGACAATTTTTATTTATGATTTAAATTTTAACAATAATACTGTCTTATATAAATTTTATATACCATTATACAAGCAGATGAGTCAATATAGTTAATATTTTTACACATTAACTGCACCAACAGTCAGACCAAAATGATATATAAATATATAACCCATGGCCACCTTTTAAGACCATTGCACTTCTCCATAACTGCAAGAAGCAAACACCTCTCCTTCAGATACTTTTTGTTTATATTAAAAGTAAATTATCAGGCACCATCCAGCTAAAGACTGGAGTATCAACAAAAGAAGATTTCAAAATGTCCCAAACATTTGAGTTCCTGACTAGCACAAAGAGCAAGAAACTCACATGACTTGAGGTATCAGGCAATGTATTTTAGATACACATATATAATTGGCACAATTTTATCTTAATATTATATAGTGAGGTATGCAGAGAGAGAATTAAGTCACATTTACAACTCAAAACAACGTTTATTTACACAAATATATAACAATAATCAAAAACAAACAAAATAAATTACATCAGCCCATTTTTAAATAGATCAGAATTCAATTATTTTTAGTTTTATAAAAGTTTATAAAGTGAATAAAATCTGTCTAAACTTTAAGTTATCATATATATTTACCTAGTTTGTTATAGTTTTTTTTTTTTGAAGTGCACTTGTCTTTCTAAAAGATGATTGACTTCATGATTGGAATTCCTGGCTTTTTAACAGCTTGTTGTCTTTTCTTTCCAGGCAGCATATATCTTGGGTCTTGTTCAGTAGTAATGATGGGTATGTAGCTCAGTAATGGCAGTCAAAGATATTTATTAGATTTTAGGTAATGAAACATGAAATAACTAGGTGGTGAACACTGAACGAACATCCTTGATGAGCTTAGCAATGCATGGTGATATTAAGAGTTCCACATAAATATCCATATATTTCTTATGGATGAATTGGTTGTTTTTGATCTAGAAATCAAGATTATTATAGCTACCTGGAACTAGAATGGATACAGCTGACCTACTTTTAATATCATCAAACTGAAATGATAGTAGATAAAAATGACAACCAACTTTTAACAGTACAATTTATCACATTCATTAGACTAAATACAATAGAAATTTAATAGCTTTTATATCCTTAACAAACTCATTGTCTGAGGTCACCCACATCATTAATTTCAAATTGGTTTTTCTAATTAGTTGCTCCTCTTTTCTTTTACTTAATTACAACATTAATTTTAATATTATCTAATCAGTTGGAAATATTTCCATATAAAACCTAATTCCCTCCTCATTAGACAATTTTCAAAATTATTTTGACCACTGATTAGATGATTAGATCACAATTTTTCAATAATAAATTTGCACAATTTTCATGTAATATTTTGGATTTTTTTCTTTTAGTTAAAAGAGCAGATAAGCTATCTTTTAAAATAATAAATCTAAAAATTCCTACATTACAATATGCTTTAATTATATTTTTCCTTTTACTAAATAACTTTATTTATTAATTTGAGGTTAGCAGTAACTTTTATTGATTTACTAACAGACTTTTATTTATTTTAAAAATAACTTTACTTTTATTTATTAAACTAACAGTACTTTTTCATTATTATTAAAAAATATAAATACATAATTTTTTATTTTCATATTATTTCAAATGTTTTATGTAACACACACAAATATACTTATGTGTTACACTATATTTGTTTAGTTAAGCGCACTTTCATTGCTGATTATCATAATTATAGTATCTTATTTTATTGTGTTGCTGCTTTTACTATTCTAATTATGTAAGTGGACTCATTTACATATTCCACCTATGTAATTATTTTTTGGTACTTATGTATTAAACCTGCAGTGCTTTTTCACATTTGTATCAATTTGCTGACAATTTTCTAATCGTTTGATCTGACTAAAATAATGTGTACACTTGAATCTTCTACAAACTTAAAATAATAAATATGTCAAAACAAACCATGTGTTTATGATATTTTCACAAGATTTACAAAGTTATTGGCAGCCTGAATGTATATGTGGAAAGGCGCTTCAAGTCTAATGCATGTTGCAAGTCTAATAAAGAATTACTAAATTATAAAAATATTCTAAAATATTTCCAAAAACACAATGTTGTATCCTGTGTTACTATCTTAGCAGCATGTTATGTGTGGATATGTATTGTAGCTGTGTGGGTATGTATTGTAGCTGTGTGGGTATGTATTGTAGCTCAGGTCACCCAGGATCAAAGCTTCACCTGTGCCCGGGCACCATTTTTTATACAGATCAATTGTAATTTTCCAATTTAAAAATAAACACCACAAGTTTTACAATTATGAAGTAATATTAAAAAGTACATTTTTTAAACATTAATTCATAATTGTTAAATTCACAATGTTTATTTTGAAATTGAAAAACTACAATTGATCTGTACAGAAAACGGTGCTCAGACACAGGTGGAGCTTCATTCCCAAGTGACCTGAGCTACAGTACATACCCACACATATACATAAATGCTGCTAAGATAATGACACAGTATATAACCTTAGAATAAATCAATAATCAAATTAATATGATGCAGAATATTAATTTCTAACAATATACTAAATATGAATTTTACCCCAAAATACCAACTAAACAATCACTAAATTACAAAAATAGTCTAAAATATTATAAAAAAAACCATAAAATATACACATACAGTTCTTACTGTAATATCTAATAGGAATTGCTGAGATGAAACAATCAATTTGCTGGTTTTACTTTATTTTAAATTGATAATTTTTTTTCTAAAATGGAGACTAAAAATAAAATGTTTATTTTTCCCAAAATGCACACTTATTTAACACATGGTGGTTCACATGAAAATGATCATAACTGGTAGTAATTCAGCACTTTTATAGACCCTCCAACAGTCAGAATATACCCTAAAATATCACAAAAAATGTAAAATATACACAAATTGTTCTTACCCTGTAATAATATATAACAGGAATTGTCATGATGAAACAATCAAATTACCAGTACACTTTATTTTAAGTGGATATCCCCCCCCCCCAAAGCGAAACTAAAAGTAAAATTTTTATTTCTTCCCCAAAATGCACATTTACTTAACATGTGATTGTATTTGTGGTTCTATCATTAATTGTCATGATAAAACACATAGCATTTTATAATTCAGCACTTTTATATGCCTTCCAATAATCAGAATAAAATGTCAATCCCTCTTCCACATTTTGTTTACAGCTTCCATAAGAGCTGCTGCTGTTCTATCATTAATAGTCATGATAAAACATTGGCACTTCATAATTCAACACTTTTATAGGCCTTCCAACAGTTGGAATAAATTGTCGATCCTTCTTTCACATTTTATCTAGCTTGGTTTTAAAAAGGCTGCCATCAATTTTGTTAGGGCCTCCAATTTTACATTTTCTTGAAAATATAAAACAGCAGTCATGTCAGTAACAGATAAAACATCTTTGAATCAAAACTATGAATAGAATTAAAGTAAAAATTGTTGAATCAAAACTGTAACTACAAATAAAGTAAAAAATAGTTTAAAAATGCAATTGACAGCAAAGAACATCTTTTCAGAAGGAAATCTGGACAATAACTAAGAGTGTAAAATTATCACAAAAAAAAAATACATTATTGAATGAGATTGGATCAACTTGCAGGATTTATTTGACATGATCGCAAGGTTATACATTTATCACGCATGTTTGTAAATACCATTTTTTTTTAAAAATAATCAATTTTTCCTGCAAGATAGTTCCTTCTACAATTTTTCATTATCATTATTATTCTTTGTAAAATATAAATTTTACTACTCTAACATTATTAAATTTTATTGGTCAAAAATACCCCTTTTAAGAGTAACTAAAATTATAACCAGTGATAATTTCTTACTTGTCTTGATAGGCTACTATTTGACCTTATGTATAGATTGTAGAGTAGGCAGTAAATAGCCATGTTTTGGTGTTTGCAACTTTTGTGTCTTAATTTTCTTTCAATGCTGATTCAAAAAATGTTAATTTTGGCACAAAGTTATTCCCAAGTCATGAGATCTCAAACAATGTTATAGGATTAATGTTTCAAAAAAGTTGCTGTGTGTTTTGTTTCTAATACTCTTATAAAAATAAACATTACCAGTGTATTATATGTATAATATAATGACTGAAATAATTACCTTAGTGAATCAGTAATAAAAGCATCTATCCTTGTTTGTGATTGTCAAGTGTTAAAGTTAAAATAAATACAATAATTATATTAAATTATAATGTTCTATTAATTAATATTATTTATGCAAACAAATAAATCATTCATGTCAATACTTTTTAAATTATAATCTTATTCTTATAATATTTATATATTTTATGAATTTTTCAAACAAAAAATTAGTAGGTTAAAGAGTTAACCACTTCACTGATTAAGTCCACAATTTCTATACAAGCTAACATACATGAAATCTTTCAATTTACAGCGAATCGGTGTGAAACTCTTGTAATTAGAAATCTTTTAAGACAATTTAAAGTTGTAATTAATAATTTGTTAAGCACATACTCATTACCTATATCCTTCATATATATTACTTAGGTAATGAGTATTTTTTAACAAATTATTAATTATAACTTTAAATTGTCTTAAAAAGATTTTTAATTATAAGAGCTTCATACTGACTCAATGTAAATCGAAAGATTTTGCTTACATTAACTTGTATAGAAATTATGGACTTAATCAGTGAAGTAGTTAAAAACTTCACACTCTCACATCAAATCACTTTAGATTCACCTATATAATTAAAAAGTAGATCAAATATAAGAATGGTCCTCTTGTCTTTTAAAGTCATTAATCTTGTGTTAAGATCTGTAGAGGTCCCTACTCTCACATCTAGGTGCATAGTCTTAAGGTTATAGTCTTAATATATATTACTTACAAAAATAATTATTGTAATATGCATAAATATCAAATATATTTAAAACACTCAAAATAATTAGACCAAAAATTATATAATCAGCTTCAGGCTTTTTTTAAGTAGTAATAATCTGCATATCTTATTTCTTATGTGTGAAATCATAAAACTGATGAGTAGAAAGCACATATTTGATGTTTTATCTTATTTATGATTGACCTAATAGTGCAATAGTTACTATTTATATGGCATACATATGACTTCATCTGAGTTAAAATCCATGCTGAATTATCTTAAACATTTTTTCATCAGTCTTAAATTTATTTAAGATAGCTGGATCATACTAATTTAGATAACCATTCAATGTAGATTTGTAAGTGGTTATTTACAACTTTTCCATATTTGTTTTATCTTCTAACTATTTTTATCTAGAGTGTAAAACAAAAATGGAAAAAGATTTAAACTATTATTATGTGAGTATTAGCAAACCAGTGAATAATCCATTCTCCTTCACCATTTTTCAATGAAGAACAATTGAAGAGGCTTTTGTCTGCTGTGAATTATTTAAAGTTTATATTACATTTTATCTTCCTGGCACTATTAATATTAGTTATGAAAATTTACTATTTCAATAACATCATCTTTCATTTATACAAAGTAAATAATGGTTAAATTTATACAAAGTAATTAAGGGTTAATTAGTTATCCTGTATTTTATTTTCACAATAAGAAAATTATTGTTTTTAAAATTTATTCCTGAATATTGTTTACATATCGTTGAAAAACTTTACAAAATTTTCAAGTATTTATAAAAAAATAAAATTAAACAATAATGTGCATTGTTTTTCTAAATAGTATCACTTTGTAATTTATAATTTGTAGCTGTAGTAATGAAATGTACTTTTAATACAAATTGTTGGTGGTGTGTTTAAACAAACTGAAATAAGATCCAACAAAATAAATAATTTTTTCTCCAACCCTGTTTGAGCATAATAGATGTAACAGCTGTTTTGTATTATATCATGTATCAAAAGCTGTTTATTTGTAGAAAACAAGCGTGTGCTTTGAGATGTTGGAATTATTTTTCTTTTTTCTTTTTTAACAATGTCAATGATTATTATTTTTTTAAATTTAATTAAACTGTAATGAAAGCAGAACTGTGGCCTCAGGATTTTGTATTTGAAAAATGTATACATTTTAGAAATATTTTTAAGATTACATTAAAAGTATATATATTATAGTTGCTTGAATAAATAATAAATTTTATTTTTATAAACAAGATCATTTCATAGCTGAGGTAATTTTTTTTATATAGTGAGATATTTTTATGTTACTTTACTATGGCGACTAAATTTGTCACTATACAATATGAAGATTAAAATATCTGCCAAAGTCCAAATAAAATAATTAGACAATTGACCAGTTTCAATAATAATCACATAAAAGATCGTTAATATTTTGTGGCATCTTAAATTTTAAAAATTAAGACAACATATACATATTTATGTAATAGTAATTCTTTTTTAATAACTGTAAAGTTTATATTTTGTATTATCACGCTTGACGCGCTTTTAAATGCTTGGATATTTTAAATTGGAAATAAATAATTTTCATTTTAATAATTTTTTTTTTGTTAAACTTTGATTTGAAATTATATGCTTATTTTTAAATTACATCATGTACAAATGTAGACTCGGCTTATATTTCCAAACATTTTTTTAATCTAGAAAATGCGTGTGTTTGTTTTTTTTCTACCTGAAATAATAATGGTTTTCTATTTACGTGTAACCATAGCAACATAGTTTATCATTACGTGGAATTTATTCAATGAATACTTCCCATTTTAATTAATTCATTTGTATTTAATATCATAAGCTCTTTTAAAATATAGGATTAATAAAAAAAATATTCTTAATTTATTCAAATTAATACGGTTTACTTTTTAAAATTGTTTCTAGTTTCAAATTCGGAAAAATTATTTATAAATATCTACATTTCATTTTTTTTTTTTTATTATCTACCAATAAGAAATTGCCTTTTTATGCTGAAATAAAGTAATATTGGGCAAATTAGATTTGAATAAAAAAAAAAGCAAAGCAACCAAGATTTTTAAAAAAATATATAGTTATAATAAAAGTTCCAAAAGTAATGCGTACTACATTTTGAAAGATAAGCAATTAACTGCTTCGCTGATGGCAAGTATTACCTGAGTCTACACCTATAGGAAATTGAATCGGAATTCCAATAAACATCTCAACTTTTAATAGTAAAAGAGTATAACCAGTGGAATTAGAAATAATGAATCGCTCAAGCACATTGGCTAAATGATAAGTGGAAGGTAATATTCAGAAGGTGCGAATGTATGAGTATTTAGGTATTGATTTAGTTGTAATTTTTTTAATGAAATATTTTTATTAAATTAAAATTGCATTTAAGATACTTTGTTAAAATTAAAATGCTTAGATTAAATGAATTTAATAAAAATTATTTCAAAGTTATAATGAAAACAATTGTAATTATTTTGCATACATTTTCGTTGGCAAAAATTTTAACTAATATTATTAATGCTATAATTTTTAAATATTGTTAATTATTTTATTATTTTAATTTTTTATTATTATTAAAATCTGAATCTTTTTTAATTATATATATATACATTGTTTATTCTTCTTCTTATTCAGAAAAATAATAATTATTACTTTTATATATAGGGAAAGAAATATACAGAAAGATTAAAAAATATCCTTAATTTGACTTTTTGGTTATTTTAAATAAATAAGTATTTAGTTATCTTTAATATTAAGTACTTATCTTCAACGAATAAGTGCATTTCTAAATATTCATATTTTATAATAAACTATTCCAACTTATGGTTCACAGATCACTTGTGACCTGTTCATAATCAAATTATTTGCTACTACAATATCAATACCACATTAGGTAATTTGATTTTCCTCTGATCATCATTATATTTTTAATGATTAATATTATAGATGATATTTTGTTAAGATAAACAATCAATTATTTTCTGTTTAAGTTGCTGTTTTTATTTGCTTTGATGTTATTTATTTTTCTTTTCCCTAACAACACTAAATTGTCCTATGACAACAGTCCTATCCCAATGATTCCATTCTACTATAAGCTTAACTGTTTATTGAATCAAAAACAATTATATATTTAGGGCACTGTAATATTACAAATAATCTGGGATCCACAATTTCTAGGTCGTTGGAAAAATGAATCTTTGATGTAAAAAGGTTGAGAATTGATGAGCTATTTGTATAATTTATTTATTCATGTCTGGTTACTTATGAATATTTATCTATTTTTTTCTAATTATTTGCATAACCATTTTACTTTTTACTTACTACATTTGTATTTTATATTAAATATGTAATTAGTATAGTAGTAATACATCTGCCTGCTGCATCTATGATCTCGATTTGAATCCAAGTAATAAACTTGAAAAATATTCCAGTTAAGTTTAGATTTCTTTTCAGGTAATTAGCTCATGGCCAATCTCAATAAATGGATATTTTGCTATTTTTAGATGAAAAATTATTCCAAACATCATCATTTGGCAATTGACAAGTCTGAAGAGTAATTGTCTACTCTTTCACTGTTCCTTTATGAGAAATTATTGAAGAGGTATTTGTTTGAAGTGAGATATTTAAGACTGTTTTGCCCACTTATGTATGAAAATAATGTTGTACTTTGCACAATTAAGTGATTTCTTTAGGATATCACTTAAGTATATGCATTTTTAGTGAAATAAAGTGTCAAAACAAACAAAACAAAAAAAAAACTAGTGAAACAAAATTAAAAAGTAAAAAAAAATCCTAAAATGATAATTTTCTCTTGGAGACTTTAAAGGAATCGAACAGGGCAAATTTCTAATGTTCATTCCATATGTTCTTATCATTACAGCTGTTATTAGTATGTCATTATTCCTATAGTATGTGAACATCGATGAGCTTCTCACAAACATGCATTAGTGAGTATAGTGAATTTATTGGCTTTTGACCTCTGAGTTTAAGATAAAAAAAAACCATGGTCTTTTATTTCAATTGTCTGATAAGGCATAATAAATGTGTGTGAATGAAAATAAAAATTTAATAGATATTTACAATCATGACAGACAAAAATAAATCATAGCCCTTATTCCAAAAAGGCTGTAAAGTCACCAGACAAGGCAGTGGTCAGTGGCTGAAGAAAGGTGCTAAAAATCATCTGATTGCACACTTAGGCTGCCATTTGATGATGGTCATTTATTTAGGGACTTATAACTGCAATAAGATTTCAAGAATTGGAAGAACTGTCTCATATTAAATGGGACATTATTGTAGTTTGTAGAATTATATGAAAAAATGAAGACACAATTGGTTTAAAAAGTTGACATGTATTCTTCCACAAAGACACAAATATTGGAAGTACAAGTGAAGTGAATTTATTATAAATAAAAAGTGGAAGAACAACATTGTGGAGATTGGTGGTATATTTGAAAGAGTGGCAAGATTAGTTATTCAATTTAATAGCAGATACCAAATGCAGACAATTCAGGTTTATGCCCCAACAAATTCTCATAGTGATAAAGTAGTAAAGGATTTTTATATGGATATGCAAAAGGATTTTAATCAGACCAAACAATATTTTTAAATTATTATGGAAGACTTTAATGTTAGAATTGGTAAACAGTTGAAAGTAAGTGCTGTAGATAAATTTGGTTATGGTAATAGAAATGAGAGAAGAAGTAGACTAGTTATATTATGAATTCTTTTTTTGAGAAAAATGTTAAAAGGAAATGGACATGGAAGCATCCAAATGAAGGTACATCAGAATTGTATTATATTTTGACTAACAGACAATGCATATTTCAAGATTGTAATGTTCTTAATAAATTCAACACAGAAAGTGATCATCAATTATTGAGATGTAAAATACATGTTAATGCAAAGCTACAGAGATAAAAATTATTAAGAAAAACAATATTCACAGTTGATATGCTTAATCTTCAGAAACATTCTAATGAATTTAAATTAGAACTTGCAAATCATTTTCAAATATTAGCAGATTTTGAACATGATTCAGATTTGAATGAAATTAATAGAAAAATAATTGATACACTTTTAAAAACTGCAACAAAGTTACCTGGTAGAAAAAAACTGCAATTGACCAATAAATTTTTTACTGAGACTAGAGAATTTATAAAGAAAATAAGAAATATGAAAAAAATATAAAAATGGTGCATTAAGAAGGATTCAATATTTTGAATTTTGTAAAATAGTGCAAAAAAGAGGTTTAACGATATAAGAAAGTATAACTGTGAACTAGTAAGGAAAGCTATAGAAGAGAATAAAAGTCTCAAGAGTGTAAAACAACGTTTTGGCATTGTAGGAAATGTATATCTGCAATAAGCAAAAAAAATTGAACTATTACTAAAAAGAGAAATGACATCATGAAATGCGAAGAAAAGTTCTATCAAGCATTATATAGTAATAAAGATCAAGTACCTCCTATAGCTATTATATCTTCTGAATTGCTTAGGATTTTAAATGAAGTGAGATATGCAATTAAATTTATGTAGAAGGAAAAAGCTCCAGGTTAATGATGGAATTATAATCAATATCTTAAAAAAAGCAAGTGAAGAAATAGAAACATTTTTGGCAAAGTTATATACCAAATGTCTAAATGATAAAGATGTACCAGATGATTGAAAAAATGCAGTATTAATATTAATATTATAAAAGGTGATAAAGAAGATACTAGAAATTAGAGACCTATCAGACTTTTATCAGTTTTATACAAAATTTTTACCAAGATAATTACAACTCATCTACAGACAACTTTGGATTTCAACCAATCAAAAGAATAAGCTGGATTTAAAAGTGGTTTTATTGCAATGGATCATATCCAAGTATTAAGAGAAGTTGTCAAGCTTTGGTGGTTGAGAGGTCAGCACATCTAACTTACAAGCAGTTGTCCCGGGTTAGCGGGTTCGCTTCCTGGCCAATGCTATGACACATGAAAAAAAAAAAAAGTATTAAGAGAAGATTTAGAAAAGATCAATGAGTATGTGCTGCAATTATGCTTTGGATTTGTAGATTATGAAAAGGCATTTGATTCTATAAACATTTTTTCAGTGACTAAAGCATTGGATCATAAAGATATAGACCCAGGATATTGTCATATTCTGAAGAATATTTATAAAAATGCAACAGCAACAATTAGATTGCATAATGATACTAGGAAGGTTAACATTGAGAAGGGTATAAGACAGGGTGACTCCATATCATCAAAAATTTCTAAGTTAAAATGAGAATCTAAAAGAATAAAAATAAACAGAGATTATTTAAGTCATTTAGATTTTGAAGATGATGTAATTTGTAAATAAGAAATTATTTAATATAGCCTATGTAAACAATTGTATTACAGTCAAATATCAGCCTTTCACGCTAATTATGAATACGCTTTGCGAGTGTTAATAATAAATGAATACTTTCTCACCAATACAAGATATAGTATTTATGCAGGAATAAAAGGAATTTTCTTATTCCTACAACTCAAACGATTATATATGAGCAAATCTGAAGTACTGGCAAAGAAAGTGTGATGACGGAACAGTCACTTTAAATTACTATATATGATGTCTGAATGAATGATGTCAGTGAAATTATCTAGAATTTACTAAACGTTATTCCAACTGAAACTTAATAATATGTAAATAAGCATTTATTTTATATAGCGTATGTAAACAATTGTATTACAGTCAAATATCAGCCTTTCACACTAATTGTGCATATGCTTTGCGAGTGTTAAAGTGAGAAAGTATTCATTTATTATTAACACTCACAAAGATGATGTAATTGTTTTTGGAAATAATGCTTCAGGGTTTAAGGAAATGTTGCAATAGTTATCAGATGAAAGTAAAAAAGTAGAACTAAGGGGAAATGTTAAAAAGACTAAAGTAATGTTCAATGGATTTTTTCAAAAGATGATAATAAAGATTGATAATGATGAGTTAGAAGAAGTTAATAACTATAAATACCTTGGCCAGATTATTACTACAAATGGAAACATAATGGATGATATTAATCATAGAATTAAATTTGATTGGAGTGCTATTGGTAGATATAACTTAATATTAAAAGGAAATATATCTATGTATTTTGAAAATAACAATTTTTAATAAATGTGTTTACCAGTTCTCACTTATGGATCTGAGATTTGGATACATAATAGAAGGGCAATACAGAGACTTCAGATCACTCAAAGAAGTGTGGATAGATGCATGTTATGAGTAGCAAGAAGTTATTGAAAATGCAATACATGAGAAACAGAAAAAATAGGTGTTACTGGCATCATTAACCTTTTAACCGCTAATTATATTATTGGTTGTGTCAGCTAAAAATCAAAGCTTTTAATTGGCCAGCTCACAAATTGAAGACAAGTCAATTGTCAAAATATTTTCACCTTTAATATCATATTGACTTTATATTCATTTATAAAAAGTATATTAATACATTGTCAGGTTATAAAAGTGAACGAAAAATCTTTCAAAAATAAATTGCTATTTATTTATTATAAAATATTCAATTTCGGCAACATAAAAGCTATCATATAAACAAAGAGTTCATGACGTAAATGTCTTTTACGTTATAGAAAAGTAAATATTTCTTTTTGCTAAATCTTAAATATTTTTACTAAAATCTTCAATATTTTTCGAAACTAATTTTGTTTTTTTAGTATTCTCTCTGAAAATGATTTGTAATTACTCAATATATACTTAATATTCTTTAAAATTATATTTGAAATGAAAACCTCAGCGTTTTTCTTTATTTTCTTTGATCAGGCGGTTTCTTTGTTCTTTCCAGCCAATCAGAATGTCTTTTTTGGCTGAGAGCTGGCTGACAGCCAATCACCGACAAGGTTCTTTCTTTGTTTAGGTTTAAATGCGTTTTTTTTGATTTTTTACTTGTAAAATAATTCGGAAGAGGGCACCATCTTACAGAACTTTTAAAAACCTAATCAATAACTGTCAAACGAATATTCTACCATTAAAACTAATGAAATTAGAGTGACATCAGCTGTCGACGAGAGACCTCGTAAGAGGTGGGAAAAGGGTTAAAAGAATTAAAAGATTGAAGTGGAGTTGGGCTAAACATATTTCTATAAAAGATGATAATAGATGGACATTTGACAATTAAAATCTCTAATTTAAAAGTAAATCAAGTAAATAATTTTTGTTGAATTATAAGCCTATAAACAAAGGATTGATTTATAAATGATTTCATTTTGAAAAAAAAAAAAAAAAGAACTCCAAAAATCTTTCTAGATTGGAAAGCAAAAGAATTTGCCGGAATATTTTTAAAGATCTAGAATAAGCTAAAAAAAAAGAAATAACATTTTTATGGACTGTCAAAAAAGCAATATATATATATATATTTAAAAAAAACTTTTGCTTACCATTAAAAAAAATAAGACGCTAATTAAAAGCTTTAGTTTGGATTATTTTTATTTTGTATATTTTTGCTTACCATTAAAAAAAATAAGAGGCTAATTAATAATTAGTTTGGATTATCTTTATTTTGTATATATATAGTACCAATATTGTGTTGGCACATAATAATTTTGTTTAAAAAAAATATTAAAATAAAAATCTTTCGTAAAAGAAATGTAAAATTAAAAGTTTAAGAGTTCTTGAAATAAAAGTTACAATTAATTAATTAAAAGGGGGGAGGGGGAGTTTGCTGTAGAAACAAACTAAAAGTTTCATAAAAGAAGTAAAGAGTTTTTTCTTATTATTATTAGTTAAAATGTAATGTAAAGTTTCATAAAAGAAGTAAAGAGTGAATGGATCTTGAGTTATATATGTCCATGCAACTGTAAATATAATATATGCATATTAAATATTAAAAATAAATGAAAGTTGAAAAATTAAAAAACACTCAGCGATGGCTACTAATAAAAATATAAAAACAACATGTTTGCATGGCTACTAATTAAACAATTTTTAAAAACATGTAATTAAGAGATTATCAAAGGAATTTTTTCAACTGATATTGCCAGAGGATATCAAAAATGACAACACGTCATATGTATAAATAGCCAATTTTTTATCAGACAGTTAGTCGAGTTAATTGCATTAGAGTTGAGTTTGAGTCAAGTTAATGACATTTGAGATAACAGCAGTACAATCTATCAGTGAGTTATATCAGAATGCAGTGTTAAAACCTCGGCAAACATGACTTTCTCCAGCCTGAAGTCCAATGAAAACAGAAATATACCCAATAAAAGTGATGCTTGCATAACAACCTGAATCCACTCAGTATCTAATTGTCTTAAAGAAAATGCCTCAGGATAATCAGCATCAAATCTCCACAATAGAACTTTAAATCTAACCGGGTAGAGATATCTCATTTAGAAGCAGCAAACAACAAGATGTATCCACATTCAAAATCCTAGGTAATAAAATTTTCTTACACTCATTTTCTAAAGTAGCTATCGCATTCATAAAACCAAGAGTCAAGTTTAAGAATTCTATTGCATACATATATGAACTATTAATAGGTGTGTCTAAAATGGTGTGGGTATCCATGTGTTAGTATATTGATGTCAGGTATTTTAAATTTTAAATATTATTTAATGCTTTCTCCTAAGATATTATATTGTGTAAATTATAAATGTGTGTGTGTTATATTAGTTAAATAAGATTTTTAAAATATTTAAAATTAGCTTAATAAATGCCATAATAAAAATAAATTGTCTTTAAACTTAAAACTTTATTTGTCAATCAATTCTTTTACCATTGTTTAAGTGAAACTATATTTTCTTATTGGATTAAAAATAGACTGAGCTAGTCATGGGTGTATCTTGGGCATTCAATTAGTGGCCATTGTTCAAAGTGCATTATTTGTCCTCTGAATAAGTAGCTGTTACCCATGTTTCTACAAAACAAAAAAGTGCTTTGAACATGGGGTTGAATTCAACAGCCGAAAAAAAGTTATGTCCTGGAAATGTAATGCTAGTTATATATTTTATTGCTATCGTTTGGACATACATACTCTCCGAGTATGTTCTTTTATGCTTAAGGTGCCATGGTGCAGCAATACATAAATTGGAAGGTATGGTGTTATATTTAGTCTTATAATTTGCTTTCATAAGATAATTTTATTTGAAGAGTAAAAGTAAATATTGTGTTTACTCCATCAGGGATTGATATTTGTCTTTGACTTATAAATAATGGTAAACCATCCACCCAGTACAATTGACTTCCAACATGGTTGCGTTGAACCTAAGAAACAGTAGTTAAGATATACTTTGTTTCTTGTTTGAAAATTTTCTTTTAAGAAAGCTAAATTACATATGTTAAAGTAGTTTAATTTAAAAAAAAAAGAATTGACCGAAAAGAGATTTTGACATTTATGCTATTTAAAATAAATTATTCTTTTAAATTAAAGACAGTTAGATATTTTGGGTGGAGTTCAAGCATCAAGAATGGGTAGAGAAAGAACTAAAGGGTGGAGTTAGCCGTATGTTTCATTTTAAAAAGAAATTAATAAACAATCGTATTTAAATTTAGTCAAATAAAAAAATATTGTTTCAAAAAATGGAGGAAATAAAAAAAGAAGAGATATCTGAGATGCAGATGATGATGAAAATGATGATGGATATGATAAAACAAATGTGAGAATTTAAAGCAGAAATGAAGGGAGAAATTAAAGAACTCATTGGGGAAATAAGAGAAATAAGATGGGAAATTACAGGAAAGGTAGGGAAGAACCAAGAAATTATAGAGTTAGATTTAATTAAAGAAAGTAAAAAAATTGAGGTCATGAAAGAGATAGAAATTAAAGCAGAACTAGATAGTGTTGAAGCATATAGAGTAGAAACAGATGTAGATCAAGAAATAGAAGAGAAACATAAGTTCAAGGTAGAAAATAGCATAGAAAAGTTTTCACAAAAATTTAAAAAGGTTAAAGTAAAAGTTCATGTTTGTTTTAAATGTACATTTAAAACAAAAAGGAAGTGGAGGAAAAAATATTCACAGTTAGGAAAAATATGGAAGTCTGTGAAGTTTAAAGTTTTTCTAATCTATAAAGCAGAAAATAGAACAGAATGGAAAAGAGATGAAGCAACAAATTTTAATCGAGGGATATACGTGAGGATATGGAGTATAATTTATGTTAGTGAGTTAGTAGAAAGAAATAAAGAACCACCTGACATAGTTTAAAAGTTAGTAATCGGGCACAATAGTAAAGGAAAGAAACAAAGGACCGGAAATGGACAATGAGCATGAATATAATTATTGTAATGTAAATAAGTCTGAGAAAGTAAATATGAAATTTTTATTTAAAAGTAAAATAATAAATTTGAAAATAAATGAAGAATAATAAATGAAATGTTTGAAAGTAATAATAATAATGGAGGCTTCGTAAAATAAAAGATTTTTTTTCTGGCATGCATATAGTAATTAAGAAAAAATCAATAAAATCAAGTTAAATAAATAGGTCAAATGAATGATTTAAAAGTAAAGTTTGTAGGATTAAATAAATGAATAAAATAATGGAACTACGTAGAATAAAATCAAGTCAAATAAGTATTTGTATAATAATGAAGACCAATAAAATAAAATAGTTTTCTGAGTACATGCACATTAATAAATAAGTTAAATAAATAGGTGTAAAACATCCATAGTAAAATAATAAAGAATGAATCGTAATAAACTAGTAGATTTTTTTTTTGGAATATGCGCAAGTTAATAAAAGGAAGTAAATAAATGATTTAAAGCAATCAAGTCAAATAAAATAAATAAAAGTATTTGTATAATAATGAAGAGCAATAAAATAAGACAGTTTTCTGAATACATGCACTTTAAAAATAATGTTCATAATGGTTTAAAAATAATATTGTCAGATTAGTGTAATATAAGTAAATATGTTAAAATAATATTCGTAAAGGTTAGAATAAAGATTAATATAAATAGATGGTTTAAGATAATGTCCATGTTAATTTAAAAATAATATTGTAATGTTCATAAATAAAAATATAAGGTCAATCTAAGTTATGTTAGGAATGTATAGGGTTTGAAATTAAAGGGAATGAGGGTAGTATTAAAATAAGTTGTAGATAAGGATAAGTCAAAGCTGTTGACTGGATAAAATTTAGCACCCATAACGGACTTATCAGGGATCATTCTTTTAAAAGGCATACTGGGGACAACCAGCATAAGCCGCAAGGCACTTCAGGAGATAATCCCCATATCTCACCTCATTTCCAAAGCATAAGACGGAATGGACAGTTGATGAATCCTGCCATTTTGCAGTGATCTTTTCTTTGTCAAAGTCCGGTCAAGAGAACCGGCACCCGAAGCTTCAGTTTTCATATGTGTAAGTTGGTATTAGCCAGTGAATCTGCATCCGCCTCATTTCCAAAAGATTCCTGTATCACAAAAGAATGCTGTCCTCATGGTCACTATCCAGGACTAAGACCATTGTAAGCAATGTTGCCAGCATCAAAAGAAGTAAAGTATAATTAAAGATTGCCCTTAGCATGTAAAGTGAAGGATATTAAAAAGCAAACTTAGAAAACAATAAATATTTAGAATTAAGAATTAAAGTTGTCAGAGATAAAATGGTCAAAAATGACTCATTTTACTCTCAAATGGAGGGCAGTGTAATGTACCAATATTGTGTTGGCACATAATAATTTTGTTTTAAAAAAAATATTAAAATAAAAATCTTTCATAAAAGAAACGTAAAATAAAAGTTTAAGAGTTCTTGAAATTAAAGTTATAATTAATTAATTAAAAGGGGGGAGGGGGAGTTTGCTGTAGAAACAAACTAAAAGTTTCATACAAGAAGTAAAAAAGTTTTTTCTTATTATTATTAGTTAAAATGTAATATAAAGTTTAAAAATATAAATCTCTTTTCATTTGAGTTAAAGAAAGAAAAAAGTCATTTTAAAACTAAATAGTGAATGGATCTTGGGTTATATATGTGTGCAACTGTATAAATATAATATATGCATATTAAATATTAAAAATAAATGAAAGTTAAAAAATTAAAAACACTCAGTGGTGACTACTAATAAAAATATAAAAACAACATGTTTGCATGGCTACTAATTAAACAATTTTTAAAAACATGTAATTAAGAGATTATCAAAGGAATTAAATAGCCAATTTTTTATCAGACAGTCAAGTTAGTTGCATTAGAGTTGAGTTGGAGTCAAGTTAGTGGCATTTGAGATAACAGCAGTACGATCTATCAGTGAGTTATATCAGAATGCAGTGTTAAACCCTCGGAAAACATACGACTCTCTTCAGCCTGAAGTCTGATGAAAACAGCCAATATACCCGATAAAAGTGATGCTTGTGTAACAACCTGAATCTGCTCAGTATCTAATTGTCTTAAAGAAAATGCCTCAGAATAATCAGCATCAAATCTCCACAAGAAAACTTCAAATCTAACCAGTTAGAGATATCTCATTTAGAAGCAGCAAACAACAAGATGTATCCACATTCAAAATCCTAGGTAATAACATTTTCTTATACTCATTTTCTAAAGTAGCCACCACATTCATAAAACCAATAGTCAAGTTTAAGAACTCTATTGCATACATATACAAACTATTAGTATGTATGTCTAAAATGTTGTGTGTATCCATGTGTTAGTATATTGATGTCAGGTATTATAAATTTCAAATATTATTTAATGCTTTCTCCTAAGATATTGTAGTGTGTAAATTATAAATATGCGTGTCTTATATTAGTTAAATAAGATTTATAAAATATTTAAAATTAGCTTAGTAAATGGCATAATTAAAATAAATTGTCTTTAAACTTAAAACTTTATTTGTCGATCAATTCTTTTACCACTGTTTAAGTGAAACTATATTTTGTTATTGAATTAAAAATAGATTGAGCTAGTCATGAGTATATCTTGGGCATTGAATTAGTGGCCATTGTTCGAAGTGCATTATTTATCCTCTGGATAAGTAGCTGTTACCCATGTTTCTACAAAACAAAAAAGTGCTTTGAACATGGGGTTGAATTCAACAGCCAAGAAAAAGTTATGTCCTGGAAATGTAACACTAGTTATATATTTTATAGCTATTGTTTGGACATACGTACTCTCTGAGTATGTTCTTCTTTGCCTAAGGTGCCATGGTTTAGAAATACATAAATTGGAAGGTATGGTGTTATATTTAGTCTTATAATTTGCTTTCATAAGATAATTTTATTTGAAGAGTAAAATAAATATTATGTTTACTCCATTAGGGATTGATATTTGTCTTTGACTTATAAATAATGGTAAACCATTCACCTGGTACAATATATATCTGCATTTATGTATTATAAAAAATGAATTGAATTTTATTATTAGTTTATCACAATTCTGATATGTAATTTTAATTTATGCATCATGTCTGTGCTTATGTAGATGAGTGTCATGTATGCACATATACATGTTAAAATCAATCATATTTTATGAATAATTATTATTTTATCACAATTCTGATATGTATTTTTTATACAGGCACATCTGTGTGTAGGTATATATGTGTTTTATAAAAACTTATTGACATATTTGTAAATCACAATGAGATAGCTTATTTCTTTTTGTATTAATAAAAATCAGAATGCCAAATTTATATTTATAGCATACTCATTAGATCTTAATTTCATTTTAATTATTATTAGTAAATTAATATTTCATTGTTAAAGTTGTTTCAGTGAATTTATTTAATCTTAAAATGGTTTTAGAATATTATATGTTTGTACTACATCTCTCGCTCATAGTAACAGTTATAGAGCTTTTGCTTACTGAGCTGGATTTATATATAATGGTTTGTTATATAAAAGGGGTTTATGTTCAGTGTTATAGACATCCAGATGATGATGATTCTGGTTAGTGCAAAAGGGGTATTCTTTAAAGTCCATGCACTACATTTCATTTTATTTATTATTTCTTTAGAAGTTTATTTTATAGTTGGCCAGTAAATTAATGATATTGAATGTCTAGGACATTAATGATGATCAGCATGATTCTGTATCCCAGCATTATTTGACTTATTGTTTTATTTTGATGAAGTAGCACTTAAATATGTATATCCAAATTATTATGTTGTATTGCTGCCCTAAGTTTGGCAAGGGCAAAATAATTAGCTTAGTCTACAGTAGACCCATTTTAAATCCAGTCACAAGATTGACTATTAATTTTATTTTTTTGATCATTCATGATGAATGATTATTTTTCATTTATAATGCTGGGTGAACTTGCAGTTATTAGTTCTGTGCTGATATCTCATGCTCATTCTTTTTATATTTAATTTTATATTTTGTTTATTTTGGGATGATGATGGTCTCCTATTTCCTCATAATTCAATCCTAATACTTCATACTGTTACAGTATATTTAATTTTTATCTTAACAATGGTTGGCCCAAAGTTCATGCAGTACAAAAAACTTACAACCAATGAGCACCAGCCATGTTTTATTTCTATAGCATTCTCTTACCATATGATTCTTAATTTCTAAATTGATGTTTATCCATAATGCTATCTTGAACTTATTTGAGATGATTTGTGATATAAATTTTACAAAGACATTCTGATAATGTCATAAATATTTAGCACACTACCAAAATAAGAAGACAGAGATTGTAAAGATAAACAAATAATTTAATGAGAACAAATATGATGTTTTGAATAGTATCTCTTCATTTACAGAAAATTTTTTTTTTCTTGACCAACAATAAAAATAATTATTCAGAAATATTACCAAAATCACCCTTTTCTTTATTTTTCTGTAATATCCTATATAACTACAATTTATCCAAACCACTTCAAACACTTTTTAGCAAAACTCTTTATTTGTACATATATACATATACCTATGTTTCAACTGTCATGCAGTCTTCTTAAGAGCTATGATATAATGAACAAAATAAAATACATAACTATATAAATAATATCATAAAAATGTAAACAATAAAAAACTAAAAACTACATAAAATATATAAAAACCTAATAAAACTGAAATAAATAGTCAAACCCAAATAAAATAATTCTGTTAATATAAAATAAAATATATAATATAAATAGAAAATAAATATAAATTATACATGTATATTCCTAACTGTATACATATATATTCAAGAACAACTATTAATCCAAATAATGGTGTAATAAAATTATATAAAAATAATAATATAAAATATGTAAAAAAAATGTGATGATAATAATATAATACCTAAATTCATTAAGATGGAGAAATTAACAAGAACACCAACTAATAATGAAATATTTATAAAGAAGATGGAAAATAATGTCTTAAAGAAGTACATTAGAAGTGGTTATAAAAAGAAAAAATATTTATATAAAAAAATAAATAATATAGAATTCATATTGAAAGAGAAAATAACAAAAGGTGAAGAAGATAAATTTAGAGAATTATGTGAGATAAGAAGAAGTATGATAAATGAGAAAGCAAATGACAGACATGTTAAAAAATTTAAAATATTGGTGGAAGAACAAAAAATAAAACAATGCATTATAAAAAATGACAAAATGAATAATATACCAAATCTTTCAAAGATAGACTTTACAGAAAAAGAAAAAAATATATTGAATAAAGGAATTAAATATGTGTCAATTGAAAATGACATTAAGAAGGTTGTAGTAGAGATAGAAGCAACAATGGAAAAAATAGCACAAGATTTTCTAAAAGAAAAATATGGAGTTCATTATTATGATGACAAAGATATTACAAAATTGATAAATAATGAAGAGAAAATATAGTTTGATGAATTTAAAAAAGAAATAAATAATTTGATATATAAAATAGAAAATAATAAATTTGAAAATAGAAGTAAGGGAAATGTAAATGAAAGCAAATAATTAAGAGGGAAGGAAGAAGTCAGAAAGATTAAATTTAAGTATGAAGAAATAGTTTTCTTAAAGTCAGATAAAGGGAATAAATTAGTAGTATTAGATAAAAAAGATTATTTAGAAAAAAATGAAGATTATGCTGAGTGATAAGTTATTTGAAAAAGTTAAGAATGACTGCAATTTAAAAAATAGAAAAATATATACATTAATTAAACATATTTATAAAGAGGGTTTAATAGACAGGTCAAAATTTGAGAAAATAGGAAGTAAAGAATATGGAACAACTAGAATATATGGGCCTTCAAAAATTAACAAAGAAAATATACCACTAAGGCCAATTATTGATTGTAAGGGATCTTACTTAGAAAAAGTTTCAAAATAGTTATCGAGTGAAATTTTTAAAAAATATACTAATAAGTATGAAAATTCCAACCGTAAAAATAATAAAATTTTATTAGATGAAATTAATGACATATTTTAAAAATGTGAATACAGAAATTTAATATTTATAAAAATGGACATTATTTCAATGAATACTAATTTAAATGGAGAAAAAGCAATAAATTTAACTATAGAAAAGTATATTAAAGATAAAAATAAAAAAATAAAATTATCTCTTCATATTTTGGTAGATTTAATGGAATTATGTTGTAAGGATGCAACTTTTGAATATAATAGGGAGCTTTCTAGGCAAGGAGAATGATTATTAGTGGGAGGAACTCTAAGTGCAATTTTAAGCAATATTCATACGAATGAGTTTAATAAAAATATAACAGAAAATAAAAATGCTTCTTTGTTTTTTTAACAGATATGTAGATGATTATTTGATGATTTTTAATAAAAACAAAAATCAAATAAACTGGTTTTTTAGTGATATTAATAAAATTGAAGAGAATATAAAGTTTGCAGTTGAGAAAAAAGAAAATAATGAAATTGCATATCTGAATATAATGTTTCAAAAGAAATTGATAAATAAAAAATGGTATATTCAAACAAATATTTATAAGAAGACAAGTTGTTTATCCAACATTGATAGGAAATATAAAATTAGTTCAAGAATATACAGGGCTGCAATGTATTGTTCAAGGAAGGAAGACTATATTAAACAAAAAGATTTAATAATCAATGAGTTAAAAAGAGTGGTTTCCTGTACATATAATTAAAAAAGTATTGAAAAAATAGAGTATAAGATAAATAAAAATAAAAAGAGTGAAGGAAAAAAGAAAGGTAAAAATAGATTTATAGAAATAAAAACAATAATATTATAGTGAATAAATTTAACAAAATTATAAAGAAGATTAATAAAAAATGCAAAAGAATACTTACTATAAAAATAGTTAATAAAAAAAAAACCTATTAAATTTGATAGATAACAAATACATAGGATATGATAAAGATAATAAAGAAATAATGGAGTATATGTGATAAAATGCAAACAATGTCTAGATAGTGGAATTGATAATAAATATGTGGGAGAAATGAAAAATTCTACAAAAATGATTAAAACAACATATGTCAGATAATAAATGACCGATATATATATGAAGGAATTAGGATACAAATTTACACAAAGGTCAATAAAAATGAGGTTACATATAGAAAATATTAAAGAAAGGAAAATAAAAAAGCAATACTAATAAGAAAGATAAAACCAAAATTTAATAGGGATTCTGGGATTAGGACGAAATTCATATAGTTATTAAATAAGATATGTAGAGGTAAATATATAAAGAGAAAATTGTTTATAAATAAATTAGTTGTTGTAAAAAATGGTTAAGTTAAATAGGAATATAAACATGAGTACAGTTATAGATGTTACATATTAGGAAAAAGCAGCATAATATTTATATATAAAGAAGTATAATAAAATTTATAAGAGAATTATATATGAATAATAAAAGTTAAAGTGTTTAATATATATATAAAGAGTCGTAGAGTGTATATATATTAAATAACATGTAATGGAGGAAGCTAGGGTATAAGATACTTTTTGGAAAAAATGTTTTTTTAAAGAGATTAAAGTAAATTGGGTAAGTTCAAAGATTATAATGTTTATAAGTTGTAGATATTAAAAAAATAATGACAAATATAAAATATTATTTTTAACAGAAGAATAAGTAAGAAAATAATAGATATTATATGAATTAAAAATTAAAAAAATATTAATAAATGAATTATTGTTGAACTGACAATTATATGAAGAAAAATTAAATATTTTATTGAGGTGGAGTTAATAACCATGAAATTTAAGTTTAAAAAAAATAGAAGTAATTAGATTATTAAAAATAACAAAAATGAATAATATATTTGAATTAATAGTTGTTCTTGAATATACATATATATATATATACAGTTAGGAATATACAAATATAATTTATATTTATTTTTTATTTATATTGTATATTTTATTTTATTTGGGTTTAATTATTTCTTTCAGTTTTATTAGGTTTTTATATATTTTATGTTGTTTTTAGTTTTTTATTGTTTGCATTTTTATGGTATTATTTATATAGTTATGTATTTTATTTTGTTCATTTTATTATAGCTCTGAAGAAGACTGCAGGATGGTCGAAACATAGGTGTTTGTATATATGTACAAATAAAAAATATTTCTAAAAAGTGTTCGAAGTGGTTTGGATAAATTGTACTTATAATAATAATTATTTTTTTACCCCCCCCCCCCATTACCTTATAATATTAAAAATTATTATAAAAAAAATAATATAAATTTAAAACAAATAAAAATATAAATAAACCATAAAACAATAAAAAAATAGTAGGACCTCTAGGTTAAACCCATACTACAAAGAGGTGGAAAACACACCCCCACCACACCTATAACAATTTGGGTTACCTCAGTAAAAAAATATTGTTTTTAAAAAAAATCACTAGTTTAAAAAAATAATAATAATATGCATACAATAAAAAAATTCCTCTTGTTTATATCCTCAAAACATTGATGCAGTTAAGCATGGACAATAAATAATATTATGTTTTCAACTCAAGTTTCAAAGTAATTCGATTTTTATAGTTAAATATATATACATTTTGTGTTACCCTTTGCACTTATGGATGTGTAGATTCTGTGTGTATGCAAAGACTTAAATGTAGAAGTAGGAAAATATATAAATATGAAACCATATATATTTGATCCTGATTTAGTTTGCACTCACAGCCATTTTGAGATCTAAAAATCACCGGTGACACATTCAACTGATAAATGACATAAATATTGAATACAAGTACTTTAAATTCATATTTTAGAAATTATAAGCTAGTAAAAATAATATGTTTTATTTTATTAAGAATTTTTTTAAAAAAATTATCTTCATAAAATATTTGAAGTATGATGGTACAAAATGGTGGAATTTGAGGGGAGGGGGAAGGATATTTGAATCAATATGAAGTATCAGTCAAAAGTTGCAGAAGTCTGATCAAACGAATAATTTCCAAATACTAAAAAATTATACTAAAACATATTATTTTTATTAGCTTATAATTTCTAAAATATGAATTTAAAGTACTTTTACTCAATATTTATATCATTTATCAGTTGGAGGTGTTAGCGGCGGTTTTGGCTGGTCTTTAGATTTCAAAATGGCTGTGAGCACAAACTAAATCGGCACCATATATTCTATGTCACTTTTTATAACTATTGTGATTCAAACATTAATGTTCATTTTCATAATTGATAAGATTTCTATCCTTCATATATGTCTTACAACATCATTATATCTGTTTGCCAGTCCAGATTTCAACAAAGCATAGATTGTGCTGTTATAGATTTCACATGGTATTCAATCTTCCTCCTCTATATGTACTAACAGCAGCCATTTTCTTTAACTTATGGCTAGTGTCTGTAATGATTGTAGTTTAGCTGTTCATATTTGTTCTTCAATATAAACATTATTTCCATTAACTTCTCCATATGTTTAATCAGCAGTTTTGCAATTGATGATGATAGGTATTTTCCTTTCCCTTTTTTTAATGAAAATTTTTTATTTCTTTCTTCCTCCACTTTAACAACAAAAGAAGAAACAAATAAACAATAGCATATACAAAAAGACCCATGTGCATTTTATAGTTAATGCTTTCTGGAATGTGACCAAATTTATAAAAATAAAACTAATAAACTTTTTTTTAAGTTTAACAAACATAAAAGTTTTGTTAAGTAATATGTAATTATGACACACACATTTTATATCATTAATTATACATAATTTAAAAAAATAAAAAAAAACAATTTGAAAGCTTTATTTACTAAAAAAATGTTCTGTTAATTTTTATTAATATAAGATTTGATATCATATCTTCAAGTAAATAGCCCCTTATTAAAAATAAAACAAAAATGGTCATAAGATTTAATCTATTTTGAATCCATTTTTTTATTTATTCTTTTTTTGACTCTGTTTACAACACTGGTAAATTTAGTTACTATTGATGAATTATGGATATTACAAAAATATTCATGTAACTTATGACATAAATATGCAAATATATCTCCTGAAAATATCCAAAATGCTTCTACAGCAAAAGCCAATTTTATAGAATAATCATGTCAAGCTATATGGTGGCAAACCAGAGTCATTTATTACTATGACAAGACAACCAATATAATTGCTATAAGAAAGAATCAGAAATTTTTCTACTGACTATCTAAGATATGAAGCTGTTTATATTATATAATATTCCTCTATCAAACAAAAACAATACTGCTCACAGTAGATAACAATGACCCAGAATATTCCATCCAGTGGCCTATAAATTTTTTTAATACATTTTTTGAACAAAATTGTACATGATTTCAATATATGATGGCAAATAACATTCTAACATATCAACAATGCACACCAACTTATCACCATCCCAAGCTCTCTAGTAGCTCCAAAAGCATCAGCATACCCATTTCAAACTTCCTCAATTCATTATAATGAATTTGTATCTTCATGTTTAACTAACTTCAAAATTAGGCATTTTATGGCTCTTTTGATATAAAATTTTCTCTACTTGATAGTTATAATAGTCATGATCAGGAGCTATATAATATCTAGTTATAATTTTTTTCTTTCTAAAAACATATATCTTAAAACATATCCATAGTCATCACAATAAATCATTTATTTTTCTCACGTACTTTGAAACTACTTTTTATCTGGTGATTTCCCCTTGGGTGATAATTGAGAAGCAGAGAACTCTGGTAAGTCATCATATATTCTTTTTCTTCTTATATGTAGAGAATAAAATTGTTATTGATCTTTGGAGTTAAGCTTCCGCCGATTAAATGACACTACATTGAAATTGTAAAACTTGACATGAACTATATCATTAAAATGTTTATAACCTAATGTGATTCCAGACTGTAAGATACTTTTCTTTATTACATTGATCATCCTACATTGCTTATCTTTACTCATTCTCTTTTGTATAAACTCTATCAAAGTTACCTTCAGCATTGATTTACTAGATTTCCTTTTCCTATTTGCTTTATGATTATTAGCGCTTTTTTTTATTGCTACCTAACTTTTCTTTAATTGGTTCATTTCATTTTCTTGTTTTATTTGCTTTGGTTCATTTTTGTTTTTCTAATATTATCTATGATTATTGCATCTTTTTTTGATTCACCTTCTCATTCAAATGCTCATTTGGAATGGAAGACTCATTATTTTCTGTAATAGGGTTCATGGCTTCTATAACTTAAATCTTTTTTTTTTTGCCATGTTTCTTGGAAAATTATTTCATTATTTTCTTTAATAATTCTTTTAATACTGTGTATCATTTGCCTATTTTTTATGTTTAATAATATTGCATTAAGTGCCTCCCATTTTTGTCTTTTTTCCCAGTATTTCTTGTTTTCCTCTTTGTATTTCTTGCAGCAGTATGTTTGGACTTTCTTATTTTAGCTTATCTGTTTGTTTCATACTTGTTATCATCTCTTAGTTTTTATCAAATATTTCATCAATATTTTGCAGATTTTCCACAAATTTTTCATCAATATTTGTTTATTTTTATTAATATTTCATTATATATTTACCATCATCTCTATCAGCATTTTGAAATCTTGTTGATTCACACTCTTAACAAATTTAGTATTTCTTTGGATTCCATCTGTTGTTGTTCTTCCATTTATTCTATATTGAACTGTTGTTTCATCTTTTTATATTTAGATCAAGTTATCATCTATTATAGTTATAATATTTTTTTTTATCAATCCTTACTATAAAGATACATATATATATACAAAATTCTTCTTAGTTAAATATTATTTTTCTTATACTAAATAAAATATTGCTATTATATATTTTTAATTTACCAAAATTACTCCAAATTCACAATTCAACTAGGTTAGCCAAATAAAATAAACTCTAAAACACAACCAGTGGTTTCATTGCTACAAGCAGACTTCTCCACTACAAAATAACATCATATTTAAACTAAACATTATCCATAATTCCACTTACATATCATACACCCTTAATATTAAAAGAACTTTTAAATAAGTTAATTGCTTCAGAATCATACATTTTTAATGAT
The DNA here is from genome assembly GCA_028023455.1 of Epiperipatus broadwayi. Taxonomy (NCBI): domain Eukaryota; kingdom Metazoa; phylum Onychophora; class Udeonychophora; order Euonychophora; family Peripatidae; genus Epiperipatus; species Epiperipatus broadwayi. The sequence continues at coordinate 3,691,280 of JAQFVV010012483.1, forward strand.
AAAAATTCTTTAATTCTTTTTTTTATTTCATTTCTTTCAAAGAAGACAGCATTAGTCTCATCAAAAGTAATAATGTAGCCTTTATCTTTTTCATGCATATATAAAACAGAACTAAGATATTTATTTATAACCCTTCTTTTATATATCTTTATTCTTTCATTTAAGCTCAAATTACTCTGACCTATATACACCTTCTTACAAAAACAAGAAATAATATATTACTCTGGGAATAGTCTTACTACCAAAAATTTCCTTTGAAAAAAATTTTTGTAGAAAGACTTCCTGTAGTAGTGTATATTATCCCTTGTTTTTGTTGAAGGTATATGAAAGATAATTTTTGATAGTAAAATTATTCCTGTAGTGCATATTATCCCTTGTTTTTGTAAAAAGATATATATATAGGTGAGAGTAATTTTGAGCTTAAATAAAAGAATAAAGGTACATACAAGTAGGGTTAGAAATAAACATATTAATTCTGCTTTGAAAAAGATGCAGGCCACACTATTAATTTAGATGAGGCTAAGATTGACTTCTTTGAGAGAAATGAAATAAAAAGAATAATTAAAAAATCTTTATTATTAAAAATTTATGATTCTGAAGCAATTAATTTATTTAAATTTTTTTTTAATTTTAAAGAAGTATGGGATGCAAGTGGAATTGTGGGTTATGTTTAGTTTAAATATTATATGTTGCTATTTTGTATTTCTTTACACTTGAGAACTTTTAAAAGTAAAACCATTGGTTATGTTTTAGAGTTGCTTTTTTTTTTGGCTAGTTTGGTTGAGTTGTAATTTTGGGATAATTTTGATTATTTTATTGACTAGTTTATCTTTAGGATTTTAATGTTTTAATTTACCACAGAAAAATTATAGTTCCTAACCACATAATTAATCAGAAATAGCTCTCCTATTTTCCTAGACATCACCTGAAAATCTTCTTGCCTAATTTATAATGCTTACCACATTATTTATTTATTCCTAATTTATTGGTAACCAGATATATTTATTTTTTATTTTATAAAACCAATATTCACTCTTATCTTCTTATTTTATGCAGAAAATATTTGAATGCAAGGTTTAATTTATATCTTATAACATTTTGACTGTTGTTTTAGGGCCATGCTAATTGTATACTATTAGTTTACAGTATTATTGAGTTAGCAATAGATTTAATTAAAATATTAAAACTTGATGTAATCAATTCCATGTTGGGTGTCAAATATATACTAATTCTTATACAACCATTGCTTCTGGACACTAATAAATTATTATTGATCAACTTTTACAATTAAATAATATTATACTGAATCTAATTATATATATATATATATATATATATAATTAGATTCAGTATAATATTATTTAATTAAAGGCTTTATATATATATATATATATATATATATATTATAAAGCCTTTATCTTAAAAAATGGTCAGCCAAGATTATGCAGTAAGGAAAACAAAACCTATGAGCACCAGCTATTTTTTATTCCTATGGCTTTCTCTTACCACATGATTCTTAATTTCTAAATTGATGTTTACCCATAATACTAGCTTAAATTTATTCTTAGTTGATTTGTGATATCAATTTTACAAATGCACTTTCATAATAAGTCATAAATGTTTAGCACACTGCCAAAATAAGTTAGATGTTGTTAAAAAAATAATAATTTAATAATAACAGATATGTTGTTTTAAATTGTATCCCTTCGTTTACAGAACACTTTCCCTTTTTTTTAACCAACAATAGTAATAATAATTGTTTAAAAAAAAATCACTAGTAAAAAAATAATAATATGCATGTAACAAAAAAATCTATTTTGACTATATGCTCATAAAACATTAATGCAGTTAAACATGGACAACAATGTTATTTATTTTCAACTCAAGTCTTAAAGTGATTCAATTTTTATTGTTCAATATACTTGTATTTTTTGTTATCCTTTGTACTTATAGATGCATATATTCTATACATGTACAAAGACTTAAGCATAGAAATAAGGAAATACTTAGTTGTGCACTAATATATATTTCATGTCACTTTTTATAATCATTGCTTTTTGAACATTAATGTTCATTTCCATAATTGATAAGATTTCTATCCTTCATATATGTATTAGATCATTATATCTGTTTGGCAATCCAAACCCCAACAGATCCTATTATAGATTTTACATTGGCTTCAATCTTCCCCCTCTACATGAACTGCATTTAACAATGACGGATGTTTGGGTAAACAGTTGCTATTTTTTGAAGAACAACTTGTGGCTAGTGTGTATAACAGTTGGAGTTTATATGTTCATATTTGTTCACTAATTATAAACATCATTTCCATTTATTTCTTCATAGGCTTAATCAGCAATTTTGCAATTGATGACGATAGATAAATCCCTCTCCCCTCCTTTTTTTCAATGAAAAATTTTATTTCTTTCTCCCTCCATTTTAACTACAGCATAAAATAAATCAAACAATAGAATGTACAAAAAAACACACACACACACACACATACACATTTTATAGTTAGTGCTTTCTGGAATATGACCTAATTTATAAAAATCAAGCTAGTAAAAAACTTTTTTTTTTTTTAAAGTTTAACAAATATTAAAGTTTTGTTAAGTAATATTTATAATTATAAATACACACATTTTACACATTAATAATATATATAGAACAATTTGACAGCTTTCTTTACTAAAGAAAACGTTCTGTTAATTTATATTAATATAAAACTTGAAAGGTTCAAGCTCATGTACGTAATATTCAAGTACAATATTGTAACTTACAGAATTGCATAACCCAAATGCAAATCACCTGAGGACAATCTACGTAAACATCCCATATTCTGACATCACCGAATACTAATATTTTCTTTCAAAACCCGCTATAAATTGTTGATTGCAAATAAAGATTACAAAATGTCAAAAATAATGACACAACACTATTTTTTTTTTTTTTTTTCATATGTCATAGCATCGGCCAGGACGCGAACCCACAACCATCTGCAACCAACTACTTGCTTGCAAGTCGGGTGCGATGACCTCTCGTCTAACAATGCTTGACTATTTTTTTTTTTTTTTTTTAAAAAAAACACTATTTATTCACGTATATAAAAACAATACATACATTGGCATGACTTTAATAATTTATAACTTAATTTAAGGCAAATAACCATTTCTAAATATTATTAGATTACTTTTAATTGTGCACGGATATAATATACGTGATATAAAGGTTCAAATTAATTGATATTATTTTACAATACTATTAACGTTAATTGTTTGAATGGATTCCAATCTATTGCACAAACATCTAACTACTCTCTACTATCCTCTTACATGCTATACATAGGCCAACTGATACAAGCTTATTAATTAAGGCTGATCCTACTACTTAACTGTTATGATTAATTACAGGTTATGCTATTAGTATGCAATAGATAATAAAATAATTGTAAAATACAGAATTCACATCTGTAATACAATAGTTATATAAGAACAAATACGTGAAGATTTTATTCATAAGCCTTCTGTCATCCATTGAATGCCATTGATTGCTCTGGCCTGCACTGAGTGACAATACATATAGAGAGTTTTGCCTGTTTATGTAACATATAATGACTGATAAACGCATATGTATCACTATACATGTATGAAAGTAAAATGGATGGCATGTGGTAGAAATTGATCATCTACCACCCATCACCATTTAAATGAGCTAATGATAGTAAGGGATCAGCAGTCACAAATGATATTACAATCATTTAATACTAATGCATTACATAAAAATGAGAATCAGATGTAACTCATAACCTGAATTGATGAATACTAGTTGTACATTCTTATCAACAATAATTCAAATACAAGACTAGTTAATTAAAACTTATATCTACTTAATCAAACCCCAATCTTATTTGTCTATGTAGCACAATTGCCCTCCATTCATACTTTATAGATTTATTGAATTAACATATTAAATAAAATGGAAATAATGATATAACTAATATACACTTTTTAATAGCATGGAAAGAGACTGCAATTACAAACTAATTGCCTTTTTAAAACCAATTTATTACAATTAGTGCTGACTAAATTGTGGTGTGATATTTAAACAGAACAAAGTACAAACTCTTGCCATATCTGATTATAAACAGATTAATTACATAACTATTCATTAACATATTTCATTAAATTGGGATAATAATTAACTAAGTATTAGTTTAAAGTTATATTTATTCTTTCAATAATTCAGGTACAGTCTGTAGGTATTGGTGACATTGATTCTTTAAAACCATAGCTATGGTGGATGAAGGTTTAAAATCACTATTTCACATTCATTTTGGATGTATCGATATTAATTAGCACTGGACATCAGAATTTTTTTCTTCTAAAGTGGATACATAGAAGACATATGTTTGGATATGTTTTTGCTGTTGTTAATACTCAACAATGGGTTTTTGGCCTTTACTCTTCCAGCTCAACAGAGTGATGCCATCAATGACTTCTCTACTCTTGCATGATAGATTTACTGGAAATAAAAAATAAAAATTAATTAAAGTGCAATAATAACATTGCTGTAATAATAATCAGTGGTAGGGTCAAGATATTATAATAAAAAGATAATCTTTAATGTAATTTCCAATACTATTTATATGATTTAGAGTTATCAGTAAAATTAGGATCGATCTTTTACAGTTTAGATTTTCCAATCTATTAGGTATAGATAATTCCATTACTTTCACTCAGATCTGAGTTTATTTATCCAATATCATATTTGCAAGCTCATATTTTTTAGTGGTAGTAACAGCCTTTTTAATTAATTAATTTTAATCATTTATCTCCTAAATTTTAATCTAGCAATCTGTTTATAATCATTTTAATTACTTTTTCTAGAGTATCATTTCCACTTGTTTATTGTTAAAAGAAAAACACCTTTTTAAAAAAAACTACTTTTAAGCTAAATTTAGAATCACTTACTTTTTTTAGAAAATTTTGCATTTAACACAAAATAACTGTGCATTTACAATGTACATTTAATTTTTATTTATAAAATTTTATTAAACTTTTGAACTTAAATTTTGTTCATAAGTTTCAATATATATATATAGTGATAATCACACATACTGCGATCTCACATGTGTATATTTAATATTAAGCAATATTAAATATTATAGTATTCTTTTTGAAATAGAAAAAAGAAACAAATAAATAAAAGAATTAAGCCAATGAGGAAAGAAAAATGTTGCAATTAATTACCGTAATGAAATAAAAGAGAGGGAAATGGAATCGAACAAGATTCTTACCCTCCAAAGTTGAAATTTTGAAAAATATAACAAGTTAGAAAATATTGAAATTGTATATTTAGTTTAAAATCAACAGTGAAAAAGGAAATATAAATGAAATAGGAACTTAAAATGTTTTATAAAAAAAGTAAAAATTGAGGAGTTTAAATAAAATTAGAAATAGAATTTAAAATGGGACAAAAGATAAAGATCTATTCTAAAAAGTACACATTTTGACAAAAATGAACTGCATGTGCGAAAGTATGTATAAAGAGAGCAATGTTTAAAGCATGTCAAATAAAAATAATTTTATTAAAAAAATAAAATAAAATAAATAATAAATAAATGTAAAAATATTGCTACGAAATTGTGTGAAAAGGTAAAGTTGTTGAAGGCATCGCAAAGTGAAAGGTGTGAAAGAAAAGCAACAAACAAAAAGATCAAGATAATGAAAGAATTTGAAAAAAAAAACATTAATGAATTGATTCAAGAGACAGTTCACAGGGAGACTTCGGTGAGGATACGGCTCTGATAAGAAGCAGATTAGAAAATAGTAGAAAGCAGACATGAAAATTTAAATTTGCAAAGGAAAAACCAGAAGGCTGAATAAAAGAACCTTGATGTAGAAGACTGAACACTGTATGAACATGAAAATAATATACAACATAAGTGAAGCTTCAAGGATGTGTGGCTAAGGGACATCACGATCGCTGGCTGAATCAGACCCACCATGTTTGTACGATCACCTCACTATGTAACAACTGCTGGCGTAGCACCTGCCTGATGATCCATCTGCCATGTCCTTGATTTCCTAATACAGAGAAGTCACTATAGATATAAGAAGAAATTCCACAAACCAAGTCCAAACCTAAGAGCAGCCATCTCTGCTAAAGAAGTGGAGGAATTTCACATGACTGTCAGAAGGACCTTAACTCATGTTGGAGACAAAGAAAAACCTAGGTAAATTACATAACACATCTATATAGATCACATGTGTACATACTTTTGATTTAAAGCAATTGCAAATTCCAGATATTAATGAGATAGACAGTAATTAGACTCTTTCTAATACTTGGAATGATGACTGTAAATGGATAATTTATTTTGTAGATTATATTCATTTGTAGGATTTAACCTATACACTTAATCATAACATAATATCAAAATAATTGTAGTAATATATTTAAGTGATTTTTTATTGTATGTAAATATTTCAAATGATTTTTTTTTTGTTATTTATTTATTATATTAAATATTCCTTAATTATTTTGCCTGTTTTGTCTCATTTCTTTGCCATTCCAAATAGTTAATATACCCAGAGGGATTTGGATTATAATTATTGCTCCATTTTGAGTACTAAGTAACATGTGAGACTGGTGATACAGTATTTCTGATCCCATTAAATTTATAATTTATCCAAGTGCTGTAATTCTTTAATAATTACAGCAGTCAATGAGACATTTGGCCAGGAACTATAACCTGGGGCAATATCCATATGGTCCCAGGTTCAGTCAAGTATGGATATGAATTCGTTTATGTCCATATGTTCTCTTTGCTTGCAGTAATGGAGGATGGATGGTTTGAATTTAAGAATCTGATATATATATATATATATATAAATAAAAAGGAATGTCATTCAATCTTTCATTTTCATTACAATATATATATATGGTACTTTGGTATTAAAGCTGCAATGTAGGGGAGATGGGAGGCTTTTTTACACCCACAATAAATGTGTAATGCTGTGATGACATCAAATTGCAAAAAAATAATTCTTGCAATTATACATGACAAAACATGTTTTTTTATCAACATGATCTTTTTTTTGTAATACTTTGACATTTTCAGACATAAAAGAAATGTTTCTGCCAGGATAAATAAAAATATAATAAAAGTGTAATGATATGTATTTTATTTATTTTTTGTAGTTTTGGTTTAATTTCTTTATAAAAAAAACACATTTATTAGCATTTCTATGAACATCCCAGCATACTTTGCAATCACATGATACATTTTCAGAGGGAACATTTTTACTGCAGATCTCCATTTACTGTGAAAAGTTTGGTTTTAATATGTAAATTCCTGTTATATATTACATGGTAAGTGTCATAGGAATATAGTTAATGTATTTTTATCTAAATTACTGAAAATCAAAATCATTTACTGTTTATTTGGTGCATATTTAAACTAACTATTTTTTTTATTAATGGTGTTATTATTTGTAAGATTGCAAATCACATTTTTTTTATATTTCAAATGTCATTTTTAAAAGTTGTTAGAGTTGAAAGTCACTTTTTTTTTTTAAAACTTGTTAATGTTGAAAGTCATACATATTTGAAAGTCATACATATTTTAATGCATTTGTTATTGAAAATGATATACATATTTATTATGTTTTACTATTCTTTTATTTTTAATCATGCAACATGGAGCATGTATTAGACCTACTGTGCTTGTTTACATTTGTATCAACCTCCTGATAATTTTGTAAATCTGGCCAAAATAGCATATACAACATCCATGGACACATTCTTTTTTGCCAAAAAAGTCATGTACAAAAACTATGTACACATTATTTTGGTCAGATCACAAGATTACAAAATTATCAGCAGATTGATACAAATGTGAACAGGCATAATATGTCTATACATGCTCCATTTTGCAGCTTTAATACCCAAGTACCATATATATATATATATATATATATATATATATATAATTATTTAGCGACTAAATTCTCCTATGCAACCTATTATACTCTCATTATCAAGAATATAAGCATAAAGAAACAAAAATGTAAAACTAATGAAATGATTCCTATATTGAATAAAACTAGCATGAAACTATAGATCTAAAGAAGATCACAAGGTGATTAATAAAGATAATAACTTCTGCTCAAACCAGTCTTAAAATCCACACAAACAAGAGATGATGAGTTAAATTTAATATTCAGCAAACTAATAAATAATTAATAATGATATCTCTGGAATGATTATGAAATTAAACTTATAAATGAAGTGATAAGTAAATTATGATGTAGATAACTAAATGGATGATGGAAAGAAGTAATAATTAAATAGTGGAATGAAATGAGTCTAAGAATGAAGAGAAAAGAATGAAGATGTATGAGAATAATGAATGATTAAGGTAATGATACAATAAGAGTTAATGAACAGTGAAGATGATAAAAGAATAAAAGTTAATGTATGATTAATCAATTATAATAATCAATTAATATCAAATGAGAATGAATAAATAAAAGAATGATCAAGATGAAATTGAAAAAAAAAAACAATGTTAATGATGGAGACTGAAATCTTAAACTATAAACTAATATGGTATTAAATGGTAAAAAGATAAGCTAAATAAAAATAGGGATTTCAAGCTTGACACAACCAGAATATTTATCCTGAAGTTAAAACAAACTATACATTTTATGCCAAAAGAAGTAATTTACATCTTAAAGTTTAGTTGACTTTCATAAAACAGTGAAAGTAATCTAATTCAAGTCCAACTATAATAATTAACTAGATATAAAATTTATTACAAATTTAAATTCTACCTTGAAACTTAACAACTAATTCTTCTCAGGGTTCAAACACTCAAAATCATTATACTCAATATATTTGGGTCAGTGAGAGGGATTTTACCACTACCCGAATAGAATGCACAAAATGGCTCTCAATATAAACTCAAATTAAGAACTATATTTAGCAGTTACACATAAACTTTATGAACTCAATAACTCTTATAACTTTAATATTTAAGAAATAGGAATACCTTTTTAATAAATAAATACAATAACTTACCAAATTCCTTTTCTTAAATAATTATAAACCATGTGATCAAGATCAGTGAATGATAGCTCTGTGGGTTCAACTAAACCAATTAAATCAATATTATATTTATCTTTTAATCTATTACTTAAAATAATCTGTACTCTAAGTTATTAACATTTTGATTATTGTGTGATGATGCATTAGATGTACTAATAAATTATAAGGCTTAACAAAATTATTATGATATAGCATAATATAGTTAATAGTACTATATTGGTTAATGATGATTTCAATTTATAATCTTCTGATAGGTCAATAGCAATAACAATAATAGTGTATATATGTGGTAATTAGCAATAAGATTACAGGCAACTAAATAAATTTTTAAACACAACAAACTTTATTTACAATATTTACAAATTTTAATTCAAAGACATGACATGAAATAAAACCCATATATTAAATTAAACTCAGGGATGGGAAAAATACCTGAGTATCCCATTGACCATATTCTTAGTAAATGACAATCAACTTATACAATGATATTAAGTATCGCTTATTACTGTTTAGCCTATTTTAAAGAATAAGATAATGAAACCTTATTGAAACTGAACTAGCACATACATTACGAAAATAACAGTATATTTAGGACCTTATGGTATGCACAAATTTTAAATTTAGAATTTAAAAGTTATAAAGGTAGTGCATTATACCAACCATTTCTTTTATCTGAATATGATAAGGGCAATTATCATACTCTGCGCAATTAATAACTGATTAAAATTTGAGATGAATAGGTTTGGTGTATTAAAGAACAGACATCAAAAGTCACATACACACATGTCACTAAAACATCTATGTCCACAACCTAATTATTGAATACTTAACTGATCTTACCAATCCATTGTTAAATCATTATTCGATGAAGATGAATCCACACTGCCCATGTGCATCTCTTACTTTTACATCTAAAAATTTCTACAATCATTAATAGATCTTGGTTTGGTCTGTCTATAACTGATGATGATCCTACAACATCATAAAACACTATAACAATTAAGCCAACACTACAGATAAATCAGTGTTCCTAAATCTAACATTATTTTATACTTGCTATATGATTTTTGAACTACTATACTTCACCATACATGGTGTAAAAACTAACTCTATATCATCATGAGGGATTTAACACTAAAAAGGGAGGCTCTATAAAACAACATGACAGTTGTATAATAATATGGCTAATTCTACTACCTCTCTATGGGTATACACATGTGGGCTTTGCCTCATCATGAAAAAAATAGAATTCAGACCATGGATATCCTTTCTTTTAGGATTATTTATGTTAACAAGCATTAATTACTACTTAGCCTCTACCAAAACTTCCTCTCATGGAATCAGCAATAGGTGACTCTCCATCAGCCCATGCTCAATATTAATATTAATCTATTGGATGCCATTCTATTGGAACATCCTATCAGCTAAAAACTATCACAAATCATTCTCAATATTATAGCAAGGTAAAACAACACTAACAATAACATTGGAGATATACATATTCCATTTCACAATGCAGAATCATTAATGTATCAATAGACAAACCAAAATATATATGTCAAATGATCATTAATTATTTTAAAATGACAACTATACTTTTGTTAGAGAGAGCACAACATATTTAAGCAATAAAGATCAAACCTGCATTTGTATTCAAAGTGGACAAGTTCATTTCTATACAAAATTACAAAATGAAAAAGGCTTATATCAAATTTTCTTTTATATAAGAAAATAATTCAGTCATTGTAATATATCTTTGACAAAATGTCTGCCTGTTCACTCTTCAATAATATACATTAAAATCTGTTTTAAAATATGAGAGAAGTAAATATTTCTCTCACTCTCTCTAGATAAATGATATATATATAATATCATGTTTTCTTTTAACTGAAAAATAAAATACATGTAATAGATGCATATATTTTACACATTTTTTTCTTTAACCCAATATATTTCATGCCACAATAAAACATTTTTAAAAACAAAATTCCCAAATAACACATGATGTAAGTATTATACTTAACACAGCAATAATAAAAAAACAAAAGAACACTTTCTTCCATTAATTTTTTATATTATTTGTCCAAGTTATTTCATCATTGTGAGTTAAAATGATAAGAATTGATATTGTGATGAGCAAACATTCCAGATAACGCATATATATATATATATATATATCTATATATATATATTATCCTGTTTGATGCTAATATAATAGGGCAATATACAATACTTCTCCAAAGGCAAAAAAATATTTAATGGTTTCTGTACTGATAATTAATAAGGCAATTAAAATTCACACTTCCAATTGTAGCATATTTAAAAGAATAAGTTTATCTACTTTTCTCTAGATAATTTTCCTGAATAACTCTAAAGGATATTATAATCTTCACAACCAACTTTTAAAATACATTTATTGATTTATTCGGTATTATATAGTGAGACAAGGTGTAAATGTTCAAGTGGGTTATAACTAAAATTAGTTTATTTATGTTTTAATCCAGATGATTTCCTTGAAAAAATGACTTTATAATTTTATTGCAATTAACGTATTTTGACTTTTTAAAATTCTTTATTACTTTTATTCTTTCCTCCGTGGTACGATTTGTAACAATCTTTAAATAATCTGGCATTTTAAATATTTTACAACCTTATTCCAATGACGTATATTTCACAATAAAACCTTAAAAGTAAATATTTATTTTGTTCCATTTTATTAGCAAAATATTATATGATTTCAATATTAAAAGGAATTTATCCAATTATAAATATGATATCTTAACATTTTAATGAATTTGTAATTTTCTATTACCATCATTACACAAGTTTGGCGCTAGAGAAAAAAATCAGCAGATGAGTGTTTACTTCTTAATAAAGAACTGAGAATAAAATCACTTGCAATTATCTTTTAACTTTATTAAAATTATATGATATAAAATGACTTTTGATTTTATTTATAATATCTTCTGAAATCCTTCTTTAAAATTATTTTAAATTATTATCTTAAAATTACAATTTTCAAATGAACATCTGTTCTGCTTTATGTTTACTAGTGGTGCAAAAATACAAACATTATCAACTCTTTAGTTTAATTATAAATAATTTATGCATCATTTTTAAAGATAAGATTTTAAACATATGAACAAAATAAAAGCAAAAGCTTACTTTTTCTTGAATTTTTCTGGGTTTGAAGCAATATTTATGTGAGACAGTGATGAAGAATAAGGTTTCCATTTCTCTTCTAGTATAACTTTTAAGAACTATCAATCGATGAAAAAGATGTTTAAAATGATAGCAAGATTTGAAGATTTTTTTTTACTCAATCATTTTTAGATATCAATGTATTATAATCCATTCAATTAGATTCCCAAATTTTTCTGATTTTTAGCTTTTTTTCTTTTTATTTTAAAAGATCAGAGTTGAATTATGTGGTTGTTTAGTTCTTTTTTTCTTAATCAATCCCCCCCCTCCTACAACTTTGTTTAGATAATATATAGCTTTTATCCCAATGCATTGTGGTAAGAAATTCACCAATAATCTTAGTGTGAATAATTAATATTACCCCCTCTGGCTTCATTTTTAATAACTACCCATATTTATTCAAGACAGCTTTAGATTCACTATTACATAAAAAAAATATGCTTAAGTAATTGACTATAACCATTTATTTTACAAGATTTAATAAATTTAATTTATTTGTTTATTTATTTTAATTTATTATTCAACAATAATAAAATAGCCATATATTTATCTCCCAATTAATAACAATATTTTTAAATTGTTGTTTTATTCCTAGTTTCAAACCTACACTGGGTTTGAAATCTCATCTCCACTCAAGCAATTTCCCAGTGCATCCAAACAGTCTTTATTTAAAGCCACTTATTAAGATTTTCATGCTAGATATATTATTATGATTTAAAATTTTGGATTATTTAATACAGGGACCTAAATAAAAGGTCACAATATATATATATTGTGCTGGACGAATGCTTTTAATTTCGTCTATCAATCTATTCTGATACAGAGGGCGCCACCAGACCACTACATGTCTGGAAAATTTGTTTACTGTGATCAGAATAGATGATGATGATGGTTTGCGCCGACTAGACTCAGGGAGAAACAAGAGATCTTAAATTGTTTAGACAATTGAGACAAAAGCACAAAGACAAACGTCAGCCAAATTAAGTTTAAACATATTTAATAAAATTTTATTAAGAGAAAATCAACTTAAAAGAAAAGTTTATAAGTTAACAAATATGATTAGCTCAGGCATGTACCAGAAAGACTAAATGCAATGCTCTGGCAGATCTACTGATTCACTAATAAACAAATTTAAAAGGGAGGAATCAAATTTCATTCAGCTGAGGATTCATCTTAACATTGGTTCTCACTTTCAGATATTCAAACAATACGTCCTTGAAACAGATCAAAGAAATTCAGCGCCGATGAGCTTTTCGAGGTCCAAAAATTGGTCAGACCCTGAATGTTCTTATATCGGTATGAGCTGCACCTATTACTATGTTTAAAATAACGGTGATTGATCCACCTCAAGAACAACTGAAAAATATGCTTGAAACGGAGTAAAACAATTAAAATTGGTGAATCCCAGCCAACGATTGGCGAAAATTACCCTAAAATTAATACGAAAAGGTCTCAATAGGAGACAAGCAAATAATTAGAAAAACAGTTACATCTGCCCCAGCAATTAAAGAAAAGAAAATGAATTACAAACAAATTCTGAGTACACACTCTGATAAATTTAAAGCATACATAATAAATGCAAAAATAAATCTATCGGAGAGTGCACATGAGTACGAAAATCTTAAAAGTTGTAAACACTTTAGCAGAATGAAAGTATCGCTCACCTGTAATTTAAGAAAGGATAAATTTTATCTTCCTGCTGATGATTTATAAAATTACAAAGAAAAACACAATTCTAATTTCCACTTTTAGAGATATTAGAAACAAAATCTCAACCTGCGGCAAGTTAGACGATAAAGTCGCCAGCCAAAAGATTTTTGGAGGTTTGCGAAAGCGCAAACACAGTGTTTACAAATTAATTATTGAATACTAAATAATTACAGGTAAGCCTTTAAAATGCACGACTGCTAAAGCATTTATAAAAAGTTGTAGGCATAAAAATATAAATATAAAACTCATTTGTCACTCTCCAATAAACAAAACTGAAAGCAAATTGGGAATCTTAAAACTAAGATTCCAAAACCCATTACAAAAATATAAGAAAACACAATAAAGGTTAAATATGAGTATAACTATTATTTAAGAATACATATTTATGCTTAGATTGAGCGGAGATTTACTGAGAATTAATTTACCCTGGGAAGAATAAAAGGAAAATAGTTACCTTTCAGTAAAAGCAATGTTTACGTAGAGTGCGCACTTTTACTTCAGTTCATTTTCAGGTTCTTCGACCACGGCAAGGTAGACCTTAGAACCACATGGATTGAATTTGAACACTGGAACTATTACATCTCTGGGTTACCTGGTCTCCTAAATGATTTCTATATGTGTGTTTTTTATGTGAAAATTTTCTTATATGAGGTTTTTTATGTAAAGATTGGTTATATGGATGTTTAATATCTGTGTTTAATTGGTTTATAGATAAATAATTAGTTATTATAAATTATTGTACTTTGCACTAACTATAATTTTTGATTAAAATGTATAAGTATTTTAGTTTTTAATGAATATTAATGTGAGCACAGCTATTTTTTGTATGTGAGCATAGTCTAATTTTTCTATGTATGCACATATGTATATTTTAATTTTTTATTTTTTATTTTTTATTTTTATATTTATTTTAATTTAAATAGAATTTAAGCTTGATTAGGAGGGAATGTAGTTTTTTTTTGTTTGAATTTTGTCATTGATTGGGTAGATATTCTGTGTTAGATTTTATGACCAATCAGGGGGGGGGGGAGGTTGTTAAATTTTTAATCTTTTACCAAATCTGTAATTTTTGATTATCGCCATTTTACTGTGTATTTTTTTTTTCTGATGAAAACCAGTCCTCTGGTTGAAATATAATATTATTTATTGGATTTATAAGAATTTTTTGTTTTTATATGTATTTCCTTTGGTTAGTTTGTTATATATTAATATTTTGATATATATAATATTATGATTCGATGTCTGTATTTTTAAAGCAAATAATTATATAACTGAATATTTGTAAATACAGTAACTAAATAATTAAAAATTTTATCCATTTAGGAGCGCTTTCAATTATCCCAGTAATCTGTTTCAACTAAAGCTTTGAAATGCTAACTTTCCCACAATTCCATGATTTTAACATTTGCTGCTTGCCTGTTAATTAAGTCATGTTTATATTTGTATATTAGCATAGCCTCCTTTATTTTTCTTTTATTGTTATTTTTTTTCAATTTGCAATATTTTTATACTCTTAAAATTGAAGTCAAAACCATAAATACATGATTTATTATGGTTGTAAAAAACAGATGCTGAAATATTATTATCTACTATGCAATTTTGTTTCGATTTCTGAACACGTTTTAATAATAGCAAGTGTTCTTTAGTTCTTTTTTCCAGTGTATATCTAGATTCACCTATATGTTTACTGCCACACCTACATATCCATTTATAAATGACACAATTTTTATTTATAAATGAAGTTTTATCTTTGGAGTTATTTATTAATTTATTTAATGTAGGAGGTGTGTAAAATGCAATATCATATATATCTTTATAAATTTTCCTTATAAACTTTACTTGATAATTTGAAATATATGGGATTGATATCCATATTTTTTTTATTAGCAGGAGAATCAATATTATTATTAAGATTTTTATTTTTATATTTTGTATTAAAATCTCTAATAACATTATATATGTGATTATAACTATATCCAACACTTAACAATTCATTCAAGTATATTTCAATATTTTTGCCTTTATCTGATGAATATTTGCAAAGACTATTATTTCTAAATAAGAAGGACTTCAAACCTGCCATTTTGTGTGACATTGGCACTTTTGATTTATATGGAATATAACTTCTTTTTACTATTGGTTTAATGGTCATACAGTAATCCAGCATACCTTGATTCCTAGTTATTTTAAGATCAAGAAACTGAACACACATTAAATCTTTATCTGTTTTTATCCATCTTAGGCCTTTCAAACATTGGCAGGTTTGAAGTCCTTCTTATTTAGAAATAATAGTCTTTGCAAATATTCATCAGATAAAGGCAAAAATATTGAAATATACTTGAATGAATTGTTAAGTGTTGGCTATAGTTATAATCACATATATAATGTTATTAGAGATTTTAATACAAAATATAAAAATAAAAATTTTAATAATAATATTGATTTTCCTGCTAATAAAAAAATATGGATATCAATCCCATATATTTCAAATTATCAAGTAAAGTTTATAAGGAAAATTTATAAAGATATATATGATATTGCATTTTACACACCTCCTACATTAAATAAATTAATAAATAACTCCAAAGATAAAACTTCATTTATAAATAAAAATTGTGTCATTTATAAATGGATATGTAGGTGTGGCAGTAAACATATAGGTGAATCTAGATATACACTGGAAAAAAGAACTAAAGAACACTTGCTATTATTAAAATGTGTTCAGAAATTGAAACAAAATTGCATAGTAGATAATAATATTTCAGCATCTGTTTTTTATGACCATAATAAATCATGTATTTATGGTTTTGACTTCAATTTTAACAGTGTAAAAATATTGCAAATTGAAAAAATAACAATAAAAAATAAATAAAGAAGGCTATGCTAATATACAAATATAAACATGACTTAATTAATAGGCAAGCAGCAAACGTTAAGATCACAGAATTGTGGGAAAGTTAGCATTTCAAAGCTTTAGTTGAAACAGATTACTGGGATAACCGAAAGCACTCCTAAGTGGATAAAATTTTTAATTATTTAGTTACTGTATTTACAAATATTCAGTTATATAATTAACACACACACACACACACATATATATATATATATATATAAACATTAAAAGCATAAAGCTAAACTAGTCAATAAATAATCAAAATTACCCCAAATCCAAAACTCAACCAGACTATCCAAGAAAATAAAATAGAAAATACTCACCAATGGTTTCACTGCAACAAGAAGACTTCTCAAGTGTAAAGAACTACAAAATACCAACATATTTATACTAAACATTACCCACAATTCCATTTACTTCCCATCTACCCTTGAATATTGAAAGAACTTTTAAATAAGTTAATTGCTTCAGAATCGTAAAATTTTAACAATAACGATTCTTTAATTCTTTTTATTTTATTTCTCTCAAAGAAGACAACCTTAGCTTCATCAAAATTAATAGTGTGGTCTGTATATTTTTCATGGACATACAAAGCAAAACTAAGATATTTATTTCTAACCCTACTTTTGTGTACCTTTATTCTTTTATTTAAACTCAAACTACTTTGACCTATATAAACCTTCTTACAAAGCAAGGGATAATATATACTACTCTAGGAATAGTCTTCTTATGTTCAATAAATTATTCAAAGTAACATCCCTTTTCCAAGAAATTTTCTTATTTCCAAACAAATTATTATTTTTACAAACAATTTTATAAGAAGATAATTTAAATAGCAAAGAAATAAAAGCATATTTTTCTTTATCCTTTACATCATTACAAATATTAGTATTAAATAAAATATTTTTAACAAATTTATCAGAGTAGCCAACACTCAAATAATCTTTATAAAATTGACCTTTCTGAAACAAAGCAATCCCACTAGAATTATTTAATCTCTTATTTTAATAACAATAATTTCTTAAAGCAGCTACTTTATGAGATACAGATTGATAGATATCAGGTTTAATTATAGACCTTAACTCTTTACTTTTAACATAATGACTATATATTAAACAATTAGTCTTTACATTTCTAATCACCAATAGATCTAAAAAAATTTAATTTAACAAAATCTAACCCTCTCCTTCTACCACATATTTTATAAAAGGATCAAAACAATTAAACTCACATGATCACATTTCCTATACTAGCACATTAATTGTTGATAAACAGACGAAAACTCTCCATACAGTATTGCCACCTGTGCTAAACAGAGTAATCAATGGATGCCAGAAGAAGCTCCTCACTGACGAAGGCCACAAGCCAGAAACTAGTCTGGGGATATTGGACGAGTAGGCATTAGATAGGGATTTTATGCACAAGCCTTCTGGCATCCATTGATTACTCTGTTTAGCACAGGTGACAATACTGTATGGAGAGTTTTGCTCTGTTTATCAACAATTAAACTCATTTACCAATTCCTTCAATTTATCATTCTCAACTACAAACAAACAAACATCTACATATATAACAAATATCTTTAAATATAAACAATTCTTTTTAATAATAATTTTTTCTTTCATATAATTAATACAAACTGAACAAATTAAAAGAGAAATAATATAACATATTTTCAAGATCTTAAAAATATTACACTGGTTAAATTTCCATATAATTGTAGCTATTGCTATAGTTTATAATAATGTGAAAGAAATAGACTTTCAAAAAATAATGACTTTGATGGATATTACTCTTATTTTTAATGTAAAAAAATTGAAAATATCCATAACTAAATCAAATAAAACTTTAAGAATGCTCAACACATGAAGTAAAGATATATAATATATTTATCAAGATTAGTTTTTGCTAAATATAATATTGTTATCAAACCACAAATAAATTGTGATGTTACTTCTAAAGATGTGTGAAAACATCAAAAGAAAAAAACGAGAGAAAAATAAAAGAGAATGATATAACTGATAAAGTAAAAACAATAAAAAAATGTTTAGTAGAAGTACTTAAAGATAGCATAACTAGAGTTGTAAAGTAATACAAAAATTGTTATGAATAATTATTTTAATATTACAAGCTGTTCCTTGGGTGATTCATATTTGTTAACCTCACACCCAGTGTAATTACCCTGATTCTTTTATTTTTTATCTAGAAATATCATGTGCACCAATAAAATTGTTAATCTTATTGCACTTTTAAACATTTTAGTCAAATCTGATAAACTGAAATTACCTTATTCTAATATGAGTAATATTATGATGGTCAAAAAGAAAAATAAATGTATGAATTTGCTTGGAAATAAAATCACAGTTTTAATTTTCATTGTCTTAGCCTTTTTTGTATAAATGCCTACTCATTTCTAGAGCTTTGTGCTTTTATATTAAGGAAGTGATATGTATTAGTTTTTTATTTTGCTATGACCTTAAATATTTAAGAATAGTAATAATTTTAGCAATATTTTGAAGATTTTTTTTTTCTCATATAGACTAACTTTATTATGTATTCATTTAATTTTTTGTAAGTTAACATTTAGTATCATGTGACATACAATTATCTAACTGGCAGATAGAACACAAAATAACATATACAAATATATTTTACAATTTTCACTTTTTTCTTTGAGAATCATTTTTTTAATTTTCCATGTAATCATTTCTTACTGCTGAGCTAACTGTAATACTTCATTTTAGTTTATAAAATCAATAATTAAAACTTATAGATGCAATAATCATTTTTAGTACTTTAGATAAGCCAGACATTTGATGTTTTTTTTTCTTCTTCACCAAATAGACAGAATCTAACTGGCTTCTAAATGCAAAGAACATATGAATTTTAGCATGACAAATAATAAAATGTATTCCAAATAATTGCAATAAATTTTCAAAAATGTAATGTGGCTTGCCCTACCCAATTAATTAGTGCTCTAGGTATTACCAGATTAAATATCTTATTATTATGATCTGAATTTAAATTTATGTCACTACTAAACGAAGTTTATAATTAGTACTACTTACTATTGAAATTATATTATTTAAAATATTTCCACTTTCTAACCAAACTTAGAATTTTTCTCTCAAATAATTGCATTATTGGTTGGTAAATGGGCATTCAGATATTTGTAGAGTGTAAAATAAAGATGGAAAATCTTCAAACTATCATTATAAGTTTAATAAGTATTTTTTCCTATGCTTCTTTATAGGAGGTTATTAGATAAATTTTTGCTGTCTAATTAACTTTTTTAAATTTTATTTCTATACATATCAACTGTGTTGATGAATAGAATAAAAAGTCTCCGATAAAGCAAAAATAAAGGTGAATAAAAAATGTATAATGTTTTTATAAATTCTGTGAAAAAAAAACATTTGTTTGTCTAAAAATAAAAAAACGAAAACAATACGGAAGAAAGTAAGAAAATATTCTTTATAAAATCTTTCTTTGACTAATAAAAAGATAACTCAAGAAAAAATGCTTGATGCAAAATTAATATCAATGTATTTATTAAAAAATAGACTTTTCTCATTAATCTTCATATATGAAATACATATTGAGAAAAAAAAATAATTGTAAAAAATGAAATAGTACTAGTAATAATAATAAGTTTAAAAAATAATGAATAGAAAAAGAAAACAAAAGTTGTAATTAAAAAATATATATTATTTTCTTAGAACAATATTAAATATAATTTTTTTTATTTGACAATATCAAAATTTGGCGAACAGGTAAACATTAAATGTTGTCATGAAAATAAAAAACAAATTATGTCAAGAATTAAAAGTGAAGTGTAAAATATGTTAAAAAAGGTTACTAATATTTTAATAGTAGAAAGATAAAAATATATATAAAGAATTTAGAAAGAAAATAGACTATCTGCTTATTTCGAATAAACAGTGGTGAAATTAAGCATAGAAAATGAATAAAAAATAAAATTGGCAGTGGAGAAAAAGTAATTGTTTGTTAATCAAAATTTAAGACATATTTACTTGAAGCCTAAATTAAATGATGTGATGCCATGCTAGTAAATACAATTTCTTTTGCATTTTAATTTTAAAACTACATCATTAAAGCGAAGATTTTTATGAGTAAAAGATTATCTTTGATGGGTTTACACTTGGTTTATAGGCAGTAATGTTTGCATCAATGTTACAGAAATAATATATTTATAATAATGTGACAAAAATATATATAACAGCTATATATATATATATATATATATATATATATATATATAGCTGTATATATATATATATATACGATATATTATAATGAGCTTGCAAATAGCTTTTAACAAGCTTTTCAGACTGGTTTTTTTGTAATATATATATATTACAAAGAAACCAGTCTGGAAAACATATATATATATAAAGCCTTTTTGGTACATGGTTTGTGCTCTTCTCAAATGTTTTACATCTATTTTAACATTAACCAGTTATTGCAGATAGAACACTGTCTAGTGCATAATGGAAGTAAAATAACAACAATAATAAAATAAAACATGAATTGAACAAACTAAAACTATGATACAGAGATTCAGTAAAATTTGAAAGAATTGATTATTTAACATAACAATATAGAGGATAAATAAAAACATAACCTATGTAATTTTATATATATATCACTTTATTATACAAATTTCCACTCATTTTTAATTTTCCAGTTATTAACTAAATTTATTGAAGTTTTACAAATATTTATACAATTATTAAAGCTATGCTTAATATAATGTTTTATATATTTGTCCTTTTTTGATTTTTAATGCAGTTTAAAGATTTAATATTTTTTGAAGCATCTATTTTATGACCATATGTTACATTGTGAATATATAAAGTAGATTTATAATCTGGCCTATTGATTGCATTATTATATTCTTTGGCTCTTATCTCCAACTATTTCTTTGCATGATCATAATAAATCATATTGCAATGATCACAATTTTATATACAATTCCTTTTTTGTATTTTTTATCATCTCTGATTTTTTAATTAACTATTAATTTTTCTAGACTTTTATTATTTGATCATCCAATATGTAAATGTTTATCAATATATTTTTTTTATATTAATATATTATAAATTTTGGAATAATATAAAAATTTGATCAATTTTTTTGAACTATTGTTACTATTAACTTATAATCATTTTGCATAGAAATGATATTATTTGTTATAGATTTTTTCTATTAAAAAGTATATTTTAAATATTTTTAGAGTTATATCCATAATCTTTATATAATTTAATATACAATATAAAAAAATACTAAAACAGAATTTAAATAAAAATTTAGCAAGATTTATTGTTTCAAGATACTTTCAATAAATCTTATTAAATTTTATATTTAAAATCTGTTTTAATATTTTTTACATTAATATTTAGAATTTCAGAGTATCAAAATGTAATATAATATGAAAATATATTAAATACTCTCAAGTACTATGCTCAGTCTACTGATGAACTCTACAAGTGGCATATAGTGCAATGACCTTTAGATATGAAGCACACATGTAAATAATAAATACCCTCTGTTTTATTAAGATATCTTGATGCCTGATAGGATTGGATATTAGTACGTCAAAGGCTAAGCATTGTCTTTTTGATACATTTCTTTTGTTTTCCTCCTTTTTTTAAATCACTTAAGTTATCATAGAACCTGATCATTATGATCCTTGCTGACATATACCATCTCTTTATATTAACTGTAACAATAGGATTGTGTATCTGTGCACCAACATTTCCATTTTTTAATTGCATGCATAATATTTCTGATTCCAATTTCTTTTTCTTTATTAGCTGAAGCTCTTAAGAATTAAGAAAGCAATGACAAGGACAGTTTACTGGAAGTCCTTAGTTGTGATTTTTGCTTGAGACAATGCTGTCATTTTGGAGTTAGAATGATGATACTCTTTTACAAGTGGTTATTTATTAAATACAAAAAGAAATTATTATTTTTTGTTTTCTAGTATTACTCTTTTTTATTTCTATTTTAGCAAATTATTATATTTTTTCTTTTTTTTTTCTGTCTATATGTTTAGATCATTTTATATGATCTTTCTCAGGAAATAATAATAAATAATGAGATTAAGAAAAAAGAAAAATGATACAATAAAACAAAAACAGATAGAAATGCTATGTCCTGAAAGTACTAATTAGATACCAGTCTGGAGAGGATCAATAAATTAACACAAGTTTAGTAACAAAATTTATTTAACCATAAGAAATATGAATAAATTAGAATTAAATAATTTATAATTTCATAAGGAATAAACACAGTCCAATATTAATCTTCTAGTTACATGTCTTGCTTTTCACATACACAAGATATTATAAACAACATTATGTGATTTAATTACAAAGACCTTTAAATACATGTGCTTATAACTATTATATATTTGAATATGCTTTCTGAAACAATTAGACTTTTTGTAATTCAGTATTTTAATTTAGATAACAAAATGTTATTAAAAATAAATGGTTAATACTCTCCCTCCAAGTTTTCTTTGTGCTTAATTAGCATACACACTTTTGATGCATTAATTAGCCATATTTCTGTGAATCCTAGTTTTGGACTGGGTTTTTTTTTTATATGAGTCAGATATTTTGCATAAAGATAATTAATTCAGAAACAAACTGCATGTATTTACATAATCATGAAATTCATTTTATTTATAATTTATATCTATATAATATATGAACAGACATTCCAAGAAGTAACACAAAGACCATGAGGATTAATAATTTTATTATTAAGAAAATTGTTTTATTTAGTTAATATTATCACCGAATCACACACACACACATAAAATTATAAAATAAATAGATATCAGAAATAAAAACGAAAAGTAATATCTATAGATTTAACAAAAAAAAACCATATCATGTAATCATGGTTACATCATCATTTTTTTATATCCATAATCTGAAGCTGGAATCTGAATCAGGTAAAATGTTCAGGTATTGTCAAACTTAGATTGTTTTCTAATGTATCTGGATAATAAGCACCTGTATAATTAATTAGTTGTTGATAGGTAAATGAGTATCTATCTTTTCTCAATTAAAGAGAGAAACAACCTATTTAGCAGCTGTTTTCTCTTCATTAACATATATTGTTGATAATGGGATAAAGTGATCTGGAAATAAATGCTGCTACAACATCAATAGTAGAGTAGCACTTATAAGAAAAATCGATAAATCTATGACATTGCAATAACTTTTTCAAAATACAATCACATTTTTATTAGTCACAATTAAAATCGAACTCCATTCATACATAAAAGTCACTGTGATTATGAACTAATAATTAGATTTTGTTATATATTAATCTAGCACTATAAAATTGTGTGTAATTTATTAGTGTGTAGTTTAAAGTGCTATTAATAATAATATTAGATTTGAGTTTAATTATTAAAATAAGTATTTAATATTTCTGCATAAAAGGTAACCATAGATTCAGTTCTTCCCAGAGGACTGTTTCTTTTCTACCAATGATAAATGTCACAATCATTATTTTTGTTTTTATAGTTAATGTGATGAGACTCATATGTCCTAACCTGATGAATTTTGAATTTTTATTCCCTAGAAAACAATAGTTAGATCCTCATTTATTAGCAAATGACAGGATGGTTAGTTAATTTGGCTGTGGTCTGTATATTTGAAATATTCTCATTACTTTGAAGAAAAATCTTAGATCAGTTTTGACATAGGGTGTTATTGAATTTCATTTCTTTTCTATCTAATTTTATTAAATAATTTAGCACAATCTCGGATAATCACAATGTGTGTTTGTAAAAAAAATCTTATGATTTCAAATTAAACAGAGGGTATTTTCTTTTAAATCTAAAGTGTAAATGTATCTGTATACTTGTGTATTAATGTGGTTAGTTTAAAGGCATATTATAAAAAGTGTTTGCATTTTAACATGTTAATAAACTGATATATATTTTGTCCATACTTTACACAGTGTATAGTTTGCTGCACAGATGGTAATAGTACTTATTTTTAATGCAATTTATTCTCATTATAAGTAATCATTTGTTGCATATTTGATGTGCAATTTAAATTTATGTATATAATTGGTTCAAAATATGATGTGCTGTTTTAAAAGCTGAATAAATAATGTACTGACTAAAATTACCACCTTAGAGATAAGCTTGAAATCAATTAAAAATTTACTTATTCAACTTGTAATATAAAGTAATTAACATTTTAATCTAATAAATGGAATTAAATATTTAATCATGTACTTTAATGTTCAATATCTGTTCCTTTTAATTAAACAATTTTTTTTTATGTCGTGACTAGCTGCATTAGTAGAATTTTCTCTACAGCTTCTAATTTTAAATGCATTAAAAAAAGTTTTTGACTCTTTTTTAATATGTTTCTCTTAATACATAAATAAATAATTTAAGATAAAACACTTTTATTTATATGCTACAATTAATAAATAAAATCAGTGTAGAATAATTTAAGTGATTATATAGATTTAGTATCTAAATTTAAAATAAATATTTTAAATAATGTTTATAGTTAAAAGCATACTTTGATTTGGGATACTTAAATATTGGATGCTTTGTTTTTTAATTTGACTTAAATTGTAATTATATTTTAAAATTTCATTTATCTGCATTTCTAGCTTTCATTTAAGCTTCTGGAATGTTGGAACTATGTGTTTTGCACTCTTTTTGTCATTCAGTCTTTCAAGAAAAGTCTTCTGCAATGATTTTTAAATTCTTTGCTTATGTTTTTTTTATTATATATTATTAAGATAATACAATATTAATAATATATGAAACACAGAAATAATATATTATTTCATATGAATTCGTGTAAATTATAAATGTCATAGTTATTTTTTTATTATAAAACATATAGATATAATATTCATACACTATTCTTGTTATTATTTTTATTACTCTTTATTGTTTTGAACTTTTTTATTTATTTATTAAAATTATACTTGACTAATCAATAAAATCTCATAAATTTGAATACAATTTTTTTCTAATCAATGGTTAGATTGAGTGAAGTAATTTAATATAATTTTTATACTTTAATATAATATCCATACTGAATATTAAGTGTGATGGATTTTGGATGTTTTTTTAATTTGATTACTATATTTATTTTTAGATTTTGTTCTGTTTATTGCATTTAGAATTTATATATGCAAAGTTCAAACATCTTCTTTAGTCCGTAGTAGAATAAGAAAGATGCAAAAAAGGAATGTAATATTTTCAGAAACAATTTTTATTAAATTAATTACAAAAACAAGAAATCTAAATAAAAATTAAAAAGAAAACAGTTTGAGGACATTTAAAATCAAATCCCTTCTCTTTAATTAAAAGACATTAAATTCTCTAAATGAATTTTACACTCTTAAAATTTTATTATTTTTTTTTTTTACTGAAACTAATATGTATTAACGGAAATGAAATAAAAGAGTTCAGGAAAACTGTGTTTTTTTAAAATACCTTAGTTATGAATTATTGAAATTCACGAGTGTTAAAATGAATGATATTTCTAAATGTTGTTCAAGAATTTTAGGCAATGTGGAGATATAAAAATCATTCAAAGTTTTAATTATGCAATAAAAAAATAAAAGACAGTAATGTTAACAGACAATCTATATTGTTCTCTTTAAAGAGCAGAAAAACAAAAGTAACTTTTATTCTTCCATTACCAGGATTTAATAATGCCAACATTTAATATTTGACGATTCATTAAAAAAATGCTTTCGTACTAATATAATTTTAATTAATTTTGTTTGTTTATTAAAAAAAAATCTAATTTATTGCTATTGCTCTAATATTTTTAATTTTTTATACTCATTTATACTGCAGTCTTTCATAGCTAGCTATGACTTAAAAAGAAGTCTAATACAGACTGGATAAAGAGAAAGTCAATTTCCGTGTTGGCATTATAATTTGCAAATATGCTTTCTTTTGTATATTTTGTGTCTCTTTGAGAAAAAAATAAAATAATAATAATATATTGTAATTGTATTAAAGAGACAATAAAATTGACTGAAATTTGCTTTTTATAAAAGAAACAAATTAGTGTTATTAAAATTAAAAAGTAAACAAAAAATATCAAATTATTAAAAGTAATATTAAATGTAATTTGCTTCAAAGCAAATTCAAATTTGTATAATAAAAAAACTATTTTCTCTGTTTCCTTTTCTCTATCTTTCTTCTTTTTAAATTAAAAAAAAAGTGTTGTTGATAAAGAAACATGTAATTAAAAATTGATTAAAATAAATAAATTCATTTTGGAGGTGTTGGGCAATAAATTTTTAAAAACTATTTTTTGGAAATGGGGTGACGATTAGCTATAAATTGGTTAATATAATCAATTTAATGCTGGAAAAGTAAATGAGAAACTTAAAGCTGATTTCTATATCATAGAAGGTCAATTTCACCACTGAACAACGTATGCTTGGGTGCATTCTTCCACAGTGAAGTACAATATAGCAAACTATAATTGATGGTGAAAAATTTATACTTTTGGTATTAGTAAAAGTTTTATTAAATAGCCATATAGATAATGTTTTGTGCTTCATTAATATGAGTGGGCTAGAGTTCATTCTGCCCTAGCATATAGCTCCATAAAATAAGATAGTTGTAAAATCTAGCCCTAGTCCGAAAAAAAAAAGATACCTACTGTCATTCAAAAAATATGTTTTGTTTTTTTTTTTTTTTACCAGAGATTGGAATGGCAGTTGCTCCCTCCAAAATTCTACCATTGCTGATCATTCTAACGTGGAGTTATCAACTTAAGAATAAAATAAATAGACAATTATTTGTGACTAGCATGAATTAAGAAGTCCCTAAGTAATAAATATTCTTGATAACAATCTTTGGATAACAAGTGAGTCCATAAAGTGGAGCGACCGATTGATGAATTTTGAAAGAACAAAGTGTAGTCAGATTTCCAAAACCCAAAATATTTCCAAAGTTGAATATTACTGAAATAAATATATGCTTACATTAACACAGAAATGTGGCAAGGCTGTTTAATATATATATATGTCACATGTGCTAAATCTTAACAGCTAAAAGTAGGAAAATAACATTTATTTGAAAGTGGATTATAATGCTAATATATTTCATTTTACAATAAATTATATACTTATCTGTATATTTATATTAAGTTAATTATAATATAATTATGATTTTTTTTTATTAATTTAAAATTTTTAAAAAAAATATATTTGTAATAAAAACATAATCAGACATGGAGAGAGAAGGAGAAAAAGATAAAAATATTATTTTAATTAAAATATAAAGTAATGGAGATAATTAAAAAGCCACTACAAAGTATTAAATTATATCGTTGTAGATGATTATTGTTAAGCTTTAATTGTAATTTTATATTTTGGCACAATACGTTATTAAGGGGAGGGTATTGATGCATTTATATTATTGTTATTGCTTATAATAAAATATTGTTAAGTTTGAAACTTTAACCTATGTTTTAATTCTCATTTTTGCATTCAATTCAATAAATTATTAAACTGTGCAATATTGTGTCTAAGTTTCTTCTCTTGCAAGATACTGCTTGGCAAGATGGGATTATCACATAAGAAATGAAGATTTAAACCTGGGTTTATGACCATTCTTTGAAGAATAAAAGAGGTGGCAGTGTAATGGGTCTTGATTAATTGTACCAACCCAAAACAAATGAATAATACTTAAACTCAAATATTAAAAATTTAATGTTATACATCAATTTAAATTATTATTATAGAAATAAAATATACAAGTATTTATTTCACATACAAACAGTTTATAACATCAGAATATTGTAAAATAATAATTAGTCTGGATGTATTTTAAAGTTCTCAAAATTTTATTTTATCATAGAAAAATTCATGCATGCACATATATACTTTCAAAAAAAAAAAGTTAAATTTTATTGTTCTAGTTAAGTGTAAAATTAGTTGTTCATTTTTCATAATATTACTATTAAATTAATGCTTCAAATATTATGTTTTATTGTTGTTGGTCTAGTGTAGCCTATCTTATATAGTTTTTTTTTTTTTTTAAAAAGAAAAAAATTATTGACTTTGTTTATACATGAACTACATTTTTAACAACAGCTTGAGAAAATTTACTCTGTATTACTGTATCGTGGAGTCTTGAGGTGTTGGCAAAGTTCTATGATTCTTTTTCTTCTATTAGGATGACTTTGGACCATGTTTCTTTATACAGCCAGTCTGGAGATAACATTGTCTCTAATGCTGATGCTCTTAATCAATGTTTTGAAGGTATCCAGGATATTGGTTGTCATATTACTGATTACATGCTTGCATCTGTTTAGCCAGATTGCAAAGGAGAGAAACATTGAGAGTCTGATGTTTGAGAAATTCCGTTCTTGATTGAATGTTGAATCGAAAACAAGTCTACATTTTGTTTTTTGGCTTTATCATTGATAAATGCTTTTAGTGAGCTGAGTATCAGACAGTTATGAAAGATGTGTTGGATCGTTTTATCTTCCATAGTACATAATTGACATCACAAGTTAATTTTGGTAAATCCCCTTTTCCACACTAGAAAATGGCTGGTGGGTAATGAGCCCAGATTTAATTTTACAATAAAAGTCTATATATTTCGGTTCTAAGAACCAATATTTTGCCTTCTTAATCATGATTCTATTGTTGAAGCCAAGAGCACTTGGGAGTGCAGTAGGAGTGTTGATCTTGAGTTTGTACACATCCCAATATGACTTTTTGCTATCAAGTGTGATTTGTGTTGGGCTAATGAAGTTGTTGACATGATTCCATATTTGTGTCATCCATATGCTACTTTTAGGTGGTGGAGTGTCCGTCGGTGAAATAGTTAGTGTTATATTCAGGTAGGCAGATTTCAGGGAGAAGGTACACAGTGCTGTTAATGATTTTTGCAGGTATATTGTGAAAACTGAGTGAAGGCCAAGGCCATTAAGTTCTTTGGGCATTTGTGTTTTTGCAATGCTTATGGTGACAACCTTTCCTTTCCACAGTAATCTAGAACATAGTGAGTTGACTGCCTTTTTGAAGGTTTTGGTGGGTTTAATAATTGGTAGATAATAGTTTAGTCGGAGAACACTAGCATATTGAGCAATGTAGCTTTGCCTGGAAGAGACAGTGAGATCCCAGAAGTGATTTCACTATTTTCTTGGTTTTTTTTTAGGATTGTGTTTTGGATTTCTTTGATCATAGTGAATTTAGTTTTGGCTATAGGAAAACCTAAGAAATGTTGAGGTTTTGATGTGAAAATTTATTGAATTACAGTTCCAGATTTAATTTTCCATATTGATGATTTACTGTTGTTGATTTGAAGATTTAATTTTTTTGTATGTTTATTGATGGTTTTCAGTAGTGTTTGCAAATGTGATTTATCAGAAAGGAAGATAGTGACATCATCAACATATGAAATGTGATTAGTTTGTTGTTTTAATGCTGGCATCTATATTCTAGGCATATTGTGTTCAATATCCTTTAGCATTGGATTTATATATGTTATGAAACAGAGTGTAGCCAGAGGTGAGTCCTGGGAGATTGAAAGATGTGGTCTAAACCCAGTAGACAACTTTCCATCTAGAGAAGTAAATATCGATCTATTTAAAAACAAGCTGGTGATTATTCTGATATACAATTAAGGCACTTGGTACTCTTGCATTATTTGAAAGAGGACTGAAGGGATTATTGTGTTGAATGCTGAGGAAAAATCTAATTGGATAGCTAGGGACCTTGACTTTCTGCTTTGTCTAACATGTTCAATGATCAGGAGGAAGTATTGCACAGCTTCGATGGTTGATGAGCCTTTGTGTGCATATTGGTGTGTTGATATGTGTGTGTAAATCTGGTCTTGTATTTGATCCTTGACTAAAGATTCAATTGTTTTTATAAGCAGAGATATCATTGAAATGGAATGTAGGTTAGTAAGACAGGATGGGTTTGCTTGTTTTTTCAAAAATGGGACCAATGCTACTGGATACAAATCTGTAATATTTTGGAAGTCTCCAGCAAGCACATCAATCATCATTCTCAGTATTGGTATGGTGAAGTGGCTGAGGTGGAGAGGTAGAAATCTGGTCATGGAGTCCAAGATGTGTGCTTTCCAGGGGTGCAAGTAGCTTTTGGAGTATTTGATTTTCTGTAATGTTGTGGTTGGAAAAGTTGCCTGTATCTTTCCAGATGCTACCTGTTTTAAAGTTATGATTTTGTAATTTTTGTTTAAAGTGCTTATGGATTTTGGAAAGCATCTCTGGAACACTGTAACAGTTTTGATTTACTGAGATCATCAGTGGTGTAAGCTGCCTCATTGCTCCCAGTGCCCACCTGATATAATTGCAAGTCCAATTGTGCTTCTTTTCTAGAAAAATCTTGGATCTTTTTGTGGCTATATATTGAGCAAGTATCTTTTAAGTGTTGTGGTAATGGAGTTTGAGATCCAAGATGTCTTTTATGTTGGTGTCTGTGGGGAAGAGTATACTCAATCTATGATTGATGGTGTCCAATTCTTTTAATGGCTGATTAGGCCCTTTAGTCTTTCTAGTATGGTGGTCAATGAGTGAGCACAATATTCCTACAAATGTTGACCATGCTTAAAGAGGTGGAAGTGTGAGAATTTTGATTTTATTGAAAAGGATGTAAGCCTCAGAGAAAATCCATTCTGGAGTTGCTACTTTATTTGAGAGTCTTATGGTGCTATTATGATTTGATTGTGTTATGGTAGAGGAGTCTAAGTGTAGTGAGATTAACATGGCCAGGTGGTCAGAAAAAGGTACTAGTGGAAGTTTTACATTTCCATTAAAGTGGAGTTCAGATGAGTAGTAGAACAGATCTATCAGGGATTTTTTATGTTTTGTGTTAGAAGGAGAAAGAGTCAGGTGGAAAGCAACCCTCCCCACAAAGCAAGACTCTGCTAAGAAGACAAAGGTGTTTCATTGTAAATTGGTGATACAAAATATTAAAATCACCAAAGCAAATGAGAGGTGAAGCATGAGAGAGGAAAGTATAGAATTGATTTTGGTTATTACTGCATGCATTAAGTTATTATCTTTCCTGAGGTAGAGATAGATGATGTTAATTGTGTTATTGGCAACATGTATATTGATTATTAGTAGCTTTTTGCTGAGGTACAGAATTCTAAGTTTTTGATAAGACAAATTTTTGCTGATTAATATAGCAACTCCAGATGAGGCTATAGTTAAGGGCAGATATTGAAACAAGCCATATTGCTGTATGATTTGTTGAATTCGGTAATCAGATTGTAAGTGTAATTTTGTCTCGGATAAACATACTATGTGGAGGTTTGTTTTTCCAAGCCATCTTCTTATTGCATGGACATGCTCAAGGGAGTTGAGCCCTCTTACATTAATTCCCCCTATTTTTAGTTGCATATTTGAGTGATAAATGATGTGATATGAGTTGAGGTTATTCATCTGTAAGAAGCTTATCCTTTAGGATAGGTTGTTCATTCAGATCTTGAGTTTCTTGAGGAAAGCTATCAGAGGCTGGAGACTTTGTATTTGACTGTGTTTGGTCTGGTACACTGGTTGTTTTGCTTTGATTTGAGGTAGTGGTTTTTTGAAATTGGCATTTTGTGAGTAATGTATCCTCTGGTGTGCTAGTGATTTTTTGAAATTGGCATTTTGTGAGTAATGTATCCTCCGGTGTGTTTTGTTCTCGGTTGATTTGAGTTTCAGTTGGTTTGGATCTTTTCTCTTTTTTCCTTCTCTGAATGGATGCTTTGTTTGTGGTATGTTGAGAGTAATTTGATTTGTAATCTGATTCAGCAGTTAAATTATTTAATTCGTAAACTGTGATCAGGAAGAGTCTTCGAGTTTTTCTTTTATTGTTTGGAATTTGAAATTCTATTTGTGTTGTATGCATGGAGTGTGTTTGTTTAGACTCCTATTGTTTATTTATTATGTGTTGCGATTGCTGTGTTACCATCCCTGATGTTCCAACAGTGGTTTTGGAGAGCTGGTTTAGCATGAGTGATGAAGTTTGTTGAAGGGTGTTACACACATCCTTGGAAGCTTCTGTGGATTCAGCAGTAATATCTTGTTCATGTGATGATGAATATTAAGAGTGTGGTAAGTTTAGAGAGCTTTGATTGCATTTGTGGTTTTTAGTTTTCCTTGTGTTGCAAACTTCACACATCTGTTTCGGACATGATTTCATAAGGTGGTTACAATCTCCACAGGAGAAGCATTGTGGCTGTACTCCTCTGATTGATATGTAGATAGGACATTTTTTTTCCTCAAGTGTTAATAATATATCCAGTGGAGAGTACTTTTTATTAAGTTTGAGAGTGAAGGCTGCATTATTTGATGGTAATTCAAGGGCTGCCCTTTTTTTCTTTGAGATACTTGAAGGTTGTGATGGTACCATACTTGGCAATGAGTCTTTGGAGATCTAATTCATTGAAATTTAAGTAGCAATTGCATGCTAGGCCATGGATAATTCTGGGTCTATTCATTTCTATTTTGATAAGGTATCTATTTTTTAAGAAGAGTTGATTTCATTTGAATATCTCTTTTTGTAATATATTGTTAAATTCTATTATGAAGTACCTTCTGTTTGGGTGATGGTAAATTCTTTTTATTGCATCTCCTAATTGGTGATTTTTTAGAAGCTCAAAGAGATCATCCATAGGGAAAGTAAACAGATCACAGTTGTTGTTGGTGGTAGTAAGTATTAAGATGTGTTCACTATTTAGAAAGGAGTTAAATAGAAATGGGGATATACATGAGTTGAATTCATTGCTAATTGTTTCGTAGTTATTTGAGCATGTTTGAATGTCCTGAGATATCAGTTCTTCATTGGTATATGTGTAGTTTTCTTCATCTACAAAATCAAGTGATTTGACTTGAGATGTCTGTTTAACTGGTTTTATATTTTTTGTTTTGACTCTATTCTTGCAGAGTGCTGTAGTGTAAGTTTGATTATTTGTTTGGTTGGAGAAATTTTTTGTGGCTTGTACTTGGCCACAATGGGTTGCTGCTTGATTTATTATTACATTGCTTCCAGATTGTGTATTGTTTGTTTTTAAACTAGGCATAAGGCATGGAAAGTCCATGCTGAATGTATTTTGCTCATTTCGTGGGTTTTGCATTTGTGTTGGATTTATTAGACCACTGTGTGTAAACTCGCGGTTTCTGTATTGTGATCGGATTCATAGTTTTTGTTCAATCTTTGATTTGGAGAAAGACCTTTGTCAGTATGGGGTTTGGACCTCATTTTTCCACTGCAGAACTCAAATAATAATTCTTATTGCTTTTTTCTTTATTTAAAGTTTTTTTACAGTGAAACGTGGCTGCTTCTGGAGAAATGCCACCTGTATTTTTAATATTTTTTTGGATTTTCAGTTTCGTAAGTAAGCATTTGATTTTGTGTTTGAGGTAATTTTATTTTAGATATTTCACTTTGATTTTGATCATTTTTTGCTTTGATTTCATGAAAAAACTTAGTTTTAGTTGTTTTAGTTTGGGAATCAGTGTTTTTCTCTAATTTTTTGCGAAATAGTATCAACTCGATCATATTGACCTTTTGATTGGAATTTGTGGGTATTGTATTTTATTGTTTATGGTCTATATATGAGTTTTTTTCTTTTGAGAGACTTTAACTGAATGTTTGTTATTGTTTGGACCTTCCTGATCAATTAAACTAGGTTTGATATTGGTGTGAATGCTTTCCACTCCTTGTGTTTGAGAGCCTGTGTAAGGCTTACCTAGAACTTTCCTTATGTTAGAGTCACTTTGCGATCTTGTGATTGGGTTTGACCACTGTGTTACCCGGTCAAAGAGATCAATACCTTTGATCATTTTGTATATTTATTACTAAAAATACAAAAAAGGCTTACCTTCTGGCCTTCATCTTTATGTGTTTTAACCTTCTCAAATATACATGGATGTTCAAAATCTGTAGGGTATAATATATATATATATATATATATATATTGTAACAGGCACATATGCTGTTACATTATTTTTTTTTATTAAACATGAAATCAAAATATAAAGTTCGCAAATAAAAATTTGTTTTTTTTTAAAAAAAAATGAAATTTAAAAGTCATCTAAACTTTATAATATATATAAAATCGCACAGATGAGAATTTAAAAAAAGAAACTTTATTAAAAAAATGAAAAAGTTTTAAAACTAAATTTTCAAGAAAAAGACTTAAAAGATTTAAAGATAGAAAAATTAATTAATGTTATTGAAAAATGGAAATGATTATTTTAATTAGTCCAAGTGAACTAGCTTTTGGGCATTTGAATGTATAAGCAATGGTCAGATAGGAAAACAATAGAAACTAATAGCAAATAAAAAGAAATCTCTTAGGAATCAGACCTCAATGAAAGGGTCTTCATTATCATGATGTAATGTTGAGTTAATCAGCAAAATTAAGATAAAAGGAAAGGTTTAAAAATAAAAAAATATTATTATTAAGAGAGGACAGATATGTGTTAAGTCGGAGAGGGTTGGAGGAGAAGGGATTGAAAGACACACTTTCAAATCCTTCAGTTGTTCAAAAAAATAAAACATCATTTTTCGATATTGCGGACCACAGGACATCAAGGCCCAGAAACATACCATCAACCATAAAGGACCAATGGTTAACTGCACCCCGATCTCCTTATGACTTTGTGGGAATTAACACCTTTCATTACAAAAAATCAGAGACTACGAACATTTTTCAAAACAGTAAGAAATATATAATTAATGAACATTTCTAAACAAAAAGAACTGTAAATGCTAAACTTTTCAATATTTTAAATAAAAGAATTTTCTATCTGACTAAATTAGTTATAATTTTATTTGATGTATTTCTTTTGTAAAATCATTTCCATTTATTTTTTTTTGTTCTTTAAGTTTTTATTATGATTTCTGTTTTTCGTTAAACTAAATTATATAAATGTTAAATTTAAGTCGGGTGTGAATGGCTATATAGATTTGTGAAGTTTTCTTAGGGGAGGGTAATCTTAGGTTATTCATTTCGTAGTTGAATTAGGTCAATGGATTGGATATATTGGTGTAATTAGTAGATGTAGTACGAGATTCATTATGGGCAGAATCACTTGTATATGCCGCACACCCTCTTTTGCCTATGGATGGGATTGTAAGTCGGCAAAAATAAATGCAATCCCTTCCTATGGAGTTTTTTTTATTGGTCTTCTTGTCAGATAGATGTAGTATTCCTATCTGGACGAGAGTCAATTTCTTCTCTTAACCTATATTTGCGCCATTGTATTCGTATTACATTGAATACATCGATATATCAGATGGATTGACATTGGTTTAATTGCGAACTTTTGGCCTAAGGTTAAATAAGGGATAAAATATTTTCTTTTCAAATGCAATCTATGTAGTCTATTCATACTCGACATTCTAAATGCATTAAATTTAAGTTGGGTATAGACATTTGCGTAGATTTGTTATCGGTTAATTATGTTTTTGGTTTTTATATTTGATCAAAATATATAGACATTCGGTAAATAATGATACCTTACGGTGAGTATCTAAAATGTATTATTCTGATGTCTTTTAAGTTTTTGGTGTCAATGTGGCATCTTATGATGAATGCCATTGGATTTCTTATAAATTTCCCTCTGCAATTCCATCAATGACTTTATATTTTGATCGTTTATGTTTATTTTGAAATGTTTTTAACCATGTAATCTATGTAACCAATCTATACTCATCATTATAAAACAAACTTTTATAAATCCATCTGTGCAAACTTATAAAAATTAAAATGTAAATTAAAATCTAAAATCAAAGTTAAAAATGTAAGTTAACTTTTAAAATGTAAAACTGATACTAAAATAATTTTAAATCTTATATATGTTTAAATAAATGTTTGTGTGTTATTTCTGGCATTGGTTTCCTTTATTTTGAAAATGTTTTTTAGATAGGGATTATTTTATTATCTCTGCTATTCCACTGAGATGGTAACATTGGGCTAACGGTTGGAATCAAAATATATAAATTTTTTTTTTTCAAACTTATGTATCTGCCTACTATATATATTTTCTAGGTTCAAATGCCTAGTGGTGCCCTGTAGTGTAGATATGTTAAGTCTCACTTCATCCAGACCATTATAATTGGTGATAAAAATATATCTTTAAGTTTGGAAAATTAATCATAAAATGGAAATGATTGTTTTAATTAGTTAAATGTAAACTAGAGCCTCCCAACTGAGCTGATCTTTAATAAACCATGAATACCCTGAGCAAATTTTTTTAAAATGAAATATTTTTATCTATTTACATAAAACCATATATGTTAAATCTTATAAAAGCATTGCCAGAAAGAAATAGCACATATATTAAACACGAACAAGTATTAATAATTTTAAAATGTATTTTGTTAAAAAGAAAGTCAAAAGGTTGCAATTAATATGTTTTTTTTTGTTAATATATATTATGCTTTAATGTGTATAGGCGCACACAGCCATGTAAGTTTATGATTGTAAATGTGGTACCTTACAATGAGTACTTTTTGTGAATTTACTTCAGTGTAATCCTATGTAAGCATTTCAATCAGTCATAAATAAGTTGGTGGTATTTATAATTGTGCTGCATATATACATGTATAAACCATTATTTCTTAAAACATATTTACTTCAATGCAACTTTCTTAAATAAATAATTTATATAATTTGCTTGTGGTGCTGTTTTG
The DNA here is from genome assembly GCA_028023455.1 of Epiperipatus broadwayi. NCBI lineage: Eukaryota > Metazoa > Onychophora > Udeonychophora > Euonychophora > Peripatidae > Epiperipatus > Epiperipatus broadwayi. The sequence goes on from JAQFVV010012483.1 coordinate 3,728,910, forward strand.
TTAGAAATGAAATATAGAAAAAATAAAATTCTTGGGGGGGGGGGGAGGCATAAACGTGGATGGTTCTTAGAAAAGCGATAGTCAACAGTTTCTTTTTTTATATATAGTCTTTTGTAAAATTACTAAACCGAATGTTTTTGTAAATGTCTTCATTAATCATGCTGTAATTACTAACCCTAAGTAAAATATATATTTTTTTCGTTTATTTTTTTTTAAGCAAGTTTACTGATATGTAACGAGCACATACGCCGTTACATTATTTTTTTTTATTAAACATGAAATAAAAATATAAAGTTCACAAATAAAAATTTGTTTTTTTTTAAAAAAAAAAAGAAATTTAAAAGTCATCTAAACTTTATAATATATATAAAATCACACAGATGAGAATTTAAAAAAGAAACTTTATTAAAAAAAAGAAAAAGTTTTAAAACTAAATTTTCAAGAAAAAGACTTAAAAGATTTAAAGATAAAAAAATTAATTAATGTTATTGAAAAATGGAAATGATTATTTTAATTAGTCCAAGTGAACTAGCCCTTGGGCATTTAAATGTATAAGCAATGGTCAGATAGGAAAACAATAGAAACTAATAGCAAATAAAAAGAAATCTCTTAGGAATCGGACTCAATGAAAGGGTCTTCATCATCATGATGTAATATTGAGTTAATCAGCAAAATTAAGATAAAAGGAAAGGTTTGAAAATAAAAAAAATATTATTATTAAGAGAGGACAGATATGTGTTAAGTCAGAGAGGGTTGGAGGAGAAGGGATTGAAAGACGCACTTTCAATTCCTTCAGTTGTTCAAAAAAAATGAAACATTGTTTTTCGATATTGCAGACCATAGGACATCAAGGCCCAGAAGAATACCATCAACCATAAAGGACCAATGGTTAACTGCACACCGATCTCCTTATGACTTTGTGGGAATTAACACCTTCCATTACAGAAATCAGAGACTACGGACATTTTTCAAAACAGTAAGAAATATATAATTAATGAACATTTCTAAACAAAAAGTACTCTAAATGTTAAACTTTTCAATATTTTAAATAGAAGAATTTCCTATCTGACTAAATTACTTATAATTTTATTTGATGTATTTCTTTTGTAAAATCATTTCCATTTATTTTTTTTTGTTCTTTAAGTTTTTATTATGATTTCTGTTTTTCGTTAAACTAAATTATATAAATGTTAAATTTAAGTTGGGCGTGAATGGCTATATAGATTTGTGAAGTTTTATTAGGGAGGGTAATCTTAGGTTATTTGTTTCGTAGTTGAATTAGGTCAATGGATTGGATATATTGGTGTAATTAGTAGATGTAGTATGAGGTTCACTATGGGCAAAATTGCTTGTATATGCCGCACACCCTCTTTTGCCTATGGATGGGATTGTAAGTCAGCAAAAAGGACCACAGTCCCTTCCTATGGAGTTTTTTTATTGCTCTTCTTGTCAGTTAGATGTAGTATTCCTATCTGGACAAGAGTCAATTTCTTCTCTTAACCTATATTTGTGCTGTTGCATTCGTATTACATTGAATACATCAATATATCAGATGGATTGATGTTGGTTTAATTGCTAACTTTTGGCCTAAGGTTAAATAAGGGATAAAATATTTTCTTTTCAAATGCAATCTATGTAGTCTATTCATACTCGACACTCTAAATGCATTAAATTTAAGTTGGGTATAGATGCTTGCGTAGATTCGTTATTAGTTAATTATGTTTTTGATTTTTATATTGATCAAAATATATAGACATTCGGTAAATAATGATACTTTATGGTGAGTTTCTAAAATGTATTTAATCGGATGTTTTTTAAGTTATTGGTGTCAATGTGACATCTTATGATTAATGTCATTGGGTTTCTTATAAATTTCCCTCTGCAATTCCATCAATGACTTTATATTTTGATCGTTTATGTTTATTTTGAAATGTTTTTAACCATGTAATCTATGTAACCGATCTATACTCAACATTATAAAACAAACTTTTATAAATCCATCTGTGCAAACTTATAAAAATTAAAATGTAAATTAAAATCTAAAATCAAAGTTAAAAATGTACGTTAAATTTTAAAATGTAAAACTGATACTAAAATAATTTTAAATCTTATATATGTTTAAATAAATGTTTGTGTGTTATTTCTGGTTTCCTTTATTTTGAAAATGTTTTTAGATAGGGATTATTTTATTATCTCTGCTGTTCCTCTGAGCTGGTGACATTGGGCTAACAGTTGGAATCAAAATATATAAAATAATTTTTTTTTCAAACTTATGTATCTGCCTAGTATATAAATTTTCTAGGTTCAAATGCCTAGTGGCACCCTGTGGTGTAGATACGTTAAGTCTCACTTCAACCGGACCATTGTAATATATATATTCATTAATTAACTGTTTCATATAGTTTAATAAAATATTATATTTTGTTTTAATTCTATTCCCTGGATATTTAGTTTTGGTATACCTGCTTTATAATATCTTTTTTTATTTTTTTATCATAGTCCATTTCATTTAAAACAACAAACCTTGAACCTTTATCTTCGCTTGTTACTATTAAGTGCTTTTTATTTATCTTTTCCACAATTTGCCTTATAATAGACTTCTTCCATTCTTTTCTACTACATTTATGCTTGTTATTAATAACATTATTAATTTTTGATTGTAATTCTGCTTTCAAACTATTCTTAATACTTTCAGCTTTCACCCTAACAACTGTTGTTTTTTTTGGATATCTCTATACTAAAATGATATATATTTAGTCCTTTCATTTAAAGTCTGTGATTGCTCATTTGTAAAGTTAATAGTAGATTTATTTACAAAATTATTAACACTTTCTTCTTTATTACATTTTTTTACCATAAAATACAGTAATTATTTTTTTTTATCCGATTCATTTCTTCAGAACACAACCATGTCTTTTTATTATCATATTTTTTATAAAGCTTATTTTTAATTTGTTATGAGTCATAATAATGTGCTAAGATGCTGCTGAAGAGGAGTTTATAAATTTGAAAAATAAAACTAAAGCTAAGCATTTTTGAGAGCTTATTTTACAACTCTTATATTAATAGATGGAAAATGTTATATTTTGATTTTGAAATTACTCCTATGAAAAAAATGAATCCTCCTGAAAATCTAACATGGAATCATATATCAAAGATTTCACTTCTGTTCAAGTTCAACATCATCTTCTAAGAAAATAAAGCAATTTTACATAAGCTTATTCTACTTCCCCCACTTTGATGACAGGTCATGGTTACATCTATCATAAATCCTTACACTCACCAAAACATTCAATAAAATATTTTTCTCCATGTACCATCTTGCTTTTTGCTCCACCTCTTCTACCAACAGATTCTTGAACAATAAAAGGCAGACTTATACCTGACCTCACCCCTTGCATAGTATATGAAATCCAGTGCCTCCAGATAGAATAAAAATCTCTTTGTTATGAGGGATCCAGGGCATATTTGTCCACACCAGTATCATAGCACCAAGATGCATACAAAAAAGCCACAGTCAAGTCAGAGTGTAGTTCAGTCTTTTTTGAGCCTGCAAGCATTCAATATATCATGAGAAATGACTCCAGGCAGATCAGAGAGGCATACTATATAACTAACTCCACACACTCCACCAACCATAAAGATTCATTCTTTCTTTCTCTCCAGAAAATGGATCTCAGTTTCTAATAACATGCTTCTATTTTACATACATATAAATATCCTCTGTTTTATATATATATATATATATATATATATATATATATATATATATATATATATATATATATATATATATATGCAAACTTGCACATCTTTTTTTTTATCTTATAACATTTTCCAGCTATGAATATGAGAGGAGTAAAATAAGCTCTTGAAAATGCTTAGCCCTAGTTTTGTTTTTGTTTTTCAAATTCATAAACTTCTCTTTATCTGCATCTTAGCATCCTATTTATGATTTATTACATTTTATGAAAGTGAAGTATAATATTCTATTATGAATCAATAAACTATGATTATCTTACAACTTTTGAACATCCATATATATTTGCAATGGTTAAAACACATAAGGATGACATGCCAGTAAGAATAATATTAGACTTTAATAATTATATTCTTAACGATTTGTGTGATGTAATATAAAAGATTCTCATTGCAATAGGTTTTCGAAAATATTGTATTAGGAATTCAGAAGAACTTATAGATAAATTAAATAATTTAAGATAAATAGAAATAGAATGATTGTATCATTTGATATTAAAAAAATGTGTCAAAGTATATTTAGAGATTATAGTTTAAAAATAATTATTGATAAAATATAAATGAGAAATATAATTTCAAAGGAATTGTTATATGTTATCAGAGAAGCATTATTATTGGTAAATGATGCTTATATTTTAAATATAATGAAGAGTTTTGGAATATAACAAAAGGATAGTTATGAGTTGCTCTATTAGTGGGATTTTATCATTGATTTTGATTGACTATATAGAGGAAAATATAATTAATAAGTATAGTAAAAATAAGGAAATTCTAAAATATCGTATATATGTTGATGATATAATTGTAATAGGTAATAGTAGAAGTATTATTAATGCATTAAAAAAATTGAACAATGATAAATGCAATATTAAGCTGGCAGTGGAAAAAGAGAAGATGAGATTAAAGTATTTAGACATTTTTTTAAGAAAAGGAATTAATGGTGAAATACTTATTAACTTTATATATATATATATATATATATATATATATATATATATATATATATATATATATATATATATATATATATATATATATATATATATATATATATATATATATATATAAAGTATAATTGATTCAAATTTATTTTAGCCAAGTCACAGAAAATAGCAGTTTTCCACAGAGTTTAAGTTAAAAAATGATAAGCTAACATTGAATTGAAAAGAAGCATTTAAACAGAAATTGGAAGTTGAGAATGATTATGTTAATATAAAAAGAAAAGATATTAAAAAGATTTTCAGAAATAAAAATAATAATAATACAAAAGATAGTGTAAGGCATGGGCATGCAAATAAGAAGTGGATTTCAGTTCCATATTCAGAGTGTTTATATGAGATATTAATAAAATAAATGTTACCTGATGATATTAAAATAGGATGGAACAATAGTAAATCTCTAGGGGAATTGATATATAATTTTAAAAAAGATAATATTAAAAATAGAGTAGGGTTAGTTTCATAAAATTTGTTGTGACCTTTGCAATATGATATATGTAAATCAGACAGGAAAAACTGCCATTGAAAGAAATAAGGAGCATGATAGGCCAATTAACAGAAAGAATATAAGATCAGGGTCATATATACATTTTTTGAATACTGAACATAGAATGAATTGTGAAAAATATTCAGGTAATAAAATAGTTAAAAATTACAAGGAAAAAAAATGTTATGAAACTTTCTATATGCAAGAAAATTTAAACAAATGTGTAAACATGGGTAAAGATCCAACAATTAGAGAGAAAATGTGAATTGTTATATTATTGGAAACTTTAGATTTATAATTTTAAAATTAAAAAAAAAAAATATTTTTTTTTAGATTATTTTGTAAATATATCTATAATAAAAAATAAGGATTCTAATAAGCTTAATGATATATATATATATATATATATATATATATATATATAGTGACCTTCTAAATGGGCACAATGAACAAATTTTAAGTAAATAACATTGTGTCAGTAGTAATCAATTATGTTTAAATAAAAAAAATGAAATAACATGAAAATTTTAAATAAGGTCACTTTAAAAATCCATAACCTTGTTTGGAGAAGTTACTTGCAGATACTGTTTAAAAGTTTTGGAAATATTTAGTATTTCTTGATAAATATTTGGTGATAGGAGGAGGGTGGCTTGTCTCAGGAACAGGTTGAGTTAATACAGATTCATTTTATTTATCTTTGAGTCAGTGGTTGATATTTGCTTAGTGATTTTTTGGTTTATTTGTAATACTTCAGTCCATAGTGTGGTTAATACAGTATATTCAAGCAGTGGTCATATAAGCTTCTATTTGATCAGATTGATTTAGTGTTTATATTGCGGCATATGTGTGGGCATGTGTGTTTGTGCCATCCTACAGCTTCATCTTTCATTCATGTATTTACAGTACCAAATACTATATTTTACAGTAAAATACATAAATTTATAATCAATATCTCTGATAACCAATTCAAATGCATATTAAGTGATTAATGGGTTGATGGATTGGTGGATTGTTGGACAGACCAGATACACTATCAACTACTTTATTTGTTAAATAATTATTTTTTATTTTTTTATTTAAGAGTGTAGAGTGTATTTTTTTATTGATTCAATTTGATTAATATTATTTAAAACTCAATGATTTTTCTTTTTCAAGAGATAAAAAGTTATTGAATATTTCCAGCTAATTATCTTAGTGCAAAGGGTGGGATTTACCTTCTTGAGGTTGACCTTTGGGAGAAGTGACCTTTTGATTGGTGAAGGAAAATAGATATTTAAGCAATAGTCAGTAAAAAAAGAGAAGATATTTTTTTCTTTTCCCCCTCTCTATTGTAGCAGTTGCAATCACCGTCTTCTGGAGGTCAAGTTGATTGATATTCGATTTAAGTTTTAAAGTATAACTTTCTTTATTTTTTTTAAATATAAAACTAGTATATAAAGAAAAAAAATTTTTTTAATAAAGAAGGAATGAAAACATAGTCGACTTCAAGCAAGGTATATCACACTATTTTTCAATCAACTAACTTTTAGATTTAGTATCATTTAAAATATATATGTGCATCTATCACTTAAATTTGACCTATATGATGTGGATCTTTAGTATTAATGATAAAATGAAATTGTGTAAAATTTGCTATTTTAAAAGAAAGGTTATGCAGAACTTTGTAACAAAACCTTTCATAGACTCGAGATTAAAAATTTCTTCTAGCTGTATAAAGGTAAAACTCAAAAGAAAGAACATATATCTAACTTAATATATCGTGCTATAAATTATTATCAGACAAGAATTGTATCTAACTATTCATATCTTATAAGATTAAAGAATTGAATGTGTGGCTAATATAAAACTAATGGATAATTGATGTCTATTAAATATGCATTTAACTTAACTCAAATGAAAGAGTGTGAATATTATATGTGTATATTTTACTCCTTGTTCTCAGTTATACTCAACCTATAAACAAATATTGTCATAAGGAATTGTGTATAGTTAAATGAATATCATAAATTGATAAACTACTCATCTAATGAGTGGCCTCTGACAAATTATTATGAACACTCGGATAAACACAATTATAGTTAATGTTAATTTGCGAAAAACTACTGTTCCCTGCAGAAATTTTATAAGATTTATTGCTGAGTCAGAAATTGTGTAATAACCAGTGAATTAAATGATAAAACATTATTAAAAATCTGCAGTAGTAAGCATTAATTTATCATTATTAAAAAAGGAAAAGAAATATTGAATACTTAGCATGCTATTTTGACGGCAATCTCAGTTAGCTGTTGCTAAGAATCTTTGAAATGGCCCTTCGATTGGATCCAAAAATGTGTATTGTTCATCCTGCAGGAATTCATCTATATGTCTACTAATATTCATTCATTTTGTGATTATTGCCATTATTTTCGTATATGCCTAAGAAGCTTTATTTATAGAATATATAAATGAAGTTCTATTTTCTCATTAAAAATTTATATCATTTCTTTATTGCCAGTGTAGGGTAGATAGGTAGATCAATTTATTTGTCTTATATGTTGTTTCTTTGCTCCAAAATCATCTCAGACATGTGCAATACAGAAGTATTATACTGGGATTGCTTGTTATTTAGATGTAATTTCTTTTATATGTTTTATGCACTTATGTTAGTGGTAGAAGTGTTTATTTGTTATCACAAGGCCAATAATTGATTTAAAGAGAGGGTAAATACACAAATTTATTGTTTTATCTTTGCATTGTCAGAGATAAAGAGATCTATTTAATAATAATGATTATACTTCAAATTTAAAAGTTATAGTTTGTCACAAATTAAAATTTTATTTTCAATTTATTAATTAATATTGGCATAGCAGTTATGTCATGAACATGATTTGAAATTATTTTGTGCATTGTTATTTATGCATGTGTGTGTGCCTATTTTGTGTGACGCATTGTACACAACTGTTAAGTTTATGGTCATTTGACTCACAGTTTCCTGATCAGTTTCAGATGATGTAATATGCCAAAAGAGGTGAAAGAATTAGGAATCTATACATGAATGAATTTTTTTTTAATATTTAGAATGAAATATGTTAAGTAGCTATGACGAAAGAAATTGTTAAGGATAAATATTATACTGTCAGGGATTGAAGGAATTCTCCCTTGATTTATTTAGATATTTACCATGAGCAAATTATATTTCCTAGATTAGGTATTTGTGCATTACGAAGTGAAGCAATGTATTTTTCCTTGATTTTGGAGCTGAGACTGAGTCCACACCAATATTAAACCTCCGAGTAAGGTTAGGGAGTCACTTTGTTTTGTCATTTAGATTATTAGAATTAAGAAAGTCTTCTTGTCCATCATCTATCCATTTAGGATTTTTTTTTGTTTTTATCATATAGTCATAGCTATCTGTAATATAGTTTGTCAATCAAAATAAAGGTAGGATTAGCTTCTTTTATGGAATATCTACAGCTGAAGTAGTACTATAGTTGTTGGCTGGCCTATGAAATCATCTGTATTATATTTTTCTTTCTAAATTTCATAAGCAAACCAACAGGATGTAATTGTGTTAGTTATATCATAGGGTGTATTTAATGCTCAACTATGTGTTTAAATATTTGTAAAATCTGTATTCATGTTAATATAAATACACACGTAAACTATAAGATATATAAATACTATTTCTATATTAAATAGACAATCACCATCTTAACAAATGACAAATTTTATACTCAAGCACTTTCGAAGGTCTAAGCCTTCATTTTCAAGAAGTAGCTGGAATAAAATATGTAAATTAGGGTGGACTAGATTTTCATTGATCTAGATTTACTACTTTCTGCAGATGGCATAAAATGTTTCTTTTTTATTCATGGTGTGGATGTCAGAGATGATATAATATGCCTTTTTAACTCTCCTTCACAACTCATGCTGCTCTCTGCACACCACATGAAGTTTGTCTGGCCTGCACTGGTGTCCTGTAGAAGCTGCATGCTGTGCAAAATTAGAAGGGTGAGATGGATCAACCAGAGCCTTATTGTATTCATATACATGTTGTGCAAGTCTTGTGTGGATGGACACCCTAGTCTCACCATAATATGCCACCAGGCAGTAAGATATGGCGTTTATTCTATTTATTTTCTTGAATGGGACGATTTTTAAAATTTCTAATAATATTATCGATAGCGCTCTTGTTATATTTTGCATTTATTAGTTCATTTCTGAACAACTCAATGTTCTTCCTTTTATCAGCTTCAAAGCTGCACAGATTTACATTTCTGTGTAACAAAGATTTCAGACCATCCATTTTATATGTTTATGGATTGTGTAGCATAATATAGAATCACACATGAAATGCTATTGATTCTGAAGATGTGGAAGAGTTTTATCACCATATTTGCAAGTTTTGAGTAAATATTTCAAATCATATCACACTAATTATCAAATCCTCAGATTGAATCATCCCTATTTTAAATGAGTAAACAAAAAATGTAGCTAGTTAATAGAATTGTCTAATTGAATCATTAAAGGGTTATTCTCTGGTCAGTCAGAATTGTTTAACTTTCATGTTATTGTAGGATAGGATGACTTTCTTAACTTACATGTTGGACTCTATTGCATTGTTTAATTACTCCAATGTTAGATTGTTCAATAAAGAATATTAGAATTAGATGATAACATGGATATATGTAAAGTAAAAGTAAAAAGATGTTTATTTTGATTGCATAATGTAATAAATGTTTCATTTATTTTAAACTTTGTTGAGAGTTATTTTTTATAGACATTCACATTCTGAATTTCCACACCTACATATCCAATATGATATAATTTCATTTTTTCATGAATTGATGAGGAACACATTAGATCTGATGATATTATTTTCTCGACCCAGACATTATATGAAATGCTTAATTATTTGATGGACTTATGGGAAGTTATGTAGTCAGTTATTATATGGATAATGATTTGAAATGAAAAGGTACCCCATTTCTTTTCTTATCTCATTGCTATTTCATCATAACAATACTCAATTTTATAATTACCCTTTATGGTGATAAATACTAGATGTTATGTAATATGAATAAAACCCTGAGATATTCCCTTAGCGTTTCCAAGTAAATATTAATTTAGTCATTTAATTTAAACTTATTATACACTAAAAGCTGATTAGTGTTATGTCTTTCTTCTGACTTCTTAAAGTATTACCATAGTTAGTCAAAAGTATTTGGATCATGGGAGAGGTTAAGCTTGAGCTATAATTTATTAGTTTGAATGGATGAGACTTTATCCATTTCAACCACTTATTCATTATGAAACAGAGTAGATATTTTATTCTTAGTGATTTATAATACTTTACTTCATCTGATTTACATTTTGTACATCATAATATTCAGTAACCCTGCCGCTGAGCTAAGCTATAGTTGGACATTATTAAAAGAATCCTGATAGTAACTCAAATGGAGTCAGAATATTAATTTATTCTATTGTCAATATACCCTGGGTATTTATTCATAAATGATGTAAGATTGGTGTAAAGGAGAGTTTACAATATATATGTATTTTACTAATTATATTTATTGTAATGTAACTAATGTCTATTGTGTGAAGTTGCTGTAGGATAATTGATCATATATATCTGTTAATTGAATGTAAATACCTGTAAGCAGAAAGGATACAAATAATGAAGTTATGGAAGAATAAATATAAACAAAGTGATTATACAGAAACTGGGTTATTGATTTTTATGCTGAGGTTGGAAAAAGGTAAGGGGGATTTAGATATAAAGGCTATGAAGTTGACAAAGATTGTGTTGTGAAAATGGGATGGCAAAATATAGAGAAAAATATGGGAAAACTTAGGGTGGGGAATGGAAAGGGAAGGTAAGGTGACGAACAGGTTTCTCTGAGCACAGTTGTTGAAAGATTCCTGCTTCCAAAAAAGGAGAAACCACAGTGCATCACTTCACATCACACGTGACTGTGTAAAAAGAAACATCTTGAAAAGGTTCCATTAAGAATGAAAGCTGGGTTGATAAACAATTTTATTTATTTATAATGAGTTGTCTATTTCAATTTTGCTTTAAATGGATTATTTTTAATTTTATATATAAAAGGAAATATTATGGATAAATTTTAACACTGAAATTTGATCATTTGAAGTATTTATAGTTTTGATTGTTTGCATATAAGTAATAATAAATGTTATTCTATAGCAAGGATTGATAGAAGGAAGAAAAAAAAATGAGGGGAAAAAATAATAATTTTTTTTGTGAAAAGTTTAACCATGGAACATTATTATATTAATAATATTTGGACATTTTTATATACAAATTTAAATAATATTAACTTTATTAAATTAAAAAAGTTATGGAATATATAAAGAAGAATTGGTGAACTAAAGCATCAATTGTCATTTTTAAATAAATGTGAAAACAGTGGAGTTATGCCCATATCATGTAGATTTAAAATTAATAATGAGAAAATTAACAACAATAAGGATTTGTGTAATAAAATTCAGGGAATGGTTTTGGAATGGTTTCTGAAAGAAAGAAAGAATTAGGAAATATATAAGACAGAAAAGTATTTTAAAAGCACATAAATAATGTCCAGTGGGTGAAGTTGCTGTAAGTTAGTTGGTCATGTGATTGTGTAAAAAGAAATACCTTGAAAAATTTCCATTAAGAAATGAAAACTGGGTTGATATATTAATTTTTTTTATTTATAGTGAGTTGTCTGTTTCAATTTTGTTTTAAATTGATTCTTTTTAATTTTAAAAATGTAGGTGAGTGATTACAAGGCAGAACAGATAGAGACTTAATAAAAACCAGATTAAAAAAAATTGGAAGCTCCAAAAAGTTTGTGATTGATGAAGCAATGATAATAATAAGCCTGTTTACAAAAATGGTTAAAAAAGATGTCTAATAAGATTGAAAATATGGCTAGTTAGACGGAGAGGATAACATGACTGGTAAGATGGAAGATAGTAGCCAAATTGTTGAAGACAATAAAAGTCAGATAGAGAAGATGGTTGGTCAAAAGAGAAAAATAAAAGATGATCAACCCATTTGAAAAAGAAAATAAAGATGTTCTATCCTAACTTAGAGAGGAAATAAAAGATGATCAATCCAGTTCAAAAATAGAAATGAGGGAGATTGTGAAGCTTGGATAATCAGACAGAATAAAGAAGAACTGGAAGCAAAATAAACCAGTTTCAGAAGAATTTAGAGTTAGTACAAGAAATGAATAACCTGAGAAGACAGATTAAGAAAATCATGTTTAAAGATGATAACATAGCATAAGAAAGTAACTGAAAGAATAAAAAAGTTAGAGGCTAACCACAAAGAAGATAGACAGATTTGATGGGTTGAAAAACCTCTCCACAAGGAAAAATATATGATAGGAAATCTGTAGAAGGGAGTAATCTGGATGCTCACTCATAGAATATTACACTTGCTATACTAAACCAGTTTTTAAAGATTAGAATATTTTTAGACAAGGTGGATAAAGTACCCATTGACTATTGGAATAGTCTAGAAAGATATTTAAGCTTAAATACAATAGTGGAAAAAACTGTAGCATCTGCAATGAGCATCTGAATCCTCGTAGATTTCCTTATTTATTTTCCAATAAAGCCTTGTTAAATCACTACTGAAATGAGAATTATCAACAATGTATCAAGTATAAGATTTGACAAGAAAGTGCTAACCTGGTGAGCCATGTATCCTATTCTTTTGAAGGAAAGTGATTACATCAAGGACTCTCATGGCTGATCTATTATTAGAATTTCAGATCATCCAAATTGTGAGGTATAGATTTTTAAAACCCAATGAAAAGATTCTGATTGGCCAACATACTATTGAACATGTTGCTGAGCTGCTGAATGCAATTAACAGCAGCAAGCCTGTAACTTTTAAACAAGAAGAGGGATTTAAACCACAGAAAATATATAAAGAGATAGTGGATGATGCCATCCAATATTGAAAAAAAAAAGAAAACACCATTATGGAGTAAAAAAAGAAGGTCAACTGGCACTCCAAATAGAAGATATTTTGTCCTGGTAAAGATAAACATCACACTCAGCAGCTGTAGTTACCATATATGGAGGAGAAAAAGGTCAACTGACACTCCAAATAGAAGATATTTTGTCCTGGTAAAGATAAACACCATACTCATCAGCCTAGTCACTTGTCAAGAACCCAATGTGGATAAAAATAGACACTAAATCTCTGGGTATTCAAGGCATTAAGGAAAAAATTACCATGGTAATAGGTTTATTGCTTCAGAGTCATGTGACAACTTGGGGGCAAAATACAGGATAGTAATGCAGATATAATGACAAATTTGATGTGTGATTAGGAGAAAGTGTCTCAATCCTCATGCAGGATTGTTTTAAAAGTAGAAAATATTAGGTTTTATTGTAGATATTCTATTAGATTCAGTGTGTCAGACATTCTTGATGTTGGAGGGTCTTTATGACCAAGTTATGACCTGAATCCTTACTTTAAATTTGACATAAGACACCTGGTATGAATGTGGATTGGCAGTAGCATATATAAATCATATATTTCTAACATTGAGTTGCATGCTTGTCTGGTTATTGTCAGGTGTAGCTTCATGTAAACACTTGCTGCCTATTGGATTGGGTGACATAAAAGTGAGATTATACCATTCATACCTGAAGATATATATCAATCAAAAGAGGTATAATGTGTGTAGGAATGACCACAGTGGGAAGAAACAATGGTCAAGATTCAAGAATCTCCACTATTAAAAAATAAATCAAATTGAGCAAATATTCCAAAGTTACAAAGCAATATTTTTCTGAAATACCTGGAATAATAAATGGACATCAGATGAAGATAGTGGTCAGCCATATTAAGTTTAGTCATATCAAGCATCTCATCAATAAAAATAACTTGTGAAGATGATAGAATGGGGAATAATATCCAAATGTTCAACATTTGACAACTATTTAGTAGGAGTAAAAGAAGATAGATTGGTGAGATTGTGTTTGAAATGCATATTATTTAAATAGGATCATGATGTCTGATCTTAATATTTCTCCTACATTCTATGAATTATTAATATTTAGAGTTTTACCACATTTTATATGATTGCTAGTTACTGAAAGTTAAGTCTACATCTAAAAGTGCATAAGTATACAGCCCTCAGTTATTCTCATTATTCCTGAAAAATGCCTTTTGGTCTAAACAATAATAGTACAAGGTTACTTCAGTGTTTGAATAATTGTCAGATGACGTAAATGTGTTGGCTGAATACAATTGCATTGATTAACATTATTGAAGATATCCATCATTTGGAATTGGTTTTTCAGCATTACAAATTAAAAGAAATAAGAATCAATTTAAAGAAGAGACCCTAATGATAAAAATAATTTAATTTTTGGGACATATGACATCATCATAAAATGATACAGATAATCCAAGATGTTTTCACCCCAAGATCAGGAAACAACTCAGGTTCTTTTTGATGTTGTACAATTATTATAACATTTTATAAAAACATTGCTATGCACACAAAATCTTTATTGCAGCTCTTGAGGATGAACATACTTTGGAAATGGACATCACAATTTGATGAAAATTTTCAAACAATTGCAGATATTTATAAATTAGGTAATGTTAATGTATATGAATTAACTGTTTTGCATATAGACTGGCACTAACTACTGTGGATTGGATGTTACATTGTTGCAAATTCAGAAGTTCTTTATTATGTTGGCTGATTGTTGAATTTCCCAGCAATAAATTGTACAGTGATGGAAAAAGAAGCTCCAGCTTTTTTAAGAGTCTTTTAAAAGTTTCATCAGTTTTTACTTGGATTTGAGATAATTGTGATTGCTTATCATAAATAAATACCTGAATCATAGTTATCTAAAAATAGATAATCGGGAAATAGAGTTTGTTTCTTCAAAAACTCAATTATACAATTAGGTATTGCAGGGGTTCTGAAAATATCATCATGGATATATTAAGCTGCAATCCTACTAAACATTAACCACAGCACTTGTACAGAATAATACATGCATTCTTAAGGCTCATTGAGGATGAGTTGGCAGAAGGGATTTGCAATAGTTATTGGAGATACAGAAAGAATATCCACATTTTAAGAAGATATTTTATTATATTGAAAGGGAGCAGTCAATTTATGAGGCTAATTCCTTGTGGATAAACATAGACAGACATGCAATAAAACCAAATGGATTCTGACATTGATAAGTGGTAAATCATAATACTGGATTCTATGCATAACCTTAGTGTGTGGGCATTATAGTGCAGAAAAAATAGTGAGATTATTAAACAATTGGATTTATGGGCCAAAACTATGTAAGAGTGTGATGCCTGTGTTGAATGTATATGACATATGCTAAGGACTAAACATCTTAATAAATCATGTATAAGGTTTATATTAACTCAAATCATTGTGGTTGGCATTAAACAGGTTGAACAAATGATAAAGTACATCAATTAGACTTTTAATAATTCCACTGGTCTCTTGTTCAATCACATTATGGGAAACATAATACCCATATTATATAAAACTAAGCTGAACAGCAACAGATAGACTCTGAAAAGGATAAGAATAAAGCACTAAATCAATTTTAAAAAAATGGTAAAATAATTTAACTGCTCTTCACATATATGTGAAGTAGGGAATAATGTGATGATTTGAATTATACCTATGAGTTACTTCCAAATGAATATTTTATAAGAAAATTTCAAAATATATACAAAGATCCCTATCAAATTATCAGTCTGTATGGAAATAGTGCTTTTGTAATGGTAGCAGAATTACAGGAAAAGAGAAGATATATTTCTCAATCATTACGACCTTTCTTGGGAAAAAAAATATAGTCTGCCATATGGATTGAGGAGATTAGGAGTAGTGTTTAGCCATTGACGTGTAATTATTGCAGTTTTGTCATCAGAATAAGAATATATTTACGATATTCCATGGACTAGTATATCTTGGAACTGCGCTTATCCCATATTGAAATTCATAGAAACAAGTCTTTAAGTCTCAAAAATGAACAAGGATTAATCTTTATGTTTGATATTTGGGGTTGTTTATCATTGACAATAGTATAAAATGAGCCACTAACCTCTAAGTCTCATGGATTACCCATAAACAAGGCTCCACATTTTGAGTTTTAAATTGCTTTTGGTGCTTGAAGAAAGGTATCTCTCCTGGCATTCATGTTGCATTGTATACTTACAGTTTGGTTATCAAATATTTTTATCTGTCCCAGGATTACAGAACAATATTCATACTATTAAAATTGTTGGAATAAAAAAATCAAACATGAACATCTTGTGATTGGTATAATAAGGAATGTGTATGATAGTCCAAAAAGGCATGATATCTGCACATAAGACTGAAAGAAAGTAAACAGCTAAACTTGATGAAAATTTGGCAATAATTGTAAAGTTGAAATAAAATTGATCAGGATAACCAGATGTCATGAAAAGTAAATTAACTCAATTTTATGCCACATCTTGGATGGGGGGGGATGTTGTAGCCTTTCATAGCTATCTACAAGTTAAAAAAAGAAGCAAGTCATTTTAATAAATGTATAGGTTGGGTTAAAAAGAGTGGATGGAGTTTCAGTGATAGCATTAAAAAATGTCAATACATTTTCTTTTATATATTTTATATCTCATTGAGAAATATATATATAATGACAATATTTTTAACTGTATTAAAGAGAGAATAAAATAGATTGAAATTTGATGTTAGAAACAAATCAGAATTGTTAAAAAAAATAAGCAAAAAAAAATATCAAATTCTTAAAATTAATATTAAATACAGTTTGCTTCAAATCAAATTCAAATTTATAAAAGAAATATTTTCTGTTTCCTTTTTTTTTCTCTTTTTGTTTTTAAATTAAAAAAAAAGAATTGTTTTTGATAAAGAAACATATAATTAAAGAATGATTAAAATAGATAAGATAATTTTAGAGTTAAACAGCATGAAGTATTGGACAACATATTTTTGAAAACTATCTTTGAAAATGTAGTGATAATTAGCTATAAATTGGCTGAGATAATTATTTTATTTGCTATCAGAATGAACCAGAGACTTAAAGCTAATTGCTATACTGTAAAAGAGTATTTTTACTATTGTGCATCCTTTTGTAATGAAGTCCAATGCAACAAACTATATTTGCTGGTGAAAGAAAAATATTTTGATTATTACTAAAAGTTTTGTGAAATGGCCAAATATGATAATGGTTTGCATTTCAACAGTAATGAATGGCTAATTATTCTTCTAGGTCAGAGGTAGGGAAACTCTGACCTAAGTATAAACTCTAGGCTTCAAAATCTCTTTATAAAGCCCATAGATATTTTCAAAACCACATGTAAAATAGTCCTGTATAAAACTTCTATATAAACACAGTGTAAATATTGAATTAAGAGTTAAACAAAATAGAATGTTTGTTATTTTCTCAACTATGTCTTTCCAATTTTTATAACAGTTCTAGTTTATTTTATCAGAAACATAATATTTCAACAAGTTCATTTTATCAAAGATATAATATTTCAACAAATTGTTTATACTTTGACTACAGATTTAATCTAAGATGCTACAGGCATTTTGCTTGTTTTTATCATGATTTTTGCAGATGAAAATATTTACTAGCAAAAATAAAACTTGAATTCTACTTTGTTTTATTATTATTTTGCTTTTTTTAAAAATTGAATAAGATAAAACACCAAAAATCATGTAATTTCAAAAGAAATAAACCAACACATATTTTTTTATAGAAAGAAATAATCAATCAATGAGCCTGATATATCCAGAAAGTATTTCCACTAATAATGAACACAATATTAAATGGAACTATTTATTAAAGCATTCTGATTATAATAAAATTATTGGGGAAAGGAAAAATATTAAAATAGAAAATGTAAAAAATGGCTTCTTCAAGTGGCTGATATGTTTCATAAAAAGTATAGTCAAGTCAAAATTTTGGGAAAGCAAGTTTCATTATTTAATAAATAAATAAATAAATAAATAAATAAATAAATAAATAAATAAATTTAAAAACATTTTCTGAAGAGGAGTTTATAAAAAACTGTATCCTAACTACAGTAGACTTAATCTATCCAGAACATTAAAGAGATTTGAGAATATAAATATGTAACAAAGAATAGATGAATTGGAAAAATTGTTATTATATGTAAATATTCATTATTAATAATGATGTTACTTTATTTTTAATTCACAAAACTTTTATGGCCCTTGTTTAAATAGGGAAAGTTGAAACAGGCCAGTTGATAAAATATAGCAGGCTAATTTTTAATTGATAATTTGTATGGCCTGTGAATGTTATAAATAACCAAATGGACCATAGCAAAAAAAAGGTTCACCTTTCTTCTAGATCTTAGTCTAGTCTGAAAAGTGATGCCTACTGTCATTTGAAAAATAGGTTTCATTATCCAGAGATTGGAATGATAGTTTCTGACTCCATCCAAAATTCTACCTGTTGATGATGTTACCCTATGAATAGATAACAGTAAAGAAGAAACCTACCAATTCTAACCATCCTTATCTGGAGAATGAAGGAATAATATAGTTGCTAGCTTAATAATAAAACAGTCTTAATTATTTGTGACCAGTCTAAAATAATAAAAAATAATTGATAATTTTACCTAAAGAATAAATGTACTTAATAGCAGCCTGGAATAATATGTGAGACTTTAAAGAGAAACAACTGTCAATGTACACTGAAAAAATAAATCATGTTTAGATTGCCAAAATTTCAAAAATTGAATTTAACAGATACAATCTTACATTAACACAGAAACTTTTGTAAAACTGTTTGATATATATATATATTATATATATATATATATATATATATATTGTGAGTTTTTATTTAGGTCCCACAGAAACTTTTGTAAAACTGTTTGATATATATATATATTGTGAGTTTTTATTTAGGTCCCTGGATTTAATAATCCAAAATTTTAAACCTTAATAATATATTTGGCATTAAAATCTTAATGAATGGCTTTCAATAAAGACCGTTTTGGATGCACTGGGAAATTTCTTGAGTGGAGATGAGATTTTAAACCCAGTCTAGGCTCTGACTAGACTAAAACAACAATTTTAAAATATTGTTATTAATTGGGAGATAAATATGTTGCTATTTTATTATTGGTGAATAGCAATTGAAATAAATAAATAATTAAATCAAATTTGTAAGCCTTGTAAAATGAATCATTACAGTAAATTACTTAAGGATATTTTTTTATGTAGTAAATCTAAAGCTGTCTTGAATCATTATGGGTAGTTATTAAAAATGAAGCCAGAGGGGGTAATATTAATTATGCATACCAAGATTATTGGTTTAAATTACTCCCACAGTTCATTGTAAAACAAGATATATATTATCTAAATAAAGTGTAGGGGGGGTTGATTAAGAAAAACAAGAACTAAGCAACCACAAACCTCAGCTCTGATTTAAAATAAGGAAAAAAAATTAAAAATCAGAAAATTCTGGAATCTAATTGAATGGAATTATAATATCTTGCTATCTAAAAATGTTTGAATAGAAAATTTTAAAACCTTGCTATCATTTTAAGCCATTTCCACAACTGCATATTTCCTAGGATTCATACTGGAGAAGGAAATGAAAACCATGGGGAAAAGTCTTTATTTAAATAAGTATTGCTTCAAACCCAGAAAAATTCAAGAAAAAGTAAGCTTTTGCTTTTATATTATTCATATATTTAAAATCTCTTCTTTGGAAATAACGCATGAATTATTTATAGTTAAAGTAAAGAGTTGATAATGTTTGTATTTTCATGCCACTAGTAAGCCTAAAGTAGAACAGATGTTTGTTTAAAAATCGTAATTTCTAGACAATAATTCAAAATAATTTTAAAGAGGAATTTCAGAAGATATTATAAATAAGGTCAAAAGTCATTTTATATCATATAATTTTAATAAAGTTAAAAGACAATTGCAAGTGATTTTATTCTCAATTCTTTATTAAGAAATAAACATTCATCGGCTGATATCAGATTAATAATTGGATAAATTCCTTTTAATTTTGTTAATTATATAACATTTTGCTAATGAAAATGGAACAAAATAATTATTTGCTTATAAAAGTTTTCTGTGCAATACATTTAAATAAAATTTTGAAAATAGTTTTTAAAAATGTCCTACTGTTTAAAGATTTTGACATATATATTACCACAAGAAAGAATAGAACTAACAAAGAATTTTTAAAAAAAGATATATATGTTAAGTGTAATAAACTTCTACTCATTTTCAGGGAAAATTATCTGGATTTTAAATGTAAATAAATGATTTTGTTATACTTCATTTGAAATGCTTACAGAATAAATCAATAAAGGTTTTTAAAAAAAAGTTTGTTTTGAAGATTATAATAATCTAAAGAGATATTCAGGAAAATTATCTAGAGAAAAATAGATAAACCTATCTTTTTAAAGTCTGCTACAATTGGAAGTGTGAATTTTAATTGCCTTATTAATTATCAGTACAGAAACCATCAAATAATTTTGTCTTTGGATAAGTAGTGAATATTGCATTATTATACATCCAACAGGATAATAAACATATATATGCATTATCCGGAATATTTGCTCATCATAATATCCGTTTTATCATTTTAACTCACCAGGATGGAATAACTTGGTCGAATAGGATAAAAATGTACATTTTTTTAATATAATTGCTGTGTTATGTATATTACTTACGTTATGTGTTATTTTGGGGAATTTTATTTTTTAAACATATATACTTTATGGTGATATATAGTCTAAAATATATTCAGTCAAATATATATAAAAATGTATAAAGATACATACATTTATTATTACACACATGTTTGTTATTGTCCCAAGTAAAGGAAAATATAATCTTAATGTCATGGATCTGATGAGAGAAAAATATTTATCTCTTATAGTTTAAAATCGACTTTAGAATTTTATTAAAGGATGAACATGCAGACATTGTTGTCAAAGATATACTAAAGACCCAATCATTTCTTATATAAAAGAAAAATTGATCTAACCCTTTTTCATTTCTTAATTTTACATAGAAATGAACTTGCCCACTTTGAATACAAATGCAGGTTTGATCTTTATTGCTTAAATATGTTGTGCTCTCTATAACAAAAGCATAGTCGTCATTTAAAAATAATTAGCGATCATTTGACATATGTATTTTGGTTTGTCTATAGATACATTAGTGGTTTTGCATTACCTTGCTATAATATTGAGAATGATTAGTGACAGTTTTTAGTTGATAGGATGTTCCAATAGAATGGCATCTAATAGATTAATATTAATATTGTGGATGGGATGATGAAAAGTTACCTATTGCTGATTCCATGAGAGGAAAGATTGGTAGAGGCTAAGTAGTAATTAATGCTTGTTAGCATAAATAACCCTAAAGAAAGGATATCCATGGTCTGAATTCTATTTTTTTCATGATGAGGCAAAGCCCACATATGTTTATACCTATAGAGAGGTAGTAGAATTAGCCATATTATTATACAACTGTCATATTGCTTTATAGAGCCTCCCTTTTTAGTGAAATTCCTCATGATGATATAGAGTTAGTTTTTTTACCATATATGGTGAAGTATAGTAGTTCAAAACCATATGGCAAGGACAAAATAATGTTAGATTTGGGAACACTAATCTAGCTATAGTGTTGGCCTAATTATAATAATGTTTATGATGTTATAGGATCATTATCAGTTATAGACAGATCAAACTAACATTATTAATAATGGTAGAATTTTTAGATGTAAAAGCAAGAGATGCACATTGGCAGTACGGATTCATCTTCATCAAATAATGATTTGACAATAGATTGGTAAGATCAGAAGTATTCAATAATTATGTTGTGGACATAGGTAATGTTGTAGTGAGATCTATGTGTATTTGACATTTGATGTTTATTCTTACTTTAATGCACCAAACCTATTCATTTCAAATTTGAATAAGTTATTAATTGCACAGAATATGATAATTGCCCTTATCATATTCTGATAAAAGAAAGGGCTTTAGGAGAATGCAATACTTTATAATTTTTTTTAAATTCTAAATTTAAACTTGGTGCATATCCTAAAGTTCTAAATATACTGTTAGTTGTAATTTAAGTGCTAGTCAGCTTAAATAAGTTTCATTATCCTATTCTATAAAATAAGTTAAACCATAAAAAGTGATACTTTAAATTCCATCTTATAAGCAGGTTGTATCATTTGCTGAGTATATAGTCAAGAGGATACCAGGTATTTTCCCATCCATAAGTCCTTTTAATATATTAGTTTTATTTCATGCCATGTCTGTGAATTAAAAATTTGTAAATATTGTAAATAAAGTTTGTTGTATTTAAAAATTTATTTAGTTGCCTGTAATCTTATTGCTAAGCACCATAGACACATTATTATTGTTATTGCTATCGACCCATCAGAAGATTATAAATTTAAATCATCATCAACCAATATAGTAATATTAACTATATGTTGTTATACCCTAATAGTTTTCTTATAATTTATTAGTACATCTAATGCATTATCACACAATAATCAAAATGTTAATAACTTATAGTACAGATTGTTTTAAGTAATAGATTAAAAGATAAATATAATATTGATTTAATTGATTTAGTTAAATCTGCAGAGCTATCATTCACTGATCTTGATCACATGGTTTATCATTATCTAATAAAAGGAATTTGGTAAGTTATTGGATTTATTTAGTAAAAAGATATTCCCATTTTTTAAATATTAAAATTATAAGAGTTATTGAGTTCGTAAAGTTTACGTATAGTTCTTAATTTGAGGTTAAATTGAGAGCTGTTTTGTGCAATATGTTTGGGTAGTGGTAAAATCCCTCTTACTGACTCATATATAGTTTGTATAATGATTTTGAGTATTTGAACTCTGAGGAGAATCAATTGTTAAGTTTTAAAATTAGAATTTCAATTTGTAATAAATTCTATAGATAGTTAATTATTATAGTTAGACTTGAAATAAATTACTTTCACTGTTTTATGAAAGTCAACTAAACTTTAAGGTATAAATTATTTTTTTTGTTGTTGTTGTAAAAAGGATAGTTTGTTTTAACTTCATGATAATATTCTGGTTGTGTCAAGCTTGGAATCCCTATTTTTAGTTAACTTATCTTTTTACCATTTAATACCATATTAGTTTATAGTTTAAGATTTCTGTCTCCATTATTACATTGTTCTTCAATTTCATCATGATCGTTCTTTTATTTATTCATTCTCATTTGACATTGATTCATTATCATAATCGATTAATCATACATTAACTTTTATTCTTTTATCATCTTAACTATTCATTAACTCTTATTCTATCATCATCTTAATCATCCATTAACTCTTATTCTATCATCATTTTAATCATTCATTATTCTCATACATCTTCACTCTTTTCTCTTCATTCTTAGACTCATTTCATTCCACCATTTAATTATTACTTCTTTCCATCATTCATTTAGTCATCTACATCATAATTTAATTATCATTTCATTTATAAGTTTAATTTCATAATCATTCCAGAGATATAATTATTAGTTATTCATTGGTTTTCTGAACAGCAAATTTAACTCATCACATTTTGTTTGTGTGGATTTCAAAGCTGGTTTGACCAGAAGTTATTATCTTTATTAATCACTTTGTGATCTTCTTTAGATCTATAGTTTCATGCTAGTTTTATTCCATACAGGAATCATCTCGTTAGTTTTATATTTTTGTTTCTTAATGCCCATATTCTTGATAATGAGAGTATGATATGTTTCATAGGAGAATTTAGTCACTAAAAATGTATGGCATGATTCGTTGATGACCAGTTAGACCAGGGAGAAGGTTACAATATATATATAATAGATATATCTCACATAATATAAATCTTAACACTTACATTTAGAAAATGACATTTATTTGAATGTAGATTATTATGCTAATTTATTTTACTTTAAAGTGAATTATATTCCCTTCATCATCTTTGCATTTTTTTTTTGAGGTTATTCTAATGATACTTGGAGACCGTCACTTCAATTTATTTATTTATTGTTAAGAAAGGCCAGTCTAAGCTTATTTCTCTTGTCTGACTGAATACAAGAATAAACTAGTGCCAAAAAAAAAAGAATGATTGAACTCAGATCTTATTCAAAATATGTTAGTGAAAAATGATTTCCAATATATGGAAGATCTAAAAATCATCAGAATTGTTTGTGCACCTGTTGTAGCATATATTTTTTCTGTTACATACTTCTTGTAGGAACCCTTTTGCATCAATCTGCCAAATGATATCATCATATGAAATTGTGGATTATGTTATACATTGTTTTTTGTAAAGTGCATTTTGTTTATTTGTCAATTTTTAAATAATGGCTGAAATGTTTGAACTATCAACACTGGTGGGAGTGGGGATTAATGCAAACAAAATTTTTTTTATTAAGATTTAATCTGTAACAGATAGACATTTTTTTATAGTTCTGAAACATTTACATTATGCGATAAAATGTAAACATCTCGTTTTGTGGCAAAAAAAGGTGCAAACTCCATCCAACAGTGTCATCTCTCAAAGTCTTGAATGTGAAACACTTTTTAATTAAATTCAGCACGATCCAGCTTATCAATCACCATATTTGTTTGATCTCACTTCGGGTAATTTTTTTTTATAATCTCTCAAAAAATGTCTCAATTTTTTGTTTTTGCAAACTTAGAAGACGTGAAAAAAAATACCATAGGTGTTTAAAGGCATCTCTTTACAAGTATTTATGAACTATTTTGAAAAAGGAAAAACACATTTAGATCAGTGTATTACATCGAATGGATAGTAATTTGAAAGAGATTAACTTTATAACACTTGAAAATAAATATTTTTTTATTATAAAATTCTGGTTATTTTTAGGTTCTCCTCTTTTACATATTTCCAAATGTTATTATGATCCACAGAATTTTACTAACAAAATAACAGCTGCCAAGGACAATTTTTTCTAAACAAAAAGCTTTTAAAATTATTTACAAGCAGCAGTGTTAAGGTCAATTAAATAAACTAGCAATAATTTTTATATAAAAACCTATATCTAAAACAACAAATTATAAAAAGCTATCCAATTATTTTATGGTTTTTTATTATATTTTTAATTTATTTTGTTTCATTTTTTTTTATTTTTTTATTTTTCTAAGTTTTTACTTTTGTATGCTTTTGTAATGAATGTATTTTCTGTTCCTTAATACAAATTTTTTTCTTTCACTCATTGCTTTGTTCAATAGACTATTTTAAATAAATAAGTAAAACAATTTTGTAATAACTACCTCATTGTAAAGCATAATAAAAAAGTCTTACTTACAAGGTTTGCTTATTATCATCTATCTACGAATAACTAAATATTTAACAGTTTATGTTGAATGATTAGCTAGGGTAGTTGAAAACTAACTATTTACTAGAGAGAAAATATCTAAATCTTTCGAAAATAATTTTATTTAGTTTGAACTTAAACTGCAGATCATCTCATAATAGATAGATGCACTATCTCTGCAATATGAGACAATTCTAAACAATTTTAGAAACATCACAATACTTAATGTTTTTCTAAAGATTTGTGATGAATTGCATTTATATAATGGACTATTTTGATAATCTAATATGAGTATTAAATATATTTAGAAAAATTTAATTTTATTTAAATATTCCAAATACTCAACTGTTAGTAATACCACACAGGTTAGTTAGTATATGTATAACATTTTGAGAGATACCATTCTCCCCTCTTCTTCAGGTATTGCTGATTTGACCTGTGACAGTACTAGCATTGGAATCGAACCTGTACCCTTAGATTTTTGAATATTAAATTTTTAAGGTAATGCTCTAACCAACTCTGCCATCCTGCCAAAGGCAACAATCAGTAGAAATATCATATATTTATCTATGAGATTCCTCTTGATTTCTCCACTTTTTCCTAAGAGCAAAGTTGGATTACTGATTTCCATACATTATTTATAGTCACACTAGATTGATTTAGGTCATTGTTTGCCATTGTCATGTGAGCAGCTTATCTAAATTTTATTCTTTGTATCTTTTCTTCTCTATCCAATATTTTGTATTTTTCCAGTTGAACATATCATATGTTCACTTTTTTAACATGGTCTGCTATCTTAGTCACATATGTTTTTTCTTTTCTAATCATCAATTTGTGTTCTTGCAAGCACTTTTCAATGAGATGACAGGCCTCACAAATATACATTCTTCCACATTCACATGGTATTTCATGGATACAGTTTTTTTTCTTTTCAGCATTTCAAATTTAGGCTTTGAAGATATTAGAATTCCTTGTAATATGGTATAACTCTGAAAAGTTGTTCTGATGTTATACAGATTGCAGATTTTCATTAATTTGTCTGCTATTTTTAGTATGTATGAGTACACTACAATATCAATAATTGTTTTTTATTTTGATGGTTCTTTTACTTATCTATTTAAGGTTTTCTTAATAACAACTGGCAGTTAACCTGAATAAGATGGGAGAATAATAATTCTTGAAACATTGGACATAAATTAACCTGTGTACGATTACCAACAGTTGAAAGTATTTGGAATATTTAAATAAAGTTAAATTTTTTTAAAGACATTCAATATTCATATTATATAATGGAAATTGTTCAATATATAAATACAATCACAATACTTAAGGCTTGCTTATAACTTCAAACTTGATCATCTTGAACCTATACATGCATTTAGTATGTGTTATATAATTAGTTATTTATATTTTCACTGGGCAAAGTAAGTGTTAAAAACAAAAGGCTATTCTTTGACATTTCATCTTGACTTTTGCAACTGTTCTACTTCTTGACCTATTGAAGAATGGAGTGTGTCTTTATACAGCATGCTAGAAAATATTAAGAATTGATTTATTAAACAAAGAAAAATATGTGTATTTTTTATTGTAACCTTTTTCGATTTATTAGAAAATAGTATTTAAAGAATACTCCATAATATTGTGAAAATACAATAGTCAGATAATAAGTCCACTTGGATATATTCTTCTGCTTGATGAATATTATAATATTGAATATAGAGCACAACTGTATTGGATAGTATATGTGAAGTAAATGAAGAGGAACTAGATCTAAAAAAATATTTATGATGAATTTGAGCATGATATTTAGAAAGAGATAAAGCAATTTTACTTACAGCAATTATCTCAAAGAGCCTCCTAAATGGATACAATATTGAGGCTTTAATTTAGGAGTCAAGATTGATGATAAACTATAGTGACTTGTTATAAATAGGCAAGATGATAAAATCTTTTAAGGACAAATATTTCCTCTAGAAAAGATTAAAAGATAACATCGAAAAATGTTAAACAGGCCAAACCAGTGTAATAAATAGACGTTTTTATATTTTATGAAATGGTTTGTATAATCATTTCAAAACTTAATTTTGGCTTTTATATTATTCAATATGTCTCTTCCTTTTTTTTTTTTTTTTTAGGGAATTAAAGTAGCCGTTATCATTTATCATTGGCTACTAATGTTGAATGAATAATTTATTTAAAATAAATACAAAAATTCAAAAAAAATACTGTTTATTTGTTATTGTAAATACCATATCCAATTCATAAAATACTCGCATAGATTTTTGCTGAGTTTTATATATCGATATTCAATGGTTAATTCAAAGTAGTTTAGTTAAAAAAAAATGCATTTCAAGATATTAATTATAGTAATTAAATAATTAATTGCTTGGAAAGCATAGCAACTAATAACTTTTCCTACTTCCAAAAATAAAATTATATGTGCATAATGAATAGGTGCATACTTTTATCAACGATGATTATTTTTGTAGGAGAAGAGTATTATTAACTCATTTCTTAAAATTTATCTAATAAAATTTTCTCTATTGTTAAATTCTTTCTTACTCTGTCATGTTTATTAAATTGAAATGTCTTTCATCTCATCATTACTTTACTTTGTTAAGTATCTCCTTAGTTTTTTCAAAGTTTTCAACAATTAAAAAAATTTTTTTTTGAGTCATTATTATTATTTGCAGGTTATAAAATTTCTGAAATCGGTTTTATATTTAAATTTTTTATAAAGTAATGCTTTTTTATTTTATTTTTATGATAAACTTGGTAAAATTAATTTTTATAAAATCTCAACAGACAATTCTAATAAACTGGGGAAATTTAAATTAAAGTTAGAGATAGTGAATGCTCACTCTGACGTTTATGTAAACAGAAAACTACGCTTGACAGTGTTTTTGGTAGACCGCCATCTGTTATCATAAATACAAGCGTTAGCAAGTTTTTTAAGTTGTGTGTTTTTTTGTTTTTCATAAATGTACCTTTGAGGTCTCTCTTGCAATGATGTGTATTGCAGAGGCTTCTACTATGTGGTGATGCTGAACTGAAATCAGACCCATGTAGCTATCTGGCTGAGTTTGAAGACATTAACGTGTCTAAAAGATTCAAGCTTGCAAGCTGAATAGAAACTGTTTCATAAATGCTCAAAGTTTGTGTTTAGATCTAATTTCTTATTCCTGTCTTCCACTGATGATAGAAAATAGCTTGAAATCATGATCTGAAAGTGGAATTAAAGTAAGAGATAGTGAATGCTCGCTCTGACATTTATGTAAACAGAAAACTACGCTTGACGGTGTTTTTGGTAGAACACCATATCATAAATACAAGCGTTAGCAAGTTTTTTAACTTGTGTGTTTTTTTGTTTTTCATAAATGTACCTTTGAGGTTTTTCTTGCAATGATGTATATTGCAGAGACTTCTACTATGTGGTGATGCTGAACTGAGATCAGACCCATGTAGCTATCTAGCTTGCTATGCTGAGTTTGAAGACATTAACATGTCTAAAAGATTCACGCTTGCAAGCTGAATAGAAACTGTTTCAGAAATGCTCAGAGTTTGTGTTTAGATCTAGTTTCTTATTCCTATCTTTCATTGATGATAGCAAATAGCTTGAAATCATGATCTGAAAGTTGAATTAAAGTTAGAGATAGTGAATGCTCGCTCTGACATTTATGTAAACAGAAAACTACGCTTGACGGTATTTTTGGTAGAACGCCATCAGTTATCATAAATACAAGCATTAGCAAGTTTTTTAACTTGTGTGTTTTTTTGTTTTTCATAAATGTACCTTTGAGGTCTTTCTTGCAATGATGTATATTGCAGAGGCTTTTACTATGTGATGATGCTGAACTGAGATCAGACCCATGTAGCTATCTGGCTTGCTATGCTGAGTTTGAAGACATTAACATGTCTAAAAGATTCATGCTTGCAAGCTGAATAAAAACCGTTTCATAAATGCTCAGAGTTTGTGTTTAGATCTAGTTTCTTATTCCTGTCTTTCATTGATGATAGCAAATAGCTTGAAATCATGATCTGAAAGTGGAATTAAAGTTAGAGATAGTGA
This sequence comes from Epiperipatus broadwayi, assembly GCA_028023455.1. Lineage (NCBI taxonomy): Eukaryota > Metazoa > Onychophora > Udeonychophora > Euonychophora > Peripatidae > Epiperipatus > Epiperipatus broadwayi. Next base: position 3,758,600 of record JAQFVV010012483.1, read on the forward strand.
ATGCTCGCTCTGACGTTTATGTAAACAGAAAACTATGCTTGACGGTGTTTTTGGTAGAACACCATCAGTTATCATAAATACAAGCGTTAGCAAGTTTTTTAACTTGTGTGTTTTTTTGTTTTTCATAAATGTACCTTTGAGGTCTTTCTTGCAATGATGTATATTGCAGAGGCTTTTACTATGTGAAGATGCTGAACTGAGATCAGACTCATGTAGCTATCTGGCTTGCTATGCTGAGTTTGAAGACATTAACATGTCTAAAAGATTCATGCTTGCAAGCTGAATAGAAACTGTTTCATAAATGCTCAGAGTTTGTGTTTAGATCTAGTTTCTTATTCCTGTCTTTCACTGACGATAGCAAATAGCTTGAAATCATGATCTGAAAGTGGAATTAAAGTTAGAGATAGTGAATGCTCACTCTGACGTTTATGAAAACAGAAAACTACGCTTGATGGTGTTTTTGGTAGAACACCATCTGTTATCATATATATATATATTATGACAGGCACACTTCGTATGACCAAGCATAAGATGGTATTACAAAATCAAATGGGCCTAAAATACATAATAAAGCCATTAAACATGTGTATACCATCTATATAAATTTTAATCAAGTCAAATTATAAAATAAGTGAGAGATATGGATATGTCATATACTTGCACACACAAGAAAAGTCAATAGTTAAGGCTTATAACGTGAAGTATTAGCATATTAGCTATATGCTTACAATTTATTTTTTTTATTATTATTTTATGTTCATTTTTTTTAATAAATGCAAAAATTTGTATGCGTTATTTGTATGTATAATTTTTTTTTGTTTGTTAAATGCTTGTGAAAAGAAAGGGAAATGGTAATATTTAAAAATCTAACATACAGGTAATTTTAAAACAAAAGTTGTACTAGATATTTTTCTCTACAAACCCATTGTTTTAAATTTAAAAAAACCTAAAGGCAAGTACATTTTAATAGATATTGAAGTGGTAAATCTGTAATACATATTTAACTTCACTGCCTGATGACATTATATACCTTCAAAGTAGGATTTGAACCAGTTTATATGTTTATTCGGTCATCCAAGAATGTTAAGCACACACATATACATGTATAACTTCCACCCTGTTTATTCAAAATGGTTATGTATAACCAGTTGAATTATTATTTTAGGTTAAGTATATTTTATTTCCAAGCTTGTAAATTCCCTTCACTTAGATAATTGTGTATGTGAGTATATGTGTTATAGATATAAAAATAAATACAATTAATGTAGAGCTAAAGCAAATGCCAGAAAATTCTAAAAAGTATTATTACAATTTAAAAAGGTCATTCTCATTTTAAATATTTCAAGTCAAAACAAAAATCATATTTTAAAGTTATTTGCAATTTTAAAAATACGTTTAAATAATGCTTTCTGGAACGTATTGTTTACATCTTCCAATATTGCTAAATTTCCAGTATAGGAAGAGCAGAAGTTTTAGGAATGTGCAAAAGGAGTTCAAATCACTCTTCTCTTGTATTCGATTAGAGAGTGGAAACAATATGAACTGTGAGTAAAAACAATTTGCCTCCCTGATCTTAAATCGTCTCTGTCCTGCCTTCTGCCATGCCATCGCTACTTGAGAACTGTTATGTTTAACTGTAAAAGAATATTGGAAGATGCTTACCATTATTTTATTAGTATTGTGCTTTGCTAAACTTCGTATACATTATTATAAGTAGCCACCATAACTTTTAAAGGTAATCCGTTTTGCCAAAGAATGAATTCTTAATTCTCCTCACTTCACTTCTTTCCTAAATCTTAATTGTAATCATAATGTAATTTTATTTATTTGGTAACTGACTATAAACTTAATTATCATTAAATTTGTGATTTTCTCTTTTAAGTTTTAAACTTGTTCTTTGAAACGCTAAGCACAGAATTATGTACTTTAAATCTATCATTAGTTTTTTTTAAGTTTCACACTCTAATTATTTTATTTCATGTGGCAAAACTTATTTTAAATATATATCTTATTAAATTAGTTTTAGTATGCTAATGTTTTAATCTAGCGAACTTATATTATTTCAATCATCATTCCGATATTTTGGAAAATTTAAATAGTTAAATGTAAAATTTCTTACTGAACGCTGTTCGCTCGGTTAAATATTTGAAATATATGCATAATGGCTGATTGTTTAAAAATTATATTATGGGATAAGATAAACCTTTTGTTGTTGTTACTTTCGATATTTAAATGCATTTTATCTTCTTAAAATAAATTTGATTATTAATATATTTTAATAACTATTTATTATTTATACGCCATTAAGAGTTAAATTGCTTATAATATATTGTCGTTTATATTCGACATCCTAAATTTATTAAAGTTATACGTACGATACTGAGTGGGTTATTATTTTATCATGGCATTACGCATGCTATTATTGCTTTATTTAAGCTTAAATTATTTCATTAGTCATTTAAGACTTAAGCCATATTCGCGTTGTTTACTTATGATAGCATTTTAAAGAATTATATTTTGCTTTATCATATTTACTCATCTGAACTCCGGATTTTCTTCACGTAATTCGTATAGGAATGAGGTTTGGTATAACCAATCTCAGGATAAACATTAGAGTATTAAGGCTCTGCATGTGAACGTCGGAGGATGTACCATGGAATCCTTACCACTCATATTTTCGAATATTGCCTTGTGATAAATACAAGCGGAATCATATATGTGATAAAGCCTTCCGGTCCAAAGACGGACATCTTCTCCATTTTAAACGCTGTCATTATAGTTAGCACTGTGAGTTCTTTTATGTGTAATTCTCATATTATCTATAAGACGTGGCACAGTGATGTTTGTAAACCACTCATTTATAATTTATCGAATATTTTAGAATTGTCACACTAAAACTTATTAGGTTAACCCATTCCTCATTTGTACAGGCCCAAATATGCTCATAAACAATAAATTATTAACTATCATATCAAGAGTAAAACTCTCTTTAGAGATGAATTTGTAAACGTCCTTATCATTACTTAAAGTAATGATCACCGCATTGACAACATTAATTTATTATTATACTATAACTCATTAGCATACTAAATCAGTTGCTTAAAGTAATAACCGCATTAAATCTGTGCTATGTTTTCTAATGTAAATTAAATTGTTTATATTTATTAAATTATTATGTTTTAATAATTACTCATGCATTGTGTCTTACTGACTCTCACTCATTGAATTCCATTAAATATCTATAATAATATTAATATTATTTAGAAGTTATAACTGATTATTTTAAATGGATATTTATCTCTGGGTTGTTCTGTCTTTGCTCATTCTGGATGGATACTATTTTATAATTCATGTTTTTTTTGCAATGCTAGCTGTGTGCAATTCATTAAAAATTTATAAATTGCCCTTTCACATGGGATATTTGATTGAGCCAAGATTTGGTATTATTTATTTACATTGATTATCCTATAGATCTCATGTTTCACCACTGTGTCTCTGGGACCGGAATGAATAAAATTTCATGTTATCATCAGAAGTGTTGTTTATAATGTTATAGTTTTAGAGAAGAGCAAATAGGGCAGAATTCATGATTGCTCCTGACCTGTGTATCTCAGGCATGAGTGGATTTAGGGTACTTTTGCTTAGATTCTAAACCTTGTTAAATGAACATACAATTCTGACCGGTACAATATGTAATTTTGTTTCTTCTTTTTTTTTTTTTTAATGCGGGTTGGAAAAAATATCTAATTTTATTAAAAAAATATTTGGTTGTATTCTCATCCTTGGCGTTTGCCTTAAGATGGTGTTGATGCTAATCAAAAACATACATATAATCATTCCGGGCCGGACCTAAATAATCGATTTGATCTAAAAAGATCTGATTTCTTAGATTTGTAATAAAATATTCTACTAACTAATACTATTATATTATGTTAGTTTTTTTTCATTTTTGTAAATGTTTGTTACTCTTATCTTGTTTTTGAGTTTGTGTGTGTGTGTCTTTAAAGTTACGATGTTTTTCTAATTTTTTTTTTGACTTTACGTGTGTCTTTTTAAAGTTACAGTCTTTTTTTTTTTTTTTGCAAGAGTAAATCAGTAATTTTATTCAAAAGCAAGATGTAATATGTAAATGTTTATTAATCTTATCTTGTTTTTGAGTTTGTGTGTGTGTCTTTACAGTTACAGTGCATTTTCGAATTTTTTTTTTTTTTGACTTTAGGTGTGTCTTTTTAAAGTTATGGTGTTTTTTTTGCGAGAGTAAATCAATAATTTGATTCCAAAGCAAGACGTAATAAGTCAATGTTTATTAATCTTAGATTGTTTTTGAGTTTGTGTGTGTGTGTGTGTGTGTCTTTAAAGTTACGGGGCTTTTTCTCATTTTTTTTTGGACTTTACATGTGTCTTTTTTTTTAAAGTTACGGTATTTTTGGTCAAGAGTAAATCAATCATTTTATTAAAAAAGCAAGAGGTAATTCTAAATCTATCAAAAGTAATGTAATTTATATACTACAATTTAGAATTGATACCCGACTACTATTAGTAAGGATCGTCATTAAAAGACTCGATTGAAAAATGATACCTGACTAATTTTCGTTTTTTTTTTGGGGACAGTAATAAATCAGAAAGTGGGTTGTTTTTGTTAAGTCTGTCTATATAAAAAGAATATCATTATTGAAATACTAAATTTAAAAATGATAGCCGACTAATTTGCATTTCTTTTGACAGTAATTAATCAGAAAGTGGGTGTCTTTTTTTTTTTGGTAAATCTTGTGTATATATAAAAACAAACAAATTGTAATTCAAAGACTCTATTGAAAAAAATCAAACCCCGTTGAATTTGCTTTTTTTTAAAGACAGTAATTAATCAGGAACTGGGTTGTTTTTGTTAGTGTGTAGATATAAAAACTAATCTTATTTTGAAATAATAAATGTAACAAAACAAAAAAAAAACAAATACCCGACTAATTTTATTTTTCAGACAAGTAATTCCTAATAATTAGACAGTGGGTTGTTTTTGTTTGTGCGTATATATATATAGCAAAAGTAACTGGTCATGGACGAATTCTCGCGAAAACAGTACTTTTCGCATGATCTTTTATTTTCTTCCCTTTCACACCCTTAAAAGCAATTTTTGAAGGTTACCCCTTCGTAATGAAATCTTCAGGACATTATTACTAAACTTACAACAGTAAAGTAAGTTACAACACATTAAAAAAATAGACGTCTTATCAAATTTAAAAAAACTATGACTGCTTCAAATACACACATTCTCACCCGAAACTACAGAGAAAATAGATATTCTACTATTACGAGAAAATGATGAACAAAATCGACTACTATGGCAGCCAATCAAGGCATTTCTTTCTCTTTGCTTTTAGCATAGAAAAAAAGCCATAACCAGCAGCCGTCGGGAACTCTTTCTGTGTTTTATCATAGAAAGAAGTTTCTTTGTATTGGCTTCTGTTGCCGCCTCCTCCATCCACCATAATGTGAGGACTTTTCTGCATTTATAACATAGAAAAATTCATCTTTGGTTGGGTGAAGGCCAGTGAAATGGTATATTTTTAGGAATTTACCTAGAAATAGAGGCATCTTAAAGCGAACACCAAGGATGAGAAAACAACCAAATATTTTAAGTGGAATCTGATTATCGAATAATAACTTATATAATCAAACTTTTTCTTTTTTTGTGTGTATGTTGAATCAAAGTAGATAATCAATTGAATTAAAAAATAAATAAATTCTTGAGATTAATTAGTGGATGTCATAGGAATGCTTCGTGCATTGTATGAATCCACTAACAAAAGTCTAATTTAATTAATTAAGGGTGTTTCAGAGGGGTAATTAGATTGGGATTCTAATGAGGAGGACTAAATACTGTTCACCAGTTTAGTGGCAATCAATTGGACACAGGCATTCAATTGGGCACAAGCAGTCACTAAGTCACGAAGTCAATCACTTACTCACAAAAGCAGTCAATCATTCACTCACTCCTGCTAACCTTTTGGATTTATCTAAACTTAGAGAATTCCCAGTTCTAGTTATTTTTCTTAAATCATGCTGATTAAACTTCAATACGGTTTCCAACTAGACAATTTGTATTAGTGTGGTAGAGAACTGTGTTTGTGGGCAGGTGTTGGTATTTGAAAATCAAAGTAAAGGAATCATTACCAGTGCTGTAGAAAACAAAATAATTGTTAACCAAAGAAGAAATTTATAATTAAATCTCAAGCACAAAGGTACTTGCATCAGTGAAATTATCATGGGGTAGGAACCCCCAGTCAGTGCGCCTGCCCAGCTCCACTCCTGCCATCAGCAAGGTCTCCTGAATCCAGCCATCAAATCATCATGAGAGTCGTAGAACAATGCAAGAAAGGTTCCTGAATCCAGTCATCAAGCGATCGTGAGAGCTGTTGAACAATACCAGAAATGTCTCCTAAATCCAGCCACCAAGTGATAATGAAAGCAGCTGAATGATGCCATGTTAAAGAGAAGTTTCTGCCATCCTGGATGAACAGATGAATAGCTGACTTAGAGCCCAGAGAAGTACAAAAAAGACTTTACATTGTACATTCTATTTTATTAATTATATATATATATATATATATATATATATATATATATATATATAATATATGATAGATATGTACACACACAATATATATATATATATATATATATATATATATTATTGTGTGTTACATATCTGTCATTTATATCTCATTGTGTAAAATATCACTCTTATTTAATATAAGAATTAGTATTTGTAAAACATTCATGTGCGAGTGTATGAACCTCAGACCACTTTCTCACTAGTTGATTCTTTATAATTTTACATTCTCTTTCTTTGTTAATATATCTGTAGTACTCTCATATATATATATATATGTTTTTATGGTTATTTATTATGCATTGGGGTTTGTTATTATTATATTTATTTTGGGAATTGGTGAAGGGATTCAATAAACATTTATTTAATATTTATATAACTATTTTACTGCTTTGAGAATTTATTCATATTTCTTTCTCTAAAATAATAAGACACTTAGATAATTGCACAAGTTTTAGTCTCCCATTTCTTTACCTGAGATAAAGAGAATGATGAGCTAACATATGGGATACTCCCTTAGCAGGATTTAAATCTTTGGTCATCGGGTATTTATTTCTATTAGATTTAGTTTGATTCATTTTATTTCATGTTATTATTGGCCTTACATATGCTTTCAGGAGGGGTAATTAATCTTTTTCTTTCTGGGATTGGCACAAAGGATTTAAATTAAAAAAATCTTTCAAAGGTATGTAAGAGTCAATACTTTATAAACGTACCAATGACTGTATCAAACCGATCATAAAAAAGATTTGAAATTACTTCCTACCCTGGCGTGCTGCCATTTTTGTTTCATGTTCGATATGGGCGCATGCTCACCTTATCAGGGTAGGGATGAACTGGTAAATATATATATATATATATAACATTCACTATAAGCAAATTACATTCTGCCTTAGAATAATTCGATTTATAAATGTCAAACTTATACTCACAACTTTGGCAACAACCATACAATATTATTCTTACTAATTCTTTATTTAATTCAAAATTATCTCTAGTCCAGATGTAAACTTTAAAACTTAGTAAAAGATTAATATTATTATTTTTAATTAATCATAAACAAATTCAAAGTGTTAATATTTACACCTGGGTCTCGTTTTACGCGATAGATAGGTTCCTCAGAAAACACGCGCAAACAAAATCGCGCAAAAATAGACGTAACTTACATTGAAAATGGGGGGATGCAGTCTGTGATTTTTTAAAATTCACGTAAAAGCAAAGCACCAACTTAAAATTACTTTAAAATTCGTGCAAAAAAAAAATAAAAATAAGGAAATAGAATATGACTAATAAAAAATTTCAAATTTGAAAAAAATTGATACAAGACAAACTTTTTTTAACTATAATATTTAATTTTATTCAAAATAATATATTTTTATGCATAATTTACAGTACAGTAATTTACATCTTTTTATACACATTTTAATTATTATCGCTATTTGACCAAAAACACGTTCATTTGCAAACTAGTAAAAAATCAGATTCTCATGTGATGTGATGTGATATATTTGGCTTCTCCTTAAATGAAGCCAAGAATATCTCAGCAATTATTCTCACAAGAGGAAATACAACTAGCACCAACTTTACTCTCATGTTGTATTAATGGTTTTCTGTTGATGACGACAATGGTTTTATTAATTGTTTATGAACTTAGACTTATGATAATAAAAAGACATTTATTCACCACTGCTGGGGAAAATTTAATTAAAACTAACAACTAAAAATTAAATTCTTATTTTTGTCTTTAATTTTCAATTCCGTTTAAAAATCAAATTTCGTTTTACATCTCATTAATTTCAAGTCGCCCGTAAGTAATTTTTAAATAGTTAATTACAATTAAAAATCAGATTTTAATTTTTAATTGTGCCCACTGCTATTACTGACCTTTTAAAAATAAACTTGTGGACACTAAATGATTAATAATTGATTACGTTCTTTTTTAAAAAGCAAAAACAGAATGTGATTTAAAATGCAAAATTAACACACACAATGTTTGAACAAATTTACATTATAATCTTGTAAAATTTAATGTGTGTATACATAAAATGTGGAAATCATGATTTTAATTTCATTATTGCATAAAATCTTACTATTATAAAGCACTGAAAATATTGAAATTACTAAGATGAAAGTAGAATTCCAATAATGTGCTATTACTTTCAATATAACATAAGTGTGTGAAATTTATTATTTAAAGTAATAGCGCATTATCGGAGATTGACTTCTGGTGAACCACGAATCGTGTAACTTCAAAATCGTGTTAAATAAGTCCGCGTAAAAAGAGACCCAGGTGTATTTTAAATATATATCTTTAATTGAGTTATAAAATTTAATCAAAAAACAGATAAAAATCTAGAGATAATCTCTCATTTAATAAATGATTAGTAATAATTTTTCATGTATTTATGGAAAATAATTGAAGTTAAACTTGTGCTTGCAGCAGTTTGATACCAGTAAATCAAACTGTGATAATTTGGTTTTGATAAACATAGCATAAATGATAAAGACATATATCTAATAAAAGACTGTGTCTTAAGCGAATTGATGCGTACTAATTAAGCACGAAATGCATTTTGAAAGTCGCTTATTTTTTTCAGGTCCTTTATTTATGTTTCAAGAATATTTGGGAAGTAGAGGTTTTAAGTACATCTAATAAATATGTTAAATCATTTTTATTGATCACAAACATGAAAGTCTGTCTGTAAATGAGAATGATTATAAACTTGACTAATTTTGTAATTATATTTTACTTAGAAGTAAAGTTTATTATTTGCAATTAGAAAATAATCATTAAAAAATTATTAATCTTTTATGTTCACAAATTAATTAATTATCTTGATATTTTTTTCTTCTCTATGTTAGTTTACCATTTATTGCCTATATAAATGTAATAAAAAGACGTGTATATTTCATAAATTTTTAGATTTATTGATGCATTTATATATATATATATTGAAACAGTAAGATTCGTATTCGAATCTTAAGTTTCACCTTTTTCTGTCATCTCTCACTGGCCGGTCTATCCCACCCAAATTTAAACTTTTTGATATCGAATTGTGTGTGTAACAATATTAAAAATGTATAAATATATGTAGAATTCAGCATAAACACGCACACATTTTGATCTCAAATTAAACGCAATAAATAGGGATAAAATAATATAATTTAGATTTCTTTTAGTTATATAATTTTGTATAATTTTAATCATTTATTTTGGATTATAAAGTTCGTATTTATTGCTTTGTTTAAATTTCATTTAGTAATAATTCTAAAAATATCTGATGTAATATTTAATTAAAAGTTAAAATAATCTTATGTTCCCTTTTTGTTTTTGAAATTTAAAAGCATCGGTCAGTGATAGATAATAGATTAATTAAAGAAAAATTCCCCAAAATTAATTAGTAAACGTAAAATGTAAACAATAGAACGGCAGCTTTCTTTAATTAAAAACCAACAAAATGCGTTGATTATCCTCAGGGCAGATTAAATAGAACCTAAAAATACCTTAACAAAAACATGAGAGATCAAGATAAAAAAGAGGCCATCTTAGACTTGCTGGAGACATTCACTTAAACTTTAGCTTTGCTCTCGATCACTTAGAGTCTCCAAAAATAATAAAATAATTTGTTCCTGCCAAGGTATGACCGAGTAAAGCACCTAGATTATTCTCCATCGGGATATGGCCTGTCGGATGCTGAACTTTCCATTGCCCGTCATAAATTAACCATGAAGATCTGCTGCCTTAAATAAATGAAAAAGCTGCTGCTGTTGTGAAATTAAATGAAATATCTAAATACAAGAAAGACTTGCCACTCGTGAACTTTTTGCTTCTAAACTAATGGAATCGGAGGACTTCTTATAAAACAGGTACCTGTCTGTATTCAAACTCTAGAGTACTCTAATAATATGCTATAGCTCTTCTTCATAATACTTATCTAAATTATAAAATGTAAAAACTACCATATGTATAGCTAAAACTGAATCATTAACTTAATGTGTAAATTTCTCTACTAATCTAGCTTACCTCATTCTATCTTGGATGCGTATTTCTATAATCTACATTTCTATCTATAGTTATTAGTTAATTATTGCATGCTTATAATTATTTCAATTTTCAAAGGTTAAATCTATGATCACTTAAAACAATGAATGCGTGTCAAATTTTCATTAATATTTACTTTTTCTTTAATAACTTAACTTTCATATAAATCGACACGCATTCAATGCTTCATTTATTGTAAGGCAGGGTCTACTACTTCGCAAATGGCTGACATATTAGTTATAATAATTCCCAATTTATATATATGTTTTATATTTACTAAATCATCATGAATAAATTCTAGAAAATCCTATTTCTTTGAGAGTCGCCAGAGTTCTTGAGTAAATGTTGGTAATGTAGGGCCAAGTCAGAAATCTACTTAAATCTTATCATAATCATTTATAAGTATACATGTGTTATGTTTTAGAGACGCGATGACCCATTCCGCCGTGAAATTTCCGGATTCTTCAGGGTTGAAATTAACCCCAGTCGTCCTACACAAGTGGGCATAATAGGTGCTCCCGTAGGACTTGACAACGTCATGCAGCCAGCCGGCAAAACTGCGACACGGACCGCTTGTCCCTGGTTATGCTTATATGACACCTTACTTCGTCGGGTCGAGGCCGAGACCAACCTGACATTCTTATAAACTCATTCGCGGCATTGCAGTTTCGATCTACTGCCATTCCATATCGCCTTTCTAAAGCGTACCACGTGTTCCTTTACTTAGTTTTATTATTCTAAACATATCACTCCGCCTCTGCATTATCTGCATAATTCACTCTCAAATAAATGTTTGCCCTTAGTTATAAATAAATATTTTAATTAAATAAATATATGTCCGCCGCTACTCTTAAATCTTACTTTAGACTCTTGCATTGCAAAGGTATAAATTCCCCAAGGCATGCATTAGAAATACTTACTCGAGAATTTTAGGTAGCTAGATTAAGCCTTCAAATAAGTGAATTCCTTTTGTAAACATTTCAGTATCGGAAATACCGCTACTGAAATCCTCAATATAAAATAATGTGTAAATAAATAAATGTATTCTTTAAAATATAATCATATTGCAAATCCCGCTACTGAAGCTGTTAGTCCATAAAATATTATTAATGATTGTTTTATTAAAATGTATTAATAAATAATTTAAAACTATACGTCTGCAATTATGTTTCATTTATTCGATACCCATTCTATCTAATATTTCCTCGATTATGTAAATATGAATGTTTAATTAATATTAGTTTGGTTATTGGCTAACTCGAGAATAAAATCATGAATCTCTTGCATCTCCCTGACCACCGTGCCTAAGGAAATATTTACTAATGTCGCATCAGATGCGTTGTTTCGTGGATTGTATTGTGGAATCGATAAACTATGTTCGAACTCAGTACCATGGGTGGCTTCGCTACTCGATGATGCTGCTGTTCTGTATGGTGGTCGAATTCTGCACTATGTTTACGAGTCACACGTTTTCTGACCGTTACAATATATATATATTGTACCGGTATAAATCCACCACGCTTACTCACACACAGTACTCGAGTTCAAACCCAGTCCACGTTTAAGAATAAATTCCAAAACGCCAACTAAATTCAAACCCAAACCCCGGTATGACCAACCGATGATGACTTTATAACAGCATGGGGTTATCCCTTTACTAGCTCAACTCAGAACACAGACTAAATTACTTACAGTTTTATATATAGCTCTATTATACTCTGGATATTGGTACGGTCATTAATGTAATGTATATATTTAAGTTGCCAATACAGACAGTAGTTGACTAAATAGACTTCGAGAGTAATGAGTTGGAAGACACAAAATTAGATTAAATAAATTGTTTAATAATAAATAGAAAGCATAAAATATAGTATTCAAAAGTATGGTAAGATTTCCATAAATATTCTCTTATAATTCGCTACTAGTCTTTAGTACTCATTTTACCTGGTAAACAAACTCATACCAATATTTGTGTAGTGAAATGATTGACGGGTGGCTAAGGGAATCAGAGCATTTGAGCATTGAAAATATTTATCTACGATTTTTGTTAAGTTATTTTATTCGAATAGATTCGAGCCGTTGCGTGTACGAATAGTTGGAGGGTGGTTTCGTATAAATATGATATCTACGATTGATGTACTAGTGGTTGCCTAGATTGAAGAGCCCTACAGTAATCACTTGCGGTGCACCAACGGAATACCGGGCGGCTTGTACTTTGACAAGGCTTAATGCCCCCAAGTAGATCCGGGACACTACAACCAGCCGGGATCATTTCGAAACCCGGTGATCCAAGAGATAACCTGGGAAAGAATTGCTTTCTTCCCCATATGGTAGTATGGCGAGACGCTAACTTTGGCGAATGAGTGGTATTGCCACAGTCATCGAGGACGAGTGCTGGAAGTGAATTTGAAAAGGAATTACACAAAACCGGATAATCAATTCGTCTATTTCTACGCAACAGGCTGATATAACTATTCCAATAAAACATGGCGGAATCAAACTGACCGCGAAAGCAATAATTAATTAAGTTGACTCGGAAACCCCTAAACCCCCAGGTTGTTCAGGCGGTAGCGATTACAACAAATTATACACTGAAAACCATTTCTCATTTCATGTATGGAACTAAGATAATAACGTAAAACCCTTTACATATTTAAGATTGAATTATCGGTTACAATAGTATGACAAAACAAAAAAACATAATAAAGTGATTTAATATCTGCCAACTCAATATATGAAATAATCTTTACTTTAATAACTAACTTCCTTTTAAAATAACCATAATCAATATTATAAACTAGCTTTACACAGAGTTGGGAAATATTTCTATTGGCATCGTTTGTTTATAGCCTAAGTAATAAAGGGAAAAAAAATATAAATGTCTTCATTTGAATTATTATTAGTAGATACAATATTTATAAACTATTTTCTAAAGACTAGAGCAGAGGAAAAGGAGAAAAGAAAATTTACTGACAGGTTTGAAACAGTAGCATTATAAACAAAAAAAAACTTACATGTGATTCATTTGATTGACAGATTAACTTATAAGCTCGGGAGGAAGTTAAAAGTTCATGTAACACAGTTACCCTTCTTTCTTCATCCGGCTTGGCTTCTCACGATGGTATTTCTGACGAACGTAGGCGCGCATTTGAAATTTACTTGGAAGGCATAGTCAATTTGGAGATTGGAAGCTGGAAATCGTGAAGCACATAAAACATGATCAGTCAGCGGCACGAAGATTCAAATTGGCGGGACAGAGATCAGCTCCTGGCACTTAGCCCATCGACATTACGGTTCACTGGTGCACTTCTTAACAAGAGTTGGAGAGATTTCTCTAGCAACTGCTTTGCTGTTTTTTTGAGACGATCTACTCTCAGCCACGTCAGAAGTTAGAATGTTCGTTTTTTTTTTTTAAGATGTCCACGGTTGACCTTTCTGTCTGGTTTTTGTTTTAGGCTCCGCCTACTTTTCTCCAGCCTCCAGCAATCCAGCTTGACCATACAATATCAATTATCCATTTCCATTGTTCCGTTTTCAGCTATCTCTAACTTTAATACGCAATTTTAAATTGACACAGTAATTACAAATATAAATTCTTTATCTAATTTCGAATACACCCTAATTACTCTATACATTTGTACAACACAGATTTTAATTAAAAACACTGATCAAAGGAATGTGACTTTTGATCAGCATTTTTAAACGACTTTGTATAATTCTAAAAAGGCTAAAATTTAAGCAAATACACCCGCAATGAAACTTTTAAATTAAGCTGCTATAAATTCACAAACCATGCACACACGAATATTATTTCATGATTTGTGACATTTATGCACGGAATCTTTACATATTTATTTACAAAACATAAAATATATATAGCTCAATTTTTTTTGACTTGAAATGGAAAATCCCATTGCGGGCGAATAGTAGTTCGAATTACCGTACTTCAACACATGAAACTAAGATCGGTTCTTCGATCTGTCTGTTTCAATATAAAGGTCACATGTTATGTCCAATAATATAGGATTTGAGTGTAGGCTTGATAGCCATGGCGATTTTTACATGTTTCAAGCAAGTATGATATTTTTTAAAACAATAGTTGGTGCATAGTCAATGCAATGACTATCTAGCATTGATTATTAAACAGGTAATAATTCAAAATTGGTGATGGTAGTGGTGGTAGTGAGAGGTATTATACCTATAGATAAACAGCATTGAAAATAAAATTAAAATAAATTGAAACATTTTAAAATGAAATATAAATTATAATAGATATAAAATTGTTCATTCTTATCTATATTTAGTGCCTTGAATTCAAATTCATTTATAGTGATTAAACTTAGGTAAATTACATCAGTGGTATGATGAATCTCAGGTAATTACAAAATCTTTGAAGATTAGCTATTTATGTGAAAACATTATTTGATTGAGTATTAATTAATTAGATTTTATCAGGTACTTAAAATTTTAGAACATATTATGATCTATGTTAATTTTATTTTTATATTGCCTTTCTTGAAGATTACATAATATAAAAAGTATAATTTTCATCCCTTTTTAAAACAAAAAAAAATCATTTTAATGTAAGTGATAAATTTATAATAACTAGGGAATCTAATTGCTTACTGCTCATTGTAACCAAGGGAAAAAAGTGAATGTATTAAATCATTTTAATATACAATGATCACTATGATTATACCAGCACCAATATTGTCCTGCATGGTTAAACACATTTATAGAGTGATGATTTCTAGAGTTCAAGACCCATGAATCACAATTTGATCAGTTATTACTGGTGCTCAAACTTCTTATAAACTCCCAGCCAATAAAACTAGTCAGTTAATTTTAAACATCAATCTTCTTTTGAAAGTGCAGAATATGTATATAATTTTATAAAGCATTATTTTTTTTAAACAAGGCAAATCTCTCTTCATACAGTAGTGCCACCCTGTGCCAACCAGAGTAATCAATGGATGCCAGAAGGCTTTGTGCATAAAATCTCTATCTAGTGCCTATTCATCCAATATGCCCAGACTAGTTTTTGGCTTGTGGCTGGTTGGCACAGAGTGGCACTACTGTATGAAGAGAGTTTTGCCTTGTTTAATAGCAATTATGTGCTAGTATAAGAGATGGTAATCATGTGATGATTACTTTTTTCCCTTTATTCTGTTCTTAAATACAAAAAAAGGTAATATTTGATTCAAACTTACAACTTCCTTAAAACTAAAATTGAAAATTATATTTAATAATTTAATGCAAACTATATATATATCATTTTTCCATCATTGTTTTATCTTCTAATTAAGAATAGTTAACTATCTATTTACCAATCAATAATTAAATAATTATCTAGACTGAAAAAAATTCTAACTTGTTTGAAAAAAAAAGTCCAAATTTTATTTTGTCTGGATTTGAATCTTAAATCTTTAACATGTCATGAGGTTTTCATATTATATATATTATTAGAAATTAATCTATAAGAGTACAACTTTTGTCTGACTTTAAAACAAAAAAACTTCCACCCATTTAGAAAATTTTTATAAAGTATATAAAAATTCTATTTTATTTTTTCTTTACTGTCCAGATAATAGTGGATGAAAACCAGTTAAAATATTAATGCTATTATATGTGTAAGAAGTAGACACACACAATTGCAATTTACATTTTTCACTTTAAAAATCTTTAACATATATACATATATTTGCCTATGGCATTTCAATCAGCAGAAGTACTTTTGGTTAATTCCTTAACCTGCCTTAATTGCTGTTAAATTAAAAAAACAAAATGGAAGCAAACACGATCAACTCAAATCCCATGAATCCTGAATTTTAATGTTAACAGCTTGTCTGTTAATTATATCCATTTTATTTCTATTTATTAAAATTGCCTCCTTAATTTTTCTTTTATTATGGTTTTTCTCTTCATGAAGAATCTTAACATTTTCAATATCAAACTTAAATTTAGATTTACATGTTTTTTTATTATCCAAGAAAACTGAAGCAATCATTAAATCATTATTATTTTTACTTTTTACATGCTTGTAAAACAATTCATGCTCCTTTAATCTTTTTTCAATACTGCACTTTGCTTCACCTATATCCACAAAAAATTTGGTACACAATATTTATTTATAACACAAAATGAAACATTAAACATATTCATATATATATATCCATAAAAAATTTCACTTGAGCATTTGAAATATATGGAATGCTCAAGTGTAATTTTTAAAGGATATATATAAGAATGTATTTAATGTTTCATTTTGTATTACAAATAATGTTAATAAATTAGTGAATAATTGTAATAATGTTATATCTGTCAAGGAGAAAAGTAATGTTGTGTATCAATTTTTTTGTAGATGTATGTTATATGTAGGTGAATCAAGGTGCAGTATTGAAAAAAGATTAAAGGAGCATGAATTGTTATACAAGTGTGTGAAAATAAAAATAATAATTATTTAATGACTACTTCAGTTTTCTTGAAGCATAAAAGAACATGGAAATATTAATTTCAGTTTGATATTGAAAGTATTTAAGAGAGAAACCATAATAAAAGAAAAATTAAGGAAGCAATTTTAATAAATAGAAATAAAATGAATATAATTAATAGATAAGCTGATAATATTAAAATTCAGGATTCATGGGATTTGAGTTGTTGACATTGGCTTCTGTTTTGTTTTTGAATTTAAGGGCAGTTGAAGTGGGTTAAGGAATTAACTAAAAGTCCTTCTGCAGATTGAAAGACTGCATATAATAGTTAATTATCTTTATATTTATTATTTTTATTGTTTTTCACAATAGTTTTTTAATTAACAAATATTTTTATTTATATTATATATTTGCTTTTATACATATGTATTTTTTCCTTATTTATACAGGAGACCTTAATTTATATTTCTAATTAATTTACACCTTAATATATATTTTTGCATAGTATTTCACATTAAATAGCAACAGCTTTTTTTTTGAAAAAATAAACACTGATAAGTGAAGCTTTGAAAAGGATATTACTGGTTAAAAAAATACAATGTAGAATAGTTAATTACATTTATTTGTTTATTTAATTTATTTTTATAAATTAAACAAAAGAAGCATATTTTAAGATTTTACTTTTCTTCAATTTTATTTCTGTGCACAATTTATCAATCCATGTATTTCTAAGAAAAAATTCAATAGTTTTGATGCTAAGATATCACCAATGTATTTCAAAACACTAATTTACCCTATAAGAAACTGCAGTATTTATATTTTTAAAATTAAAAAAAATTTATTTTATCTTCATTTGAGTCTAAATTTATATGAGTTGATTTATTATTTAATTAATATTGTAAATATAATTTATTAATATTTAATGCTTGTATTGATATCAGTCTTTTTCAGAAGCCTAAATAAAAACAAACATATTATCTAAATATTAATTACACATCTTATATAAAAATTCAATTTTATTATGTCTCAATTTCAATGTTTTTTTTTGTTTTTTTAATGTAAGTTGTTCTTTCAATGTGGAATATCTAATTATATTACATGTATATAAATAACACTTTTCTTCATTATGTTAAAATTTAAAATATATAATATCATGTTAATATTTCATTGTACTTTATCTTAATTTAAATTATATGTAATCACACATATATACATATCCACATTCTTTTAGACACACACACACACACACATATATATATATATATCAATCCTTAAGCTATCAAAAATCTCAACCTGTTGTCAAGGCAATCTCTTTTAACAATAAAGGTTATACCACCTTTATCTATGATCTGATATGTTTATGTAGACAGTAAAAAATTGTAACTTGATCAAAGAGTGGGAGATTAATAATGCAAAGAAGTTTAAACAAACCTCATTAATCAGACAAATATAACCTGTTCTGAAAGCAGACTAATAAATAGACAATTATAACTAACAGATTCTGGAAGTAGGCTAATAAAGTCATTTATAACTTCCAAATTTTATTTAAAATATATATTTACTAAGATGATAAGCCAATTATTCAAGACTTTAATAGATTTGTAAATGTAAATGATAACAACAACACTTAGGCCATCAACAATCTAAACCTGAGTCAATGCAACATCCTTTAACAATAATTCAAGTTGCAATCTTTAGTATACATATAACATATCAGACCATAAATAAAGGAGGTAACTAAAATGGGTATGAGAAGAATTATAATAATAATACCGGAGTAGTGGCTATTAATCAAAAGGCATGGAGCTGAATAATATATGATTGTAACATAAATAAACTGATCAAAGAGAAAAAATTAAAATATGCAACTTGCTGAGCATAAGCTTTTAAACAAAAGATCAGACTGAGTTATCAATCATATTAAGGGTCATTGGATTAAATGAAACATATTTCTATAATTAGATTTCTAAAGATATCACAATATCAATAATGAGAAACAATAATGCCTGGAGACTAGTCATTTAAGGTGTCTGGCCTATTTCAAATCCTGGTTAGGCAGGCATTGTATCATCAATAAACAAGTAGAAACCATAAACAATTATTAAGAACAAACTATTATAACTCAGGAAATAACATTAAGTGAGTGAGTATACTAGTAACTTAATAAAATATTTTCTCAGGTATACAGACAGTAGATTTTATCCACTTTCATCTTTTGGTTTGATGTCAAGTGCATATTTAAGTAAATAACAAGTGAATATGGTCTAGCAGGGCACCACTAGATTATCTGAACCTAGAAACAGTTATATCTTATAATCCTTTCACATGTACTGGGTTTGAATCCCTTTTTGGTACTTTATTTCTAATAAAAATGGAGGATTTTGCTTTTAGACCCATCTGTATGCAATAACACTTAGGTAAACATAAAAGATCTTTAAACTAAAGTGGAGTATATAAAATTCATTAGACAGAAATCATTTCTTAGATCTTAACATAATAAATGCGTTTCAATATTTTTTTATAAGTTTTACTAGCTCAGATTATATTATTAATTTAGGATGGCAATTCACTCATCCTTACATGATATAGATGATGGGATGGTGGTTATTACAATTATTCACAAATGTCAACTAAATACCATGAAATCACTATTTATTCATGGCCTTTAAACATTTATCTATCTCATTAAGTAAAACATGATGATGACAATGATGACAATGATAACGATAATGGTTTCAACCACAGCTTTAGGACTAAGCCTAATCATAAATTTCAGTTTCAGAAATTAATAATTAGTGGCTAATCTTAGTATATCTAATTGGAACTTAAATAGCTAATATTCACCTTGATGATGAATGATCACAACTAATAAAAAAATAGTCTTAATGAAATATATACGCCTCTGTTTAATAAAACAAATTAACATTTATTACTGCATTTCTAATGCATACATAAAAAATTTCTATATCTACATGAAAATTGATATTAACAATAATAACAATAACCATAATCGACTGTTTTAAAATCATAACATTAATTTTAAATTCTTCCCTCTTTCTCGTCAAATATATATATATATATAATGTATTTCAAATTGGATACTAAATTTGCTAAAGTTTTCAATTCACAAAAAAATATTTAAAAAAAAAAATTCACTCTTTTTTTTCTCTTTTGCACACATACTTTTACAATCTAACCTGTGAAGTAAAATGATTAAAAATAAATGTTAGTAAAATTGGAAAGAGCAAGTTTGTTAAAAACAAGTTTTAAAGTACCTTTTTTCCCCTCTTCTTTCTAAGCTCTGATATGCTATACTTTAACTTAAATCACAAATGATCCAATATTTTAATACTGCCTACCATTTTACATTCACACACAATTACATATATGCAACAAGTATTATTATGTATGTGCATGTTTATCCCCATAAAAACTAAAAGATTATTTAAAACCAAAATAATAATACAAAAAAATAATATTTTACATATCAATAACATTTCATAACTTTAGGTTAATAGACAATCATAATTTTAGTACATATAAAATCATTAATGAAAAAGATTATGGTTATTACTAGTAAGAAATTCTTGGTTTCAATCAATCTTAGCTGTTTTAAAAGTTCTGAGATAACAAATGAAAGTATACAACTTTATTGCTAAAGTTTTAATAAGTCTCTGATATCATAAAGAAAAAATATATAAAAAAATTCATATTACCAGTTCTATTTTTTGGTAGTGACTTCCAATGATTCAAATTTATCTTTAATATCTATACTTTGGCAGCAACAATTTCCATGTTTTTTGGAACCATAATTATTTGATGGTGATGATTCTACTGAGGTTATTTGCTTTAATGGGAATCGTATTGGCACTGGAACTTTTCTTCCCTTCCTGTTAAGCATGATTCTTTTAATTGATGAAGTATATCAGTTGTCTTCAGGTTTATACTTTTTCTTGGGTTTAAACTTGGTCACTGGATTCAATTTGTAGTAGATGATTCAATTTGTAGTAGATGATTCAATTTGTACTAGATGATTTAATACTTATCAATCGATTAATCATTTTCCTTCAGCTTTCAAATGCAGCTGAATCTTTTCTCTTACTGAAAATATCACATTTCTTTCAGTCATCAGTCATCAGCTGTATAATATTTTAATTTCAGACAAGACTTTTTTTCTTCCTATATGATGTGCTAGTTCTGGGGGCCAAAAAACCCAAGATGACCTATATATTATTCTTAGCCCAACATCCTTATATTTTAATGTTCAAAAACTTTATATTAAAAAAATGATTTTAAAATTAATATCTGATGAATCAAACGCTTGTCTCTTAGTTTCAATATTTTTAAAAAAATCTCCCTCTGATTTTTCCCAGACAGGTTTTATACTTGATTTTTTTTTTAGCTAACTTGTTTAATTAGATTCCTATTGTAACTTTCTTTGGAAACATATTTAAAAATCACACTACCTTGATTTTTCAGACTAATCTTGTTTTGAAAGAAAAATTATCCCAAGCGTTTCTTGTCTCACTTGCCTGTTAAAATTCGCACTACTATAATATTCAATCTCTTCTCTTTGAAGATTTCTAGCTGGATTTCCGAGTCTTAAGAAATACAGATACAAACAAGAAACCTTTATAGCAAAACCTTTGAGCAAGTAAAAAAAATAATCTAACAGAATTGTTTTTCTTTTTCTTTAACATTTTTAATATGTGTAAATGTAATATATTTATGCCATACACTCACACACACACTGTCATTTACATTGTTTATAAAACTGGCCTATTACAACAATCTAAATGTTTTTTAGAAATTATAATTTTAATATCTAAAATCAAATTCTTACTTTCAAATCCCAAACTATAATTCTTAAACCCCAAATTATAATCATAGATAAACAGAATAGAAACAGATAATAATAAAATAGAAATAGAATAAAACATTAGAATTTAGCAAATGCAGGTTAGCTTTGAAGAGAGTTTAATATTTGAAATATACAATGATAATTAAACAATTTACACACACATTGCCTATATATATATGTGTTATTACTTTACTTTTTAACAAAAAAATTAAATACTGAATAACTAACCATGTATACTACTCTTTTTGAGTTTTTTATCAACACACAAACAAATAAAGAACATAACTGTTGCCCCACTCTCTTTCTGTCTTAAGCTTTTAGAACTGGATCTTGTAGGGTTTAAACTTGGGTGCTCTACAGCTTTTTTTACTATATAAAAATGTGATGATGATTTTTGTTCCACATTTTCTTTCATGCACATTACTACAAATTTAGCTAATGACTAAATTATGATGGCACAACACACACACACACATATATATATATATATATATATATATATTGTACCAGTCGAAAAAACACCACTACATGAACACAAGTTGGATACAAACTCAGCTGAACCAAACTGAATTCAAACCCAACTCACCAGCTCAGATTAGTAGAAATCTAAATTGACGGCACATTGCTATGTGCCAAGAAACTAGCTCAAAGGTTGGTGAGGATTAGAGACCCCTGAACTGACACTAATATCGGATAATAAATTCTAAAGATAATTTTAAATCGAATCATATGTATATGTTCGGATTGCCAACACAGACAGCGAGCATTAACATTAAAATAATTATTGAATAAGAGCATTAAGAAACTAAGAAACCAACTGTGTTTATAAAATATTTAATAATAATAGTTTGTTTTGTTTGAATTTTAAATAATGATTATATTAATCACCTCTAGCCTTTAACATAGTTTATAATTATAATAAGAGTGGCTGTCCTTATTATATGCCAATGAGTATGATGCAATATTTGAAAGTCTATCTGTCTATGCCCCCAACAAGAAAATAAAGGCAGATAAAGATATTCATTTGTAAAGGACATTATTACTCTAATTTTATATGAAAGAATGTGAGATTTATTTCCACATTCGCAAATCCATTCATGAAGAGCAAGATATGTATTTTAGGGTGCAACTTTAATCTTTATTAGAAACCTTATTTAATTTGAAATAATTGAGAAGTTGTTTGACTTTAATTGAAATCACTTCATCACGAATTATGAGCATTAGAGTGGGCTCTACTGGAACAGAGAGGCAAAGGTGCTGACAAATTATGAGCTATAAAATGAAATTGAAAGACAATAGCTGGTCGATGATCTAAGTCCTATGGTGGCTTGCATTTCACAAGTCTTACTGCCATTTAACTATGAGCTTTTGGTGTTCCAACAATAACATGAACAGGAGAGGAAGTGATTTCTTCCTCGATAATTTAAAATAACAGAAATATTATCACTGACAAGCCTAACGGAGCGGAAGATTGCCCTACATCAGCAATGTTGAAGATGATGACTTGATAGTCACCATTTGAAAAATAAAACCCAATTATAGAATGCTCTACATGATGACTTGATCAAATTAATTAAAGTCAAATGAGTTTTTAACTAAAACTATTTTAACGCATTATAAAATTATATTCATCATGCCCCAAATATCGTGCCCTTTCTGAATATTAATAGACAATGAAAACAATCTAAATTAGAATGTATTTAGTTGATTTCTTTATCAACCCTTTTTGCAAAAACATTTTAGATTATACATGAATAATTAAATATTGGTGAATATGAGAAAATAGCTGAGGCATAGATTAGAAACGGAGCTAATAATTTATTATTAGCCAATTATAAAAATAACAAACATTAATAATTTCTTTCGACCCAATGGTTAATAGAACTGTATAAACCTAGTTCTAATGGGTGAGAATTTACTATCAGAATTAATTATTATATTATTTGCACAAAGCAAATGGGACAAAGGAGCTCATCGAGTCGAAGGATTATTGGCATATAATTAAAAATAAACGACATTAGTAAATCACACAAAATATATATAATATAATAAATGAACCACCATCGTAAGAAAGGAGAATTAAATCTAAGGACTAGAGATTTAGAATTACAACATAATAGTATAAATAAAAGTAAGTTTTACACAGAGATTATTACATTAAAGAATGAAAAGAGCTCTTAAAGGGAGAGTAAAGTAAAGTTCGGAAACTGGCCAGAAAATTTAAGGTTCATTATGGAATCATATTACCCATTTCTTCCAGGGCTGGTTTCCTTAGTTTATATGTCCAGGTAGGCATGCATTTGGTCGATTACTTGAACAGTATTTTAATGAATTTTTCATGATTTTAGCAGCATGATTGGTCTGGAAAAGATTCAGCAGCTTCATTGAAAATTTTTTTAGGGGACTTCAGGAACAATAGCCAGATTCCTGATGTTTATCCCCTTACCATGATAGGAACACTATTTGAAATCATGATTTAAAATGCATAAAGTTTACTGCACTTCTCTACAACAAAGATGGCTTCTTCTCCAAACTTTTCAGAGCTATATATATTGTATTTGATGCCTTCGGGCTAGCGCTTTTTTCATTATCAATGTTATACAATATATTGGTTGTTTTTAGATACATTCCTTCGATAAGGCTTTCAAACTCATTAACTTGAATTCATTTTCTAATTAGTAAATGAATTCTTAAAATCAGAAAATGATTTTAATTGGGAAATCCTTACATTTTAAATACTTATCTTTTTTCTAATTAATAAAACTTAACCCATTGTTTTGGAAAGGGAAAATCTGAAAGCTTATCGAAAGAACGTAGCTTTTAATCAATAAAACTTTAACAAATTATTTAAAAATAAAATCAAACATTTCTGATGCAATGAAACTTTCAAACAATTATATATATTTAAATATTTACAAATATATACGCACATTCCATGCAGTTATAATATATATAAATTCATGAATAATTCTATCATGAATTTATTAATAGAATTGATCAATTTAAACTCAAATGAATTAATTTTAATATGCATTTATAAAATAAGTTTTTCTTTATGGAAACTAGCATGGACTGAATGTATAAAGCCCCATTGCATCAGAAATTTAAGGTTAGTACTAGGGTTTGAAGTGGGCTTATGGCTAGATGTCATGAAGCTAGGATCGAACTCAGATCCGACTGCTTCAATATATATATATATATATATATATATATCCGACTGCTTCAATATATATATATATATATATTCAATAAAGCAAGTCATATATTGCTTTTATAAGCTTGTATTTACAAATATGTAATATAGGGAGCGTACCATTAGCTCATACAAACTCTTATTGATAAGTGCAGTAAGAGAAAAATATTTAAAATCTTTATCTAGAATATTCCTATCCCCAGACCAATTGGTTTCAAGCTTTTAGCTCACCTCAGTGAAGAGCTAGAACACTCAGACCTTAGATCTAAAATATCAACTCAAAACCCAGCACTTATTTAATACATAACATTTAAGTAGAAAATCTGAAATTTTTGGACATGAAAATGTCATTAACTCTAGCTATCTAACTTAAATAGCTATATGGGACTAATTTAGTCTGAATTTGCTTCTTGCTTGAGGCAACAGTATAAATTAAATATTAAAATAAAATAAAAACTGTTACAATACATAAACTTTAAATTAGTCACAGTTTATAGTTGAGAACAATTTTATATGCAATAAAATAGAATCATACTGACTATATTTCTAACTTCGCATTTGAGTAGAACTTTTGTTTTAATTTCTTCCCTTTTCTTTTATAAGTTCAAACAATTTCTTCAAAAATTTATTATATTACATGAACTAACTTGGTTATTCCCAATTTATTAAAAATCTTTTAAACTTTTTCTTTTTTTTTATATTTAGAAAATCAATCCATTCTAAGGAAGGTATTAATTTTATCTGTGTTTGAAACCTCTTGTTTAAATAATGTTGACTTCCTATAGCAAACATATAATTTTAAAGAAGAAAGAGTTAGAATCACATTTGCTTTTATAGTCAGTGTGTTTTCCATTGCTTGGTACATGAAATATTTTATTTCCTCTTTAATTGCTGTATGTGTCTATTGTTGGCTAGATACTATCACGATAATCGATTTAAGAAATTAGTAACTCATTCTTTTCATTCTTACACCGGGTTACTTGGCAAAGTACTTGATCTTAGATCATTATAATTATATGTTGTTTTATATATATGTTTGTAGTAATTCTTTCAATGTTTATTTTTACTTATTTTAACAATTGGGATTTCCTCATATATGTAAAATTTGATTACATGTGAATTTATTATTTTGTTATCCAATAAAGCATTGATACATTATGCCTATATATATATATATATATATATATATATATACTTACATTTCACAGGTAGTAAATTAAAGCATGTATTTTATATGCCAGAAAAAATTATTAATCTAGTCAGACATAAATCTTGACTGAGCATAATCTAATGTCACAAGTAGTTAAAGGTTGGTGTGGATACGATTATAAGTCACCCTCGCAATATATATATATATATGTGTGTGTGTGTGTGTGTGTAATCTTGTAATTAAATATTAATAAATAGAGTTGTAATTATATATTTTTATTAAGCTCAGATGAGTATATGTAAATACTTAAAGGTTTTAACCTTTGACACTGCACTCTCTGAATATATTTTTTAATGCTAGAGGGACATCACCAAATCTTGTGACACAAGATTACGATTTTATAAAGATAAGAAGTATGGAGAGATGCATGTTTAGAGTAACAAGAAGAGATTGAAAACACAATATATGGGTAAGAAAACAAATAGGTATTACTGCCCTCATTGAAAAAATTAAAAGACTGAAGTGGAATTGGGCTGAACATATTACTAGAAGTGATAGTAATAGATGGACAATTGAAATCTTAAACTGGATTACAAGAGATCATAAAAGACCCAGAAAGAGACCACATGTGAAATGGATGGATGAAATAAGAAAGTGTGCAGGGGTGATGTGGAGAAGAGAAGCCAAAGATCAGAGAAGATGGATTGAACTTCGAGAGACATTCATCCTGCAGTGGATTGATAATGGTTGATGATGAAAACTTTTTTTATTTTCCTTTTTTTATTGTTTCTTTCATTTTGTAATATTTTCACATTATTATAGTCAAAATTAGAACCATATATACATAACCTATTATGATCATAAAAAATGACATTGAAACATTATCATTTCCATTACAATTTTGTTTAGTTTTTTGCACTCTTTTTAATAACTGCAAGTGTTGTTTAGTTCTGTTCTCCAATGTACATTTTGTGCATAGTTACATAGTGGGAATAGGAAAGAAAGCTAATTAGAAAGGCAATTTAAAGGTCATGTCACTGTGAAAGGCTTAATAAAGGTTATTGTTAAATAAAATTTTCTTGCGTATTTATCTGAATTAATTTTGATGATTTTTTTTCAATCAAAAGATTCTGTTTATATAATTCATGATGAAAGTGTATTTGCCTGTTAGCAGTTACTTTGGGTTTAGTAACCATGTTACAAACTAAATAAATAAACACTATGACCTGAGAAGAATTATCTTGGTCTAGTGCTAGACAATCTGTTTAGTGGCACTCCTGTACAGTTTCAATTGGGGTGATTGTTAAGAGAAATCAGAGAATGTGAACAGTTGGCATCACCATACTATGTATAGGCACACATTGGCATTAGCTACACTTACTTTTATTTTCAATATATTGTAAAAGGGCCACTAAGATATGGCTCATATGGATTGTTGTTTATTTGAGGATAATTATGTCACTGATTACTGCTCATTGATTACATATGTATATAATACATATAACAAGACATTTATTTTATATAGCATGATGTTTTTATAAACTGTAATACCAATAAGCCAATAATACATATAACTTGGATTTTTGACAGATGTGTTTTGTTCAAATCAATGTTATTAAATCTTTCACAGATGGTAGTTAACATACTAGACATCCACACCAGCAGAAGGTTATTACCTAATTTTAATGTGCGGCTAGTTGCGTAGAAAGTAGTTGAGCAATTGATTAACTGTTTAAGCACATCAGTACATTTACTTATTCTTTTATAAATCATTTTATTTAATATTTTAAATGCTTTAAAATTGTTCTAAGAACTTATTCATGTTGTAGCAAGTTTTAATTATTTCAATATTTATGTGATAAAACAAATAAATCAGTTGTTCAATTATTTATAAAGCAATCAAATATTGATGATGTTTGTAACAAGTTTGAGCCATAACCTCATTGGTCATTTAATTATAGCAATTTTCATGGCATAAGTAATAATGTGGTAAATGTTTTTAATATCCTAATATAATTAAATAAGGGTGAGAGTAGGAGATCAAGATTCCCAAATCAATTTGCAGTTGAAGAGATCTTTTGAATGAAATTATTAAGCTCGGCCTTATACATCAGTAAGATTTTAATATTTGACTATACAGTTACTATTAAACCATTAAACATCACATGATCACCCTTTTTTATGCATACACCCAGAAGCAAAATTCTCTATACAGTAGTTCCACTCAGTGTAAGACAGAGTAATTAATGCATGCAGGAAAGTTTTTGCATAAAATCCATATCTAGTGCCTACTCATCCAAAATCCCCAGACTAGTTTTTAGCTTGTGGCTATCATCAGTAAGAAACCTTGAATCTGAGAGAATTGCACATAGATCTTAGAATCTAATGCAACCATCCACCAGTCACCTTTTAACTTATTAGCCAACTATAAAGCTTTGAGTCCAAAATGAAAGCACAATAATGTTTCCATTCAAGCTCATTAGCTTGTACAAGCTAAAAACTAGTCTGCAGATATTGGATGAGTGGCACTAAGTAGGGATTTTATGTCAAACTTTTCTGCATCCATTGATTACTCTGGCTTGCACTGAGTGGTGCTACTGTATAGAGAGTTTTACCTCTGTGTAAACAGCTTGTGTAAGCATAAAGAATGGTGATCATGTGTTGTTTAGTGATTTAATACTAATCCGGCCCAATAGGATTATGGTGACTGTGATTAAAGACATTAAAAAGTGTTGATGCTGAACTTAATCAAGATCTATATGACTATACAAGCTAATGAACTTGAATTGAAAACATTATTGTGTTTTCATTTTCTATTCAAACAAGCTAGAAACTAGTCTGGGAATATTGAATGAATAGGCACTAGCTAGGGATTTTATGCACAAACTTTCCTGCATCCATTGATTACTCTGGCTTGCACTGAGTGGTGCTGCTGTATGGAGAATTTTGCCTCTGTGCAATTACTATTAGTAAATAAAATATTGAATTCATAGTTTAACATTATATGTTAGACTATTTCCATAATCTGAAATTAATTATTAATGTCTTTAAAAAATTTAAACTTTATTTAAACTTTTCAAATAGACTATAATACTAGAATATAGATTAGTATATGACAGAGCATTTTGTTGATATTATTCTCTCTTCTTTAGATGATAGTAACCTAACCTGATAATCCAACATATAATTACAAGTGAAATACCATTATCCAAAATTTTAGATATACATGGAATTCATAGTACTTGTATACTTAGTTGCTCAAGTGATCAGTCATGTGACATTTGAATATTTAAATAACAGGGTTAAGCACAATAACTGACCAAACAGATTTTTTACTTTACCCAGCTAAGAATTTATCCAGAAAATGTTGGCTTCTGAAACGGCTATTCAACTATTGTCTGACAAGGCATCACATATTTGAAGTACTAAAAAAATAAACAATTTTGACTATTGTTTTCCTAAGATAGTCAATAATTTTTTAAAGATCCATATTTTATAGTTGTAAAACTATTGAGCTAATTGCAATAGATTTTGAATTGACCATTTTTTGCAGTATTACATAATGCATTGCAAGTATTCCAGGTATCTTCATCATTTAGCCTTTAAACTATTTTTATCTTAGATAAAGACTAATAACTTCTTTTCTCTATTATATGCCATATAAATTTTATGCAGAATTATCAGATACTTTAGAAGTATTTTTTCACCTGAGCCAAAGCTTGATCTCACTTTAGGTGCCTGATTTTTGAATTATGCAGTTTAGCACAGTAACTGAGCAATGGATTCAAGAGCTAGAGATTTCTAGATTAATATTTAGTCAGTATATCATATATATAATCTTTTTATCATCATCACCATCATTTTATTGTCATTTAAATTTTTGAAATATATAGGAATAAAATACCTGACAAATAAATAAACTAATATTTTTATTTGCTTCTGATTTTTATTTTTAAGTTGATTTAAACATTTTGATTCTTATTAAGCAATCGATATGCTACATTAAAGTTTTATCGATTTAAAAAAGAATATGAAAGACTAGGAGAGAAAATGTTCTTTAATCTTTTTAAAAGAAGAAAATTATTGGCAATATTAGCAATATTTTTTTGTTCAAAAAGAATCTGCAGTTTATTTAATGGATTATTCAAAGATGAAAACGATTACTTCTGTCAGATTTTAAATATTTTTACTGCACAAATTTGTATTTTCAGTAACTAAAAATAAATTCCATTTAATTCATTTTGTAATTTTTATACGTTTGATTTTACTTTCACTACTTATAACCAATCTTTAATCGAATCTTTAACTTAGATTTGCTCTTACGTATTTTCAGCTATCTGCTTAAGAATAGGTTTTCATTCTAAATCAGTGTTTTACTTATTTTCAACTACTTTGAAATGAGTAGTTTAGCAAGCACGATGTCCAATTCAAAAGTTGCTGGTTTAAAATAAATTCTAAATTTCACAAGATGCATGACAATGAAATTATAAAAAAATTCATATTCTATTTCTACAGATGTCTTTATAAAATTGTTGTGAATCAAAAATTATTTGCTGTGACAATATTTTTTAGTGAATACATGTACACCTATGCACTTTTTTATACTTTATAATTTTTAATTTGCTTGTGTTTTTTTATTTTTACACTATATAAATAACTAAATTAGCTTTATATCTATATAGCATTTATTATATGCATAAAGAATATAAAGTTTTATAAAATTAATTAGCATTTATAGAAATTGAAATATTTTCAAGTTCAGTAGATAAATGTAATTTCATTTTTTTTACTTTAGTTTTATTAATACATTGTACAGGCTTACACCTGCATTTATATATATATATAATATATGAGGGATTCGAACTCAGATTTTCACATGACCCACAACTCTCAGTGCCATTTTATATTGCTGACCCACCTGATCACACACATGTTGAAAATATAAATAATCAACATGTGTGTGATCAGGTGGGTCAGCAATATAAGATGGCACTGAGAGTTGTGGGTCATGTTTAGTTTTATTGAACATGCAAAAATATATCATAAAATCATTTAGCACTTCACTCAAATATTTCAATAATAATAAAATTATATATATATGGACAGATGATATATTTAGTTGATAAAGTTAAAATAGTTGTTGTATTCTTAAAACAATAATTCAAATCCTGATGAGACATCATCAAAAGTTTTAAAATATTGTAGCTTCAAATTACTGAAATTATTTTAAAAATATACTGATTCATGAAATTGTTCCACTTTGTGAATACTTCCATTGTTCTAATCTATAAAAATAAAGAGAATAGAAAACACTACTCTAATTACCATGAAGATCATCAACTGTAGGGAAAGGCTACTTTTAAGGTTTTTATCACATGTATTTTTAATAACAGATGATTGAATATTGCTGAATCAGAGTAGTTTAAAAGAATCAATAAATA
Source organism: Epiperipatus broadwayi (assembly GCA_028023455.1). Lineage (NCBI taxonomy): Eukaryota > Metazoa > Onychophora > Udeonychophora > Euonychophora > Peripatidae > Epiperipatus > Epiperipatus broadwayi. Next base: position 3,790,328 of record JAQFVV010012483.1, read on the forward strand.
ATAAGGAAAAAATTGTTGTCAAAAATGCAAAAAGTGACATGAATAAAGACATAATTTATGTATTGCTTATATCAATTTATTTAAATCATTCAACTTAGAATTTGATAATATCTGATGTCCATGTCTAGTAAAATGCCTATAGAATCAAATATTGTTTCATAATCTAGAAATCCAAAACAAATCTAACCTATATCTGTTGGTCTTTCCTATAACTTTTCTTAATGCTTGGGTATAATCTAATATACATCATTGTCATCATTTTCAATCATTATCATTCCACTATAGAATGAAAGTTTCTCCAATCTTTTGCCTTTTTTCTCCACATTTTTTTGGTAAATTTTATAATTTTATCTATCCATCTCACTTGTAGTCTCTTTAAGTCTTCTACACTATCTTAGGAACCAATATAAAATATCAACATCTATCCATTATCTTGTTTTCTATTAATATATTCAGGCCAGTTCTATTTCACTGTATTAATTATTTAATAATGTTAATATTTTTATTATTCTCTTACCCATATATTTAATTTTGATCTGTTCTATGCACATGTCCATATTTTATTAAACAATCTGAAATCTCTTTATTTGTTTTCTTATAAGTGTCCACATCTCAGATCCATAGGTAAGAATGAGTAAAATGCATATATTAAAAACTTTTAAAAAAACATAGGCATATTTCCTTTTAATATTAAATTATTTCTACCAAAAGTACTCCAAGTTTAACTCTACAGTTAATTTCATTCATTAATCTCCAGCTACATTAGTAATATGATCCCAGAACCTACCATTATACACTGCACTAAATCATGCAAGACCTATGGAAAAGTATAGCATTTGATTTCTGCTAGAAGCAAGATTTTGAAGTTATACATTTCATGATATTTGCAGTTTTATCTTAATTCAAAAACAAACACTTTTCACTCATAAGAAATGAAATAAATTTATTTAAATTTAATAAAAACATTGTTTTTAGAAAAGGTTTTACAAATTCCTTTTTAGTAAAGAATAATACTTTCAACCTTCTTTGATAATTAGTATACACCATTATATCATGTAGCTTTAAATGATAAAAATGCTAGCTTAAATAAAATAGGAGGTTCACAATCAATAGAAATTAATAATATCATATGTTTGATTATTGTGCTCTTTACTTAATTACAGTAGTAAAAACCTTGTTAGAGTAAATGTATGTAAGATTGTCTTAAGTGATTTATTGTCTTTATTATATATATTTTAAAAAGGCAAAGAGATTTCATTTTGTAAATCACTGTCAATTTATTAACATTTTCTTTTATTGGTTTTAAACATAATTATTTAATTGTGTTGCACCATTTGTTGGAAATCGATTGTTTAGATTTATTTCTTATTTAAAAAGTATTGGATTATTCACCCACCATCAGAGAATATGAGCAGGGATTAAAAAATCATGAAATGATATTACTTTTATTCACTAATAAATATGACAATAATGTCATAATTCTTCTCTGAGATGAACTACAATATTGGACAGTCAGTACTTCACTTCCCTGATGCAATACCACAACTAGCAGATTATTGTTAAACCCTTTTTAGCTAGAATCTTGTGAGCATTGCAAGAAGATGCAGAACCACATACCAAATAGTGAAAGCAGTTATTACATCAAATTCATAGCAGATGTCCATAATAATTACTGCAGCTTCCAGCATCTAGTAACCATCCCAGTGCCCAATATTTCACTATAAAATCATTTATAGATGATACTCTGCATGGTTTAGTAGAATATACCACCAGATCGATTCCAGTTCTGCACTTCTTGCATTCAAATATGAATTTTCAAGCATTAAAACAATTCAATTATTTTATTTATCTGTAGATGATCTTATCCTTAATAAAGTGCTATACTGAACAGAATAGCCAAGCACAATACCAAAAATCTGATAGTTAACATATTGACAGAATAAAGAAACATCATCCTAGCACATCAAAATGTTGATATGCTAATATCCTGAAATGACAATATCTTAAAAATGTAATCAAATTAAGTTCCTATAAGAGGTTACCTTCTGCATATCACATAATAATTATATTTTAAATTTTTATAATCAATGTGACCACAATTGTACAATCTTTCTAGATCATGTAAAACATGGCTAGATACTATTTATGACCATTATTTAAATGAACAGCTAGATTGATTATGAATTATATACAGAATTCAAGGAAGATTTTAAATCTACTTATTACTGGAATTTTTTTTCAAAAGTTTGCCTGGCCCACATACAAATCATAGATCAAGGCATGAGTAAGTGGACGCCTAACTACTATACAGACTCTTTTTAATATACTGACATTTTTTAAAACACCAATATATATTCAATTGCAAAAATAAAAATATACTTTTATTTTTAATATAAACGTGAATTTATTTATTTTTTACATTGCAGTAATAAAAAATTCCTTGCATTTATTATAGTAAATTTAAATTTATTTTATCAAATTTAATTTGTAAAATATAACTAAGTTTTAATAATAAATGCTTCTTTCATTTGAAAATCCCACTTGGTTATGCGAGTATCCTCATTTTGAAAACGACTTGGTTTATGGTAATTAAAAATGATTTATGGAGTTACTGTATTTACAATTTTTTTTTTAGCTTATATTAAAACGTATTTTTTTAAAATATGGCGTTTAATTTTAGAGATAGATATTTTGTAATAAAATGATTAAAGTTAATTTGTATATATAAATATTTAAATACATTGATTATGCTCTTTTTTAAATTTTAAAAAAATCATTCAGGCAAATATTGCTTAATTCTTTTCATTTCTATTTGGTTTAACAATTAAATAATAAAAAGCATTATTATCCTAGATATAGAAATTGTTTAATTTTAAAGTGTGGTCTATAATAATGTTTATACATGCTTACACGTGTATATGGTAAGTGTTTATAATTATGAGTTTAAATTTCAAGTCGGTTTTTAGGTTTTTTTTTTAAAAAGTAAGTACACAAAAATTCTTATTTTCAATTTTATTTTTATTGTTATTATTTTTAAAGACTCACAAAAAATTGAAAACTTCTCATTGGCTTTTTATTAAGCTTGTATATATTTTAAATATATATATATATTGCATGAATAAAATTAATTGTAGAATTAAAGTTGAGTGGAGAGCTTTTGGTGGAAACAATGTAATATTAAAAAGAAATGTGTATAGGTAGAAGAAAGTTTTTAAAAAGATATATTCTACCAGTTCTTACTTATGAATCTGTGATTTGAATACTTAACAAAAAAGAAATTCTAGACTTTAGATCACTCAATGATTTATGGAAAGCTGAATGTTAAGAATAATAAGAAGCTATGAAAAACAAAATATTGGGCAAGAAAACAAATAGATATTACTAGTATCATTTAAAGAAGTACTACATAAAAATTATTGCAAAAATTAAAAAGAAATAATAAATACACACTTCATTATTGTATAGTTCATTGCAATATTTTTTTATAAAGATAAATATATCTGTAAAACGTTTTGCCCATTGACAGTTTGAAATAATTAGGCAGTATACTTCATCACATGATAAACTAGATCATTATTGGTAGTATTTTGCTATTGCATGCCATGCACATCTTATTTTAATTTATTTTTGAAGCAGTTCTCTTCACCCTATTTTAAAACCATATAATGTAATCTTAAATAATTCATGGACCTTAAATGGTATAGTGCTATTTCTAGCTGATTGAACTAGAAACAAATCTGGAGATACAGATAATATGGTTAGATCATCTCATATTCACTGATTATTCAAACTTGCAATAGGTGACTCTGAAATAGAATGAAAAGAGCTTTTCTTGAAAGCAAATGATTAGGCATATGAGAATGTCATGTGATATTTAGTATTAAAAAATGTTATTGATTATATTAGGAAAGGGGAGCAAAAGACATAAATATATATTTTATATAAAATAATTTTTTATTACAATAATAAAATATAAAGTACATACTGTTAATAATCATTTTAATATATAAAGAAGTATATAATTAAAAAAAACATATAAAATATAGTGATATTGATGGGAACAAGTACCATGTTGGTGCATACTTATCAGAAAGTATACAAATCTACATTCTAATTTTTATTTTATTTAGTTTATTATAAAATAGAGATTGTAATTACAGACATATCAGATTAAATCAGTAATGGCATTTAAGAAACTAAAGAGTAAAAAATTAGAAAGATTACACTCTTAATAATAAGAAAAAGACTTCTACATACAATATCTATTGGTACTGCCAAAGAAGAGCAGATTAGACAATAATATGAATTAAAAGAAAGTGGTCTAAGATTTCTGCTTCTTTGTTGTTTAAGGATCATATAATGTCTGATAAGTGATTATTCATTTAAATATGTTAGTATCTATATTGATAATATGAGGTAGAAATAATAACATTCAGTGTGTTCATGATCCTAATCAAAATCTGGATACTGCCTTATGAAAACTAACAGGAAATGTTCCAGGGATATATCTTGTTTCTATACAAATATAGTTTATCTAAATTTTCTTCATAATATTTTTAGTCTTTATATTAATCCTCCATATACTTCACTGATTAATGCAATACAGAGAGGGTACCAATAGCTCAAACAAGCTCTTAATTAATAAGTGCGGTATGAGAAAATATTTAAAATCTCTATGCAGAACACTCTCATCTCCAGACCAACTGATTTCAAGCTTATGGCTCATGTCAGTGGAGAGCTAGAATATTCGGATACTAGATCTAAAATATCAACTCAAAACCCAGTACTTATTTCATACATATATTTAAGTAAAAACTCTGAAATTTTCAGACATGAAAATGTCTTTAAATTAAGCTAGCTAACTTAAATAGCTATATGGGACTGAACTAAATTCATATCTACCATATTTTAATAGCCTCATCATAGCCATAGCCTTAAAGGTAAAATTATAATAATCAAAAAAGCAAGTCATATATAATGTGATATTACTTTTATAAGCTTGTAGTTACAAAAATGCAATACAGAGAGCATACCAATAGCTCAAACAAGCTCTTAATTATTAAGTGCACTATGAGAAAACATTTAAAATCTCTCTTCAGAACATTCTCATCTCCAGACCAACTGGTTTCAAGCTTTGGCTCTGCTGAGGCTATTAAAATATGGTAGATCTGAATTTAGTTCAGTTCCATATAGCTATTTAAGTTAGATAGCTGAATTTAAAGACATTTTCATGTCCAAAAATTTTAGAGTTTCTACTTAACTAATATGTATGAAATAAGTGCTGGGTTTTGAGTTGATATTTTAGATCTAGTGTCCGAATATTCTCCATGCACGTGAGCCATAAGCTCGAAAACATTTGTTCTTTAGATGAGAGTGTTCTGGATAGAGATTTTAAATATTTTCTTATCCTGCACTTATTAATTAAGAGCTTATTTGAGCTATTGGTACACTCTTTGTATTGGATTTTTGTAACTACAAGCTTATAAAAGTAATGTCACATTATATATGACTTATTTTTTTATTATTATTATAATTTTACCTTTAAGGCTTTGGCTATGCTGAGGCTATTAAAATATGGTAGATCTGAATTTAGTTCAGTCCCATGTAGCTATTTAATTTAGATAACTGGATTTAAAGACATTTTTATGTCCCAAAATTTCAGAGTTTCTACTTAAATATACATATGAAATAAGTGCTGTGTTGAGTTGATATTTTAGATCTAGTGCCCGAATATTCTAGCTCTCCACTGACATGAGCCATAAGCTCAAAAACAGTTGGTCTGGAGATGAGAGTGTTCTGGATAGAGATTTTAAATGTTTTCTCATACTGCACTTATTAATTAAGAGCTTATTTGAGCTATTGATGGGACAAAAGACTCATAAATTAACTAATCTAGCATGATTTGGTCAGATATACACACATAAGACTAAGTGATTAATTAAAATATCAATGATTGATCATGAACTTTAATAGAATGATCTACCTATAGATATAATGATGTATGTGCAATTAAATCTAGAGTTGGATAAAATGAACTCACAGACAATAAAATTATGAAAACAAGTTATAATTTTAAATATTATTAATTTAATAAAACAATAACAAATAATAAATCAAAATATACACAATTATGTAATGAGAACATGAGATATTATGCTCACAAGGGTTATATAACTAATGAGATTAATGTTACATATCTCATTATAAGTGTTTAATAAAGTGTAGTGTGGTATGGAAGTTTATGCCAGTAAATAAAAAAGTGACTAAATAAATAAAAATCTTTAATTTTTGTAAATATAAACTATTAGCCGTTTGCTCTTTTATAAAAATGTCCAAATGGTGAGATGATTTGGTGCACTTCATTTCAAAAGTAAGCTTTAGCTTTATGAATAAGAATTTGCATCAAATATCATTTTCTCAGTCTATTTTATTATTACATAAGATATATACAGTGTGGTTGATTAAAATAAGCTAGTTCAGTGTGGGACTCCATTATCTTCCATGGTCCTGAGCATACACTCAGTTGACAAACTTTAGGCACACTATGTAGTCTGCTAGATCATACGGAACTTAATAGCCAAAGTTATATAACTAACTTAATAGCACTCCTGTGGCATCTATCTATACAAAGTTAAGTCGAGCATATAATTAGGCTCGGAGATATGCAGGTTAGCGTGTTAACCTAGATAAGGGTATAGACTGATGCTAGATAAGTATTTAATATAAAAGGAGAGAAAACTGGTTTATGATAGGTTTACCTATATACTCTATGGCACATATTAAAATATTAATAAAGCTAAAAGATGCGAATGGGTCATTATTCATGGGCTTCAGTCTCAAAGACTCAGTTGCCCTAAAATCACTCAACTTGCTGTGAATAGGAACATTAGTAGTTCAGGGAGTCAGATAAGCATTAATTATGAATAATCTAGGTCCTTCTGCCCTAGTTCTAAAAGTGCATGCTTTACCCATACTAAGAGGATAAGTGTGACCTCCACCATCAATTCATCAATAATCATGCAGCAAGCAGATAATTGTACGTTGCATACTTTGTAAGGACACATCCACAACTTATACACATATAACGCAAATACATAAAATTATATTATCATGCCTTAAAAATAGATAGTGTCTATTTGCATATCTATACAATCCAGTTTTCAAATTTAGTATTTCAAATATACTATTTAGGGACTAAATTAATTAGTAACCTAATTAATATTATCACCTGCATCTCAACATATATAAATCTAATGAGGACAAAGCATATTTGCGGGATAATTATGAATAAAACATTAAAATATGCTTTGAGAATATCTCTGTGGCTAGTTCCTATGATGTACAAGATACATATATAAATAGTTGTAATTCATAACTAAAATTAAGCAAACTACAATTTTAACTAGAGAACGACTGATTATTGTAATATTAAAATATTCAAAAATTAATCAGTAAAAATAATAATATGATCTCGAAACAGCGAGGGAGAAAGAAAAATAATAATTCAATTATTTAATATTTATTATAGCAAAGATTTGAAATTATCTTCACAGATCGATAAGCTAAAATTATATTTATAAATACTTGTGGTTCCGAGTTATTTGGCATATTAAATACATATAATATTAAAATGATAAAATCATAGAATAAATTGAACAGATTAGGAATAGGCATAAAAGGCCGCATAAAATTATACATTTAATTTAAAATAGATTATTAGAGTTTTACATTTTAAAAGAGAATTCAAGTTTTACAATTAGACAAGATTTAAACATCAGCATTTAACAGTTTTCTTTGCAGATTTTAGGAAAGTTGTTTGGGAAAGGCAGATTTAATAAATAGCTAGCTTTTAAAAGAAATAATTGAAAGTCAAAGTTTATAAACAGAGCTCTGAGAGAAAATTTACCATTCAGTTGTTTTCATTGCAGTTAGTTCTGGAGCACTTGGGATGATATTAAGTTGACATTTTTGGTGATGATTTAAAGTTAATGGAGATTCTTCCATGGGCTGCTTTGCTGGTGTACAACATTATATTTTATCGGACCAAAGTCTTTTCCATTCCTTGGATAAGGGCCAAGAGGTGAATTATTGCCGACTACCCCACCATTTTGGAGATCAAATGAATGTGGATTATGTTTACAATTCACATTATATATATGATCCCTCTTTGGTGACAAAACTTTAAGTATTTATATTTCTCTAACTCTGGTCATCTGTTTAATTTTACAAGCTTGTCCACATTTGTTTATTTTAGAAAAATATATTTAATAGCTACAACTAGTAGAAAAACCCATTTATTTATTTTAGAAAAACATTTTTAATTGTGTCAACTAATTTAGATTTTGTTTTTCTGCTTTTTCCTCCTGCTGTTTATTACGACAATGTTATAAAATTCTGTGAAATTATTATTAACATTTTATATTTACAAAATCAAGTTCACACTATTTTAGGATTATTGCATGACCTACTTTAAAATTTGTTTACCAGTAACAACTAAGAGTTTCTTGATAATTAGTAGAAAACTAATTTTATTACCATACATGTAGAATAACAATGGAAATATACATATGCAATTTCAATAATACAACAATAAAATTGGCTAAATAATTTAAACTAAAATATTTCTTAAATTAGAAATATTTATAAAATGGATACATATCTATAATATACACATATACTATTAAATTACAGACCAACTGTTTGCATATATATATATATATATGTGTGTGTGTGTGTGTGTGATTTTGCATATATAGTAATTTAAGTTTGTTTAAATGGGTACTCTGAAGGGGTTTAAACCTGGCATACATGAAACAAACAGGTGGATAAATCTGACTGTTTCAATATATATATATATATAAGTTATAAATATATATATATATTTTACTTTCTAAAGATCATCAAAACACCCAATATATAAGTATATTAATGATGAGATTCTAAAATCAGAGCCAAATATAAGATAGTAGATTAAATTGTATTAAAAAACTGGCAATCAATGACCAATTGCTGCAAGTAATAGTCATATCATTACTGGTTTGATTGCATTACTATAATACCTTGATTGCTTAGCTTACTTTATAACAATAACACACACACACTTATAATTAATAATTTACTATTTCTCTACAATTTACAATTTAGAAAATCTGTTTTACCCAACCTGTATTTATAACTATAGTATATATATATATATATATTATAACATAATTTAAATTATACAATTAATACATTGCAAAGTGACTGAATTTTTCTATAAGAAAAATAATTCCAGTTTATTCCATCATGATAAAGAGTACATTTTTCTTTATTTTATTTTGCTTTTTAAAAGCAAAATCATAACATTTATGTGATAAGAATTTACAATTATTTGCTTTTAACCCTTTGTGGAATATTTCTATATACAAGTTTCAGTTATAATTTAAAATAATAAAAGATATTTTCTTAAATATTATTTCAGTAATATATATATATATTCTTTGGACAGGTTTAGGTTTACTCCTTCGTTAAAACTATCATGGAAAATATAAAAAACGACAGCAGAAATAATTTACACATGAAAAGACCAGAGCTTTTAGAAAATAAACAAACATTATCTTCAATAATGGAAGTTTCAGAAGATTATCAAGAACTTTTTCAAGAGTTAGAAGAAACAAAACAGTCTCTAAATGAAGTTCAAAGTATTTTGGATGAAATAAGCAAGAAAAAACTTTCATGCAGTGATGATTTAGGTGAGTAAAAATTTTTGAATAATATGTAAACATTTATATTGAAATTAAGTTTTTTTTAAAAAAATTAAAATAGATTCTAATAGTAACTAAGAATATATTTTATACTTCTGATTTAATCAAGGAACGGAAGAGACAAAGAATAGCAAAATAGGAAAGTACAGGCCATGAGTAATAGACATACAAGCAACAGAGGACATTGCTAATGATAAATGTAATGATATTAGCTGTTTATACTTTTTCTATACAGAATGCAATAACTGTGATAAGTGTGTTTATACAGAAGCTTGTTATTTCTATAAATTAATTACGGTTTAGCACTTTTGAGAACTTATAGTATTTTCATATTCATAGTAAGATGATCAGTAAATATAAATAACATATTACTTGGGTTTATTCATATATATTTAATAGTGCTATTGCACTGACATTTTATCTGAGTCACACCTGCTATCAAATGGGTAATGAATGTTGATGGCAAGTCTGATTCAGTTGAAACACTGCTATGAGAGTACCATTAATTATTTAAAGATACACATGAATATATATATATATATATATATATATATATATATATATAGAGAGAGAGAGAGAGAGAGAGAGAGAGATATGGATAGATAGATAGATATAGAAACAGAGAAAGTAAAGGAGTCTTTAAATAGAGCAGTGAAAAAATAGGCTCTCTTCAACTTTTCACAGAGAGTAAATATAAGTAAAAACATTATCAAAAGCCCATTGTTTGCTAAAGCTAAAATTTTTTTGTTTTTATGTTTTATTCTCTAGGTAATATATCCATTTATCCACTAATAATGGACGATTATGGATAAGCTAATGCTAAGACCGATTACAAAAATCTTCAAGTTTTAATTGATTCACATTTTAATCTTAATTTATGGTTATAGCATATTGATGTGCTTATTGTTATACCAAAAAGCCTTTATATATATTGTAATGGAATAAGTATATGCCGATGCATTTCTTTCAAATAAAAGTGGAAAAATATATAAAATCACCCTCAAGTAGAAATATATATATAAAAAGAGAATTTAATAATTTTATTTAAATTAATATATATAATGCACAGATGGAAAACTAATTATATAATTCTTTAAAGTTTAAAATCTAAAAACAAGATTGTTTTAATATAAAAGAATTTTTAAAAAAATGCTGTTAATTAGTTATTTTTAATCTTAGAGTGGAAATGATTTTCTATATTGACATAATAGCAAACAGGCCCTTGGGCATAAAGTCAGATGAGATATAAATTAAAAAAAATACTAGTGATAAAAATTTTGAGTTCCCACTCTAAAGAAAGCTGACCAATAACAATGGAGTCCATAGAGAAAAGTCAAGCCAGGTAAGAACGATCCTGGAATTTGCTGATAAGAATTCACAAAGATATAAAAAAAAACTTTGAAGTTGAGATTCATATTGGATTGCTTGTGCTAATTGTGTCTTATTAAAATATATTTATAAGTGTATTGCAAAACTCCAAAATGTAGGGGTCATGCAATAAATTACGTTTTTTGCATTTGCTCCAGCTGAAGCGGTCTCCAGATTATGATGGTTTCCAGAAACTAGCCAGCCATGGACTTGTCTCCATCTAAAAGAAAATGAAATAGAAAGAACTTTGTATTCTAGATTGCATCATGGATCACTAAGATGGACTTCAATAAACTTACAGCCACATAAAATATGAACTTTAATAAGCTAAGAACTTTTTCAAATACTTAAATAGTCTAACAATTTTTCAAATACAGTACTTAAATATAAATGGTACCTAACCCATAAAATCTCTTATCTGATTAAGCAGAAACTTAAATTATTTGTTGTATTTTCTTTTAATATGTTTGCTAGTATTATCATTTTCATTCTCATAATTACTTTTAAATTAATAATTTAAAATAGACGTAAATGGCTGCATAGATTCATAAGATTATGTTAGTTTAAAGTGAGTTAATTTTTGGCTAATTATTTCATAGTTAAATCGGTGGTGGTGAATTTGATGTATGGATGTTGTATGTCAATGGGCATAATACCCACCTGAACATATGGCCAAAAGTGTAGCCATCACATTTGTCAATGGTCGTAGAGTATTTCCTACTCTATTGATTTTCTTACTCTCTGATTGGTACACTAAGCCAGAAAAGATCACTATCTCCATTTAAAGAGCTTTTTGTATATATATTTTAAATAATTTTGTTCTTGCATCACCAATTGGGCAGTGGATCATTACTATCTGTTGGTGAGGTTTATTAATGATCATGGGAAAGATGCTGATTCCTTCCCACCATGTTTCATTATTTCTCTAATGATATCATGCTACAGATGTAAATTCCTGTTACCATGGTTTTGTTATGGTAATAATCTCATTTTGCATTGGTCACATTGGTATATCAGTAAGCTAGTGTTGGTTTAAATGTGAGATTTTATCCTAAGATTAAGAGGGATTGGGTTGGTTATATGCATATTCTATGTAGCATAGTGTTGGTTTAAATGTGAGATTTTAGCCTAAGGTTAAGAGGGATTGGGTTGGTTATATGCATAATCTATGTAGCATATTCACACTTCTTAAAATATTAAAATTGTATTTAAATCTATTTAAACCCTTTCATCTGTATACATGATTTAAATGAAATATATTTATTAGTTAATTTAATTTTCAGAATTTTTCTTTTAATGTGTGTGTGCATTACAATAAAATGTTTTGTTGAATTAATTTTGACAGTAACTTATGTTATATATTTTATTAATATTTAAAATTAAGAATTAGAAATTTGAATATACAGTATGATATTTTAAGCTCAGCTTCTCCCTGAGCTAATGACTGGGGCTTTCGGTTTGATAAAAGAGTAACATCTCCCATGTGTATCTGCTTATATAAATTTTCTAGGTTCCAATAGCCTAATGGCACCCTCGTATGGCAGATTAGGTTAGGGAGTTTCTGTCAATCATTATAATATATAGTATAATTAAATGATAACATTTTTTAATATGTGATAATTTTAAGAGCCAATAAAGTCTCCAAGAATCATCTATATTAAATTTAATTAACCAACTTGCAATACATCATTATCCATTTGTCTTTAGCAGATAAAAGTGATTATTACTGCCAATTGCTTTTTTGAGTTTTATTACGATGATAAGTATAGATACTGATGTTTACAACTTTCAACATAGAAATAATATTATGTCTTAAATTTATTTTGGCTTTAAATAATCTTGACAAGATAGAATCTTTACACTTTAATAAGTACACAAATAACAGTTGGAAGTGCTGTAAATTTATCTGCTAAAGACAATTAGATGATATAATATGAATCAGTTAATTAAATTTAATAAAGATTTTCATTGTCTCTGAATATTATTATATACTAAAAAATTAGTCTTGTGAAAATTATTTAAAGCAAAAGAGATTCAGGCCATACCACAGTTGAATGTTGCAAATATTAATGATCATATTATCATCTTAATAAAATCCAAAAAGTAGTCAGAAATGATATAAAATATTTCAATGCTACTATAGTGCAATAAGTTAACCAAATTTAGTAAGGTGATGCTAAAAGGTTTTGTTTATTATGAATTAGGACATATAAAATCAGTTAGAGTTAAAAGAAGGTGGGACTAAGGCAAGGATGTCCTATGTCATCTATTATATTTTTGTTATATTTGAGAGAAATTGAAAGAGCAATAGAAAGACTAGAAAGAGGGGTAGATATGTCAAATAGATGGAACAGGAGTGTATATATTATCAGGTCTTTTATTTGCTGATGATATGTTCTGGTGTGCAGTAAGTAGAAAAAATATGAAAGTTATGCTAAGATGTGTGCAAGGGTGGGTAAATAAATGAGGATTAAATTTAGTGAAGAAAAATCAAAAGTAATGATGATAAATGTTGGGGAAAAAGAAGAGAAGATTTCTTTACTGGGGAATATAAAGTTAAATGTGGTAAATATATATAACTAATTTGAGAATAATCTTAAGTAATTAATCAGAGACATTTCTTGGATGAATGGGAGAAAAAATTGATAAATGAAACAAAGAAAAGAAAGGAAATGATAAAGAAATTAACAGAGTTTTCATATAATAAATATGATATAGCAAGAATTGTATAGAAAGGAGTGACAGTAGCAGGGGTAACTTATAGTAACAATGCATTCTGTATTAGTAAAGTGGTTTTAGATTATTTAAAAAAGTATTAAAGAGAAGTAGGAAGACACGCATTATATGCAGACATGTGGATGGCAAAAGATTCAACTCAAGGAGAAATGGATTGTCAAGTTTTTACATGAGAGATGCAAAAAAAGCAAAATGAAAATGTTTGGTAAATTGCAATTTATGGATAATAAGAGAATAGCACAAAATAATATTTAATTGGGTTATGAATAAAGGACAGATAGCAAGATGGGTGAGAAAGTAAGTATGGTATGCAGAAGATTTGAATAAAGACTTTATGACAGTATACTTATACAAATGGTGGGATGATTGTGTTAGAAGAATTGTTGAGTGTTATAGTGGCAAGAAATGGGATAGAGGAATAGATGAATTGATAAAAAAAATAAGGAGGTGGAGAGATGGAGAACTAGTATGGGAAATAAAGGATTTAAATATATACATAGAAGAAAATTTAATATTGGGTGTGATAATGGTAAGGAAAGTAATTTATTTGTTTAAAGCTTGAACAGGATCATTAGCAACAAGGAAATGTACACATAAATGGAAAAATATGGGTGATTTAGTTTGCAAGTTATATAAGGAAGGCATGGAAAATATTGGCATCTGTTAATTGAATGTAAATGCTTACAAGCAGAAAGGGAACAAATAATGAAGTTGTGGGAGAATAAATAAATATAAACAAAGCAATTATGCATAAAATGGATTTTTGTTTTTTATGCTGGTTTGGAAAAGGATAAGGGGGATTTAGATATAAAGGCAATAGAGTGGATAAAGATAATGTTGTGGAAATGAGATGGAGCAGGATAGAGATGAATATAGAAAAAACAGGGTAAGGAATGGAAAGGGACGGTAAGGTGGTTAACAGGCTTTTCTGGGTATAATGGCTGAGAGATTCCTGACTCCAAGAAAGGAGAAGTTATGGTGCATCGCATCACATCCTCAAATTTTTGTATATAAATCTTAATAAAGGTAATATAAGCTTTATCTCAAATATAATGAAACAAAAATACGCAAAAAAAAAAAAAATGTACAAAGCAAAGCTTTAATGAATGATTGTAAACTCTAATTATTAAAATAAAGATAAATAATTGAATGACTTCAGTTAAAATAATTTGTATTAAAGAGATGACAAGCAATTTTAAAATATCATGGAAGATAATCAAGGGTTATCACTTGATTGCAGTATTCTATAGCAGAGATATCATAATCTATTTTCAAGAGAGAACTTAAAACACACACACACAATTTATATATATATGAAATCACGCCTTTAGACAAATAATAATTCTGATTGTATTTTGTTGTCTAACAACAATATAAGTAATATTTATTTTATTTTCCAATAATTACGATCATTAAGCATATTAATAAACATTTTGCAAGTAAAATATTTACCTCAACATCTGTGCACCTAAAAAAACTAGCAAATTCTTTTGAGAAATTTAAAAATATATTTTGTGATGAAAAATAGTTAACTCTCAACGGAATCTCAACAATCAATTAGTCAGAATTTATTTAAAAAATATTTTCTGCTCAAACTTTTTATGAATAATTAAAACACCTGAATAAAATAGCAGGTAATTTGTCTAGTTATTTATTTATTAGTGTTTTATGGGGGGGGGGGGATAATACATTTGCATGCAGTACTAAAACTTTTTTTGATCTTCAATCACTGTGTTTATGATGTGCTAATTACAAATAAGGGTTTTTGTTATAGAATTAAAATTGTGTGAAAATGTATTGTTGCACATGTAATTAATATTGTTTGCAATAAAAATTTTGTTTTAAATTTTCAGCTTTTAATTAAAGACTAGGAAAACATTTTAGTTTTTTATTTTAAAATTATAATTAAATGATTTACGGTGTATGAATAATGGTGTCTAAATATCTTAAATCGTATTTTTTTTTTTTTTTATCAATAATAAAAATGTAATGAAGTTCACACAGTAGAAAATATTGAAAATTTACAAAAGAATGGGCATGTTATTATGCAGAAAAATCCTTTTTAATTCTTATTAGAGCTATAAGTTATGCAAAAAAAGAGCACCTAAATATTTAAATATTAGAGAAAAATATTTAATTATCCTACTTACAATGATTAGAAAATAATTATTAATTGAAATATATATAACTAATTATTTATTTATCTAGTGCAATGTTTTTATTTATAATAGTCATAAGGGACTCACCCCAACACATGCGCTCTATGAATTTATAAAGCTGAGGAATACTTTCACTTTCTAATCACACGATAGAGTCTTTGAAAAGATAAGAATGAATCCACTTTATTTATTATACCTAAATGCATATATATAGGCCAATCTAAAGCATTTAGAAATGAGAGCATGAAGGTCTTAATCAATCAATTTTAATTCCATTCATTATATATTAATAAAAGACATTTGCAAGATTTTTACAATTTATTGCACATCAGTATTAGATCTAATATTAAATATTGAAGATGTAAATATCATCTCATTTATTTACACTTCACCTAGTGCTAATGTTAGTAGCACTAGTATGACTTTGAACCCCATCGAAAGTATGTTAACTGACACCTGTCTTGGTTGAGGTGATAGTATATGTATAATTTATTATCAATATTTATAATCAGTACTTGTAAGCTATAATATTAGACTATTTGTGTTATTATTACTAATTCTGTATAAAATAAATGGGCAAGAAGGGTAAACATAATCTCAGATGTCTATTAAGTTTGATAAATGTTTTAAAAATTTTGATTAAATTTCATGATCTACTTAGTCAGGCTATAATATTGTATATTTTGTTTTAATAAATATACCCAAATAGTATGTAAAAACAGTCAATTCAGTATTTATAAGAGCCATCGTATTATAAAATTTCTTATTTCTAGAATATAATAATTTTTTCGAATTTTGTGAATAAAGTTTATATATATAATTTAATTTTCATTATAAATGTCAATCTCAATTAAATAGGTTTTGTTTAATATGATGACTTGTGAAATTTTATTATGATGAAAATCAGATGTGTGTTAATGCTATCTTTAATTAGCAAATAAACCCTCAAGGCATGTTCAATCTTGGTGGGAGAATTCCTATTCTGAAGGAGACCAATCAATAGAAGAGGCCACTAGATAAATGCATATCACAGAGGGAAAATCATGAGTGAATGTCATGAGCATTGGATCTGGAAAAGCAGGGCTAGAGATATAAATAGCCTAGTTTAATCAAGAAAGAGGAAGAGATAATGGAGGGATAACAAATTGAGAGACTTGTTAGTATTACTAATTTAAGTTTCATCTAAATAATGTCAGGGTAAAGCAGAAGGCGGTTTACTTCCAGTACTCTGTCACCAACCACTCAATGTCACTCCAGTGCTGTCAACATCTAGCCATGATGCTGAACTGCTCAAGAAAGCCTGCATTAATGAAACTTGTCTCCAGCTATGTTGTGAGGTAACCCTGTTTGCCGCAAGCCTCTGATCTTTTAACAACCTTGGTCCTAAATTAATATTAATCTTTGATTAGTTTATACTCATAAATGTAATGTCTATACAACTTTTCTTTAAATACATCAATAACTTTATTTTCTGTAAAATTTAACAGTTTTAATCTTATTAGAACTTCCTCTTATTTTGATACAGCAAGTTATTTATTTTAATGTTGATTTATACTAAGCTGCCAATTTAAGTACAAAATTCAAAGAGCATATTACCACCCTAGTCTTTATTATTTTCTCCCGTCAAGATTATTGCAGGAGATATAGATTTTCCACTAAGTACTTAATAGATGAAGATCATTTAGTTTTGTATGTTTGTTATTTTGTAAATGATTTAAATGGTGGGAATCATTTTTCAAAAGAAAATGTAATTTATTAAATTATTTAAGCAAAATCCATCATATTTTCCTAAACCAAATTTGGCTCTTTAGGTAAAATCTATTATAGAGAATTTAAACTTAAGTTTATCAGTATGTACATTATATATCTCATTTGCATTTATGATCTTTAGCACCTGAGTATTAATTGTCATGCAGAACTTTGTAAAATATCACCAGAATAGTTGTGTTTTTTTATATAAGTTTTATTTTAATGTTTTTTTATATAGCATTGTTTGTTTATAAAGCCATGAGAGATGTTAGAGTTTGGAAGTGTGGGAAAACAATCCTCTCCTTCCAATTTGGTGTTAATTCTCATTGCGTCTTTTATATTGTACATTCTTAACATTTATTGATCACCCTGGTTTTTGTTGACATTCCATTATGCTAGAGAGATAACTATTTAAATCAGGATTGAATTAATGTGTGTTTGCATAATATATAAATGCATGGGTATGGTATTATGTATTTTATGGTTACAATTATTCATTTGGTCATTCTATTTGTTTGTGTTGTGCTACTTAACTCTCAGGACCTGTGGAATTTTAAATAGGAGTAACCCAATAATGTTAGTCTCTCTTAAAAGTAGATGCATTTCCTACTAGGAATTTCCCTTTTCCAGGTACTGCCATTAAAATGTGCATGGGCACACATGGATCAGCGATCCCAGCACATCAACTTTTTATTATTATGCAGAGATATGTTTTGGTCAGCAGGCCAGAATGTCCTCTCATTCATCAACTTCTCCTAGCAAAGCCTTTTTTAGGATCGTAAATGACCTCATGTGTTCTTTTATTGTGGCCATAACATCATACCACCTTTAGCATTCTTTATTTATTCTCTATTTATAAACCTGAAATGCTTTCTCTACCATGGTGGCACATTTTCCATTAGCCAACTAGTTAATAAATTAATCACATATAATATAAAATTGTTATTTACATAAGATAAATGTTTGCTTTCCCACATTCATAACTTACAACTCATTTAGATATAATAATGGTCTAGTGCAACTCATTCATATTCAGATGTTTACATATGTATAGAGAAAGAAAATTGATTTATTTTCTTAAATTTATGGGTTTACTGAGGGCTAAAATGATGTATTATTGCTGATTTGTGCTTGGCAAACTGCTTAACCAATTGTTTATATTTGGAAAACAAATGTATTATATTTTGGCTGTATCAAAATCTAATTTGTACCTTGAATGGATCGCAGTTGCTTGCTAAATTGAAATGTGGTAACATTTATGAACTACAATGTTATATGATTTATTTAATGAGTTTTAAATTACTTAATTGCGAGTTCAATACATTTAACCAAGTTGTGTAGACAAACATTGACACATTTTGTATGATGACACTTAGATATATAGTAAATATAAGTTATATTTACTTTGAAATCTCTGTTTCTCATTATTGTGAATCTCTAACATAAATGTCTTTCATTAATTATAAGATTTTATGGGTTTAAACTCATTCCGTTCAAATCAATCAAATCTTCAACTTATTTAAATTATCAATTATTGTCAGGTATACTCCACACCATTCTGTAATTGTAATAAATTTAGATAGGTACTAATTAATAAAATATAAATCTGTTGTATTAAGTCGCATGTGAATCCTGAACTCTAGCTGGGATGGAGTGAGAATATTATCAAAAGCATTGTTCATATAGTCATAGACCCTGGAACACTAGTAAATAGGTTGATATTTGGTATTGTTCATGACTTATGTATCTTGCACAGACTAGATAGATATACATTTGCTTGGATTCTAGGTCTTGTTGAATGAAGACACAATTTTGGATGGTACAATATATATGTATAACTAGTTATTTATTTATCTAGCACCATGTTTTATTAGTCATAAGGGAACCACTCTGACACATGCACTGCATGAATTTATAACACTGAGGAATATTCTTACTTTCTAAATACACAAGATAAGAATATCATTTTTACCTTATCATTTTTACCTAAATGTGTATATATATAAGCCAATCTAAAACATTTAGAAATGACAGCATGAAGGTGTTAATCAATCACTTTCATTACATTTACTATATATTAATAAAAGACTTTATCTTGTGTTTGAAATTCAGAACCTCAGATGTATAAATTGATACAGCACATGTATCAGAGTGTTCCTTTATGATTATTACAAATAAACACACTGTGCTAAATAAATAAATAATTAGTTTATATATATATATATTGTAAATATCGATAAGTCTATCTATATATTAAAAATTATATGTTGTTATTAAAAAAAAAATCTCTTTGATTTGATGTTTATATATGAAGTATTATTATTGTTTATGGTTATTAGTTATAGTTATTGTTTGGAGTTATTATTTTATTTATTTGTTGATAGTATATCACTGTGAATATTTAATTATTATAGATAAATAAAGACATACAAATTATTGATTATAAAAAAAATTATTTATTTGTGGTGATTATTAAAAAAGTGTAATGTTATTATTTATGTCTATATATATATATTTTAAAAGCTGTCAAATAAATTTTCGATTTAATATTTTTTTATATGGTTAATATTTTTTTTTCAATGTTAATTGTTTAAAAGGAAACATATGTAACAATGGTTTTCAAAATAGCATTTGCTAGCACGTGGAACAACAGCAACAACAAAAAAAGCCATTATCATTATTAAGATAGTGATTAAACAAACTGAAGGATAAAAATTTGTTGGACTTTGTTTCTTTGAAATTGCTATTCTTAAGAATAGTGGAATAAGATAAATTTCTGTAATAAATACATAAATCATGACTGGCTAATATATATATATATTGCAGCCAGGGAGCTGTGCCATTTCCTTTCATTTATTCCAAAGCAGTTTAAAAAGAAAAACTAAGCAAATTTCAACACATGAATTTCACCGCGCGTCTGAAGCCGAAATTTGATATAGCTATCTGGAATCTATAATGGTCAATCTAATAATAATCTGGAGGTAGCAAAAATTAATTATTATATTGGATTCAACATGTCAATTATTATTATTTTTTTTCAAGGAGAGAAATTTAAAAAAATGAAGTATATACGTGCATTTGGAAACCAATAATTTTTTCTAACGTGGTATTTCTTCAATTTAACTTTAGATAGAATGCATTCTAATATTAAACAAATAAAGGAATAAAACAATGGAATAAGTTGACTTTTGAAGGAAAAACGAACAAGTTAAACTTTAAAACAAAAAGGTAGTAAATAATTTTATTAATATAAATGATATATATATATTTTTGAGATCGATATTTTTTTATTATTTAATTATAAAATTAAAACGTTTTTATAAATATCATTCTATTCAATTCAAGCATTTTGTTTTCTAAAAAATAACAAACGTTTAACAGGTGTCAAAATTAACACTTAAATAATTTAAAATTTTAAAGTATGGCTTATAAGTTTGGGTTGCATATGGGTTGCTATATGTATATTTTAATAAGTAAAATTTATATACGCAAATTTTATTATAAATTTTTTTTTTATTATTTATTTATCTATTTTCATTTTTTTTAACTCCATATAATAATTCTTATGCAGACCTAAACAATAATTTATATATTTGCTGAATATAATATACTTTTATTTTATTTATTTTTAATTTTGAATATTTGAAAAATATAAATATGGATTTGTGTTTATATTAATGCATACTTGTTGAGCACAAATATGTCTTTATCTATTTAATATATATATACTTATTGCAAGTATATATGTATATATTTTTTTGTATTTGGGTTTATATTTAAAACTTATTTAAAACATTGATACTACCTAAAATTAAACCATAATATAGAAATAAAGGATGTACTATTTGTTTTATAAGTAATGCCTTTGTAATTTATTTGAAAGAGTATTAATATTTTATTCTTATTTTTTTTTAGTGCCAGAGTCATTATGAAATTAATTGAATTCACAATTTAATAGAGGATTACTTTGTATTTCACTTATTATTTAGTCTTTAGGTTACTTACACATATTATTATTCATTGATATGTTTAGATATACATAAATTTACTTATTGGATGCGCGTATTGGATTTAATAGAATTCCCTTTATTTCTGATATATATTTGATTAGTTAGTCATATCAACCTTGAGAATAAATTATAATGATAGATCTCATTGCTCTGTATGATTTTAGATTTATTTCATGTATAGCTAGTTGGAAGGGCATATAACAATTTATTTAAATATAAATGTGATAATTTTATCTTTCTTCATTTAAATTATACAATTTATTATATTAAGCTTTCTCAACAATTGGATTCATTTAGATTACATATATTCCATTACATTTATTATCCAATGTTTGAAGTATTATTTTCTTCTCATATATTGATGTTCCATTACATTTGATGTATAATATGTTTATATGATATATTTTCCATTACATTTGGCACCACAAACTGTAAGTCCCAGTTAACTGATGATTGGTATAATGGAGTAAAAGTACATTCCATTACAATATATATATATATATATATATATATATATATATATATATATATATATAATATTGCATCTAATACTGACATGCAGTAAATTGTAAAAATTTTGCAACCATTATTTATTAATATATAGTGAATGGAATTTAAAATGATTGATTAAGACTTTTACACTCTCATTTCTAAATGCTTTAGATTGGCCTATATATGCATTGTAATGGAATGGGTGATCTAGATGTCATTTCTGGGCTAAACATATGGTGATGGAAAAATTAACATCAACCCTAGTTCAATAATATTTCAATTAAAATGAAATATCAAATTAATTATTAAAGTAATGTGATAAAATAATAAAGGAGCACGAAATCCTGAGATCACTCTGAGATCAGCCAGTTAACTCCTTAGAGCAACTAGAAGTATTATTAACCATATATCAATCAGCATTATCATAAGTAAAAGTAAGTATGAGTACCCATTCAAAAGTAATACTATTCATCATCATGAATGATCAACAATCAAATAAATAAATATAATAAATCAACAGTCCATTTTGTGACTGGGCTTTATGGCAATTATTTAAACCATTAATTTGGATGGACCACTTAAATACTAATCCATCAGAATATATATCCAAAAAAATCTAAACAATAATGCTGGGATTTTAAAATGTGCTGATCATCATCAATCCTCTGGCCACTTAGTACTATTAATATACCGGCCTACTGTAAACTTAATTTCTAATAGACTAAACTAAAAAAAATGTAGTGCATGGACTTTAAAAAATATAATATTAGCACCATTTCAGGATATATTAATCATACTGGATATCCCTTAAGCACTAAATTTACATCCACACACACACACACACACACACATATATATATATATATATATATATATATATATATATATATATACACACACACACACATATATATATATATAACCAGTCATTATGCTCGAATCTTGCTCAGTGAACATGAGATTTATAACTGTTACAGTGCCCAATTCTAAACTTGAGAATTAAGTCACTAGAAAAATTTTAACAATTGAATACAAGTTTATTAATAACAATAAAAAAATGAAAATTAGATCTTTAGAATAAGTCTATACACATATCAATTAAGCCTTCTGATTTTGATTAACACAAAAAATATCACATTGTGATTTACATATATGAGATTTGCAATATTCAAGATGTTATATTGATTTACAATACCTCTTAATGAGTTTACATAAATGCATATATATCACTGTGCAGCTGTGCATTTTATAATGTACAAGGAATACATTTCAATTGACAGCTAATAAAATTTTAAAATGACTAAAATTTTACATGTGTTCTATTTGACACTCATTGATATATACACACATATAGAGTGCAGTACAATTTAGAAATGACATTTGAATTGACATTTAATAATAAAAAAGATTAAAGTTTTACATATATGTGTGTGCATGTTTACCCACACATTAATGTTTACATATTTTAATTTGATACAATATAATTATTAAAATTTATTTACACAATTATTCTTTGTTCAAAATATGTAAATTTATTCATTTTATGGTAAGTTGTATTCTTTATCGATCAGTTTCTTTTAAATAATGCAAAATTATTTGTAATTTAAGTTATGCACACACTGATGTTTACATATTTTAGTTTGACACAATAATAAAAAGTTATTCAAAATATAATTTCCATAATTAATTACTTGGTTAACTGCTTTGCTGCTAGTTAATTATACAACTTCCTATTGGCCTAGTGAATTAAAGTTCTAAACTTTTGATTGGTCAATTACAGAATCAGCAGTAAAATATATTCATCTTTTAATATTATATTCATTTTAGTTTTGTTTGTAAAAAGCAAATTAATAATTTGTCAGACTACGAAAGTAAACAAAAGTTTTTTCAAAAATAAATTTCTATTTATAAAAATATTTTATAGTGGAGAACCTCAAAAAAATGTACATAATTCACTATAAACTCATCAACACTCCTTTAACACTTTAAGCAAATAATTTATTTATTATAATTTTATATGAGAATATGAAGAATAATAATTTTGGTTGTATTGATATAATATTTGTCTAATTTTTTATGTTGTAGATCTGATGAAGACTGCTAGTACAGTCGAAACTGAAATAATAAATAAATTATTTGCTTAAAGTGTTAAAGGAGTGTTGATGAGTTTATAGTGAAATATAAAAAAAGCAAAATATAGAGGGAGAAAGAAGAAATGGATAAGAGTTATATGTGAAATGTACATAACCTATTAGAAAATGTTGAATACATAAGTGATTTTCTTTCATTTCTGTAAAAGTAAAAAAAAATTTTTTAAAAAATCTTACTATTTTTCTAAAATAATTATATTTTCAGCACATTTTATTTTGAATATTTATAATATGTAAAAAATATCCAAATAGTCTAAAACATTAATTTTTTTTGGAAAATGAAATAAAGAGCTTGGGGAAATGAAAACAGTTGACAAGTGTCAAAATTGTTGTTAGTGCTGGTTTTTTTTTCAATTTGTTTGTGTAAAAGTAAAGAATTTTTACTAAAATCTTAACTATTTTTTTAAAATAATTATATTTTCAGCATATTTTATCTTGATTATTTATAATATGTAAAAAAAAATACAAAAAACATCTCTAAAATAAAACATTTTCATTTTCAAAATTAAAACAAAGAAGTTGGAATGGTGATAATTATTGACAGGTGCTCTTCTTTTGTTGAAATAAAAACCAATCAATTAGTATCTAAGAAAACCTGTCTTCTCCCATCTTGTAGCTTCAAATTATGATATTATTGATTTTTTTTCATGTAAAATAATTCAAGAGAGAGTATTTTTTAAGCTTTGAAATAAACATAAAAACACTATGGTAATGTAAAAACTGACAGATTCAGGGCAGTCAGTTAAGATGTTAATATTAATAATACATAAAATTCACATATGCATGTGTAATATATAAAATATATTTTGAATCAGCTATTAAACTCTATTAGTTTCCTTTTTTTTTTTTTTATAAAAAAAAGTCAATTTTCAACTGATTATTATTGATTGATTAATTATCAACTCCTTTAAATTAACATAAAAGATTTGGTTTTTGATTGTAATACAATCAAAATTATGCTTGCATCTTAAGTCATATATTTTTTAAGTATCATTTTTAAGGAATTACTAAATCAATTTCTTTAAAAATATATAAATCAAATCATTTCTCTTTTAGACATTTGACTAAAGCAAACTATTTACTTGTTTTATTTTAAGTTATAGATTAAAATATTTTACTAAGTAAATCATTTAAAATTTTGTTATTATATACAATGCTACTCACCACCAGCTGAATATATGTTTATTTGTATTTCTTTGCATATAGCACAGCAGCATACATATAACTACTTCATCAAGGTTTTTTTTGGTAAACTTGTTTTTGGTCCAAAGTTCAGGCAATTGTCAGCATTAGAAAAGTATAATCAGGTATGTTGTTATTCTATAAGCTCCCTATTGTCTAGGATTTGATGAGCTTCAGACTAGAAAACTCTTTTGTTCACATTTAAGACTTTAGGGACAGAGAAATAGGTCTTCCTTTTAAGTTTCAAACTCCAGCATAGTGAATCAACAGCATCTGCTGCCTTCTGTCTTGACTTCAGCTACATCTTCATGGGAACTATCTGTATAGCTCTGGAAAACATATTGTCTAATGCATTCTTTCAGCTGCTTCTCAAAAGCTTTTAAAACCAAACATGCAGCTGGCCAATAATCTACAAGCCAAACTATTTAGCCAACTCTCTTTTTAAAAACTAAAAACCAGACTGTTCTAATCTCTTTCCATCTAGAATTTTATAGCTAGATTGCTGAGGTAACAAAAACATTAATTTAAAAACTTTTTATCTTTCTAATCCTTTTGAAAACAAGTTTGAAGTTTTATCAAAAGTATGGTTGGAAAAGTTGATTTCAATTAATTTTAATCCTTTGGAATTT
Source organism: Epiperipatus broadwayi (assembly GCA_028023455.1). Taxonomy (NCBI): domain Eukaryota; kingdom Metazoa; phylum Onychophora; class Udeonychophora; order Euonychophora; family Peripatidae; genus Epiperipatus; species Epiperipatus broadwayi. Next base: position 3,816,546 of record JAQFVV010012483.1, read on the forward strand.
TATAATCTACAAAGATTTTTAAAAATAGACAAAAGAAATGTATACAAGCATTATTTCAAAAATAAATCATGCTTGTCTTTAAATTCAAAATTAGATTACAATATGAATTCATTTAGCAGATCTTTTTAAGTGTTTATTTATAATAAAATTTTATTTTAAATCCAGAATTATATATATATGCACACACATAACTATGTTGCTGTGTTCCATGTAACCTAACTGGTTACATAGATAAGGTGGATTAATCTCATGTTTAGAAAGTCAGAATATTCCTTAGCTTTATAAATTAGTATAGTGTACATGTTAGAGTTATTCCCTTATGACTATTACAATTATTAATTTATTAAAAAAAATTTGCATTCATAAAAGCTTTAAAAATACCAATAAAACTTACTAGTTTTGTAACATTTTGTTCTTATTCAATGCTATCAAACATTAACTGTGTATTTATTTATTTAGAATTTTAATTTTAATATTAATCAGCATAATTATGACCTAAATATATAAAAAATATGTAGAGATTTCAACTAAACAGAATTTCAACCAGGAGATAAATTCTCTAGTGTCTTTATTAAGGATTTCAATTCTGCGATCGTAATTATAGTTTTGCCAGTCATTAACTAACTGGCTCATGATTTGTATTTGTTCACATCTACATAGATAGGTAACTGAATGAATGCCATTTATAAATAAGTGAGTGTAATGAAGACAATTTGTCCTGAATCTGTTGATGAGATTATAGTAATATTTAGAAAGACCAAGAGTAGATATCTTTATTACAGCATCTGGAAAAAAACATTTGTTTAGAATTTCATAAGAATACAATTTTTTATGCTTAATTCTTTAATTGTGCTGCTTTAAAACAAGTCTTAGATGGCAAAAGTGTATTTTGAGTTATTGGAAAGTCTAATCTACTTAATTGTTTTTTAAACATTTGCTATCAGATAAACTTTTGACTCTAATGGAAAAATATATGAAAGAACAAAAAGTCAATACACAGAAATATAATTGAGAAAACCCATAATATTTTTTCTTGGTAATGTTGAATTGACAATCCAGAAATTTTATATGGGCACTGTTTTTCCAAACAGAGGCATAAATTTCAACAATAGAATATGTTAGTTCTAAAGAAACTGTCAGTAAAGATATCTGCAACACAACATCAAATAATGCCAGCCAGATTTTCAATGAAGTTATTACTAGAAATTATTTTATATCTAACCTTAGAAATTGAAGAAAGTAAATTATGCTATGATCTAAGATTACTCATAAATAGTGTAGGATAGGATTGGATTTTTAGTCTATTCCTGCAAAAGTTCTATTCAGATTATGTTGTTAGAGAAAAAATTCATGATACTGTTTTTCCTGGATTGAAAATAAGATCCAAATCTCAGAAAAATGCTTATTAAAAGACTTTTCTATTGCTGAAAAGTCTTCATTTTGTGATCTCACAATAATGTCATCAATATAGAAAAAAATTATTGCATTGTGTTTCTGAAAAATCAGTGATAAAATATATTAAATAACATTTATCCATACAATACTGCCACCTAGTTCAAGACACAGGAGTTAACAAATGCTAGAAAATTAGTGTAGCAAAATGCTATTTAGTGCCTATTCATGAAATATCCCCAGACTAGTTTCTAGTTTGTGGTCTTCATCAGTGAGGAATTTTGGATTAGAGAGTACTGCACCTAGATTTTTGTATCTAATGCATCCCCCCAAAAGTCACTGTTTACATTTTTAGTTAGGTATAAAGTCATGAGCCTAAACTGAAAATAAGGTTTTTAGTCCAAAACTATTTGCTTGTATAGTCATATAGATTTGAACCCAGTTTAGGAAATATATATTTTGGTGTCTTTGGTTTTTTTAATAACTATAATAACCAACATCTTTTGGCTTGTATTGGTTACCAATATTATATGGAGAAAGTGGTTACTCAGTTTACAGATTGTTTAAACATATAAAAATAAGAGAAAACTAATTTCTATGGTAAACCCATTCTGTTAATGATTATAAAAAATATGTACTTATTATAATTAATGGATTATCTATATTTTGAGTATAGTACATATAGTACCAATTATATTATAAGTCTAGCATTACATTTTTTAATAAAAAGTAAAAATAGAAACTTTTATTTACATAATTTGTTTTAGTATTCTAAATACACAAATTTTGATATTTTATCTAGTCAAAAATTACAAGATTTGGCATTTGTAAATAAATAAAATAATGATTCAATTAATAATATTAGGATAATAATATTATGTGTTTAAATAAATATACCGATTGTCTGCTTGAAGTTTTTTGAATTTTATAATAATTTCCGACTTTCTGTTGGTTGAATTATTTATGTTTATTTTTTCTTGCTATATTCAAGGTTTACATAATATAATATATACATTCTGTGATTCATATTTTGTTAATATTCATATATGGTTTAGTACTTTTATTGGCTGTTATTATTAGTAATTCATTTATATAAAATTGGTTTATCACTTTCAATGATTCATATCATCAAGAACAATACATTATCAAATATATGCACAAAGTAATTTTTTCATGCTTTTTTGTCTCAATGTTATGACTTTTAATATATATCTAAGCTTAGATTATTTCAATTTCTCCTGTCTTAAAAAAAGAAAAGAAATTTGGGAACTGATTATGAAAATTTGTAGATATTAATTGGAAGGTTAGTAAAAAGGATTATTTAATGCTTACATTAGATTATGAATAAATAAAACAATTGCATAGTTAGTTGTTTCCAGATTGTAATGTTTCAAGAACTTTAATAACAGAATGAGTGCAACAGTTTGTTGAATTAAACTGAATTGGATTTTTAATTATTTACTTTATTTAGCTTAAAGTAGATTTGGCCCTTTAAATCTAGGCCCAACATTGCTTAGAACAGGCTATGAGTTAATATAAATATATCAGGTTTAAGAAATTACCAATCTATTCCTGTTATCATTTTTTTTTTTATGAAACTAAATTTTTCCAGAATTATTTAATTATAGTCTCAGTATATTAATGTTTTTTTTTTCCCATGGCTAATCATAAACTCTGAAATTTGTTTGGAGTAGATGTTTTTAAAAATATTATTAGAGTGAATTTGATCCACACTTTCAAGCTCCCTTTAGTCATTCACTCCATCTTATACAACAGATGCATCTGACCACATACATGCTAAAAGGATAAATGATCTTCAATATATATATATTTCATGCTGAACCATATTGGAGATCATTTATCTTTTTTACTTATATGAGATCATGTGTATTGATTATATAAGATGGAGTGGATGACTAAAGAAAGATTGAAAGTCTGGGTTCAAATTTCCTCTAATTACATCTAGCTTAAAATATAAATACTATACATGTATTTAATTATTAAAAATACAATACTATATTAGTAGTAATAAAGCATTCTTATCACTCATTTTCATGCTACAGAGCCATCTATTGTTAGCATGAGTAAGTAATGGAAGTCAGATGCTATGTTTATTAGCCACAATATTATTGCGACATTTCTCTCAATTATTTATAGCAAATAATTTTATTTGAAGTGTGTAAGCTGAGAATTTCTTTTTCTCAGAAACTGAAGCTGGTATTTTTCCAGAAAATCAGCAAAACTGCCTTATTGCTTAGATAAATGTTCGTCAGTATTGTGTATAATAACACTGGGCAGATAATCATTTAAAAAAACAGGTAATCTTTAAAAATAAAAATCGAAATTATTCAGGCTATGATTTTTCCTACGGTATTCTAAGGAAAATTGGATATTGTTAAAGCAGAATAGGATAAGTATTGATGTTTTGAATTGTAGAACTTTTTAAAAATTCCATGATTGGTTAATATTAAATAAACAATACTTGACTATCGCATGATCACCATTTCTTATGCTTGCTCATAACTATTATTAAAACAGGCAAAACTCTGGCTTGCACCGAGTAGGACTACTGTATGGAGAGTTTTACCTGTTTTAATACTTGACTATGTTGGATATGAGCTCTCATTTGAAACACCAATAATCAGTTGAAATTGTCCTATTTTGATCATAATCATAAGAATTTCTAATTCTTTAAAAAACTATATACTATTTGCAAAGATTAGTTGTGAAGGGAACGTGGGAACAGCATTTAGGAGAATAGATATTCTATCATCAACGAATGTGCCTTTTAAGTGGCATGAAAAATCAAACAGATGATAAGTCTTATGAGAAAATATTATTTATGTGATCATCTGGGAATACAAGTGATAGAAGGTTGAAGGAATCTGCATTTATTCCATTAAAAATTGATGTAATTTTATATAAAATAACAATTAATTATTACAATTCAAACAGATAAATATATATATATTTAAAAAAGAACATCTGTTAAAAATTTATATTTTCAGAATACGTTGCTTTGTTTTGAAATTTAACTTTTTTTTTTTTGTAATGAATAAAACATTTTAAAATAAAATAAATAACTTCTACAAAACTGAAAAAAGGTTGGCCTTATTTATTTTTTCACTTTGAAAATAAATTTTCTTCAATTTTAAGATATTGATGCTAAATTTTTCAGAAATCTTTAAAAATCAATTCGTTTGACTCTTCTAACAGACAATAAATTCAGAATAAAAAATCCTTCATGGTGTTTGAAAGGTTAAAAGAAAAAAGGAACATCAAAAATTATAATTGGAAATTAGAAAGAGCGTTTTAATCAACTATCACCTTGTTTGATAGAGAGTTTCAGTTTTAGAGGAATCTGTATTTGCATACATATAGGGTATAAGGCTTTTTATCTATTTCTTTTAAATCAAAACTTTTTGTTTAATTTTATATTATAATCATCATTTTTTATCTAGCTTAAACGCAAGTACTGCATATCAATTTTATACTTTTTATATGCTTTTTTTTCCAACTGTTGTGTTTGGTTGGGCTTACAGGTTCGTTTCCAAACTAACAGACACAAAAAGAATACTCAGCAATTAATATGTACAATTTATTAGTCCAAAATATATACACACGTTAATTAAACAAAGAAATAAATACAGTTGATAAAATTGAATGCTGAAATAGTCGAGCCGAGTACGGAACTTACTTCTAGCTAAATGATTAGCCTGCCTCGTGAACTCTGGTAAGACTCTTCCAGCTATGTATTTAGTTCGCCTCCAGTCTGCTCTAATTCGGACTTAGCAGTGTCCAGTCCATAGGTGGACTTGCCTCACTGCTCGGACATCACAATAATGACTAGATAAATATCTTTGCTGATGGCAGAAGGTTTAATGGAGAGCACGTTTTGTCATTTAGGTTAACAAAAGTAATTGCTCTCTGCCTTGTTTCCAAAAGGCTGACTATTTAATGGCAGATTCCCTACCTGACACAAATAATCATAGTTTTTATATTTCTTAAGATTACATGTTTTCCTCCCTCCCTATTAACTTTTATTCTCTTCAAATGACCAACACATTTTTCATAACTCTGCTATTAATCTCTATTTCATGTCCCAATTTTTTTCCAATATTTTTTCCTTTTCAATCAATTTTAACACTTTCTTGTGATTTATCTTTTCAGTTGTCTTTCATATCTACATTATGCTAGCAGCATGATTCTTAAGACATGGTATTCAGAAATTTTTAGTAGTTAGGTGGTTACATAAGACTTAAACACACATGTTTTTAACATAACTTTTGCTTTATCATAATTATGGTCTAATACCACTATGCATATCATTCATGGACTTAATTATTAAGTGATTTTTTACTATTATAGGATTATTTTTTTACTCTCATTTAAAAGTTGTGTTGCCTAAATAGTACAGTTTATCTTAAAGTTGGCTATTTAGAGATTAGTAACTTCAGAGTTAGCATTAAGTATACATATGATGGAAGTGTCTATTATATGTTAAATTTAATGATATATATGTTTATCTAATTGGACACTAATATACATTATTGTACAATTCTTGAATGTATCCATGGGTTCTCACTTGTCAACTTTGTTGCTGGATCATAAATATTAAATAATTATAATTATTTCATCAGTATGAATATTATTGGAAGTTCTGAATTTATGGCTAGAATGGGAAATTAGTTTATAACTGACCACTTTAGTTTTTACGGCAATTCTTGACACTTTAAGTAACCTGTATTATTATATATTTAGTCATGATTTGTTAATTATATTTTCAAATATATTTTATTATTAAAAAATTAATTTTAAACATTAAAATTTTTATATTGTGAAGTGATCTTAATGCATGTTCAATTCCACCATAAAAGTAATATGTAACCATGTAAGGATATGTCTTATCTTTATTTGCTTATTTTTGTAGAATCATACATCATTTTCAATAATTATTAATCCACTGCAGGATAATATTTTGTCAACTATACATCAATTTTTTCATTCCATACCTTTTTTTCTCCACATCATTTCTACAAATTTCTTATTTTGTTCATCTCAAGTATGGTCCCTTTTTAACCATTTTACAATTATAAAATTGAGACTAATTATCATTCTACTATCATTTATTCTAGCAATATGTCAAATCCAGCATTATCGATTATTTTAATAATCTCCATACTTTCTCTTTCTTTTTTATTCTTCATATAAATAAAGATACAATAAAAGACAAATGACCCCCAAGATGCATTTCGTGCAAACTAGAATTCATCAGTTGGCCCAGGTCACCAGTTCTCATTAGTTGACTTTCCTAAATCTTTTTAAAATATCAACAATGTTTAATCCCTCTTTTTTATTTCAAGCATATATCTCTGTGTACTTCATTGTGTTGTCTGACAACTGTACATTGCATTTCTATTAAATTTTTATATGTAAGAACTGGTAATCATATCTATTAAAGACATCTTTTTTTTAATATAGGGTTATTTCTAGCAAAAATACTCCATTCAACATTCATTCTATTATTAATTTAAACTATTATGCTTTTATTTCAAATAATAATTTCATCAAGTATTTGAAGTTGCTAACATCTTCTGATTCATGATTATAAATTTTTATTTTCGTTTAGGAAAAAACCATTGAACATTAATATTTGTTAACATTTATTTTTAGTCCAACTATTAAACTTCATTTGATAACTTTTATAGCATTTCTTGAAGCTCTAAAAATATTATTTGCAAAAGCAACCATATCATCTGCTAAACTTAAATAGTTTTAATAATCTCTATTTATTTTTCATTTTCTAAAATTTAGATTTTAATCCAAAAATACTTCTTATGAATTGCTGTAAAAATTTTGAAGATATGAAATTACTGTATCATAAATCCTTACTAATATTAATTTACTTAATGTTAGCATGTAATATAATCATTGCTATTACATTTTGATTAATATTTTTCTAAGGATGCCAATCCCTGGCCTGTATTTAGATGGTCTAAAAATTTTATAGCTATAGAAATAGTTATAGAATCAAGTGGCTTTTCATAATCTACAAATCCAAAGCATAATGTGAACTCATATTCATTTGCACTCTCTATAACTTTTCTTAATACTTAGATATAATTTATTATTATATAATAATTTTTAAAGAAATTTTTGTTAGTTTGAATCTAAAATTTGTTGTAGATGAGATGTAATTATCTTAGTAAAGATTTTATGTTGAATTAATAAAAGACTAATAAGTCTGTAATTTAATCACTAAACATCACATGATTATCAGTCTTTATGCTTACACAAGCTGTTAACAGAGGAAAATTTCTTCATGCAGTAGCATCACTCAGTGCAAGCCAGAGTAATCAATGGATGCAGGAAGCTTTGTACATAAAATTCCTGTCTACTCATTCAATATCCTCACACTATATGACTATATAAATCTAATGAGTTTGAAGTAAAAACATTATTGTGTTTTCATTTTGGACTCAAAGTTTTATAATTAGATAATAAAATAAAATGTGGCTGCTGGAGAGTTGAATTAAATACTAAGATCTTGATGCAGTGCTTTCAGAACCAAGGCTCCTCAGCTAAAAACTATATTGGATGAGTAGGCATTAGATAAGGATTTTATGCACAAACCTTACTGCATTCATTTATTACTCTGGCTTGCACTGAGTGGCACTACTGTATGAAGAGTTTTGACTCTGTGTAAGTCTATAATTTCTAATATTGTCTATTTTTTTAATAACAATATCTTCCAATCATCTACTGAATCTTTATCGTTTAGACAATTTTTTTTCATGTATCATAGCATCTCGGGAAACAAACTCACTATCCTGGAACAACTGCTTGTAAAGCAGCTGTCACTGACCTCTCGACCACCAATGCTTGACATTTAGACATTTTGTACATAGTTTAGGCACCAACTTCATATTTCTTTATATGATTATTTTAAGATATTAATAATTTATTATTCCTTAGAGCTTTTTTTTTTTTTTTTGCATTTTTCACTTTTGCATTTAAAATGCTTGGCGACTTAAAAGTTGTTATAATTTAGAGAGTTAACTTTGTTTTTTGCTTATAGTTACTTTGTAGGTCTTAGTAAAAGACTTCACATATTTAATGATATTGTTATTTTGTGTGATTTGGTGGAATGATAGAATGGCAGAATCTGGAATTCTGTCATTTCTTGTGCTCGAGTTTCTTATGAACTTCTAAGCAATAAATCATATTTATTATTACTATTTATTTATTATTATTATTATAATCATCATCATCATAATTATTATGTTTGAAAAGGAACTTTTATTTCAGACTAAAGATTTACATTGATTTTATGCTTGTACATATGTTTACATTGTTAATATTGGAATTTAATATGCAAATTTGTTGTGAATAATTATGTTTTTGGAAAGGGGGTTATAGTTATACATGGGATGACAGAATATATCAGAAACTTTACATGATTATAATTAGTATGTGGAGGTTTGAGTCTCTGTAAAACATGAACTTGATTGGATTTTGCATGTACATTGGATGCATGTTCCACTACAATAGGGTTTTGTGGGTACATATGCATGTGCTACATTGCTCTTTTACATCCATACTGGTGAAGTTTTAGAGTCTTTTGATACTAACAGGTTTCGAATTGCTGAAAGTACTTGATAATGCTGTTTTATGTACTGATGTGTCTGTTAGTGGATGGCGACTAGCTACCTAGATGCCATTTAGGTTACTGGAGTTTTCTTGCGATCCACTGTTGCTTGGCTTGCTGATTAAATGCTTGGGGTATAATTCAGCTGGCTAAGCACCGGCATAAGCTCCTCATTAATGACTTTTGATTTCTTGTGATGGTGAGTTTTTTTCAGACATCCAGGTTTTCTCTTTGTTTTATTGGAGCTGAGAGTTGAGGATGGGATAGATATGTGTAAAAGGCATGGAGAGATTGCTTCTATAATTTATGTGGACATTTTATAATTGTGATATGTTTTGTGGAGAGGCATTGGTCCAGATATTTTGAAGTTGGTCAGCAGTAGTACTTAAGGCTTTTAATGAGATTAGATTGATAGATTTGTGGGAAGTAAGTATAAATGAAAGGTGAATGAGTGATTGAAATTAATGTGACTATTCAAGTATACTTTAGAGGATTCCATAGGTGCTTGAAGCTGGTGTGGTTGAGTGGCTGGTAAAGGTGGTGTACTGATGATAATGCCTGGGAATTGAGGCTTGTGTTGCAAGATGAACCTGCTGGTTATAAGAATAAAACAGGTTTTAATCCTCAGATATATAGCTGCAGTGTGACCTTTTAGTTTAAGAGTGGTATAAGGATTGCATTAGAATCAATGTTTGAGTGAAGCCTTATTCAAAATTTATAGTTATTGGTGGAAATTGATATGGGAATATCTTTGAAATAGATGGATTGAAAGGATGTAATTTTTCCAAACAGTTGCATCATTCTTTGAAAGTCCTGTGGGATGTATGTAAAATAGGTATTCTTTAGTACTCCAGTGATGTAGCTGTATCAGTTCTGATGAACTGTTATCGAAGCAAAGTTACCAAGCATTTTATTTGTGTTTGAAAATGGTCTCTTTAGGTGAGATAGGATAATCTGTGATACAGTTGATTCTTACTCTGCAAGCTGTGCAGGATTTCTGTATCATAAAGTAATTGTCAATGGAATTTATATAGTGAGACATTAAAGTCAGTTGCTGATAATATTAGAGACCAGGAGGAAAAAATCATTTTAAATGTCATAAACAACTTTTGGTATGGTATTATTAAATTTGTCATTGATGATTCCTAGGGTATCATTAATCCAGATAGTAGCAGTGGGGAGGGCATCTTCTTGTGTCTTGAGGTCTAAATCTCTGAGATCACTGGGAATTTTTCTGCAATGTGGAGCTGATTTAGTAGTAGATGAAGTCTTGTAAATTGTGCTATTGTTCAGTGAAGTGTTACTTTTAATAGTATTTGGATAAGTTTGATTAACCTTTGGATTTTGCAATTCTGTGTAGTAAATATTGGCAGCACCATATTGATATTGAAATACTCATTAGGAAAATTGATTTTTAAAGAAATTTTGCAATTGTTACAGTAAACTGAAAAAAGATTATATACTAATTAAAGATTGTATAGAGGTAAGTTGTTTACCTTATCAGTTTTAGATTTTTAAGCAATTTTAGAAATAAAAAGCAGAAACTGATTGTCTTAAACAGACATCTGGTCATGTGCTGGCTTTGTTGCCATAAAATTATTATTACTACTACTACTACTACTACTACTACTATTACTACTACTACTACTACTACTACTACTACTACTACTACTACTACTACTACTATTATTATTATGATGATGATGATGATGATGATGATGTTTCAATAATATACTTTATTGTTCAAAGGTTACATGATGTTTTCATACTTATGCCAGGGCTATAGTGGCATGATGATTTTTACAGATTTGGTTTGATTGAGATTTTCATTGCTAATTACAACTAATAAATTTTTTCAACAGCCAAATAAATATCAAAGTTTTTTATATATTGAAAACCTTTTTCAGCACCTGATTTGGCACCCTTTTTAAATATTAATAATCTATTACATTAATAAACTATTTCAGACATAAAACCATCTAGTGTTCAATAATGAAATTAAAACAAGCAATACCAATATAAATCATTAAAATAAATCAAAACCCACATATATAAATCCAGTAATTAGAAGATAATTGACTATATCATAACAATACAATAAATAAAATAAATTTCATAAAAAAATGCATGAAATTTATTTTATTTATTGTATTGTTATGATATAATCAATTATTTTCTAATTACTGGATTTAAATATGTGTGTTTTGATTTATTTTAATGATTTATATTGGTATTGCTTGTTTTAATTTCATTATTGAACACTAGATGGTTTTATGTCTGAAATAGTTCACTAATGTAATAGATTATTAATATTTAAAAAGACACCAAGTCAGGTACCAAAAAAGGCTTTTAATCTATAAAAAATTTTGATATTTGTATAGCTGTTGTAAGAACAGCATAAAGATATTTATTCTTTTTAAATTTTGATTGCTAATTACATGAGTATGGTAGTGTTGAATAGGGATCTACATCAGTTAACATATTCAATTACAATACTTTAGAAACCCTGCATGTACATAGTAGATTTTTCACATTATGATATTTTGTTATTGCTGTCACTGTTTAATTTTTACTGTTATTCATTTTGATCTTGTTGTTAGCTATTATTCTTTCTTCAATCTTTTGTTAATGTTCTGTTACTGTCTTTGTTTATTGGTCAAAAGTTTTATTTATTTGTTCAGCTGTGTGAGAATTCACATTTCATATTGTTATTTTATATTCTTGTTCATTGTTGGTTTTGTTTGAATAGGCTGTACTTATATAATAATTAGTTTTTGCATACTCTTATAAATCAGTTTATAATTTTAATAGTGATCAGATGGATGCATTTTGTAGCTTGTTGTAAAATGTTGCCAAATGCCTTATGGTGTTATTTTCCAGGCTGAATATACATCATGTGCACCAATATGCACAAAGTTCAAAGATTGCTGCTCATTCCATAGAGATTGTCTGCTTGTGTGTAAAATTGTTAGCTGCTGCATAGTTTGTCTTGTTCTATATTGATTTAACATATAGTTTCATGTAGTATTTGGTTCTGTACAACTGTATAATAGGTGTTTGTTGTGTTTTTTCAGCAGCTTGGCACAAGTTGCAGAATGGGTCTATTGACCTGTAAAAATGTTGGTATCATAAGAAATAAAATATTGGTAGTGCAAATAGATTTATCTTGGTCAAGAAGTTGAAGAACTTTGGTTCCATTGACCATTTTCTGAACTTTTTAAAGAGTTGCTTGGTGTTTACTCCCAGCATTGGGCTAAAGACCTGATAGTTTGTGGCTGGGTTGATCAGCTTGTATGTTATCAATATGCATATTTGCTATAAAATGTGAGTGTTGTAGTTATGATATTGATATGTACTGAGTGTGCCAATAATACTAGTTATCCATATGTGGTGGTGGACAATCTGTAGGGATTATGTCAAGGAGACTTTGTAACTTCTGAAACTATGTTGTGATTTTTGCAAATAGGTTTATTGTTTTTTGTGTGTGAAACACATGTATTGTGTGTTTCCCAGACCATTCTATATAATTGGTTGACTGAGTTATTTGATTGAAATGGCTACAGTTTTCCTACCCCATAGTAGCTTGTTACAGAGTAATGATATGACCACTATAAAATTTTTTGTAAATGTGACAAAGAGACAAGTATGCATATTGTAAAAATGTGGCTATGTTCGTTGCTTTCTGATTGTGTTTATTCCATATGCTCCCAGGTAAAATGGAAATCCAAGAAATGGAGTACCTTTTCCTTTATATAGGTATGTGTAGGGTTTGTTAGTTTAGATAAACCATGCTGATGTTTTGTTTAGGTTGAATTGTAGTTTGTGCATATCTATGTAATTTTTGTAATATTCTTTCTAATATTGGCATTTCTTTATGCAATGTTAGAAACACTGTCATGTCATTATGCGAACATGGAATATGTTAGACAGTTTGTGGATTTATATAGAGAATAAAAAATAGCACACTGGGTGGGGATCCTTGTGAAATTGATTGTGTGAGGGTAAATGCTGTTAAGTGTGAGGTGTATTTTTCAGTTGAGTAAGAGTTTGAGATAATGTATAGTAGGGTGGGTGGAATTGCTATATTCACAAGCATGTTCATTAAGACATCTATTGCAACAAAATCAAATGCTGCTTGTATATCTAGTTGCATCTTGCTGCACTGCATTTTGTATCATATTAAATACAAGTACAGCCTGTGTGGCAAAGGATCCCTTCTTTGCTTACTGCATATTTGATATTAGGGGCAATGTATATTTTTATATTTTATCTTGGGCTACCTTTTCCAATTTCTTAAAGGACTCATGGAGATGGGTCATAGGTTGTTGAGATTTGAAATGTCTATTGCTTTTTTTGTTAAATGGAACCATTGCTAGTGGATATAGTCCTCTAATATTGTATATTTTTTGTGATATGAAGTTAGCAAGGTTGCAAAGGTACTTTGTGGTAAATTGATTCAAATGTCAAAAGACAAATGCCAGTATGCCATTGGTTCCAGGGTAGCAAGTGTTGTGAATTTTTTTATGCTTTTCAGCAAATTGTTGGATTAGAAAGTGACTCTCTGTTTCAGACATTCCAAACTGATCAGTGGTTAGTGTGTATTGTTTAAAGGTTTGGAGCTTTTACTTGAAATGTTGGTATATAGGATCCAGCATGTTATGACCTACCTAGATGATGTCACATTTCTCACTTACCATGGGCACTTTTTGGGTTGATAAATAGCTAGCACCCAGTGGATGTATTGATGGGTCCATGAGATGTTGGGTGGGGCTTTTTTTAGTGACAATGTTCTCTTTTGTTCACATGTATTGTGATATAGTTTTGTTAGTTTTTGTATGTATTGATGGGTGTTGTGCGTGGATCTGGAAATGATGATTCTCTTGTAGATATTGTCTACTAGTGCCATTAATCAGAAGGGTGAGTCTCTTGTCATGTGATTTATGGTGAAGGATAGTATGTTGATGAATGACCGGTATTTTGAATTGGATTTTGTGACATATCATTAATTTTATTTAGCATGATGTAAGTCTCTGAAAATAGGAATTTGGTAGTAGTTGTTGGAAGTAGGAGTCTGATTATTTTTTCTAGATGAATGAATATTATTTGAAGCTCTGAGAAATTTATTGTAATGGTTTGCATAACATGATCTGAAAATAGACATGGATTAAATTGGAAGTTGATTAGGTGATGAAACATTGGTGTGTAATAGCATAAATCAATGAGTGTGGTGTGCTGTCGATTATAGAATGACACTGCATCTACCATAAAAAATCCCTGAGCACTCATAAGTGGCAGATTTAATTGATATAACTATTTTGAAATGAATTTTGTGTAACTTAAGTTGAAATCTCCCTATAATATTGTTGGGCTGTGGCTGGTTGTGAGGTGGGAGTTTATTGTAAGAATTATTGTGCTATAATTCTGGGATATGGGGGTTCATACACAAAAATAATGTTGAGTATGTATTTTGATGCTGGAATGTAGTGATTCGGAAATGTAAGTCAATATGTAAATAATTTTGAAAGTTGAAAAGCTGCAATTTGGGGCTATGAGTATGCCTGTGACCACTGAAGGTGATGATGTGTCCCTGAAATATGTGGAAAAACCTTGGTTGTATAGGTATGTGGTTGGATTAATTTGTAATCCAGTATAGATTTTTGTTTCCAGTAGAAAAACAGGAAAGTCAAAATCCACCAGAATGTTTCTGGAATTAAAAAAAAAATTAAAGATTACAACTGAATTGTTCAATGAATTAATACAAAAGCATCTCTTTGCAACATTCAAGAGATTCCCCTACCAGGCCATGGTATTTTCAGCAACAGACAACAAAATTTCATGAGATAAATTTCTGAAAGAGTTGCTATATGCGGCAATAACAGTAAATGGATTCTGGACACCATATGACATATTGCAGAACATCCCAATGACTGTTGCCTCATACTTGAATTTTATGAAATCACATAAAGAAAGAGATTTCATAAGTCAAATCATTGGGTAACTTCGCACTGATGACTATAGACAGAACTATCATAATACCATTTCAGAAATAATTAAGAACACTTACCTGGGATACCTAAAACAATACTTCCAAAGAATGATGGAACTATTTGGCAAGGTCATTATATTCAAAACAGTATACCAGAAAGACACATCAATACCAATAATGAGTAACACTTATAAGTTAAAAATTGAATTGCATCCAAATACTGATCCATATGATATACCAACACAAATATTGATCAGAAAGCAATGCTTATTAAATATATTAGATCTCTGAAATTACAGTGTTATTCATGTAAACAAAGGAGACATATTATTGCACAATGTTCAAACTGCCAGAACTTAACCAGAAAACAAAACCCATATATACAAAAACAACAAAATTTCAACACTAACATGCAAACAGAAGAAAAAATAGTCATTATCAAGAATAGCAGTGCACAAACTACACAAATAAATAATAACAAAAAAAAACAGAAATACCAAGCTTAGACCTTATAGATTTGTTCACAGAAAAAACTCCAAACCAAGAAAGATGATCAAAGAGAAAGCAGAAGGGAAGCAAAAAATAACAACAAAAGCAAATGTATATATGCCAGAAGTTGACTGTACAATGGATAAAATCACACAGCATATTATTATTAATATGACAGCCATAGAAATTATGGAGACACTTCTACCCCAAGCAACCCTACTACAATAATGCAGCTAACAAACCCAATGCAAACAGAAAGCTTGGGAGACTTAACAGAAAAAAGCTAGCAAAAAAGCAAAGACAGATGATGATAACTTTCATTCACTAATCATTGATAATATACTCAAGTCCAATGGAAATAATCACAAATTTATTTGAACGCCATTTCATAATCACAGAATCACAAAATGAAAAATCACAAAACACATAAACACTCAATACAAAAACCTATCAGATGAATAATACAAAAGCCAACAAAATAGACCAAAGCAAATGAAAATGAAACAAATCAATGAAAATACATAATATAAGTCTCCAAAACAATCACAACAAAAAGTACAAATCAATCCCAGCTACAAAGTTAATGAAAATTAAAATAGCTGCGCTAAATGGTAGAGGCATTAATTCAATAGTAAAAATATGACAGCTTAACAAGTAGATTAGCAACATACAATCACAAATACTACTATTATTATTATCATCATCATTATCTTTCCTCCTTTTAATAAAAGTGCCATCTTTTATTTTTATGCTGAAATAATATGGTTTTCAAACCTATGATTTTGAGACTTTTATTCTTCTCTACAGCTTTTCTTGATAATTTATAATTATATATTTTTATATCATCACTGTTCCATTTTACATAATTGAACATATTCAATTCTTTTTCATGTATCATTTTTAGACATTTTCATACTTTCTTTTTTTCATAAATTGTCTTATTTCAGTTAAAAAATGTATTAATGAATGGCTGCTTTTTATACAATTTTCTATATAACAATTATTATTAGGAGTTTCTAAGTTATCTTCTTATAGAACTTACTGAAGGATAAACTATCATCAAAGAGCAAAGTCTATTAATAATTTGAACGAATTGAGTTTATATTTAATATAATTTTTTTGAAGATTATAAATATTTGCAGTTAATTCTGACTTTCCTAACATTTTTTATTTTTCTAGCTTTGCATTAATATGTATCTTATATTTCATTAATAGATTATCACTTTCTGTGTTTAATCTATAAAGAGAATTACAAACTTTAAAAAATTTTCTTTTAGACCAAATGTAATCCACTTCTGCTGTCCTTCATTTGACTGCTTTCATATACTTTCTATTTTACTATTTTTTTTAAAAAAGCCTTTCAAAATATGCAATTGGTTTTTTTTTTAAATTCAGCAGTCTGAGTTGTCTTATCTTATAAACAATTTCCAATTTTACCATTAAAATCTCCAATTTTAAAATATTTTTGTATGTCTATATAAAAATAATCTACTTCTTCATTACAATGAGAACTTTATTGGGACATAAATATAAATTATCTGCAGTTGGTATGTTTTATCAAGTTGAATAACTAATCTTGTCACTCTGATGTATTATCTATTTCCATAATTATCTTTTATTTTTATTTATAATAAGCACTCACTCTTCAAATTAATTGTCTCATCTTTTCTTAACTTCACATTAAATATCATTTATGAAATAATACATACAATTTAGTGACTAATGTATGAACTTATTTTTTATAAAACAAACAAAATATAAAATAATTGTTAGCTTTTTAATAAAAAATGTTAAATTTATTTTTTAAACTGTTGTGTCATATAAATAATAATTATCATAAATATCACTGTTATCCACTACAGACAAAATATTTTTAAGAATTTTGTTGAATTGAGATGCTTCCCGTCATAAATGTCTTAATGTAGGTTTAGGGAATTAAAAAACAATATAGTCATGGTTTTTGTTGTCAGGCAAATGATAAAAAAAATGTCAAGAACAAAAGAATAATTTATATATATTCGTTTTATTGATTTTTTCCCCATGATATTATTGTATTAATTGAACAGGTCTGTGACCTTGTTTGAAATTAATTGATTGTTTTTCAAAGTTTATTTATATAATGCCATTTTTCTACATGACAGAATGCGATTAAATGTTATTATTACAGGCAGAAAACATGAAACATTTGAAATTAAAATTGGTGTTAAAAAATGGATGTAGGATTACCAGCTTTGTTTTCATTTTGGCTAGCCGTGCTTCTCATAATTGTTAAATAATTTCATGAAAATACATCAAGATATGATGCAGGCTGATGATTAATGGAATTCTTAATTTGAATTGATTAAAAACAAAAACAATTTTTTTTAACTTTTAGATTTACAATACTTAGATGATTTTTTTTAATAATTACCAATTGAAATGATGATCTACAAAATATAAGTAGCCAGTGATGAAAGAAAAAATTTCCACAATTTTTAGTTTAGATAATTATCAGTTTGAGAATATGAACCAATTGCAATACCTTGGTAACTTTTAAAGTAAGAAACTAGATTTAGACATTGAAGTGTAACATAGACTCCAATGTGCTACTCCCGCTTTTAGCAAAGTAATAGATAAGGGATTTTATTGCAGTGACAATGCTTTATTTTACCCAATTTATTGTATGGAAGTGAAATTTGGACTGCTTATTGATACCCAAACTTAGAACCGTTTTAGGATGCTCTGTAATTTTTTTAAAGTATGATGTCAAAATCATGCTTGACATTAATAAATATATTCTTCAACATACTATTATAGTCTATTATTAAAAAATTACATTTTCATTGGACATGTGAAATGAATAAATAATAATAGTTCTAAAAAGTATCTCATGTAGAACGTGGAATGTGGTTTTCATGGGAGAGAAAGAAATCTCTTTATGCTATAAAAATTATTTATAATCAATGTAAAAAATGCAATTTCAATTGCTTTTATTGGGAAGATTAGTTTGAAAATAGAATACAATGTAGTGTTGCTATTATATAAGTTTAGAAGATTTTGGAAATAAAAGGTTTTTGCAAAAAAGGTTAAAATTTAACATCATAAAATATTAATTAAATAAAGATAATAACGGAATAGCATATTTTATACGAGAATGTGTGGCTCATAGATTGGTTTGTACAGTCACTGCAAAATTAATTAATAGTGTATATTATTTGTTTTTCTTGAAATTAGAATAGCTTTGTAACTGCATTGCTGCTGGTGGTATATAAGATATGTATATGTGCATATTATAAAATTCAGTTTTTATTATTAAAAAAAAAATCTATTAATAACTTTAATATAAGTGATTTGAACTCAAACTTTCAAGCACCTTTCAACTATCCACACTATCTCATATCACTATACACATGATCACACACATGTAGAAAATATCAACAATCACCAATATATGTATTTCGTGCTGAACCAGCACTCACCAGTTAATCCAGATTATCATCTCACACACACACATATATATAATAAGTTCTCATTTTATATTAAGATAGCAAATCCTCATACTTTAATGGGCAGGCTTCAATATACTCCAACCTCCAACTCTTCAGCTATCTATACCATTGAAAATCTGAAAATATTGGCATCAGCATGGGATTTGGGCTTTCCACCATCAGATTTTCAATCATATGGATAGCTGAAGAGTTGGAGGTTGGAGTAGATTGAAACCTGTCCATTAAAGTATGAGAATTTGCTATCTTGATATTAACTGAGCACTTATTATATATCCTGTGTGAGAGATTATAATCTGGAACAACTGATGAGTGCTGTTTCGGCACAAAATATACATTGGTGGTTATTGATCTTTTCTACATGTGTGTGATCATGTGTATCAGTGATATGAGATAGTGTGGATAGTTAAAAGGTGCTTGAAAGTCTGATTTAAAATCCCCTATATTTACAACTAAGCTCCAGGTATATGAAAAGTTCCTGTATTTCAAATATTAATAACTTTAATGTATAATTTTTAAATTTTTTTTAAATGATCTTAAATATTTTCATCTAGTTAAAGTCATTTATTTAATGTTTTTCCGATGAAATACAAAGTGTACATGTGTGTGTGGAGAGAAAGACAGAGCTAAAATTAAAATTATATCATCCAATTGCTGCATACAAATACTGAGTTACTATCTAAATCTATTATTAATTAGTCAATTGTTTTAAAGAAAATATTATTTTTCATCTATCACTTTTATATTACTGTTCAAAGTATTTTTTTCTACTTACTTAAATAAAAACTAAAATATATCAAAGGGATTACTTAAAATAACTTTTAAATACTTGGAAAATTATTAAAAAGAAAGTAAAAAAGTTGTTTTATCAAATAAAATTATATATAATTTTTTCTAATTTATTTTTAGCAAAGTTTTAGCATTTACAATTTGGGAGTGTTATGATGTATTGAGCTAGAATGACTCATGCTCATGATAGAGTTAATGAATAGTCTTGATGTTATGTCATATGTATTTAAAGTTTAAAAAACAACAACAAAAAGAAATATATATATAAAAGTTACATGCATAAATAAATATTAAAATAAAATCTAGAATGATTTAAATATTGAGTTATAATATTCTTATTTTGAAAATAAAAAATAAAAAAATAAAAATAGCATTTTATTTGTTTTATTGGAGGATATTTTAGTTCTTTTATTCTTATTACTATTAATTAATGAATAATTATGTAAATACTAAATTAAATATGTTGTCAATATTATTTTTTTTTTAAAAAAGAAGAAAAATTAAAATATTAGCATTTTTTAAAAACAATACTGTTTTAATTAATTAAAGTTGATTTTTTTTCTTCTTTCTATTTTTCTAAAGAAATGTCAAATGTTTTGTAAAATTAAAGAATAATTCTGTTTCTAGTAATTAAGAAGAAAGAATAACTCCAGAAATTTTTTTCAATAATTAGGATATGATTGAAATTTTAATTAATTGAAAAAAGAAGTGAAATAATCTTTTTTTGTAAAAAGTAAATCAATTGGTTAGGATTTAATGCTGACATTTCTGAGGTAATCTATGATTGGATGAATAACAACATTGTTTTCAAAAAATTAAAGTAGTGTGGGTAATGATAAAGGCAGCAGTTTTCAATGTCTAATCAATTACAGTCAATCTTGATCCAGCTGTTAAGAAAGCAGCAGCATGTCGAGCTATTGAGAAGTAGCAATTCAACTCTAGAGAGGAAAACAATAAGATAGTAAGCTCATAGTTTAAAGTTAAACTGACATCATTTCTAGTTTTCAAAAGTGATTTTTTGAAATAGTTTAAGAAAACTAGGTGTTTTAAGTTTTAACTAAAAGCTGAGTATCATCTATCTAACATGTAACCTGTTTCACAAAAAATGTGAAAAAGAAGAATATCCTGGAAGAAATTTGCAACAAGCCTTGTGTGTTCATACAAAATTATATCAGTCTCAAAACTATGCTGATCTGATATAGAAGCTTATGTTAATCTGAATATTATTATATTGTATAATAGATAATCTGTGTTAATCTGAAAATTATTTTTATCATTTTAAATAGGAATATTGAAGCTACAGAAAGAAGTTAAGAAAATAACTCTTAATGAAAATAATGGATAAATTTAATCTTATGCTACTGGAAATCTGTATTAGTATGGAAATTATTATCATTTTAAACTGAAAACTTGAAGCTATAAAAAGAAGTTAATAGGAAACATTTTAATAAAAGTAATGGATATATTTAATTTGTGTTAGCCTACTCTGGAAATTATTATTATAATTTTAAATTAAACAATTGATCTGAAAAAAAGGATTGAAAATTCTAATTACAAAACAAGGACTTAAAATGAAATCATTGATGGTACAATAAGGTATAGTTGATGTGTATATCTTCATGTGCACATTTTATATTGTGATATTTAAATGTTACCATTTATAGTTCCCTTTATAGTTTATGAGTAATTAAATAAAAAAACAATTAAAGGTTTTGTGTTTAATAAATGTATTTATTAATTTAGATAAATGTAGAATGAATGCATACTTTATTTATTAAAATACTTAGCTTCAAATAAATTCTTTTGTATTTTAAACCCAAACCTGTTTTAACAATTAAATGTTTTAACATTTATTTATTCATTACATTAAATAAAAAAATGAAATAATTTTATTAGGCTATATCAAATGATAACAATGCTTTATTAATATTAGAAAAAAGAGAATCATAAGTTCATGAGCTGGTATTTAAAAAAGAAAAAGACTGCATCATTACTTGTTTTTTTGATTGTTAAGTGATAAAACAAGTTCAAAAGGAAATATACATATATTTTTCTTTAAAACTTATGTTTTACTTTCACATACTTTTATCAATAGATTTTTCGATCTATTGCAAAGCAATGAAATACTGTGAGCAGAAAACTACTTATTAGGGAAAGAATATAAACTTTCTCTTATTTGATATCTTTATGATTAAAACAGAGCAATTAACAACAAACATTATGCTAACTACCATGAAGCTAAGGTCATTAAATTTACTATGGATTATAATAATGACAGAAGAAATAATTGGATAGCATTTAATGATAATAAAATTTATGGATACCTCTATTTATATCTGCTAACATGAAAATGCCAAAGAAAATACAGCAGGATAAGGAAGCTTAAATCAAAGTTATACATAGATACTTAACGTGGTAACATATGCTTATAAACAAATTTCTTAGAATTATTTATTCAGGTGGCTTTCATTTGTCAATGAGTTAAAATATGGTAACTTTTGGTAAAATATTTATTAAAATCTTTCTCTTAATTATAAGACAGTCTATAATTTTTTTTTATCATTCGATAAGCACTTTAATAAAAAAAAAGGAATAAATCAAGCAAGTTATGCTTAAATTAATTATTAACATATTACTTTTATTGAACCAATCAAATTTTAAAAATATAACTAATATGTCATATAATTTGATTCAAATATATAAAATAACCATTATTATAAAAAGAATTGCTTGATTTTGGATGATGTGAGACATTTTCTTTAAAATAAGAAAAATAATAACATTAAAATTGCATTACATTTTTTTTTTGGTATGTAAAAAAACTCTGTAGTTAACCCATTAAGATTTGACTGTATGTGTTAATAATTTTAATTATAGATTGTATCTTTTTATTGCAATCTTGCAGGAATAAATTATACATATCCATTCTGTAATGTTAGACTGTAATTATTAATCAAATAAAATTTTTATTTGTTTTAACCACTTCAATAAGCTAATGTTTATTTTAATAAATTTATATTTATTATTAATCTAAGCATTTGTTAATTGAACTATCACACAAATCATTCTATTATGAGAAATTATCTTATTACATAATTCATTTTATTATTAAGATATTTAATTGTACATCCCACAATATATTTTATCAGCAAGTAAATCATCACTTGTTTAACTCTATTTTCTTTGCCAAGTAAAAATGCTTATTTTCGGAACCATTGATGCTTTACAAATTTATGAGTCCATTGTAGATGTAAATTTACCTATCATAGAGCCATTTGTGAACTAATTCATTTATTTCTCTATTTATTAGTCTTTGTTTTTAGTTGAACTAAGTACAACATTTATTCAGTATATTTTAGATTGCCCAAATATATAATGCATAATTGAAGAAAATTATCTGCTTTATAATTTTATTTATTACATTTGATTGCCCAAATCTATGAGACATTTACAGGCCAATTAGTTCAGTCCAGTTATAATATTTTCTATTATATTTGATTGCCCAAATCTGCATGCTATTCAGTGAATGGTTAGTTTTATTTTATCCATATTGTTGTTGATTGGTTTTTACTTACAATATTATTTATTATGTTGATGGCCAGTATTTTATTGTTCCATTACATTTCTAGCTTGTTCAACTACATGGGCATTTGTAGATCAGGCAGCTTTTCGCCATCATTTTATTAATTGTCCATTACATTTTTGGCTTGTCCAGCAGAGGGATATTGCTATTTGTGAGACAATGTTGCTTCATTAGCATTGTTCTTATTATACATTTTTGGCTGCCCAATAGGGGTCAAATATTTATCCATGAACCATGAAAGATTAAAAGTCATAAAATAATAAATAAAATTAAAAATTTTAATTAATGACCACAATTAATATAAGCTATTTTTGTGCATACTAGTGTTAAATTAAACTGATTATTGACTCAATAGATAATAATTTATAAATTTGTACTTGTGCTTTGTTAAGGGTTTGAATTTAGAGTGGTTTGTCAAATTGCTTTTTGAAGAATGGGTATAACAATCCATGAGTTGAGAAATGAAAGAGCTGTAAAGTGCTTTATAAGTAAAATGTTTTATAAATATACCAAAAGGGGGCATGAGTTATTCATAGAATATTTAGTTAGTCATGATTATCTTATGCGAATTATAGAGAATTATTTTCTTTATTTTATTAAGGATGGGAATATGTGATATAAAAACAGGCAAAACTCTCCACACAGTATTAATGTGCTAGCATAAGAAATAGTGATCATGTGAATATGTGATATACACATGCCATCATTTATAATTCTCTTTATAAGAATATATGTATAAATGTATGCAAGATAAGCTTTAAATTTGTAAAATTTATGAGTAACTAAATAAAGAAAACAGTTAAAGGTCTTATATTTAATATATATATATATATATATATATATATATATTGTGCCCTTGTCTGTAGGTCATAGGTAGGGAGAAAGGTCAAATATGAAAAAAAATTTTAAATTTTAAGTAATATTTAGGTGATATAAAAGTAATAATAGATTTGTAATACAATTTTAAGCTAAAATACCTAACAGATAACAGTATAATAAAGTATTTTAAAAAGTAAACAGTTAAATAAAGTTTTAATATCATTGCATATGGTTGTGAAAGCTGGCCATACAAAATAACACAGCTATAGATAGTTAAAATTATAGTAACAATTGGAATATAATATTTAGAATTTACAGATTAAATAAATGAAATATAATCTTATAATTAGTCAAAATTAATAAGGTATATTTTTTATTAATAAACTTCGGGATGGTGAGAATTATATTTAGTCCTATAAGTTTCAATTTATTTTTCAAAAATTAGAAAATACGTTAGTTTTGGTGATTTAAACCGAGACATAAATAAAAAGAAATCATTTTATAAAGTTGATAGACACGTGATCGTATATTAAATGCCTTCACGCACACACACACTTGGTAGATAATAATAAAGTTTGTGAATTTAAAACTAGATATAATTGCCATCCATCATTAAAATTAAAAGTTAAAAATGTTATATATTGTCTTAATAATTATTTTAAAGATCAAAAAATAAGTTTATCAAACTGTAATTTAATTTAATAATATTAAGTTAAAATAATATTCCAGACATTACGTCATAAATATTTATTTAAAAGTACAATTTATTATCCCAAAATAGAATGACTAATATTGTTCGCGCTAAAAACAAATATTGACCAATCAACGGATTTAAATTGGCAAGAAAAAAAATCTAAGATAGACAGAAGCGGGAGACGGAATGTGAAAGTTGAAGAGGACGGTAACCTTTTTGAATTGCTTGTAACATCAAAGCTGAAAAAGTAGTTTAAATTTATAAATTAATAATTATTCTAAGTTAGTCTTTAACAGATAATATAATCTTGTATCCAGAAAGATGATTTGCTAATTTCTACGTGATCTTACCAGTGGATTTATTCAAATTTGACCATTCATACTACAGTAAAGATGGAAATACCAAAAATAATAATTGAAATAATTATTGAAAGAAAAATGAGTGAAAATTGTATAATTTTTATGTTATTCATGCTCAACCAGAAACTAAATCCTATAACGCTAAAAAAGAAAAGTAATACAAAGAAGACGCTGTGTGAAAATATAAGAAAGAAAATATTTACTATTGAGAGAATCTTATGACGAACATTTGTTTTATAAGTACTTAAAACTAAGTCATATTTCTCTATGAGAAAAATCATAGTATATGTTCAAGTAAATATAAATAGGATGAGGAAGAAAAATATGCTATAGTAAAGGAAAACATTATTTAAAAAATATAATTTCTAAAAGTAAAAAGTAGGAGAGAAGCCATAGTCCTGTATAAAGTGCTATATGAATTTACTAAGAGGAACCTGGATTTCATCTTATCATAGAAAAGCGGAAAAGATATCAAATGGAAGAAAGATTGTTTAAACAGAGATAAATTAATCACTAAAGGAGGAAAATGGATCCATGGAAATAAAGAAAAATTTATTGAATTTTCTAAAATAAAGTACAAGATGCATCGAGGGAAAACCAAGCGTGGGAAAAAAAAAAAAAAAAGAAAAAAAAAATTAGCAGACTATATAAAGGAGATATCAAGAATAAGTGGGAAAATATGAAGAAAACTAAGGATCATCGTCTAAGAAGAATTAATAAACATAATTAAAATTTTAAATAGAACATTAAGTGACTAAAGAAAATAAAGTATATTTTTTTTATTTAGCTTTGCAAGGAACGATTTTCCAAGCGAATCCAACAAAGATGTATCGTAAATATAATTTTAATATTTTTTTATTGTATTTAAAGTATAAAATTTGAATTAGCTTAGGGAAACATATAAACATAAATTTTATAATAGTTATAATTAACATATGAGCTAATGGAATGAGAGAAATATTAATAATAAATAAAATGTGTGTATGGAAAATGTTAAATACCTACTAGAAGTCCTGGAATGGAGAAGTTTACAAATACGATCCAGAGGATAGAGATCGTTGGTAATTTTAATATTATTGATAATATGTAATGTAATTTTTTATAGGTCATCTATGAATGAATGAGGTATGAACGATGTTAAAAGTTATAAGTACACATTTATCCAACATCAAACATATATTTGAGAGAGTAGTAAAATTTTAAAAATGTGCATGCAATAAATAATCTAAAATAATTAATAATAAGTAACATATTAATTATGTGATTCTTTTGAATTTTATATTAAAAATATCCAAATAGTTTAGAACAACAGAGATAGAAATGTACGAGAAGTATAGTAAAGAATTTTCTTAAGAATAGCTGTATAGTTATATTAAAAATGAATTTTATTATTATTAGCAAGATAGACAAAGAATTTGTCGATGTAATGTAGAGATGAATCTGAAGAAATCAGTCAGATAGTGACTTGGGAATACTGATATCAAAGGAAACCAAGAGGATGTTTTATTAAAATATAAGGAATGAAATATGGGGATCATAATAATTTGTGTGACCTCAGTATAGATAACTTTGCCCTATAACTGAGCACATATATTCTGGACAGTGTCTTTACATATCTTTGAAACTTTCTGATGTGATGAAGCTGAAGAAATAGCTTTAGCATCCTTCCAATATTAGAGGCAGATAGACAGATAAAAGTCACTCCTCTATGGCGTCCTTAAATTCACTGTGCCATGATTGTCGAAGTTTTATAAAGGATAATATCTTGTTTATTTTGATCCAATGCATCTATATCTTCGCTATCTTGATTTCATGAGAATACATCGTCAGGGAGATAATTTTATAGAAATGATACATAAGATAGAAAGGAAGCTAGATATTAGTTATGTAAGAATAGTTGTTTACTAGAGTAAAGTAGAATTGTATAAGTCCAAAGTGAAAGTATCAGTATTATAAAAGATGGAGAATCATATGATATAATTTATAAAGAAAAAAAAAACTTTAGAATTAAGTTTTAAAGCAATAATAAGATTTTAAAATATTGTACGTGATATTTTAATAGAAGAGATTGCATGTTTTGTGTGGCGAAATGATTTAAAATGTATAATAAAAAAATGTGTATTTGTACATGGTGTGTGGATGACGTTAATTGCTATATAAAACTAGGAATAGGATCAATGATTTAACTGATAATTATTATATGATCGATGATAAAACTGAACATCAAATTGTCATAAGGATTAAATTCTGTAGGATTCCATACTAACAAGAATATAATTAGAATTTTGTAATTTTTGTATAATTTTACATAAAAGTAAAGATTTTATAGAAATATAAACCTGAAATTATAAGGATATAAATGTCAATAGAAAATTTTAATAGCTAGAATTTTGTGTATTAAACTAAGCTCAAAACATGTATCTGAAGATAATAATATTGTGAAATATATTTTTGTAATTATTAATGGTAAAAGGGTAAAATAAAAATTAGATAATAATAATGTTAAGACATCAACGGGTAGAAATAAAAGAGTTTGTAATAAGTAGATAAGGATATCCGCTGTAAATAATGTACAAATTGTTACTTGTTATAATGTTAATAAAATGTTATAAAATTTTATTAGTAAGCTTTGTGTCTTGGTTGTTGTTTTTCCTACACATGAAAATGCATGAAATCACAACGCACGTTTATAATTAAACATATTTAAGATTTTGCACAAAATAAATAAACATTGGAAATTTTAATAATTTATTTTATTTTATTTACGTAATGAAATGAAAGAAGTATAATTAGAACAGATATGGTCATAACTTGATTGCCACAGTATTTAAGTAAAATATATGCGAACGTTACCACATAACTTTTGATTATCGGATTGATAAATATTACCACGAAAATATTTAATACATCTAGAAAGAAAAGAGGATAGTATTACTCTATTATTGTCATTGTTATTATTAATTAGTTATTCTTTACGTAGTGAATTATGACATAAAATTCCCTTATCATAGTTTACTATGGCAATATAAAATCAGTTTTAATTACAATTCATAAACCTGAGATTTAATTATTTACTTACTTATTGATTTATCTATTTGATTTGATATGATTAGATCAATTTAATTCTATTTTATTTAATTAATTTATTTTATGTGAGCTAGATTTTATTTAAAAAAAAAAATATTAAGATATGATAAAAGTTTTAAAGGTCGTAAGAATGCTATTAGTCAATTATTTATGATAGTGTTCTTATGCCATTGGGATAGTATCTCAATGATCTTTCTTCTTGTTCCTTTGTCATTGCTCCAGGTCTCATGGGAATGATAAAAGATATTTGTGTTGATTTATTTCATAGACATGATTAGATTTTATAAAATTCTGAGCTAGTAATTGTTTTATTTAAATCATAATAATATGTTTAATAGACTGAGCTAAAGAACCCGGAATTATTATTAATATTAATTGTTATTGACCGGAAATAAATAAGTAATGAAAATTCGGAATAATTAGTATACTATTGGCATGTTGTTGTTGTTATTATTATGGAGCAAGAGAGGGAAGGTTAGAATATATATATAAAATAAATGGATATTTTTAAATAAAAAATAAAATATTTTTACTAAGTTACACTGAATGATAATAATGGTTTATTAAAATTAAAAAAAAAATCATATGTTCATGAGATAGTGTTTAAAAAAGGAAAAAATCTGCATCATTATGCTTTTTGTTTATTGCTAAGTGATAAAACAAACTCAAAAGAAAATATATATACATTTTTCTTTAAAACATATATTTTACTTTTGCATATTTTTATGAATAGGTTTTGGATTTGTTTTAAAGCAATGATATACTGTGAGAAAAAAATTACTTAGGAGGGAAATAACACAAACTTCTCCTCATTTGATATTTTTATGATTAAAACAGAATGTTTAACAATAAACTCTGTGCCAACTGCCATAGAAATAAAGCCATTAAATTTACCATGGATTATAATATCATCAGGAGGAATAATTAGATATCTAATGATTAAAATGTTTATGGATCCCTACATTTGTATCTGCTAGCATGGAGATGCCAAAGAAAACCCTGCAAGATAAGGAAGCTTAAATTGAAGTTATATATATATGCTTAATTTATTAAGAGATGCTCACAGACAATTTTTTAGAATTATTTATTCAGGTGGCTTTCACTTGCCAATAATAGTTAAAATATAATGGTAACTTTTGATAAATACTTACCAAAATCTTTCCTCTTTATTAATAACCTTAATTGTAAGGCAGCCTATGATTTTTTTATCATTCAATAAGCTTAATAAAAAAAAAAAAAATAAATCAAGCAATTTGTGCTTGAATTAATTATTAACATATTACATTTATTGAACCAATCAAATTTTAAAAATATAACTAATATTTCATATAATTTAGTTCAAAAGTATAAAATAATCTTTACTATAAAAAGCATTGCAAAGCATTGCTTGATTTGGGATGTTATAAAATTTTCTTTAAAATAAGAAAAATAATAACATTAAAATTTTATTACATTCTATATTTTTTGTGTATAAAAAGTCTGTAGTTAACCCTTTATGACTTGACTGTATGTGTTAGTTATTTTAATTATAGATCTATCTTTTGATTGCAATTTGGCAGGAATAAATTACACATATCCATTGTATGATGTTAGACTACAGCAGTTATTAATCAAATTAAATTATTTGTTTTAACCATCTCAATAAGTTAATGTTTACTTTAATATATTTGTGGATTGACCTATCATACAAAACATTCTGTTATGTGAAATCATCTTATTACATAATTCATTTTATTATTAAGATATTTAATTGTACATTGTATACTATATTTTAAGAGCAAGTAAATTATCACTTGTTGAATTTTATTTTCATTCCCAAACAAAAATACTTCTCTCTGAACCCATTGGTGCCTGACAAATTCATGAGACCATTGTAGATGTAAATTTAAAACTGTCGTAGAGCCATTTTGGACTAATAGATATATTTGTTTATTTAATAGTAATTTTAGTTGCCTAAGAACAACATTTATTCAGTTTATTTTAGATTTTCCAAATATGTAATGCATAATTAGAGAAAATTACTTGCTTCAAAATTGTATTACATTTGGTTACCCAAATCTATGAGACACTTGCAGGCGAGATAATTCTGCCCAGTTATATTTTCTATTATATTTATGATTACCTAAAATCTGCACACTATTCAGTGAATAGTTAATTTTATTTTATCCATATGGTTAAACCACTAAACATCACATGATCACCTTCTCTGTACTAGCACATAATTGTTCTAAACAAAAGCAAAACTCTCCATACAGTAGTGCTACCCTGTGCCAAACAGAGTAATCAATGGATGCCAGAAAGCTTGTGCATAAAATCCCTATCTAGTGCCTACTCGTCCAATATCCCCAGACTAGTTTGTGGCTTGTGGCCATCATCAGTGAGGAGCCTTGGATCTGAGAGCACTGCACCTAGATGTTAGGATATAATGCAACCCTCCAGCAGCCACCTTTTAACTCTACTTTACTACAAAACTATGAAATTGAAAACATTGTTAATATCTTCAAACTAAGCTCAATAGCTTATATAGTCATATGGGTCTGAACTCAATTCAGCTCCCATACATTTAGGTGTTTTTGGCTCTTAAACAACCATAGCCACCACTATCCTATTAGGCAGGATTAGTGTTAAACCACTAAACATCACATGATCACCTTCTCTATACTAGCACATAATTGTTGTAAACAAAGGCAAAACTCTCCATACAGTAGTGCCACCCTGTGCCAAACAGAGTAATCAATGGATGCCAGAAAGCTTGTGCATAAAATCCCTATCTAGTGCTTACTCATCCAATATCCCCAGACTAGTTTCTGGCTTGTAGCCATCATCAGTGAGGAGCCTTGGATCTGAGAGCACTGCACCTAGATCTTAAGATCTAATGCAACCCTCCAGCAGCCACCTTTTAACTCTACTTTACTACAAACTATGAGAATGAAATTGAAAACATTGTTAATATCTTCAATCTAAGCTCAATAGCTTATATAGTCATATGGGTCTGAACTCAATTCAGCTCCCATACATTTTGGTGTCTTTGGCTCTTAAACAACCATAGCCACCACTACCCTATTAGGCAGAATTAGTGTTAAACCACTAAACATCACATGATCACCTTCTCTATACTAGCATATAATTATTGTAAACAAAGGCAAAACTCTCCATACAATAGTGCCACCCTATGCCAAACAGAGTAATTAATGGATGCCAAAAAGCTTGTGCATAAAATCCCTATCTAGTGCCTACTCATCCAATATCCCCAGACTAGTTTCTGGCTTGTGGCCATCATCAGTGAAAAGCCTTGGATCTGAGAGCACTTCAACTAGATAGGGATTTTATGCACAAGCTTTCTGGCATCCATTGATTACTCTGTTTGGCACAGGGTGGCACTACTGTATGGAGAGTTTTGCCTTTGTTTACAACATTTATGTGATGTTTAGTGGTTTAACACTAATCCTGCCTAATAGGATAGTGGTGGCTATGGTTGTTTAAGAGCCAAAGATGCCAAAATGTATGGGAGCTGATCTATTGAGCTTAGATTGAAATATTAACAATGTTTTCAATTTCATTCTCATAGTTTTGTAGTAAAGTAGAGTTAAAAGGTGGCTGCTGGAGGGTTGCATTAGATTCTAAGATCTAGGTGCAGTGCTCTCAGATCCAAGGCTCCTCATTGATGATGGCCACAAGCCAGAAACTAGTCTGGGGATATTGGAAGAGTAGGCGCTAGATAGGAATTTTATGCACAAGCTTTCTGTCATCCATTGATTACTCTGCCTTTGTTTACAAAAATTATGTGCTAGTATCGAGAGGGTGATCATGTGATGTTTAGTGGTTTAACACTAATCCTGCCTAATAGGATAGTGGTGGCTATGGTTGTCTAAGAGCCAAAGACACTAAAATGTATGGGAGCTGAATTGAGTCCAGACCCATATGACTATATAAGCTATTGAGCTTAGATTGAAGATATTAACAATGTTTTCAATTTTATTCTCATAGTTTTGTAGTAAAGTAGAGTTAAAAGGTGGCTGTTGGAGGGTTGCATTAGATCCTAAGATCTAGAAGCAGTGCTCTCAGATCCACGGCTCCTCACTGATGATGGCCACAAGCCAGAAACTAGTCTGGGGATATTGGATGAGTAGGCACTAGATAGGGATTTTATGCACAAGCTTTCTGGCATCCATTGATTACTCTGTTTGGCACAGGATGGCACTACTGTATGGAGACTTTTGCATTTGTTTACAACAATTATGTGCTAGTATAGAGAAGGTGATCATGTGATGTTTAGTGGTTTAACACTAATCCTGCCTAATAGGATAGTGGTGGCTATGGTTTTTTAAGAGCCAAAGACACCAAAATGTATGGGAGCTGAATTGAGTTCAGACCCATATGACTATATAAGCTATTGAGCTTAGATTGAAGATATTAACAATGTTTTCAATTTTATTTTCTCATAGTTTTGTAGTAAAGTAGAGTTAAAAGGTGGCTGCAGGAGGTTGCATTAGATTCTAAGATCTAGGTGCAGTGCTCTCAGATCCAAGGCTACTCACTGATGATGGCCACAAGCCAGAAACTAGTCTGGGCATATTGGATGAGTAGGCACTAGATAGGAATTTTATGCACAAGCTTTCTGGCATCCATTGATTACTCTGTTTGGCACAGAGTGGCACTCCTGTATGGAGAGTTTTGTCTTTGTTTATCCATATGGTTGTTGGTCAATTTTAATTTACCATATTATTTATTATTGTTGATAATCAGAATTTTATTGTTCCATTACATTTGTAGTTTGCTTAAGTCAGGCAGCTTTTCATCCATTATTTTATTAATTGTCCATTACATTTTTGGCTTGTCCACCATTATTTATGAGACAATCTTAATTCATTAGAATTATTCTTATTTTATAATATGTTCCATTACAATATATATATATATATATATATATATATATATATATATATATATATAAGTTATAAAGTTTAATTTTTAGTGTAAATATTAATTAATAATAATAAATGATTTTTTAATTGATTTGCTCTAAATATTATTTTTTTGCCTCTCACTATGCTATAATGTATGGGATCTACTCAATTTCAAAAGAAAATGAGAAAAGGGTTTTAGCTAATTTTACATTTTTGACTTTTATTGTGATATGTTGTTTTCAGATTTAATTGTTTTCAGATTTAATTATTGTAATAAGTGAATAATTGATTTAAAATGAATTTTAATTAAATAATAAGAATCAGCAGAAAATAATCTTATTTGTTTATGAAATTATATTCCTTATATAAAATATGTGTAAGATTTGAATTGGCATAAAATCATACTTATCTGAATTTCCTTATTTAATAGTTAATTTCATTAAATAATTATGTAAAAAAAGTTCTGAAATTATTTTTTTGTGTTATTGATATCTTTATTCTTTCAGCTATCTGTTCTGTGAATTGGTAGTGTGTATCATTTGATTTCATCTTAGCATTGTATTTTAAGAAATTAGTAAATTATACAAGTAAAATTATTTAGAATAAAATGGAAACATGCATTTTCTTTTGTTTTTAATAATAAAGATTCTCTAATTCTTCTTTTGATTTCATTTCTCTCAAAGAAGACAACCTTAGCTCCATCAAAATTAATAGTGTTGCCTGCATCTTTTTCATGGACATACAAAGCAAAACTAAGATATCTATTTCTAACTCTACTTTTATGAACCTTTATTCTTTCATTTAAACTCAAACTACTCTGACCTATGTAGACATTCTTACAAAAAAAACAAGGGATAAAATATACCACACCAGGAATAGCCCTCTTATCAAAAATTTCTTTTGTATTATTTAATAAATTATTCAATGTAATATCCCTTTACCAAGCAATTTTTTATTTCCAAACAATTGCTATTACTACATACAATTTTATAAGAAGACAATTTAAATGGCAAAGAAATAAAATCACATTTTTCATTATCTTTTACATTCTTACAAATATTACTATTAAATAAGGTACTTTTAACAAATTTATCAGAGTATCCAACTCTCAAATAATCTTTATAGAATTGACCTTTCTGAAACAAAGCTACACCACTAGAATTATTTATTTATTTGTTCCTATAACAATAATTCCTTAAAGCAGCTTAAAATGTTATAAGAGTTATCAATTAAAAATAATAAAGTAGGATTAAACATAAATGTTAAAAGACTAAAGTAATGTTCAATGGATTTTCTCAAAATAAGAAAATAAAGATCGATAATGAGTAAAAAACTTTATTAGTAGAGATGAAAATATAATGGATGAAATTAATCATAAAATTAAACTTGATTGGCATGCTTTTGTAGAAATAACTTAATAGATATTAAAAGAAAATATTACTATTTGTTTGAAAAAGGTTTTTTTAATAAATAGGTATTACCAGTTCTTATTTACAGTTCTGAGACTTGGAAACTTAATAGAAGAACAATATGGAGCTTTCTGGCCCTCAATAAAGTATGGAGACATGTATTTTAGAAATAACAAGAAGAGATTGAAATATATAGATAAGAGAACAAGGTGAAAGTGCTCAGCCATTTAATTTAGTTTTAAATTTGTTGTTATAACTTTACGTTGGAAGTGTGAAAGCACGGTTTAATATTATTATATTGAAGACAAATGTAAAGTATATATATACAGGTTATTACTTGATATCAAAGCATTAAAAGTGGAGTTGGCTGAATATTTTGCTAAAAAATATTATAAATAGATGGACAGTTAAAATCACAAACTCAATTCTAAGAAATTTTAGAAGATTTAGAAAGAAATCACATGTAATATGGTTGTATAAAATAAGAAAGGTGCTGAAGTGACATGAAGAGAGACTAGAAGTTAGAGAAGATGGATTGAATTTGGAATGACTGGCTGAATATGATGATGATGATGATGACTAACTGACAATCCCTGAAACTAAACAAGTTTTCTCATTAAACTATAATAGCTTTTTTGTTGGAGTTTTTTACTTCAACAAAAGAGCTATTATAAATTAATTAGAAAACTTGTTTAACCTCAGGGATTATCAGTTAGTGATAATTTCTTATATATATATATATATATATATATATATTGTAACCCGACCCCTTTCTAATGCTGCTGACACTAGTTCTCCTTCTGGCTTTCTATTGACGATTCCCTTTTTACGAACCCGCTGTGTTCTGTCGTCCGGGGTTACATAATGTTTTGTGAAAATAGTTTCAAACACATATACACGCACGTTTTATTTGTTTCATACCTAGATTCAGATTGAATCCGAGTAATAGGCGCCAGGAGAACCTTTTCAAGCTCGCCACGCACGTGCACACGCTCACTCAACTATATCACAGAACATGCCCAAGCATCGCTCCAGCGGACAGCAAGAAATGAACACAGCCACTATTTCCGAACTATATCGCTCATTACTCTTAACACACTATTGACATGCCTTTATCATGGTTAGGCCCGCCCTATATCCCCCAGAATAAATCTCCCAAAACTTAACCTTAACCTAAGAATGGTACGACAATTATAAATGCTATAAATATACTTAACGCTTAACTAACATATTAAATGCACCCATTCAAATTATATAAAATAGATCACTCCCGCACTCATTCAACATTGGTTAAATAAATTTGAAATTCCAAGCGATCAATAAAAGAAACATTAATTAAGTGAATGATTTATTTGTAAACTGGGTAAATAAAATTATTATGCAGATATATAATTTAGCAAGTCTAGATAACACAATTACGGAAGCGAATATTAACTTACATAGATCTTTGCTGAGTATTAATTGTACATATTATACTGGTTGAGTTCTTTAGTGGTTCGGTTGGTCATTAGCAATTTAATCATTTTATACTTAATGTTTGTAAATCGTTCTCCACTTTAAAGTATTTATCTGGTGCATGAATGTGTAAGCAAATGTTAAAAATAACTACCTGTGGGACGAGAAGACTGTAATGGGATCCTGAGCGATATTTTATTAATTCCGCATGTCGGTTCTGGGTGAGGCTTCCAGGGTGTGTGTGGTCCTTGAGTTCATTTTCTCCGAGGTTGAGAGCATTCTAGGACGATCAATGGTGCCGGGTGCGAAGGTTCGGCGGCCAAGCCGCGAATTTTGGATTCAGCAACGCATTTCGGCTGCGATATTACACAAGTGTAGGTTAGGTAGTCCCAGCATTTAATCGGAAGCTCCGCAAGAAAAATTAATTATACTTTCCGCTACAATTCAACTTGATTTCGCCTTCAACAACTTTCAATTTAGTGTCCTTTTTCGGTTCCGTCTTGCCTTTTTCTTCTCTCTTCTTTCCCGCCGTGACACCTTGAATTTTTCCTCCAATCTCTATCATGCACTCATAAGTCATTAGTTCTTATTTGCTAATCCTCTTTATTTAATAGTTTCTGTGACATTTGCACCACGTGGGAATTTAATTTAGTTTTTCCATTTTTCTTACATATTGTTTTAGCTGGAGTCGGAAGTCTAAGTAGTACAATAGCAGTGTACACTTTTTATCACCTCTGCTTCTAAATTTGGACTGTTATCTAGACCTTACCAACATACATCCTGCTTATTGTTTCAACTTCTCTAAATTTGACTCTACTAATTGCCCCCCATTCAAAATATCTTAGATCGCTTGGAATTTTTTTTACCTATTACAGATTAATTAATTTACTTATTTTTTTTTTTTTTCTTCCCTTTTTGTTCAAAAATGATTTAATAAATTTTCTAATTTGTTCTCGAACATTCCCTGTTTCTTTTAAAACGAAATGACAAAAAAAAGCAAACTTGACAAATAATGATTATAATAAATTAATTCCTCAAAAAATAAAAACTCTTTTAATTTTATTTCAATAAATCTGACAGGTACTCTTGTATAGCTGCGATCTGCTTTAGACACGGCTGTTTCTCGTTTATTCTTAAAACAAGATCGCTTTGTTAAAAAGTTTTGTACCTGTCATTTATTTCGTCATCAATCTATATTTAACTTTCCTAGGTTCAAACCCTATGTAACGCTATTCCGTTACAATATATATATATATATATATCAACAGTTTGAAATTCTTGATTGTTATCTATATTGGGATTGTCTAAGTGTCTATACTTATATATAAAGATTTGAATTCTTTCCCTTATAGCATTTATCATATAAAATAAATAATTAAAAAAATAATAAAATAAGCTTGTTTAAAAATATTGGCATGCTCTTTATTATATATATTGAGGTAGACTCTATTGCAGATGCTATTGTAAATTTATTAATCAAAATATGATGAGCATTTCTGTGCTTTTATTTGAAGTATTATTTTTTCTTTGAAACTTTTTTTAAAGATAATTTTGTTTTTGCTGCAAATTTTAATAAATCCACCTATCTCAATCTATAATTTATTTTAAAAATATAATGGTTGGCAATGGTAAATCAAATTCAAGTTTTATAAATTGGATTAAGGTTTTTTTCATAGGTTTGTATCATTTAAGCACACACATCAATAAAGGCCTGTGTATAAAATCAAATTAAGGCAATTTTACTTTAGTTTTGAAAAGATAAAGAAACTAATTTAACTAAATTTATTTCAAATAAATATGGTGTAAAAATTGTTACAGAAACAAAATTTTGAATCCATAAAATTCTGCTCAATTAGTTTGTATTATTATTAATTAAGATTATTGAAAACCAATTTCTTTTTAAGCTTTGTTTCAGATTTTGAAAATGTAAATTAAATATATTTAGGGATTAAGATTGCTAAGTGTCATCTATAAACATGTGATCTTGGTCAATTAAAAAATTATATAAACATGTGGGCTAGTTTAATTAATGAATTTTGTAAACATGTAGGCTAACATTGTTAATTATGTTTTGCAAAGCTGGGTGTTGATATAAAAATGTCAGCTTAGAAAGTAATTTTCTTTTTGTCTTTGCTTTTGTCCTGGCTAACATAAAGAATACTGCACCTCTATCAGCCACTAAGGAATTGATATGCACAGCTAACCACCACAAACAAAATTCTCTCCAGCATAAACTCATAATCATTAGGATGTCAAATCTGGCTTGATGAATTTAATCCAATGCTGTGCCAACTATCTTCACATATGCAGTAAGACAGATCACTTCTCAACAGTAAATGAAATATTTTATATCAGCTCTACCTGGAAACATCACACAATTTTGACTAATATTTGAAATCTGTGAATGGGAAAAGGTTTCTAGTAAACCAGCAATTACACTAAATTCTAAGCAATTGTAGAAGATTTATTTGAAGTATATTATTTTTTCTTTGAAATTTTTTTTAAAGATAATTTTGTTTTTGCTGCAAATTTTTTAGGTAATGTATTTATTTTATGAAGTGTTTGATAAACTTTTAAACTTTAATTATCAACAAGCCAATTATATTTATAAATTAATTTAGATGACTTAATGTATTTATGTATTTATTTTTTATATTAACTTATTTTAGTATTTAGTCATTATAAAACTTGATTTTATCAGTGTATTTGATAGTGTGGTATACTTTGAATATATTTCAAATATTTCTATTTTGAAAATACAAGACACAATTTCTTTTCAAAATTTAGTTGGATAAAATAGTTTATATTTTTAAATACTCAAAAGATAAAAGAAATAAGTTTTATATCTTAAATTTTTTTTCTTAGTTTTAGATCAATCTTTTTTCAAAAAAAAAGTTTAACAAAAAGAAATATAAGAAAATTTGGATATTTTTTAATGGTTTAAATCTAGTATAATTAAGATGTAATGTCTCTCTGAAGCTATTCAAAATCTTAACATAATCCAATATACATGTTTGTGATATGTCATAATAATTTAGTAAGTTGATTTTATTGTGCTTAAATGTATAGGCTGTTTGCTCTATTTGCTTTGTTTGCTTCATGTGCATCTGAAATTAAAGTTTGATATATGTGTGTGTGCATGTGTGCATTTTCATATAGTTATCCTAAGATATTTTATTCACCACACTTGAATTTAGTATGTTTATTTGCCTCACCATAATCTATATTATTCCTGCTTAAGGTACACACAGTTGATTTTGATTTTGCTTAGAGTTCAGAGATTTTTCTTCCCATGAACTTTATTTTGCTTTATCTTCCAGGTGAGATTCTATTGTTGTTTTGCTTTTAAAGAGGCATGGGATCAAATACATTGTGTATAGGTCTAATTTTGTAATTAATTTAAGCTGCTTTTGTTATTGCTTGCTTTTTAATTCAACTGTAAAATGTATATGTGCACACATCTTAACTTAGAACACCATATCTAATAGAATCATATAAATAAAAGAGTACTTAGTAGTCTTCAGAGATGATACAGTATTTTCATGTAAAATTGTTTTAAATATTAATATTTAAAGTTTCCAGATATCATATCTACTATATGCTAACATACAAAAAGGGCAACTACCATTTAAATCACTTTGTATTTAAACTGTATAATATTGAACTGTTAATAAATTTGGGTTTGTTTATTATTAGATCTTTTAGCATTTATTTACTATTATCTGCTCTGCTAACTAATATTTCCTAACAATATCTAATCACTGTGATTTAGAGGTAATTTTAAAGGTCTATGAGTGATGATGCAATAGTGAAGGCTTTTATACTTAGTATCCTCACCAATGAACACTCTTGTGTTGGATATTAGTGTGGATACTGTTAATTATATATATATATATATATATATATATATATATATATATATATATATATATATATATATATATATATATATATATATATTAATTAGAGCATTATATTACTCAAAATAAAATATAAAAAAAATGTTGTAATTATTATACCTAAATGTTATTAGATTTTAAATCTCCTACACATTAAAAAGAATCTTTTTTTTTTTATTAAGAAAAAAATTTACAGTGTCAGGTAGCTACATTTGGTAATTACAATAGTTTCATATAAAAGTTCAAAGTTTTGCAACCAATCTGTGTGGCATTGTCATCATATTATTTAGTGCAGTAGTCTGAGATGTCATCTCATTGTCACATATGATAATCTGTGCCCATGTGTCTACAAAGAGATGCTCTGGTACAAGGAGGCAATCTCTGTTATTCATGCTTATTAGAATTATTTTAAAAGTCCTTTAAGGATCACTATGTCCTTATCTGAAGGTATATTGGCCGGCTTTGGTCCTATCCACCAGTACCTTGATTTCCTGAGCATTTGTTTTACAGACAGTTTTGATCGGGTAGATAATGGGTTTTGATTTGGAAAAAGGAGTTTGTATACCTCCCAGTATGTTTGTTTAGCTTTCTCTATTTGCTCAGTAACTGAAAATAGAGTCCCTAGTTGATCTTGTAGCTCTTTGGCCCATTTACTGGGTATGGGTAGTGGTGTATCTGTGGGTACCACAGTGTATTCACTCTCATCCTTTTCTCTTTTATTGTGGATTTTCCTGAGCAGTGAAAGAGCTCTTTGAACAAAAACACCTTGACAGCATGGAGACCAAGTCCATTCAGGTCATGTGGTCTCTGCACCTTGGACAGACTGATGGATACAGTTTTTCTCTTCCACATCATCTTGGAGCAGGCTGAATTTATAGCATCCTGAAAACCATTGGTTGGTTTGAAGATGGGCAAGTAATAGTTTATATGCAGAAACACCATCATATTTAACCACCTAGCCTGGGAGTGAGAGGGAGATCATTGAGAGAGAATTTGTTACCTTTTTGGTTTTGTCCAAAAGATCCTGCTGGATGGCCATCTTCATCACTGTTTTGAAGAGGGCAATCGGGAACCCAATTAATTTCTGTGGATTTCATGTATATCTTGATGGTACTGTAACACCCCTACTGATTTTCCAGACCACAGATTTGTCTGGGTTGATGGCCAGATTGAATTTGCCAGCATATCTGTTCAGCAGTTGGTATAGCCTTGGCAGGTACTTCTCAGAAGGAAGGAAGATGGTAACATCATCCACATATGAAATGTGGTGGAGTTTTTCCCTTAGTGCCGGCACAAAGACTCCTAGTAGTTCTTTTTCCACATCTTCTAGTAGAGGATTCACATAGGTAATGAAGCATAGGGTGCTTAGTGGGGACCCCTGGGGATTGATAGATGTGGTCTGAAACCAGAGGCTAGGGAGCCATCAAGTGATGTGTGAATTGACCTGTTTAGCAACAAGTTAGCAATGATTTTAACATAGACAGTAGGTACTCCATAGTGCCTTTCTTTTTTGAAATATTATTTGATAAATTAAAAAAAAACCCTTAATAATAATATTTTATTTATAGAATGTATACATATATTCCGTTTTTTTCAAGATATATATATATAAATTTACATATATATGAAACACACATATAAATATGTGCTTTTAATATCTTAATTTCTATATTTTATGTCTAGCTAGAGTTATACAGACAGTTCTAATTATATTTTATAACTACTGCTTTTTTATTAATAGTTCCAGATTAGAAAAGAAAATTCATTTAAAATTTTATGCCAATCAAAACAAATGTTCTTGACATTGTGATGCAAAGATTAATATTACATTTTAATTTAGTTAGTCACATTCAATTAACTTTTATCTATTAAATTAATCTTTCTATTTACAAAAATATAATTTTCAGTTTAAATTTCATAGTTTAATTGTTTTTTTTAAAATAAAAGTTAAACAAGTTATAAGAATATTTTCATTATTAATAAAGTGGAATGGAAATAAAAAAGATCTATTAAAAAAAACGACCCAATAGAAGTCAACACACATAAAAAATATTTATATATTTTTTAACATTCATTGAATTTAAGAGTTATACATGGGTGTTAAAACATTACTACATTACATAAACAAAATAAAAAATCTCATATTTAAAGAAAATGTAAATTTTATTTTACAATCTTTTGAAGGTATATAACTAGAAAAGTTTATTTATCATTTCATGAATGAGAATATCTCATGAAATACATAAATAGGATAAAAAGATATGCAAGAAAAGGTTAACACAAAAGTTTTACCATTTAACAGGAACATACACAGATCACTTTAATAAATTCTACAAGCTTAAACAAGTGATTCGGCTCTTGCTACCCTTTATTCTCTTTATTCTTTGTCATTCACAATATATATATATATATGGAAAAGTTATTGGAAACTGAGTAAACATTGAGATATGCATATATTTATTTTTATCCTATTATAGACTTTAGTTAATTTGAACTTTTTGGCTTATTATTACTCTTAATATTTTATGTACAATTTTCAAATTCTTTATTGACACTAGTTCTATTTATTATTGATGCTACTTACTACATTTTGATAAAATTCTGACTTTTATAAATAACTTCTTCAGACAATTTAATTAATGAAAGACAGTTATCATTTGAAAACGGATGTATTTTTTTTCTATTAAACTGAAAAGAATTGCAATAATTAATTGTTTCAAAATTATGACCAGTCATAAAAATAAGACAAAATATGAAAATTATAGACTTCTTGCTACAATTTTAATTGTAGAAAATGTTCTCCAAATCAACTTTATTAATAGCTTGGAAAAAGTATTATACACTTGTTTTATTGTCAATGCAATTAAAATAATGTTATATTGACCTTATAATTCATTTATCCAGATTTCATTTGCTTATTTGTCTGGAATATATTTTATTGATTTGCTAAAAAAGAAATGAATTCAAATTTACTTTATGCTTCAATATTATCAAATAATATGTGAACTTTATAAAGTAACCATTAATTGCTTCATATATTTGCTCTCAAGTCATTTTTCATCAAGTTTATGTTTCCATTGTGAACATTGCTATAAGAGAATTCCTGCGCTAAACTTTTGTATGCATATTTATTTTATCTACTAGGATGAAAGAAAGATTAAAGAAACAATAAAAGACTCAACTAAAAGGGATTAATATTATTGTAAAATGAAAGCACTTTAATCCTTTAAATTTTTAATATGGATAAACAAAATATAGCTTATATGTTTTATATATTTGAAATTATTATTGGTACCATGTAATTATATTTTATGACCTATTTTAATTATTATTATTTATAGTGT
Source organism: Epiperipatus broadwayi (assembly GCA_028023455.1). Lineage (NCBI taxonomy): Eukaryota > Metazoa > Onychophora > Udeonychophora > Euonychophora > Peripatidae > Epiperipatus > Epiperipatus broadwayi. Next base: position 3,859,891 of record JAQFVV010012483.1, read on the forward strand.
TATAAAATGTATTCCTGATGGTACACATACATGAAATAGATTTGGTAAAAAATATCTTAGCAAAATGTTTATTTTAGAAGTTATTGTTATGATTATTGGGAGGGCTCATCGTTATTATTTCAGCCTAATAAAAATGAATTATCATACCCAGGGTAAAACAGCTTTTTATATCTGACATAAATATTTATAAATGAAAATGTTTTGAAAATCGGTGTGTATAAATTTAGATAGTTTATAAAATTTAATGTTTAATATCATTATGCAATTAAGGTGTGTCTATATAAACATTGTTAGACTGAAAGGATGGGTTCATATGTTTATAAATGTGTGAGAGTTGATTATTATTATTATTATTATTATTATTATTATTATTATTATTATTATTATTATTATTATTATTATTATTATTATTATTATTATTATTATTATTATTATTATTATTATTATTATTATTATTATTATTATTATTATTATTATTATTATTATTATTATTATTATTATTATTATTATTATTATTATTATTATTATTATTGTTGTTGTTGTTGTTGTTGTTGTTGTCATTATTGTTGCTGCTGTTGTTGTTGTTTCTATTATTATTATTGTTGTTGTTATCATTGTTGTTGTTGTTGTTTTTGTTATTATCATTATTATTGTTATTATTATTATTATGTTTCAAAGATAAACTTTATTTGTCTTAGAGAGTTACAAAAGTTTTACATAGATTAGATTCCTGTGTTTACATGGGCAAGCTGTAGTTGTAGGTTTACATATATAAAAATTAATTTATTGGTTTGCATAGAATTGCAGGAATTTTTACATACTGTGGATTAGTTACAAGGGTTTTACGTAGCTTGGATTATTGTGGGTACATGGAAAATCTGTAGTTGTAGGTTTATGTATGTACAAATCGATTTATTTATTTACATAGATTACAAGAATTTTTATATGCTGTGGATTAATTACAAGGGTTTTACATAGCTTGAATTACCATGGTTACATGGGCATTCTGTAGTTGTAGTTTACATATATAAAAGTTATTTCATTGATTTACACAAGATTACATAAATTTTACATGCTCTGGACTGCTATATCAACAGATGCAAACCGGATTTAGTTTTAAGTAATTTAGTTGCCTGGATAACATAGGTGAGGGACTAAAATTTCCATGGTAGTGTGGCAATTGTCTGTGACATCTGCATTAATATGAGATCAATGTTATTTTTGATTTTTAGGGTGTTAGATCATCTTTGGGTGACCAGGTTTTCCTTTTGGTTTCATTAACAATGTGGGATGAGAAGGGTGTTGGTGTGGATGGAAGGCATGGCAGAATCTCTTTCATAATTGGTACAACCCCACTATGCCTGTTTTTTGGTACATTTGAATAGATGAGTATTTCAGGGGAGTTGGGGTGACAGCTATCTCAGAATTGGTTGCAATTGTTAAGTTGGAGTTTGTGGTAGATTTGTTAGACTCTGGGTTTATTTGTGTGTTAATGATAGAGACTGAGTAAGCCTTTTGATAAAGTTTAAGTGTGAGATCCATGAGTAGAGGGTCCTGATTTTCAGAGGGGGCTGCTGGTACAGTTATGTTAGAAGTGTTTGCTATTGTTAAATGGTTTTTTGATTCTGGGTCAGGTGGTGTTAGAGATAGAGGTTGAGTGATGCTTTTAATGTCATTTAAGTGTGAAATTCATCATTAGTGGATCTAGACATAGGGAGATGGTAAATCTGGATAGGTAGCTAGGCTTGGCATTGCTATTGAAAGTGATTTACGTTTTTTGAAATTATCTAATAACTTGATGTTAGTTGAAGATTTGAATGAAAAATTTAACACAAAATTAGAAATAAGTTATCAACTTATTGGAAGGTGAAAAGGGTATATAAAGTTTTTTTTCTTGCTAGCCTAAAGTTTTGACTTCTTTATAAATATAAATAGCCAGAGCTTGAAATCGAATTTTTATTACTAAACAAACATGACTGACCTTTGGACTTTGAAACTCTGAGCTGGTATTATCGATGATAGACACTGGCTTTTTTTATTTTAAAATTATTATTAGGTAATTTGAGTTTAATTGAAAGTTTGAATTAAAAGTGTAACTCAAAATTGGAAATAAGTAATCAATTGAATAAAGGTATATTACTATTTTGCATTATTCTAAGGATTTGAATTTTTTTTAAGCATAAAAACCAAAGCTTGTTAACTTGTTTGTGAGCAAGTGAATTGCTTGCTGGGAAATTTGTAATTGGAAGTTTTTTCCCCCAACAAATGTCAAAATTTGCTACAATAAAATTAAAAATAAGCTTATGTTTGAATGAACTTGGATTTTGAAACTCTGTGCTGGTAATATTGGTGGAATGCATCTGGTCATGTGATGGCCCCATTTTCATAGCTTTCCAAAACCATCACAGGGCAACCTGATTCTAATTGAAATTCCCAACCAAAAATGTAACACAAAATTATCTATTAACCATCAACTCATTGGAAATTGAAAAAGGCACATCAGGATATGCCCCCTACCTTGTCAGGCTTAGGCTTTGAGCACCCTTGAAGCATGAAAAAACAGAGTTCCCCAACTCATGGTGAACAAATGGTATTATTATTAAACTTATACCTCAAGTGGTTATTAATTGGTATGCTGCTTGAAGACAAGTATCAATTTAGGCATTTAATGTGGATGTTTTATTGCTTTTGTATGTGCTAAGCCCCTCCATGAGCGAGAGCATGGCTTTTTTATTTCTTGGTACTGCCTGCACATAGTTACCAGGTGCCTATTCATATTTTCCATCATTCATTTTTTCTGTAACTTAATATTAATGGTATCTTTTAAATATCTTAGAATATTTTAGGGTATGTCCATCTTGATAAATGTCCTTGGCTCTACTGCTATTTAAATTTAAAATGTATTGTTTGTATTGAACATATTTATTTCCTCACTTATCATAGGTATTATTAGTATTGTATAATTATTTTGTATACAATTTTGCTATCTTTATAAATCCATAATAAGTGATTTTCAGTTATCATTTTTGTTTTTATAAAATATTTAATACTATACTAATGTCTCTTGAATGGGCATATATGTGTGTTATTTTCCTCTGTGCACATAATATTGAAAGAGAAAACATAACTTTTTGGGGAATAATAAATGTTTTTATTATAATTCTTGTAGAATAGTAGGAAGACAATATTTATTGTAAAGTATACCAATATTTCTATTACCTGAATTTGTTAAATTAAAAATAATATTTATTGTAAATAAAATATTGTGTTAAATGAAGCGCAATTAAAACTTACCGCAATTAAAACTTACCACTGGAAGGTGAAGTAAAAACAAAGAGTTTATTTCAATTATCTTATCATGTAAAGAAATATTTTTGCTATTTATTAAATACATTTTTGTTTCCTTGCCATTATTAAATTCATTATTTAGAAAATCTAGTTTAATAAAGCTTTATTATTCATTATTTCATAAATAGTACATTTCAATTGTCACATAAAATTTTATTGATCTATTTTTGTTATTTATTTATTTCACCTGCATTATAATCAGATAAATACTCTGTTTATTTGTTTTTATTTTCAAATACATTTTTGTAATGTAGTTTGTAGCATGAAATATACCCTTTCTACCTGCTGCATTATTTCATTTAGTACTTGTTGCAAGTAGATGTCAGAAAATATCAAAATTAGTTATACTTATAGGTGTAGAAATAAAGTATTTCTATTGGAAGAATTTTAAGATATTTTGGAAATGTTTTATCTGCTAGCTATGTGTTATTTACAATGTTTAGATACTTTATTATTTCATATTTTTGCATTTCTGTATGACTAAGACATATGTCTAATGTTAAAATTATAAGAAGATAGAATATTTAATGTATGACTTAAATAGTTATTACATTTTAAGAATTTTAAATTATTTATTATCATTATTATTTTCTTGTCCAAGTATTATTTTTTTAATTCTAAGATAGACATTTATGGACCTGAGGTAAGATTTCAAATTTTAAGAACCTAAGATAAACTTGAAGTTGGAATAAGAACTTGATATTTTGGTACTGATAGTTAGATTATATTGTCTATAAGAGGATTCATACTCTGTGGAAAATCTATTAAGTTGCATGCCTGCATGACTTATCATATTCTCTACTCTCTAAGGTCACAAAATATATTGGGACTGTCTAAATGTTGACTGATTTATATGAATTTATATATATAATAAAAATTCATATAACATTACAATACTAACCAAAATAACTAAACTTTACTAAAATTCTTCCACAATTATAGTTTTATCTATTAACAAAGAGTCCTTTTCAAGTTAATAGATGAAACCATGATTGTGGAAATGGTAATTATAACATAATCAAGCTTCGCCACTTGATGGTGTTGTTGGCAGTCAAAAACAATACAATACAATGTTTGGGGCGAATCACTGTTTTTTTTTTGGTTATTAATTTATTGATTGCTATAACTTTTTTTTATTTAAAAAGTTGTTTAACTTTAATTTATATAACTTTTTTTTATTTAAAAAGTTGTTTAATTTTAATTTGGATTTAGTAAACGACAAGCTTTTTTTTTATTTTTAAATTGCTGTTTTTAGAACTTTTTTTGCGACGTCTATTTAGCGATGTCTTTCCCTTAATTATTGCTTTCTACATAACAAAACAACTGTGTAGGGTTAGGGTTAGGTTTAGGGTTAGTTTTAGGATTAGTTTTAGGGTTAATTTAGAGTTAGTTTAGGGTTAGTGTTAGGGTTAGTTTAGGGTTAGTTTTAGGGTTAGTTTAGGGTTAGTTTTAGGGTTAGTGTTCTATTGTTTGTAATGCTAAAATAAAAAATATCAATATCGTAACCGTAGTCAGACAAAAGAAAGAAACTCAAACTTTTTTAAACAACAACAAACACATATAAATGTCTTCTTTACTTATCAAACATGTTTATAATATGTGCTTTCTATAAAATTTACAAAAAATTGTGTATATTTTTATTGGACAGCAGAAATACTCGGCTTCTGTTTTCGGCAACTGCAGAAAAAGTTACGATCGCCAGACATTTTATGAACTACGTGGTATTTCATGTGAAAACAAGATTTCGCATGCGAACTTGGCTGAATTCCTTTGACGTACTCTCAGAAAGCTCTTACACATTACACCTTCTTTAAATAAGGATTTGGCCATTTGGAAAATTACTATAAAGTCAGGTTTCTTAAATTCATTACAAATACAAAGATTGTGTAACGTATATTGTAAAAATTTGACTAATAAAAATATACACACATATATATCAAACTGTACATGAAAGATAAGTGTGTGGATTCACAATAACTGTCGCAAAGCAAAAATAGGCCGTATTATTTCTGCATTATGTCATTATCAACGGCCTTCTAATGGCTAAGACAAACATTAGATGTTTTCTATAACCGTAATGAAGGCCTTGTAAACGGCATTTGTTAGGTGTTTTGGAGAGCCAGAACACCATCAAGTGGCCAAGCCCGATTAAGTTATAAGTACCATGGAAATTTTATAGTAAAATTTAGTTTTTTTTGGCTAATATTGTAATGTTATACGAATTTTTGTTTTATTTATTATTAATAGTATAGTGTTAGGCAGTATTTAATATATATATATATATATATATATATATATATGATATTATATAAGAAATTGAATAAATATATTACCTAATAAAAACCAAAATAGAAAAGAAATAAGATGGATAAAATTGTGTATTGAACCATCTCATCAGTGAAATTTATAATAATATTAATCTCTTTTTTTAAAAAAAGAACTTTAAAAAAAAACATACTCCTGATTATTAACATTAGCAGAAAGAAAGTATTGTAATATGAAATTGTTCTAAACTGATTTTATAAATTAATGAGAGAAAAACCATTTTAAAAATCTTTTGCTAAGAAAATAAAATAAAATTCTTATTTAAAAAAACGAATATTAAGATATAATATTAAATAAAAATGCCATGATTTGAAATAAAATAACATGATTTAAAAATAAAATGATATGAATTTTAAGAATAATATTGTTACCGTTTTTGTTAAGTCAAAAATTCAGACTTTATGTTTTATTATTGTTAAGATTGTTAATTTTATTAGTAGCTACAATTTTAAATATAAGTGTGAAAATTATAAAAAACATATTGAATAGTAAATGAATAGCAACTCAGAAAAAAAATGCAAAGAAAACCTTTTCAAATAAAGCATAAAGTATGCCTAATATAAAAATAATATTGAAAATATTTCAAATTATGAAATGATAACTAAAATTAGTAGTAATCCATAGAAAGTAAATGAATTAATGAAAAATTTTATGAAAGATATAAACTATATATACCTAGAATGTTCTTTTATTTTATTATTAATGTGATGCAGTCAAAAATGTCTACATGATAGCAAATAAGATTGAAACAAATATCATTCATGAGAGAGAATCCTAAAACTTTATTTTGATCTTTCCTTTAAAATAATCTTCATTTAATATACTATATCAAAATAAAATTAAATATTAATAAAATATTAGAAAAATTAAATCTAAGAAAAAAATTTATGATCATGGTTTTGTCTATGAGAATTGTTTATTAAATTTAATTCTATTGGATTTTATTACTATTACATTTTATTTTTATTATTTTTATTAGTGTATCATTAGCAAGTGTTATATTTATTAGAATCATTAGTCTAAGATAACAGACAATAAATAAATAAATAAATAAATGTTGGATTATTTAGTTAGTTTTTTGGAAATGATTGTTATAGTTCTGTTATATAAGTAAATAATAGTTGTTTAAAATAATCAAGTACCACTTTATCTTGATTGTCAATAGTTAACCTGTTATGAAAAGAGTGGGAATATATATGTACATGTGTAGAATAAATGTGAAGAAAGACACACACAAACCAATATGTGTATTTGTTTTATTATAAAATATGTATATTAATATTACTAATGATTAATCTTGATAATAGTAAAAAAAAAATCAAAAAATTATTTCGATTAATTATGGTTATTTACAAAAAATGAATAAAATGTTCTTTGTTTTCTTTCTTTACAATAATTAGTTTTATTTAATAAAACACTATATTGGCATGCGGGAAAATAAAAAAGTTTTTTGAATTTGATCATTTTTTAGATGAGATGAGGAAGACAGGAAAACAATATTGAAGAGAACAATTTAGACTCATAAATGTAACGATAGCAAAAAATTTGTCTCAAGAATTTATATGAAACAAGAATATATTTGTTTATTTGTGTTGAACTTAACATCAAAATGAAGTTTTAAGTAAAAGGAATAAAGGAGATTTATCTCTCTCACGACGAGATTTCAAAGGACTTGGAACTTATAAATGGGTTAATGGATTAACTTACATTTATATCTCTCTCATCTTATAGTTTATTTAAGAATTAGTCTACCATGGAAATAATGCATGAAAGATTCAGAGGCATGAATATAAATAATAATTATTTCATTCAATAAATAATGCTATTAAAAGTTTTGCTATTGAATTATAAATTGGGCTTCAAGAAAAGAAAACATCTTATTTGGAGAAAATGGGCTTAATAATGGTGTGGTCCAGGTGGTAATATTATAATTCATTATTAATTTATTTATTTCAAACTATTGATGGAAAGATTAAAGCATCCAAGAAATAGCATTTCTTTTTTTTTTAATTTTGTTTAATAATTATTAATTTTTAAAAATATTCATTTCAAAGAATAAAATTAAAAAATACATATTATTGATAAAAAAATAATTTCATTGATTTTATATAATCGCACATTAGAATAACTAAGTTTTAAACTGATAATTTAAAATGTGCATATGTATTTGGTAATTTTATACTTCTATATTATTTACGATCTTTAATATGAGCGTCGGCAAATGTAAATAAATAAAAAAAAATACACGCTTATAAATATCTTTCTTTTATTTTTTAAACAGAATAACTGAAACACTCAGGCTTATTATATACCTGTGTCTATATATGTAATATATAGGGTATATGAGCACAGACTTTTACATGATCCACCACTCTCCACACTACCTGCACATGAGGGATCAGATTGACTTTAGGTCAACATGGGTGTGACAAGAATCTCAGCCTCAGGGTGGCTTTCGAGCATTCCATCATCAGATTTTCAATTGGATGGACAGTTGAAGAGTTGGAGGGTGGGGTAGATTGAAGCCTGTCCATTAAAGTATGAGGTTTGGCTATCTTAATATAAATATCTGAGTACTTATAGCATATATGTGTAGAGATGGTAATCTGAACCAACTGATGATTGCTGGTTTAGCATGAAATACGGATATTGGTGATTATTTATCTTTTCAACATATATGTGCTCAAGTGTATCAGTATTATGATAGTGTGGAGAGTGGTGGATCATGTGAAAGTCTGTGCTCATATACCCTACATATATAGACACATGTATATAATAAGCCTGTGTGTTTCAGTTATTACATAAATAGAGATGTCTGCCCATCCCTTGTATATGTATTAAATGGATTTTGTCCTGCACATAAGGAGTCAGATTGACTTTAGGTCAACATGGGTGTGACAAGAATCTCGGCCTCAGGGTGGCCTTCAAGCATTCCATCATCAGATTTTCAATTGGATGGACAGTTGAAGAGTTGGAGTATGGAGTACATTAAAGCCTGTCCATTAAAATATGAAGTTTGTCAATCTTAATATATATTTGAGCACTTATAGCATATATATGTAGAGATGGTAATCTGGACCATCTGATGATTGCTGGTTTAGCATGAAATACGTATATTGGTGATTATTTATCTTTTCAACATATATGTGTTCAAGTGTATCAGTATTATGAGATAGTGTGGAAAGTGGTGAATCATGTGAAAGTCTGTTTTTAAATAGAGCAAATATTTTTACTTTATCTTATGTAGAATATAAGAAGATTTGCTTGTCACGAGTTTTATGATTTAGTTATTTAATAGTTATACACATTTGTTTTATAGGGATAAAATCTCAACTTTTATACGCACATTAAACATATGTATTTTTGTATATGTGGTATCAGCTTAAAGGAGCAGTTATTTTACTTAAGATAATAATGATGTGCTCTAGCCACAGTAATGTTGTTTATGAATACGGCAATATTTTATGTGTTAAGTAGAAATAGACATAAAGAAAATATTTTATATAAAAGCAAAATGAAAAGTACATTTGTTCTTGATAATATAAGAAAATAAAATTAAATGGCAGGGCAGAGCAAATGTTTTATAAAATATTTGGGAGATATTTTCATCCCATGTATTTTATAAGAGATTTTATAATTATTAATATTAGTTTGAAATCATTAACATAAAATTTCTGCTCAAGTTCATAATTAAAATATTTAATAAACCAACATAGGTTACAGATGTTAAGCAAGCACACACAATGGCAGTTAATTGGTATGTGTGGTAATATATGTTATTGTTTTGCAATATTTTAAAATCATTTAAATGTGTATAAGGATTTTAGTATTGTGACATAGATTTATTTACTGCTTATATAAATAATTTCCATTATATGTATTTATCTATTTATTTTTTTCTGCAAAAGAATATAGAAATACAATTTTAACTAGTGAATATATAGAGAAAATTTCAAGATAAGAAAAATGTGAATGTGGAATGTACACATCAACAGTTAATTTTACTTATTTTATTATTATTTATTTAATTTAATGTGTATATTTTATTCATGTATATTTTGGAATAAACTTATATTGCAATTTGTTCTATAGCAGTCATTAGTCCCATTCTCATTTATTCATTTATTTTGAGTTTAATGGAGCATTTGTGAGTTCCAAATATTCCTCTGATTTTAAATATAATTTCATCATGTGTTTTTTTTATTATTACTAACATAATAATCAAAATCTATAGTTCCACTGTGTTATCCATAGGGCAATGTAATGAGGGTAAGAAGATATACCAGGAGTATCATTGGGTAAACGTTCGTATTTGCATGACACTCTTAAACTAGAAATAGTTGCAAGTTTGAATGAACCATAATTAATTTGATAAATGTATTTGTATGTTATCTAATATAACATTTCTTTTATCAGGGTATGATAAACTCAACTTCTACTGTTACATAATTTTGGAACTGCCAATACATGACTTCTATTGAGTATATTGTTACAATATATATATATATATATATATATATATATATGTTAATTCTAATATTTTCACGGATAAAAGATGTCATATTATTATTACTATTTGCGAGATATTCCGTGTAGTGAAAAAGCTAAATGCTGACGTTTCAGTGCAATATCAAGTACCTTCCTCAGAACATCCTCTTTCTCAAATTATTTTTAAAAAGTACTTATTTTTGATGCTTTTCCATAATTTCAAAGCAGAGAATAATTAATTTGATAAATCTGATTGCATGGGCACATTTACAAATGTTGAAAATCTTTTTTTGTTTAAATATTGATGGAATTTAGTATATTTTTTGAAAACTATACCATTCACCATTATTAGTTAATGAGGCTTCCTTACTTTTTTTAGACATTTACATTATAGCTTTTTGGGTTTTGTCATTTTAGCATTTTCTCCCAATTTCTTTTTAAATTCTTATTTTAGAAGGAATTGTTCAATTTAGTTATTTCAATTTGTCCATTTCAGCTATTTTTGGAAAGAAATTCTTCATTTGGGGGGTGTAGGTTTTACATCTGACTTATTTTTGATGATATGACATAATTTCAAAACAGAGAATAATTAATTCCATAAATAGAATCTCTCGTGTAATGCTCTTTTTAGTTGATATAATCGATGCTTTGGAATTTGATCACAGATGCATATTGCAAATGTTGAAAGCTAAATATTGATGAAATTCTGTTTTGGTAATTCCTGCTACTTTAATGAAGCCCTATTCACCATTGTTCATTTTTTTAGACATTTACATTATAGGTTTTCTGTTTTTGTGGTAATTCGAATTTTATAGCATTTGCTTGTTTTTTTTTTTTAAATTTATATTTTAGAAGGAATTATCCAATTTACTCATTTTAATTTGTCCATTTCAGCTATTTTTGGATAGATATTCTTCAATGGGGGGGAGGGGGTTTGATGATTTTAAGGATTTTTTTATTTATTTATTAATTCATTGATGATTTAAGGGTTTTTTATTTTATTTTTTGTTCCATTGATGATTTCAATGATTTTTAATTTTTATTTTTTGTTCCATCGATGATTTCAGGGATTTTTTTTTGGGTTTGCTTTTTGTGGCTTGCTGATGGTACTGCAGTGTCACCCAGAAGCCACATGTGGCATAGATTACAACTACCTATAAAAATATATCATGATACTATTTTCAAACAATTTCATAAAAATACAAAAAGCACTGATTCAAAAATTACAAATGGAAAAGTACAACGTAAGTTGTGGAATTGAAATATATATTACAGAAAAGAACAGGACTACAGTTTTTGGTAAAGTATAGTAAAATTTGATTTCATAAATATATTTTAAATTAATTATATTTCATTTGCATAACATATTTAATTTCTCACTTGCAAGTGAAATGTGAACAAAATATTATGATGTTAAAATTTTATAGTCATTTAAAAAATTACTTTATCATGTGAGAAATATATTTAAATTAAAATCCTAAAAGTTGATCAAATTTTGTAGTAGAACTGATCCTGAAAGTTATATTTTTTGTGATACTGCTATCGATAACTCATGTTTTATTATTTCATGTAAATAATATATAAATATATAAGCTGTGGGAACTATTACATATTTTGTTTATATATTGATAATGATTACATAGCATTAGATTACTTAACTTGCAGTGGAACCATGTTTGAGGTAACTTCTAGACATATCTTATATGATGTATAAGAGATTTAATAAGTAGTGTTGTAGAAAAAATTACATATGCTATTAAAAAATGATTTAAAAAGAAATTTTTAACAAAATAAGTTTTGAAATGTGAAAAAGTCACTTTAATGTAATCGAATAAATTTCCTATTTTAAATTTTTTGCTGCTTAGGTAAAGAAAATACTCTGGATCATATGATATTTTAGTTATTTTTTTTATTTTGCAATAACTACACTTTATCAAAAAGAAATCAAATTTTAATGTTCTTTTTGTAGCTAAACAATATAATAATTTGCATCTTTAAGCATAAAATTTTCTGTATATATATTTTCATCTGAATTTCTATAAGTATATGAAATTAAAATAATGTATCAAAACACTTAACACTTTCTACTTATATCCTTTTATTATTCTGTGTTTCAATTGCGTGTGATAGTCATTCAGTTCATAAAAAAAAGGAAATGTGTATATATATATATGAACTAAAGATTATCAAATAGATCAAATTGTGTCATACTAATAAAAAAAAACTACTGATATATATTTCAAATTTTATTACTAATATACTGTGTCTATTTTCATTAATCATGTGAAAGAATTATTCTTAATCAGTGGACATTCAGATATTGTTTCTATATAAAAAAATAAAGATATATGTACATTCTTAATTATACAGAAATAATAATCTGATATGGCAAATAATGTTTTAAGTCTCTCAACTTTCCAAATAAATGTGTAATAAATTAATTCATGGTAATTGATCTTATTTTTGTTAAAAAAAAAGAAGAAAAGGTTAGACGAGATTATAGATTAGTTAAAAAGAAAGGGTTTTTATTTGAGATTGTTTTTGAATGAAAATTATATTTTTGAAAATCAGTTTTCAATTCCCAATCGATATTATTATTTTAAGCGTCTTAACTGTAAGAAGCTTCAATCTGATTATACATTGTCAAAAGTTATGTTCTGAACGATTAAATTTATAGTTGTCATCCCAAGATATAATATTCCGCTGTAAAAATCTAGATTCAAATTTAAAGCTGAAAATACCTCAAATTATTAGACTGTGAGTATGATATTTAGGAATTCTTAAAAAGAATATTTTACCTGATTTTTATAACCGGATTTTTTTTTTACTTATAACAAATTTGAATCAGAAATATAATTTAATTAGTCTTTCACATATATCTGTAATTAATTATAACGGTGATAATATATTTTATAAATAATTATAATAAATCACTGAAGTACTTTCAGTTAATTTTTAAATCTTCAATTGAAATTTTAACAGAATTATCACAGTTATAATTTATTATTTTTATCGCAATAATTTTTTCATAACATTTTATTATATTGTAATAGTGTACAATATTCAATATGATGTTCACCTTATACATGTTTCATCTGAATTATAATCTTAATTGGATGATTTATAACCATATAAGTTATCATTTAATTAGTACTAAAATAGATATCTGGCGAAATCTAGTATTTACGTATGCCATATGTTATATGCTATTACATATTTCAATAGATACCAAGAAATGTCCTCATTTTGTTTGTCATTCCATATGCAAAACTGCATATAACAAATCCTGAGCCAATCCAGTGATCATCCAAGGAGTTAATGATAAAATTTACAATTTTTTTGTTTCATGATAATAATAAATTTTAGCAATGAAATAACTGTATTTATTTGTTGCATTACATTACTGCATGCTGACCTTATATAAAGAAAATTCTGCATAAGTGTGGTGTATAGCCATAAATATCAACAAAAAGTGTCAAATATTAAACAAAATACAATATTGAAAATATTATAAATCAATAAATAATAAATATTCATAAAATTATTGATTTTAAATAAATTTAGATCATAAGCACTTCATGTATATTAATTGGATTTAAATGTTTTTGAGGTGTTTTAAAATTCAAAATGGCGCCGAGTGCATACTATATCGGCACCAATTATTTAATATAGTTTATTTGTTTTTATGGTCAATAAGACAATATCAATGCACACATGTGTATGATGATATTGCTAAATTATATTTCATGCAGTCATTAAGCATGCATGTGACAAATTCATATTTCATAACTTTTAACATTCATATATTTTAACTTTTGTGACACAGGAAAAATTATTTTATAATTTATCTATACCTAATGAATAATTCAGTCAATTTCTACAAAAAGAAAAATCTTTTCCCTTTTGTTTATTATTTAAATAAATATTATCGACATATTTTAATATTACCAAATTGTCAGGGTGTGTTAATGTTTAGAAGAGGAATGCAATTAGTATGACTATGTCCTATCAAATCCAAAAGATAATTACTATTATATATAATCAGATATGACCTATACAATTTCAATTGTGTACTATTGTCATGATTCTTCAATTACAATATATATATATATATATATATATATATATATATATATATATATATATATATATATATATAATATAAACCCCAGACATTTTTTTTTTCCATTCTATAAGTTTTTTTTTTTGATTGGTGGAATACAGACTAAAACTTACATTTATTCTTAATATATAAGCATTAGGATGGCTACTTTTTTATTTATAGTAAAAAATATAACATCATCAGCATCATTTTCAACCATTATCATTCCACTACATGATAAATGTCTCTCCAAGTTCAATTCATCTTTTCTGATCTTTAGCCTCTTTTCTCCACATCATCCATGCACAGATCCTTATTTCATCCATCCATTTTACATGTGATCTCTTTTTAAATCTTTTACAATCTCTTGAAATCCAATTTAAAGTTTCAACTGTCCCTCTATTATCATCTCTTCTAACAGTATGTCCAGCCCAACTACACTTCAGTCTTTTAATTTATTCAACAATGTCAGTAACACCATTTTGTTCTCTTACCCATGTATTTCATTTTCAATCTCTTCTTGTTACTCCTAACATGCATCTCTCCATACATCTTTAAGTGGTCTGAAATCTCTGTGTTGCTCTTCTGTTAAGTGTTTTAGTCTCAGATCCATTAGTAAGAACTAGTAAAACACATTTATTAAAAACCTTTATTTTCAAACACATAGGCAAATTTCCTTTTAATATTAAGTTATTTCTATAAAAGGGCACCACCTAAGTTTAATTTTATGATTAATTTCATCCATTATGTTCCCATCTATAGTAATATTCTGACCAAGGTATTTGTAAGTGTTAACTTCTTCTAACTCATCATTATCAATATTTATTTTTATTTCTGAAAAAATCCATTGTACATTAATTTAGTCTTTTTATTTTTTACCTTTAGTCCTACTTTCTTACTTTTATCTGATAACTCTTTCATTTCCTGAGACTCTGAATCATTATTTGCTAAAACAACTACATCATCTGCAAAATCTAAATGATTTAAATAAACTCCATTTACTTTTATTCCTTTAGCTTCTCATTCAAATTTACAAAATACTTCATGCAGCACTGCAGTAAAAGTTTTTGATATATAGAATCACCCTGTTGTACACCCTTTTCAATGTTAATCTTTCTAGCATCATTATGTTATGTAATTATTGCTGTGGCATTTTTATATATATTCTTCAAAATATAACAATATCCTGGATCTATACCTTGACGATCTAATGCTTTAATCACTGAAGAAATTCCTATACAATTAAATGCCTTTTCACAATCTATAAATGCAAAACAAAATGGCAACTCATATTCATTGGGCCTTTATATAACTTTTCTCAATATTTAAATATATTCCATTGTACTAAAACCACTTTTAAATCTGGCTTATTTTGGTTGGATGAAATTCAAAGTTTACTATAGACAAGTTGTAATTATCTTGGTAAATTTTTTATATAAAACTAATAAAGGATTGAGATGTCTGTCATTTCTAATATGTTCTTTATCACCTATTTTAAATATTAAATTAATACTATATTCTTTCAATCATCTGGTACATCTTTATCAATGATATTTGCTATATAACTTTGCTTACTTTTTTTTGATTTCTTCAGCTGTTTCTTTTAATATGTTGATTATAATTCCATCATTACCCTGATCTTTTACCTTCATTAATTTAATTACATGTCTCACTTTTTTATTTAAAATTCTGGGCAATTCATAAGATATGTTAGTTGTGGGAGATACTTTTCCTTGTTTTTATTACTATATAATTTTTGATAAAACTGTTTTACACATTTCATGATTTCATCTCTCTTTTTAATAATAGTTCCATCTTTTTTTATTGCAGAAATAAGTTTCCTATCTATACCAAAATGTTGTTTTACATTTTTGAGACGTTTATTCTTTTCTATAACTTTCATTGCTAGTTCATAATTATATTTTCTTATATTGTTAACAACTCTTTTTGCACCATTTTACAAAATTCAAGATATTCAATCTTTTTTTAATATATCATTTTTATATATTTTTATATTCATTCTTTTCTTTATAAATTCTCTAATTTCACCAGATATTTTACTCGTCAATTGCTGTTTTTTTTATTTCCAGCTATCTTTTGTTAAAATTTTTAAAAGTTTATCAGTTATTTTCTTATTGATTTCATTCAAATCTGAATCATGTTCAAAATCTGTTAATATTTGTGCATGATTTGTAAGTTCTAATTTAAATTCATTAGAAGGTTTCTGAAGATTAGGACTGTCAACTGTGAATATTGTTTTTTTAATAATTTTTGTTTCTCTAGTTTTGTATTAACATGTATCTTACATCTTACTAGTTGATGATCACTTCCTGTGTTGATTTTACTAAGAACATTATAATCTTGAAAAATGCATTTTCTATTAGTCAAAATATAACTCAATTCTGCTATATATTCATTTGGATGCTTCCACATCCATTTCTGTTTAACATTTTTTTCAAAAAAAGAATTCATAATATAAAGTTTTCCTTTTCTGCAAACTCTACAAATCAATGTCCTCTCTCATTTTTATAAAAATATATATTTATCAATAAATGAGTGATATATTGGAAGTATAGTAGCATTTAAGATAATAAAAAATAAAATAAGTAACTATCTATCCTACATTAGCACAATTGATTAGTGATGTAAAATAATAATTGATAGTATATCTCATTAACAATGTTGGCTTGGTACTCACCTTCATCTTAAATGTATTCAATATCATAACTACAAATGAATTATAATATTTATTCCAATAAGTGGGTTGTCATGTGAGTTAATATGTTATATTTTTAACTATTTATAGCAATGTTAGATTGTGATGCATTTATATTACGTGTACTCTTTTAATTAAATATTGATTATTTATACTTAGCAAAATCAAAATAAAATGTTTACCAAGTTGCATTTCACAGTTTAACCTATATATAAAATATTGAATGATATTTAATGTGGAAGTGATGAAAACTTCCAGCGAGATATCTGTGAACTAATCATCAATAACGTAATGTATTACTGATTAGTTTGCATGTATCTCACAGGATTTTCAGTACTTCCACATTAATTGAATTATATTTAGTAAAATATTCATAGAAAATGGTTCACATATAATTTTAATAGAGTATTTTGTTTTAACTATTAGCAATCTGAAATTGATAAATTGTCAAAGCAATCTGCAGTATGATTCCCTATAACCAATTAAAAAGTGCTGCAAGGTTTAATGCAATGGTGAAATATTGGACTATGCAGTGTAAGGTCCTCAAATAGATTTCAGTAGTGCACTTCCAGCACTCAAACTTTTTATAAATTCCTGAGCAAGAATGCCATTTGATTTTTTACTAATTAAAAATAATAATAAACAAAGTATTATTGTTTAAAACAATAACAACAAAGAATAGCAATAGCTGCAAAAAAAACCCTGTTTCAAAATTTGAAGTCTTTCTAAACTCTGTAATTATTTATGAGTTTCTTGTTTGGTTTGGATATAGTGATATGTCAAGAATCAAATTATTTATAAGGCTGTATTTAGTTTGATATCTACCCTGATTTTTTTTTTGTAAATGTTATTGATTTAAAGTCCAATTGCATCACAAACAAAATTAAATTTCATTATAATGGTTCTGTCTGTAAACATATCAGATTGAGGCTTGCATGGAGCATTTCAGTCTATTTAATATAAAAGTTTTATTCTTTTCTATAACTTTGCTTGTCAATTCACAGTTATTATTAACTCTCATACTATTTTACAGAATTTTAAATATTCAATTAGTCTTAATGAATCACTTTTAAACGTTTTCATATTTTTTTCTTTTCATCATACATTATCTTGTCACAGTTTAAAATTTTCTGATAAATTGCTGTTTTTTTTTTTTGTAATAAAATGTTTATTACATTTTAGTAAAGTATCAGTTATCTTTTTATTGATTTCAGTTAAGTCTAAATAATCTTCAAAATCTATAGATATCATACAATGATTACTAAATTCTAATTTAAGTGTCTCTGATGATTTTGAATATTAACTATATAATACCATCTTTTTAAATAGTTTTGTGTCTCATACTAATTTATCTTTTTCATCTTATGTAGAATTCATTTAAAATACAATCCTGAAATATATATTTTCTATTAGTCAAAATATAATTCATTTCTTCTGTTATCATTATTTGAAGGTTTTGATGTCCATTTGAATTTAACATTTTTTTCAAAGAAAAACTTCATAACTACAATTTCTTTTTTCTGTTAATTTTATAAGTTTGTGCTCTCTTTTATTTCTATTACCATGAACAATTTACCCTCACCACTTTTTTCAATTGTTTTCAAATTCTAATATTAAAATCCTCCAATGTGATCAAAAGCATTTTGTTTATTTATATAAAAACTCTCTATTTCTTCATGAACACTTATTCAAGCATAAAGATGAATTATCAGCATTCGATACCTTCCATTAAGTTGAGTAAACAATTTTCCCACTTTCTCTGATACACCTTCAATCTCCACAATGTTGTACTTATATTTCACTTGTGCTTTCAATTTTTATATCTTTGTAATAAAAATTACACATTTTAAAATCAATTTCTCTTCATTCTTTTTTTTTTTCCAATATTACAAAGTCTATCAATGTCTCATTCAACACTTGTCAGTTCTTTTAGTTTGTATAATTTTTCTTCACTTGTAGATATAGATAGCTAAATTAAAAAATCATCACAAAAAGGCAACCTGTATACATAATCAAAAAATTCTAAGCATCTTCTTAGTTTGCCCACAGAATATATATATATACTGATATTTGAAATCAATTTCAATATGTGATATAATGTCAATTGTAAAAAAAAAAACGTTTGGTTTTAATAGTGAATATATTAAACTGGGAAGCATTAGAATATGTTGCTATGACAACAATAATATTGGGAAAAAGATATTTATTATTTAATTGTAGTTTGTAAAAATTGTGTGTTTACTTTATTCACTTTAAAAATGAATGTGTAAATAATAAAGTTTATAGTAATTCAAAGTCAAAAAATTCATTCTTTGGGGGAATTAAACTAATTCTTCAAATAAAATTTAAAAATATTTCTTCAAAACTATACTACTTATCTATATTCTTTTGAACTACATTTCTTTTTATAGAAACTTAAGCCAAGTTGCATCTTAGAATAATCCTTTTTATTTAATGATATGCTTTTAAATATAGCAAAAACACTAATATAATCTATCAGTATTATGCTTAACTCTATAAAATCTAGTAGAAATTTTACATAAAACATTACAATGGCTCTAATAAGTACTTCTTCATAGTATGCATTCAAAATAGCTATCTTGATCTTTAGGATTATGTATATACATTCATATAAACAAAATGAAATACTATAATAGCAAATCCACCCTTCAAATGTATTTCATGATTAACAAATAATCCTAAGTTATAAGCAAGTAAAAATACATATCTTGCTAGTAATAATAATAAAGTCAAAATTTTTAACATTTAAAGCAGTCTTTATTTTGATAGAAATGCCAATAAAGATTTCACTTAAAGTATTAAATTACATGATAAATATACGCTATATGATAAATATATGCGTTTTATAAAATATTTTTTGAAAAAAATCTGTCAGTGTACTTTAATCTTTTCGTGGAGATATGCTAAACCAAAAAAAAATATGTAACAAAAAAAAAAAAGACAAATGTGTATACACGTCAGCTAAATCTTGAATTATAATCGACCGACCTTCTCTTATAATTTCTTATTTTATTAATGACAAAGACAGTTATTTTGATAGTTTCTGTTTCGATCTTGAAGCTTAAACTTTGTTAAGATGGCTGACGAAGTTTTTTTGTTGATGAACACGTGAATTTATAAAAATCCAGTTAATTTCGAAATATTATTTTTGCAAATCACTTGCTAATGATCTTCCATTTGAGGTAAACCAGCAGATACAAGCAAAAGTGGAGTAAAACTCTGGATAGATGGCTTATTTACTCACTCTTCTCGCTATCCATGTCCAGTTTAAATTTTTTTTTTTTTTTCTTTCAGATAGATAATGCAAAAATAATCAGAATATCACTTTGACAGCCTTCATACATGCTGGAAAAAAAGTAATAATTGTATCTTTATAATCCTCGCATGTATTTCCTTTTTATTGTATAAATGTCTCTATAGCATTTTTAGATTTTTAGCTTTTCAAGAAATATTCTATTCAGGTCTTATTGTTGATTATTCAATTCACGCACCACGTATTGACAATAGTCCTTTCAATTTTCTTTTCGAATGTTCTAACGTTGTATTGTTGATATTAAAAGTAATAATAATATAGTAAAATATGGGGTTTGAACTCAGACTTTCAAGCAACCTCCAACTATTCACACTATCTCATACTACTGATACACATGACCACACACATGTAGAAAAGATAAATAATTACCAATATACGTATTTCGTGATGAACCAGCACTCATCAGTGGGTCCAGATTATCATCTCCCACACATATATACAATCAGTGCTCAGTTTTTATTAATATAGTTTTAAAATGCAACAATTTAAAATATATTAAAAAAATAAAAATACATTTGTATTTTTTAAAGAAATAAATATAACTTATTGTGTTATTAACACTGTCTCTAATATAATTTTAATATAATTCCTTTATCTACCCTTTCTTTATTCATTATTACTATTGCTCTCTCAATAACTCTAAATAAAATATTAATCTTAGAAGTGTCAAAAAATAATAATAAAAATTAAAAAAAAAAACAAGTGAAAATTGAGAATTAAAACGTTTTGTACATATATATTATAACCTTTAGCTTTGGAAAAAGTTAAGTGTTAAGTTGAATTTTGTGCCAAGACACTTAAAAAATATTTAGCTTAATTTTGTTATGAATAAACTATTGCTAATACTTTATAATGCTGTAATTTTTACACCTTAGAGCTGTTATATATGTATTTAATCTGTTATTCAATTGTAAAATAATTTTACACAGCCTAAATTGTGAGGGTTTTAACTCAAATAAATGTTTAAGATATTAAATATCTTTAATTTTAAAATAGCTAGTAATGTCAATGGTAAACAGTGGGTGTGCACAAATATATATAAAGTTGAAAGGAAAGGTAAAAATAAACACAGACAAAAAATGTAGTAGATATGTTCTACATTCACTCAAATAAAAAAATAAATAAATAATAACTCTGATTTAAAATAAAAATTGTTTTATAAATTAAATTTTTAAAAGGTCTGAATAAATATAAATATTGTATTATTATTATTCTGATTTTGAAATGTAAAAATCCATACTTGTTTTGGAATTTTTTTTTATTAATTAAAACATGTATGTAGATTCCAAGGGATTAGAGAGATAAAAGTAAATCTCTGTTTTCAATCAAGGTGTTGTTATCACCTCAGATGATTTGGTAAAAGGGCTGATAAAAATATCAGCTGCAGTCTGGATTGTAGTTTTTTATAAGAGTTGAACAGAACAGCTTGGCTACTAATATTTTTTGAGTAAGTGGTAGCAATTAGCTGACCAAAATAGATAACTGCAGTTTGTTGTTGGCTGTAGTAGGGAGTTGGTAAAATAGCTACCATGAACTGATGTCACTGAAGGCAGAACAGTAGATCCAGGAGCTGCTACTATTTTCCTTCACAGGAGTTTTGATTTACTTGAAGTTGGGTCACTTCTGAATAAATAGCCTGAAAAAAAGAGGACAAAATAGCATGCTGACCTGAAGTTTACCAAATCCTAGTCTAAGAGGAACCAACTGCAGAACAATCCTTACCTGGACTATACCAATGATAAACCACCAAACTCACCAACAAAAATCTTCCAGCTTGCCCAGGGAACTCCAGCTTGTTGAAGAATTAATTACATGTATGCTGCATCAGATATATGCAGAAAAGCGCAGATAAACATATATATATATATAGCTGGTGAGTTATTTTAAAAAATAAGTCATATAAAAATAGACAAATGTAGAACAATATTATTTTTAAGTCCGTTAAAAATCTATATATTTTAAAAGAATATAAAGTAATTTTGCTTGAATTATAATTAAGAGTTAAGAATAATTCATTGACCATCTGGTTTTAAAGACAAAAGAGTTGTTTTTGAACAATAATCCTCTCAGACATTATTTTAAAAAATTTATATTAAAAAAAAAAAAGTAAAGAATCCATGATTCAATAATTTAATTTAAAAACGTTGATAATTAATCAACAAATACCTGTCAAAAATTGACTATACTTTTTTTTAAGAAAAAAAAAAGAACTTATAAACTGATAAATAATTTTAAATTATATCTATATTTTGTTTATAAACAGGTATATGTGTGAAATTTATGTTTTCCAAATGGAATCAATTAGGAAAATATGACTTTATTATTATAACAAATTAAAATATGTAACTTTTGGTCAGTGTGCAAATACATGCACACAAACACATGCATTTTTTTTAAACATTTATAGTATTTTTTTATATACAACTATAAAAGTTTAATCATGTATTTATTATTTTATATGGCGATTGTAATATAAATCAATTGTACTGCATATTTACATGTACACATTTATATGGCGATTGTAATATAAATCAATTGTACTGCATATTTACATGTACACATATATGCCAATGCTTGTCAAATAGGACATATATGCAAATTTTAATCATTTTTTTTGTCATTATTGAATACCAATTAAAATACATTAATTATATATTATAAATCATGTGTCTGTGCACACATATATATAAATCAATGTAACAATTTGAATTTTGAATAGTAAATATTGTAAATCAATGTAATAACTTTAATTGTGTATATAATTTTATATAATATTCAAAATCAGAAGCCTGATTCTGCCTATCTTAATATTTATTTTTGTTGTTGTTAATAAACTTGTATTTAATTGTTAAAATTGTATTGCATCATCTCTTGGTCACATACAGTAATAAAGCTTGTGTTCTCTGAGCTAGATTCATGCACGGGATGAAATTATAAATGGGGATGTGTATTTAGTGCTTTTGGGGCATCCAGTGATGATCAATCATCATCATCCATCCTGGTTGGCACATAAGAGAATACTCTTTAAAGTTCATGCATTACCTTTAATTTTAGTTTAGGCTTAATAAAAATTTAAGATTATAATTGGCCAGTATAAATGGCCTGAGCATTGATGATGATCAGCATGTTTTTGTATCTCAGCATTATTGTTTAGATTTTCTGATTGTTATATATTGTGATGGATGGGAACTAAGATGGTGCATCCAAGTTCTGTTTAAATAATTACCCAAGCTGGCAAAGACTCCAGTCACAAGATTGTCTGTTGATTTATTGTACTGATTTATTATATTTTATTGTTGATCATTCATGACAATGAATGGTATTTTGAGTAGTACTCATACTTATTTTGACTTATTGATAATGCTGATTGATGAATTGTTAATTATGCTTATGGTTGTTCTATGGAGTGAATTGCTCTCTTCTGATCTCTCAATGATCTCTCAGAGATCTCTTGATCTCATGCTCTCTTGAATATAAAATTACTTAAATATTATACTTCTTGTAAATTTTATATTAAATCATTTTATTTGAAATATTGTTGACTTGCGAGTGATGATGATTTTTCCATCATCCCAGGTTCACCTTTCTACCACCCCATCCCATTACTATATATATATGTGATTAGTTACATTTCATAATATATACAACATTAAATTAGTCTATATTTATCTTTTTTTGTACATCTTATCTATACTCTTTTTTAGTGTTTTGTGATGTATATAATAATGGCAGAGGTTTATTGAACTATAAGTATACATTGTATCAGTACTTTTTATTACATTGATTTGAACCCCATGAATTTTACCTCAGTATAATAAATTTTTCCTTTATAAAACAAAGAAAATTTTAACTTATATTAAAATGTTTAAATTATATAATTAAAATATATATCAAGTCACATGGTTATATATTACTGTAAGAAAATTGAATACTGTACATTGTTCAGGTTTATTAAACCTTGCAAGAAAAGAAAAAAATAAAGACAAAAGTAGACATAACATTATTTTAAAATTAAAATATTTCATTTTTGATTAATTATTTTTGAAACTTTATATTAAAGCTCTTGTATTAATTTGAATAGATAAACAGATTTAATTAATTTTAAATCTAAAAAAAATAAGTTATTTATTAATACATTTTTTGAGTTAAAAATAATAAGAAAAATCTTGTTGTATTACCTGTTTTGGTTCTGTTCATGTAATCGAGTGATTGTGATAAATTGACCTATTTTTCTTTTTTTTCCTGTTGCTAATCTGTAGAGAGTAACCAAACTGTATACCAGGCTATAATAAAAAAAAACATTTGCTGCTGCAGGTTGCTTTTTAACCACAGTCAATTATCACTAGTGAAGGAAAAGTTAATTTGCAAATACTAAAAATTATAAATATTAACTTGGTTAAAGGAATTTTTACCATGGAAGTGTAAAGTAATCCTTAAATACCAGATACTGCCATTCTACATCAAAATGTGAGTCTGTTATATCAAAAACACTTGAATGTCCTCCTACAAGAAAAAATTGTAAAATAATCTACTAAAAGAGAGGGGGAGAGAATGAAAATAGTCTATTAAAAAAGTAATTCTCATATTCAATGTGTCTCCAGATGATCTTATCTACAGATAAATGTTTTATTAACTATATATGTATACAAAAGTTAAAGTTGGAAGGATATAAACCAATACCAGGAATGGAGAAATACAAATCCCCTTTTATAATAACATATATCAAAATTAGTAAACTATAAGACCCAATTTGTGAAACCTATATAAGAATAGCATAGAGAATATCATTACATGTAAACACATAACATAAAATCTGGAATAAATAGAGGTGTCAAAGTATATACATTTTAAAGTGTTTTGTGTACATGAGCTCAATATAAAAAGGTGATTTTTTTCTCTATCCTCAAACTTAAGTAATTTTCTATATATATATTTATAACTTTTACATATATGCTTCAGGGTAACATTTTATTTTATGTGCATTTTTGTTTTATTTATTTGTACATACATGTGTGTAGGGGGTATTATTTTATACATTTTAAATGTTATATGGTGGATAAATAACTAGAATTAAAATTGTTAAGAATTCAAATAATGAATTTTGTCAGTAAAATTTATCCAAGGTCTAATCAAGAAAATGTTGGCTTATTATTTGTGTAGTAATTGAAATGTAAAATGCATTTGTGGTTAAAAGTTTTTTATAAATTTTTATTTAATTTTTGATTCTATTAAATTATCAGCTTTTGTTAAAATCTGTTATGAGTTGTATTTTTTATTCTCTGCAGCATTCTAAAGTAGATACGAATATATTATAATTTGAAAAATGTAAGGTATGTATGAATTCTAAAACAAATCATAAGAATGTTGTCAAGCATTGGTGGTCGAGTGGTCAGCACAGCTGCCTTACAAGCAGTTGTCCCGGGTTTGCAGGTTTACTTCCCAGACGATGCTTTGACACATAAAAAAAGTCATAAGAATGTTGATTAATTATAGAAGAGCTAGCACTAGGAATAATAATAGATCTAAAATAAATAAATAAAATAATAATAATGGGATTGATTTGACACATTATGATAAAAATATGGCTAATATTCATAATATACAAATCCTTCATCCATCATATGTTTGATAGGTTATATGCCAAAGAAATTATATTGAGAAATGTAATTAATGAATCAGTTAATTAAAAGTATATATATTTGGTGTATATAGTTGATATGTTATATTTGGCTGTCCTAATGGGCCTGATTAAATTCTTTGATGTAAATATATGATCTGTTACATTTGGTTGCCCAAGTCAATCCTAATTAAATGTTATGGTGAATATCTAATCTGTTACTATATATATATATATGAAAAAGAAAAACAAGTTTTATATACGTAAAAACCTGCTATCGCTTGTATTAATGATCAATAGATGGAGCTTTACCAAGACTTCCAAACAAGCGTATTCTGTTTACATAAACATCAGAGTCAATATTCACTGTCTCTTTCATTTTGCTCCACCCTCAGATCAGCTGATTTGATGAGAGCAAATCAGCTTGAAATCTGCTGATCTGAGGGTGGAGCAAAATGAAAGAGACAGTGAATATTGACTCTGACATTTATGAAAACAGAATACGCTTGTTTGGAGTTCTTGGTAAAGCTCCATCTATTGATTATATATATATATATGGAAATATCTATTGTATTTTCATATTAGACAAATTATTATCAGATATTAATAGACAGTAATCAATGAACTAAACTAAGGATACTTCTTTTAAATGCGATCTTTTGGTTTTATTGCTACAATATTTATTTATGAATTAAGAAAAGAAAGCTCACAATGTTACACACATTTATTAGAAATAATAGACTTTTCTATTGATCAGTTAGATATTATAAATGAGTAATTTTTGATAGATATAATTGTTTAAATATTTTAATATGTGTAAATGTTAATAGTCAATAATCAATAAAAATAATCAACTGTAAATGCTTTCTACATTCAACAATGTATCTCTTCTAAATGCAATCTCTTGGCATTATATAGATGCTAAGGTTCCACAGTATTTATTTATAGTTCAAGGAAAGAAAGCTCACAATCTTTTATACATTCCTTAATAAAAATAGATTTGTTTTACTGATCAGTTTGATGTAATAAATTAACATTTTTTATCAAATGTAATTGTTTAACTATTTTTAATTTTTTTAATATGAAAATGTAGCAGATATTTCCACATATTAAAATATTTAAACAATTACATCTGTTGAGAATTAATAATTTGTAATATGTATATGGAGATAGTGACCTAGAAGAAAATATAGTAGCATAAGTTATATTTTTCACTCCAGTTTTCAAAAGAATTTATGTTAATACAAATATTACGTTTTGATCATATTCTATTTGAAAGTTTTAACTTTTATTAAAACTCTAATTCAAGGAGTCCAACAGCTTTAAAATTTATACATTTAAAGATAAGTCCTGTTTTTGCTTAAAGTTATTATATACTTTATGTTTTTCTTTCTGAAATGAAAAACACTGGTACATGCAAGAAGTTATGTTTTTAGGATTAACATCAATTTTTTTGTATATTTATGTCAAATATTTTTTTAAGTTTTTATATTTAAGAAGAGGAAAAAGATTCTTTATGTAAAATAAGATCAGTAGATTTACATGCTGCTGTTTATTGTGACAATTGCTTACTCTGCTCTGAAAAATGTAATTGAAAGATTATTTGAACAGCAATAAATAATTTTGGATCGCCAGCCAACTACCGATAATACATCTTACAAATGCTTACGTCCTCTTCTTATACACAGAAAAGTGGAAATATTTGACATCTATCTATGAAACGTATCAATATAAATATTTATATATTATTATTTTTAATAATAATAACAATAATTTGTTTTGTTTTTTTACAATTCTGTACATAATTAAAAAATAAGTGAAATCTTTCCACAAACAAGTTTAAAGATGTGGCTAGCATATGTGTGGTTATATGTATATGGAATTATTTATTTAAAAAAATAGATGATTGATTATAATATTCTGTGTTAATATGATGTGAAGTGTGTTGACACAGCTATTTTAAAGAAAACATTTTACAAAGAAAAATATTTTTTTTATAAAAAAAAAAAGATTTCTTTATAAATTGATCCTTAAGAAGATTAAAGAAGCGAGTCAAAAATAATTAGCTTAGTCTCAAGAATGTTTGAATATATATATATATACAGTACTTTATTTATCTATTTTTTTTAAAAAAAAAAAGATAGCTGATGGAAATATTTAATGTTAATGCTGCTATAATTGTAAAGAAACATTTTATGAAGGTAAAAAAAAAAAAAATTAAGAAAGATTTATATAAATATATAAATTGATATGTAAGAAGATTAAAGTTAACAGTCATTTCTTAGAGATAAATATAAATTTTATAATAATAGAAACATATTCTTGAACTATGATGATTTTTTTTAACTTTTTGACATTTATTTTAAATTTATAAATAATTAATTTAAGGCGCAGTATTAAATAAATAAATATATACATTGGTCTTAATAATGATTCATATAATTATTGAACTGTCAACCAGTACGATTGATCAAAAAGGTTTCAGGATTTTATTTTATAGATAACTGAAGCCATTCATCTATCCCTAAAGTTAAAAGAATTGTCAAGCGTTGATGGCTGAGTAGTTAGCGCTGCTGCCTTACAAGCAGTTGTACCGGGGTTTCTTCCCGGTCGACG
This sequence comes from Epiperipatus broadwayi, assembly GCA_028023455.1. Lineage (NCBI taxonomy): Eukaryota > Metazoa > Onychophora > Udeonychophora > Euonychophora > Peripatidae > Epiperipatus > Epiperipatus broadwayi. Next base: position 3,888,437 of record JAQFVV010012483.1, read on the forward strand.
CTTTGACACATAAAAAAAAAAAGTTAAAAGAATTTAAAATGTAACAAAAATTATATGTTTTATTTAATAAATATGCAAATTCTTCAAAAATAAAAGTAAAAATTGATAAATGCTGCTCTGTTATGAGAGTATAAATAAAAAACCCATCTACTTTTAGTGAGATTTCTAAATTTCACTTTTTATTACTAAAAGTTATTCAGATTTCAAATCCTCTGTATACGAGAACTATCACTAAAAGTTTTATTCAATCTACTTTGAGGTGCTGATCATATTTAACAATATCACATCTTTATATTTAAAGTTTATTATTTTAAGCCTGCATCTTTTCTTTGTAAAACGTGCACAGAAGATATGTTCTATTAATTCATATATATATATATATGTTCTATTAATCCATATATATATACTTTAGACAATTTAGGATTTTAGTCTTTCATGAAGAGAAATTTTATCATTTAATATATGATTTGTTTTTGATTTGTACAATCTTTATTTGTTTGACAGGGATTTATAACTGTATATATGTTTAAAAGATGCTCAATGTATGGAGTCTATTGATCATAATTCATCTCTATCTTCATTTGCCTACTACAGTCTTGAATGAGAGAATATAATTTACTTTTGTTGTTAATAATTGTAAACATACCAATCTAAAGAGCATTTACATGCTAATATATTTTGCCCTCAAAAATTCCAATCAATGTTCAGGAACTACTAAGCCTTTGGTGAAAAAAATCATGGTATATATATATTATACCGGACAAAAGCTTTGGACTCGCACATACTGACCGCAAGGGCACCACTAGTCTGAAAAATTGGACTAGACATTTATTTTAAGGGTGGACAGGATATGCGAATCGAATGCGCTGGACTGGCTCAATCAAGCAAATGAGAACTTACATTTTGTTCAGAAAATTGGAAAGGTAGCAACAAAAAACAAAATTAACTAAGTAAATGAATAAATAAATAATTTTATTACAAGTATGATTAAATAAACATAAATCTAAATAATAATCTTTAAAGCACACTTAAAATGTACTACTCGCACATTCATCAAATTTAAAGTAAAATATTTTATATAGCTTAGAGAGCGATTTTCCGTGCATGAAAGAGTGCAAAATACTGACAGTAACAGAAGTATTAGTAAGTATACAGTGATCTCACACAAGACAAGGGAGATTAGCTTCCTGCTTATAACCCATAGTTAGGAAAAGACTGAATCTTCGTATTTGAGATTTATGTAAGCTTATGTCGAAACCGAAGAAATGCGAAGGTAGCTTCCAAAACATTAATAATAAAAGAGTGTTGAAAGTTATTATTTTCAATCGATTGACCTCCTTCTGAGTGAGACAGGCTAGGAGCTCACGATCTACCTATTGAGAGGGTTAAAATGATCATACGTGCCCCCAATAAACGAATTGGAAGCTTGAAGAAATAAAACTAAAAACTATTATATTTCATAATTGTCTATTATAAATAATTAAAGTTTCACGACATAAGTAAAACTAATAATAAAATGGGTCATGAGCCAGAAGTCAATTAAAATAGTCTGTAATATCCAGACTGCTTTCTATAATAAAAAGGAATGTGAGATTAAAATAAACTACTATCTTACTTACTAGGACTTAAATAGGATGGACAGTAATAGGTTTGAAACTAGCACTCGTTAAAAAAAAATATCAAGCACACAGAAATTGAATTACATAAGATACAACTTGAAAAAAAACATTTATATTTAAAAAAGGAAACAAATCTAAGACAACATTATTTAAATTGCAAAAATGTAAGGTACCTTAATAATTTATTTAAATGCTAGTGCACTAGACTTTTTAAGTATAGTCCATTGCTCTGGATTCACTGACGGTAGGTTTGGGTGAGTTGGTTAGTGTTTTTTTTTTGGAGCAGATTTCTTATGGCATTATAGGCAGTTAATGAAAACACAGGACGTCTGAACCTGTCCTGGCGAGAAGCTTAGCACATCATGGTAAAGAAAATATTCTTGCTGTAGGTTTAATGTTCATTCTAGGTAGAATAATTACCGGATCAGCTTTCAGAATATGCAGGAATCGTTCTTTCCAAGTATTTTTGGAAGGAATAGTTTGTGCAAGTATCTCTCAGAGTTGGTGAAAGTATTCAGAGGTTGTGCAATTCTCTCTTTCAGAGTTGGGGGTCTGTCTCCACAAGCTGCTGCAAGTATTTTAGCTACTGCCAGTATTTAAAGTTAGTCCAAGATAATCCAATGGCCTGATTCAGCCTGTTATATCTGAATCATATCTCTAAACTAATTACAAAACTTTTTCTTTTTAATTAAAATTTAAAATTCTCTATCCAGCTAACAATAGTTATCTAATTAATGAAATAAATTGCCCATTACAGATCTAGGAATTAACTAATGAAAAATTATTTTCTTTTTGTTTTCTTTCTTTTTAATTATTCTTATCAATATAAATCCCAAATCTGAAAAGCAATTTATTTGTACACTTTACTTTTACATAAATTTAACAAAAAAAAAAAGTAATCTTAGTTTTCTTTTTTTAAAAAAAAATTAAAATTAAAAACCAAATATAACTGTGGTATTAAAATATAATTCCCATGAACATACATATATATTTGTACAAGCATAAAAAAAAAAAACAAAAAACTTTTAATCAAGTTTTACAAACGAAATCTTATATAAAAATTTATTTTATTTTCTTCACCCCTATAAAACTATAATTTTTATAATGGTGTCTTAAACATCCATTACAACTGCCTCTCCATCATCACAAAAAAAAAAAAAAAAACTTAGCTGACTTTGCTCTGCCTACCACTAAGTTTGTTCTCACTTTAAAAAAAAATCAAATCCGTCCGACTACCCTAACGAATACTATTTTAAATCATTTGTAAGTTTTTCAGGAATATACTGGCGATCTATTAAAATAACTATTTACAACAAAGTAATGCAATTACGATAACCACTATACATTTTATTAAATAAAAACGAACATAATTCAAAATATCAAAATGTAATATTGTTTATCACACACATATATAGTTGTAATTATATAATATTATTTACAAAATTCATTCAGGCTTATCACCTACGTCGAAATAAATTTCTATTCTCAACTCATAGTCCAAATACAAATCCATTGAGTTTTTTTTTTTTTAGCAGTACCTCCGATCAATATCACTTATGCTTGGTCAGGCAGTTCTTTCTTTATTCTTACTGACTCTCTAATGTACGTTCCTTTCCCCCTTTTGTTTGTCCTTTGCTTATAATTTATTGCCTTGTCTCTTTCTCGTTCTGTTTTATCTTGTAGTTCGTATATCCTATGACCCTTTAGCTGAGCAAAATATATTTGTTCAATGTGTCCCACTTTAGTACAGCCCACCAAATGGAACGAATCCCTCTTCTATAGTCTTTTCAAATAAAATTGCTCTATAGATAGCTTTTATTTCTGCTTTAAAATCATATTCCTTAACTTTTTTCTTAATTCTCTTCTTTTCAAATTCGTATTCACAACCACTAGTTATTTTAACCAATTTATTTTTAGTTTCTTGCAGAAACTCTTTTACATTATTCTCTGTCTTTTGATCTGCATTTTCTATCTCACCACCTATCTGCATCCAATCTCTACCAACTTCTATCTCTATTTCTACCTTGCCTGTTCTAACGCTATCCTGTTCTAATTCATCTTTCATGTCTTTTGCCTCTTCCTTTACTATTTCAACTTCCTGAACCTCCTTATTCGAATCTTTCTCTATGGCATCTATAGCTGCCTGATTTTTGTCAACTGTCTTCAATATTTCCTGTCTCATTCCTTTCATTTCTGCTCTCAGCTCCTCCAGTATTGTTTGTTGACTCCGTTTCATTTCCCGCAACTCTTGTTGTATTTCTTTCATGTCGGCTTGCTGATTTTGTTTCGTTTCTATTATCAACTTTATCATCATCTTCATCATCATCTGTGTCTTTCTCTCTTCTTTTTTTACTATCTGGGGGTGTTTAAATGCAACTGGGCTCAGAAGAAAAATTTAAAAAAAATTCACATATTAGATCATGTATTTTGGATACCATGTTTGTTTACTATGATAATAATAATTATATTAGTAATAAACATATGATAACAAGAATAATATTATTGCCATAAAGGATTTTTCCTGTTTGGCTTCTTTAAATCTCAGAGAGAAATCAAAAGATATATATCAAAAATATATTGCTGCAAACAATGAGTTTCTTCTGTTTTATTTATATTAATATAATATTGTAATTATTTTGTATATACCATTTTTTGCTTCTGTTATCAGAATTACTAACATTTATTATTTTTTTAGTTTTTATTTATTAGCTGAAAATATTTCAATTTCTGTATACATAAGCAATCTTCAGGATTTAACATATATGTAATAAAATAAATAAAATAAGATGATGGAGATGTTAAATTTAAATTTTCATTATGTTTTTCATCATCATCATTATTAACCATTATCAATCCACTGCAGGATGAAAGTCTCTCCAAGTTTAATCCATCTTCTCCGATCTTTAGCTTCTCTTCTCCACATCACCCCTGCACACTTTCTTATTTCATCCATCCATCTCACATGTGGTCTCTTTCTGGGTCTTTTACAATCTCTTGGAATCCAGTTTAAAATTTCAATTGTCCATCTATTATCATCTCTTCTAACAATATGTCCAGCCCAACTCCACTTCAATCTTTTAATTTTTTCAATGAGGTCAGTAACACCTGTTTGTTCTCTTACCAATACATTGCATTTACGATCTCTTCTTGTTACTCCCAACATACATCTCTCCATACTTCTTTGAGTGGTCTGAAGTCTCTGAATTGCTCTTCTATTAAGTGTCCAAGTCTCAGATCCATAAGTAAGAACTGGTAAAACACATTTGTTAAAAACCTTCCTTTTCAAACACATAGGCATATTTCCTTTTAGTATCAAGTTATTTCTACCAAAAGCACTCCAACCAAGTTTAATTCTATGATTAATTTCCTCCATTATGTTTCCATCTGTATTAATAATCTGACCAAGGTATTTGTAACTGTTAACTTCTTCTAATTCATCATAATCAATCTTTATTTTCATATTTTGAGCAAATCGATTAAACATTACTTTAGTCTTTTTAACATTTATCTTTAGTCTTACTTTCCTACTTTCATCTGATAATTCCTGCAACATTTCCTGCAGATCTGAAGCATTATCTGCAAAAACAACTACATCATCTGTGAAATCTAAATGACTTAAATAATCTCCATTTACTTTCACTCCTTTAGTTTCCCATTTTAATCCACAAAATACTTCATGCAGCACTGCTGTAAAAAGTTTTGGAGATATGGAGTCACCTTATCTTACACCTTTCTCAATGTTGACTTTCCCAGTGTCATTATGTAATCTAATTGTTGCTGTTGCATTTTTATAAATATTCTTTAAAATATGACAATATCCTGGATCTATACCTTGATGATCTAATGCTTTAATCACTGAAGAAATGTTTATAGAATCAAATGCCTTTTTATAATCTACAAATCCTAAGCATAATGGCAACTCATATTCATTTGTCCTTTCTATAACTTCTCTCAATACCTGGATATGATCTACTGTACTAAAACTACTTTTAAATCCAGCTTGTTCTCTTGGTTGGTGGAAATCCAATGTTCTCTGTAGACGAGTAGTAATTATCTTGGTAAAATTTTATATAAAACTGATAAAAGGCTGATAGGTCTGTAATTTCTAATATCTTCTTTATCACCTTTTTTAAATATTAATATTATTACTGCATTCTTCCAATCATCCGGTACATCTTTATCATTTAGACATTTGGTATATAACTTTGCTAAAAAATTTTCTATTTCTTCACCTGCTTCTTTTAATGTATCAATTATAATTCCATCATTACCTGGAGCCTTTCCTTTCTTCATACATTTAATTGCATGTCTCACTTCTTCATTTAAAATTCTGGGCAATTTGGAAGATGTAATAGATATAGGAGGTACTTGTTCTTTATTACTATATAATTCTTGATAAAAATCTTCTACCAATTTCATGATGTCATCTCTCCTTTTAGTAATAATTCCATCTTTTTTTCTTATTGCAGATATAAATTTCCTACCAATACCAAAATGTTGTTTTACATTCTTAAGACTTTTATTTTCTTCTACAGCTTTCCTTGCTAGTTCACAGTTATACTTTCTTATATCATTTTCAACTCTTTTCCGCACCATTTTACAAAATTCGAGATATTCAATTCTTTTTAATGCATTATTTTTGTATATCTTCATATTCCTTCTTTTCTTCATAAATCCTCTAGTCTCAGTAGAAATTTTATTGGTCAACTGCTGTTTCTTTCTACCAGCTATCTTTGTTGCAGTTTTCAAAAGTGTATCAGTTATTTTCATATTAATTTCATTCAAATCTGAATCATGTTCAAAATCTACTAATACTTGAAACCGATTTGTAAGTTCTAATTTAAATTCATTAGAATGTTTCTGAAGATTAGGAATATCAACTGTAAATACTGTTTTTCTTAATAATTTTTGTCTCTCTAGTTTTACATTAACACATATCTTACACCTTACTAATCGATGATCACTTCCTGTGTTAAATTTATTAAGAACATTACAATCTTGAAATATGTATTCCTTGTTAGTCAAAATATAATCCAATTCTGCTGTACCTTCATTTGGATGCTTCCATGTCCATTTCCTTTTAACATTTTTCTCAACAAAAGATTTCGTAATATAAAGTTTTTCTTTTTCTGCAAACTCCACAAGTCTATGTCCTCTCTCATTTCTATTACCATAACCAAAATTACTCACAGCACTTTCATCTTTCATTTTTTTACCAATTCTAGCATTAAAGTCTCCCATAACAATTTTAAAATGGTGTTTACTCTGATCAAAAGCCTTTTGTACATCCATATAAAAATCTTCTACTACTTCATCACTATGAGAACTTGTTGGGGCATAAACCTGAATTATCTGCATTTGGTATCTGCTATTAAGTTGTATAACTAATCTTGCCACTCTGTCCGATACATTATCAATCTCCACAATATTGTTCTTCCACTTTTTATTTATAATGAATCCTACTCCACTTGTATTTCCAATATTTGTGCCTTTATAATAGAGTATATGTCCACTTTTTAAATCAATTGTCTCTTCACCTTTTCTTCTAACTTCACAAAGTCCAATAATGTCCCATTTAATATAAGAGAGTTCTTCTTCTAATTCTTGCAATCTTCCTTCACTTGAAAGTGATCTGCAGTTGTAAGTACCTAAATAAAAAGTTGTCATCAAATGGCAGCCTGGGTCTGCAATCAGGAGATTCTTAGCACCCTCCGCCTTCGGCCACCAACCGCTGCCTTGGTTGGTGACTTTACAGCCTCCTGGGAATAAGGGGCATGCTTTATTTTTGTCTGTCATAATTGTATATATGTATTGGGAAAATATTTATTCTTTACACAAACATTCATTCTGCCTTATCAGGCACTGAGAAGAAAGACCATGGTGTTTCTTGATCTTAAACTCAGAGGTAAAAAGCCAATAAACTCACCACGCTGGCTAATGCATGTTGGTGAGCAGCTCATCCATGTTCATATACTATATGAATAATCACATAGTAATAACAGCTGCAATGACAAGAACGTATGGAGTGGACATTATGAATTTGCCCTGCTCGGTTCCTTTAAGGCCTCTAAGAGGAATCAAAGGGTCTCCTTTCAGTTAATAGCAAAACTCCTTTCTGCAGCCTATGTTTTTATAAATGCCATTATATATTCATTTACATTTCTTATACATTAGGAATTTTTATATTATTGTTGATAATATCAATTGTACTGTATATATGTTTTTTTATTATATACAATTGCATTCATTTTTATCTATATATTTAAAAAAATGTTATATAATAATTTTTTATTTCCATTTTATTTTTAATGAAAAAAAACAAAACAAAGACTACAAAACCATCATTAATTTTTGTTCAAGTACACTAGTTATAAAATGTCTCCATTGTATTAGAATGTACTTTTTTCTTAATTAATGTTTAAATGACAAACATTTTTTAAAAAAATCTTTGTAAATATTTTTTATGTATGTAAATTTTAGTGTGTTGCTTTTCTTTAATCATTTATAATACAATGATATTATAATTAATGATATACTGTTTATTATTTAATACAATTCTTTTTCCTTGTCAATATTAAAGCAAGAATCATATTTATTTATGTATATTACTTTTTTAATTGCTCTTTCTTTGTAATTATGTATATAATAAAATTCTGTTTTACTCCATTTTGAAATTAAGTCACTTTGGTTGAAAATGATTAAGAATATAATTGAAAGCACTACTATTGATTAAAGTCTATACTGAAATTTATTTTATTATTTACCATTATTTGAAAGTTATTTACATTTTATTTAAATATTTTTATTATTGGACATTTATTGTATTATTGTGTTACACACACACACACATATATATATATCATAATAGACTAAACATGTTTTAATTTTTTGCATTCATCTCAATTTATATGGGTGCCACCTGACTTTAAACATCAGGAGATAGACTGGCACATGTATATATTTAAACAATATTTTCTTTAATAGGATGATGATTATCATTGTACAGCCCTTACTTGCAATCCCTGGCTACATCACATAGAATATAAGTTACTCTCCATAATATGAACATGGAATAAATATGCAGACCAGACAATAATATATATAAAATGTTAATTAACTATAACAACAAAGTTTAATTACAAAATATAATTGTCAATCAAAATATAACTATCTCCCCTCCCCCTTTTAATAAAAACATTTTTATAATCTCTTTTCTTATTGTTTTAGTTCACACACATGGAGGAAAACAATAATCATTTATGAAGGGTCCAAGGTTTTTTTAATTAATTTTAAACATTACTCTTCATTATATTTATAATATTAATACAGTTTAATAATTGAATACATTTGCTGTGCAGTCAACTCATGACCTCTAATATACTTAAAATACAATTCTGCATATGGCCAATATCACAAATATAAGACATTTATTTAACTCAAGTTTCCTAGCATAGACACATTCCTCTAATAGGGGATAATTATAATAATTACTTTTTTTAATGATAACTCTAAGAAATGACCACATTGGTCTGAATCTCTGATTTAATAAAAGTCTGACTTCTATACGAATGACTTGTTTTGAGACTGATCCCAAAACCTAAAACAAAATCTCGAATGACACTTCCCATATAAATGCAAAAACATTTTTAGTTATTCAACAATGAACAAACAACTGCATATAAAATACAAGCTTACATTCACCCAGTCCAATCCTCAACAATCAAAAGAAGGGCTAACTACAATTAAATCATTAACTTAAAGGGCTAATAATTATTTACTCTCATTATTTAACACTTAGACACTTTATATTCCTTTTTTTTTACAGAGAGAAAAAAAAATTTTTTTTAATCAAAAAAACTTTAAATAACATGTATATCAAAGAAAATAAAGCAAATTTTGATTTTAATACACAGTTAGAATATTTATGAAAGGTTAATAGCAAAATGAAGCTTTTTTTGTTTTAACAAAACATTCACTTCATAAAGTTTGTTCGAATTAATAAACTTAAAATAGTTAGGACAGTGTCTAAACAGTTTTTTAAACAAAACATTCGCTTCATAAAGCTTGCTAGAAATAAATATATTAAAATAAACTTAAAATACATTAGGATAAAGTTGAAATAGTTTAAAAAAAACAAAAAAACTTACAAAGCCCAATTCCATAGCTATAGTTTGATTTTTTTCAAGATGGCAAGTTAAGTGGCATAATGTCAGATTCCAGATGTCCAGAGTAGATAGCAGTTGGAATCCAGCATAACTGCTACAAAAAAATTGACTTTATATAAGTTTTATTTCTTTTTGTTTTTGAACACCTCGATCTAGTTTTCCAACATATTTGCTCTTGTTCTTGTTTTAACTCTTTTTTTATTTTAACTATACAATTTTCAAAAACATTTTAATTGATTAATTTGCAAAACACTTTAATTGCCTGTATTTTTTTCTTGTTTTCCAATCGTTTTTTAATCTAATTTGTAATAGAATTGTTTGCAATACATTCTTTGGTAAAAGTGACTTTTAATATATTTTACCAGTTTCTCTTGAATTTAATTGTTTTTAATAACTATTATAATTTCTACACTATTTAATATGACAATTAATAATTTATTTTAGCATACATTAATATTTTATTTCAAACAATTTGTTTTATTTTATTATTAGTACATCATATAAAAAAAAAACACCAATTTTTTTAAAACATTTGAATACTATATTTACTAGCATCATCACAGCAGCCAACGCTGAAATAAATAAGACGTATATATATATCATTAAAAACCAGTCAACAATTAAACAATCTCAATATCAATAACAATTAACAATTTCAAACTGTTGTCAAGGCAACCACCTTTTAACCGGATAAAGATGGAAATTGTTTATTATTATTGATGGGATTGTCTAAGTGTTGACTGTTTTTTAATGATTACTTACAAACACATTTAGCCTTGAACATTGTTTCACTTATATATATATATTTTAAAATAAAGTAAGCCAACAAATTTTTTTTACTGATTCTGAGTTTCAATCTAGATAAAAATCTCAAACAGAATAAACATACTAAAATAAAATAACTGATCAAATAACCCATAACTTTGAACACCAAAAATCTATAGTAGTATAATGATGTAGTTTTAATTATGATAAGTCCCCATGAATTGGACAAGCTAAATCTATAATATAATAAAATATATAAAATAATTGATTTACCATATAGTACTAGTAATGGTTTACAAGGCTGTAAACCTTAGCAATAAGCGTCTGAAAAAATCGTCACTAGGGACCTCTGTAGGTCTTTATATTTGGATAGTAATTTTGCAATAATATAAAATAAATATATAATTTAATTAATGATTTTCACTCTAAATAAGATACTAGATTGTACTAGTGTGAAATATTTATAAACTATTAATTAAATAATATAAATTATGAAAATACAAATAATATTCAGCACCTATTTATCAGTTTAGAATAAACTGATATAGTAACTTAATCAATTAGTGTTTATTAAGAGATTAGCTTAACTTTTAATAATTATTTATTTATTGTAATCAATAAAATGTAAATGAGAAAACTGCTATAATAATACAATAAATTATTACAACATGTAAATCTTTATTTAATATTTTGGCTAGGTGAATATTTAATATGGAAATAAAATATATAGAGAATATTTAAGTTTTTATAAAATATAATGTGATTCATAACTATGAATAATTACAAAATTCGGTTTTAATTAATAAAAATTTATTAACATAATAAACAATAAATTAATCATAAAATATATAAATTAATAAATGAATTAAATAATTTTGATTAGGATATTTAAGTATGGATCAGTTATCAATGGCATAATGACAGATATATACATTTCTTATTTATGTATCTGTCATATGATGCTAATAAGCAATACACTAATAAACCAGAAAGAAAATATTATATTTTTATAAACAATTATAACTAAACCCTTAAATATATGTACATAATTAAATCAATTTGTTTTAGTTTGTTTCCTAATTATTTTGCAATTACAAATAAAAGATTACTAATCTAAATATAGCATACTATCATCAAGTATGAAGTATACACTGTTCTAAATATAATTCACTAATACTTATATCAAGAATGTATGAAAATTTTTCAAATACATATAAGTAATGAAACAAACAAACGTACTTTAAAATTTTACAAAATCAAAATTAGTATTAAGATACTATATTTAAGTTTTATTTTAAAATAATCTAATTTTCTTTTTAGTTTATTTATATTTTTAATATAGACAAACACATATTTTACAATTAATAAATATAATAACTAAAACACAAGCTTATTACATACCTGTGTCTATATATGTAATATATAGGGTATATGAGCATAGACTTTCACATGATTCACCACTCTCTACTCTATCTAATAACACTGATACACTTAAACAGATAGAGTGGAGAGTGGTGGGTCATGTAAAAATTAATAAATATATAATGGAAATATATGACTTGTTAACTTTTTCAAGAATTGTTAGATATACTGCTTATTTCTTAAAACATATTTATTAATATATAATAAACATAACAATATTTGAGAACACTATCGAATTAAAAGTTATGTCTTAAGAGATTTTATTCATTCATAGATAATATGAAGATCTATTAAATAAGTCTTATATTTAAAGTTTAATCATATTCCAACCAGATTGTTTAAAGCAGAATTTTTAAATCTCTTGAATGAAGTATATATATATATATATATATATATATATATATATATACTTCATATGATATATATATATATATTTTCAATATATATATATATATATATTAATACAATATCTCATAGTAACATTGAAACATTATTTCCATTTTATATGAATAATAGCACTTTTTAATGTTTTAGTAAATTTAATCCTTTGGTAAAACTAATTCCTAATGCATTCCAATTTATATTTTTTTTACCTATTTCAGTAATACAGATATTGTAGTGCCAAGAGTATTCCATAAAGTGATTCATTCTTGAGGCATTATAATACTTTGTACATTAAGATGATTTTATTCCAAAATGTTTTCAGATTTTCTTTTACTTAGACATTCATTATTATATCACAATTCAACTATTAATTTTTTATGTAAAACACATTGACTTTGCTTACTAAAAGGGCAGATTAAAAGAAAGAACTTGATCCCAAATCATGAGCTTTATATACTCCTTTCCTAATGACAAAACATTTATGTCACCATCTTTTATATCTTGTATATTGTTTCTACAGTTTCACTCAAAGATAACCTGTTGCTACCATCTTTGTTATAAAGAGTCAAAATTTCACTCCATAGAAAGTTCTCAAAATATTTCAGCATGCCATGAACTAAAAATGTCTCATTAACTTTTAAATAAATACAGTTTGTAAAAGAATAATATAATACATTTGTAACTTAAAATATATCTTTTAAAATCATAATTTAAATAATAAACATTATTTGTACATTTATTTAATATAAAATATTCTATAATTTTTTTAAATACTTATTAAAATAATTATATATAAATAATATTTTTAAATACTTATGATTTAATATTATTTTAATCAGATTACCATAATGTACATACGCATGCACACACACAAAATAATAATTTTTTTCCCTTATGTTTGTGTATCATTTGTTAAAATTAAGTAAATAAAATTTTATTAAAATAGGCAAAACTCTCCACTCTAGCTTGCAGAGTGGCAATACTGTATGGAGAGTTTTTCCTGTTTTAATAGCAGTTATAAGCAAGCATAAGAAATGGTGATCACGTGATGTTTATTGGCTTAAATAAAATGTTAATGAATGAATATGTCAATATATACTTAACTCATTCAATATTTCTAATAATAAAATATTAACTTTATTATGGTCTACAATTTAATATAAAAAAAATTAAAATTTAAAATTTATGAATGTTATTTTATATTATAGTGGATTATCAATAACTATTTATTAATATTGTAACCTATTGATCTTTTTAAAATGATTGAAAAATAAAATAAGGCAACAAAGAAATTCTTTATTTAAAGAATATATTGATTCCGGGTTTAAATCTAGATCATGATAATATATATATATTGAAGCTGGAAATATAGTACATATTTCTGCTTCACCTAGTGCCAATGTCATCAGCACTAGTATGGGTTTAAACCCAATCTTATATTAACTGACACCCATCTCATAATAGGTTGAAGTATATTTTTAATATTATAATCTTTTATATTTCATTAATTTTATTTTATAATTAAAATTAACCTTTTTATGATAGTTTATTTATTTTGTATTTGTAAAAAATGTATATTGTGTTTATTTTGTTAAATCGAATTGAACCCTGGATATCTATAAAATGTTACAAATATTTTAAATTCTTTTATTAAAATTCATTTTTCTTCAATTAATCAGTTGGTAACATTTTATATTTATCTTTTAATCAATGTACATTAGAGAGCCGATTATTTTAATCAGGAATTAAGTTATTAATTTTGTTAGTGATACACTATCTATCTATCTCTCTCTCTCTCTCTCTCTCTATATATATATATATATATATATATATATATATATATATATCTAAGGCATTAATGCTTATATAGCTACAACCATTCATTTATTATTTTGCTTTGCTACTTACTCATCGGGACGTTCGGAAATTTAACTATGACCAGTCCAATCTTTCACACTCCCTCAAAGTAGACATAGTTCACACCAAGGAATCCATTTTCGGGCATTGCCATTTAAGATGTGTATGGGAAGTCCAGCACATCAAAAATATTTTTTTATTATTCAGAGACATGCTTTGGCTGGAGGGTCAACATTTCTCTTATCTACCTGTACATATCAGGAATTTCCTTTAGCAAAGCCACCCAGAGTTTCATAACAGACCTCATTTATTTTTGTTGTAATCTATAATAGCATATTGCCTTCTTCATCATTTTATATCTTTATTTAGCAAACCTGAAATGCTCTCTGCCATGATGGCACATCCTTCACAAACAAATTTCGTAATTAATTAAATCTGAATGTATACTTGTCAATTATTTATTTAAGAACTATTTTGCTTCACACACTCATTATATACAAATGATTTTAAATGTAATAGTGTTTTAAATGCCCATCTTTCATGTCTTGTAATATATACATAAAACAGATTTATTTATAATATCTTGAAGAGGGCAAATAATATTTTATTGCTGATTGGTTTTGGCCAAGCAATTAGCAAACTTTTACATTGCTTGTCAAAGCCGCATCAAAACGAATTAAAGAAAATACCCAAGTTTTATAAACAAAGACTACTTATTTTGTACTAAATTCCTTAATAAATTCCTATAGTATTGTTATTTTAAATAAGCTTAGTTTGTCATCACTCCCAATCTCTAAGGTTATTTACTCTATTTATTTAAATATTCCTTTGATTTAAATTCAATTCTTTGTAGTGTTGCCATAAAGAATTATCATTATTACGGTTCAAACCATTAGTAATCAATCAAATCATATCTGTACCATTCTGCAATTGTCAGAATCCATTAAATCATTGATTTTTCATATAAACCCTTTATTATTTTGAGTCTCTATGTGAACCATGACCTCCAGCTGGGACAGAATAAAACCAAGCACTGCTAGTGTCATCACAAACGTTATCCATTAGTCAGAGAGGCAATAGTTTAGGCAAATAGGTTAGGATTCATCCTTGTCCTGACATAGGTATCTTGTGCATGGTTGGATTCAAGGTACTTTTGCTTGGATTATTGGTCTTGTTGAATAAATACACGATTTTGACCGGCACAATATATATATATATATAAACTGTTTGAAAAGTGAGGTTAATATATAAATGTGAATAAAATATATAGAGTTCAAATAAAATGGTTAACAAAATGAATAATCACTACTCATGATGATGATCAATATAACCCTAGCACTGAAGGTTAAGTGTAATGATTCCAAAGTATTTTTTAGTTTCTTTGTTTAGAGACAATTTGAAATTATTTTTAGGTATCGATCTCTCTTAAATAAAAATATTAATTCTTAATATTTTATTATTGTTGATCATCATAATTTTAATGCACTTTTGTTATCCTTACATGTCCTTCAGTAGATTGCATGGCTTCTCAAGATTAATGGATAATATTGGCATTGGCTTGGAATGAGTTTGAAAAGCAAAAACAAAACAATTGGTTAATAAAAAATAATGGCATTGGCTTGGAATGAATTTGAAAAGCAAAAACAAACCAATTGGTTAATAAAAAATAATTTATTTACACTAAATAAATACAATATGAAATTTTTACTGATACATTCACAATTCATCACATGATCATCATTTTTTATGCTTACACAAGCTGTTTAACACAGAGGCAAAACTCTCCATATAATAGTGACACTCAATGCAATCTTAGAATAATCAATGGATACAGGAATGTTTGTGTGCATAAAATTTCTATCTAGTCCCTACTCATCCAATATCCCCAGACTAATTTCTAGCTTGTGGCTTTCATCAGTGAGAAGCCTTTCTGCATCCATTGATTACTTTAGCTAATGCTGAGTGGTGCTACTGTATGAAGAGTTTTGCCTCTGTGTTGAACAGCTTGTATAAGCATAAATAATGGTAATCATGTGACATTTAGTGGTTTAATACCTGGTTATTAAAAAACCAAAGGCACCAAAAAGTATGGATGCTGAACTGAGTTCAGATCTATATATGACTATACAAACTAATGAACTTGAATTGAAAACATTATTATGTTTTAATTTTGGACTCAAAACTTTATAGTCAGCATATAAGGTAAAAGGTAGCTTCTGGAGGGTTGCATTAGATCCTAAGATCTAGGTGCAGTGCTTTCAGATCCAAGGCTCCTCACTGATAAAAGCCACAAGTATAAACTAGTCTGGGGATATTGGATGAGTAGGCACTAGATATTTTATGCACAAACCTTCCTGCTACCATTGATTACTCTGGCTTGCATTGAGTGGCATTACTGTATGGACAGTTTTGTCTCTGCATTAAACATTCACAATTATCACAATATAAAATAATAAATAATAAAAAAATACAAAATATTGAATCAAATAAACATAATCACTATACTTAAGACCTTATAGTTAAAAATATAAAGGACTTATTAGATATAAAAGTTTTAAACCATGTTTTTTGAAGAGAATGTATGCACTTATCTTTAATGTTAGTCTTTATCCATCAAATTCTGATTATGATTATGCATATTGGGTATTAGTGATGGTAAACAAAAGTATAATCTCATTAGAGATAAATATATATTTCTTTTGGCAGAGTCTATTTCTTTCTTTATGACTAGGTTTCTTTCTTTAAAGTAGGCAACTTTGCATTCAATGCTTCTTAATGTTCATATCTCCATACAACTATATAGTTCCAGATCTTTTGACTTGTGTGTCTTCAGCTGTATTAGCCATACATGATATATAGTTCATTACTAGCTAATGTTATCATAACTGCTGGTGTGGATATTGAAAAATATGTTAAAACAGTCAGTTAAATACAGCTATCAGAAGATATTGTGAGGAATTTTCCATTTTAGCAGTTACTTTATTGGCATTTTCTCCTGTCTTCATAGAATCAATCTGCATTACTTTTTTTCAAGTCATGATTTGATCACTGTCACTTTTCAGATGTATTTATATCTCTCATCCTTACAACATGTTTGTAACATTTAACTCATAATTAAGTCTGTATTAATTTATATCAAAATGTTTTTAACTCATAATTAAGTCTGTATTAATTTATATCAAAATGTTTTTTAAACAATATTTTTTTAAACTTGATTTTATATATGTTTTTAGATTTTTTTATAAATACTTTATACATTCATTTAATTAATTTATAAATGATTATAAAATAGTTTTTTATTACTGTCTAGAAAGTAAGAGAAATAAAAAAGAAGAAAATCATGACATCTGAAATTCATTCTCTAACTTTCTCAACTTTACTGTTTTATAATTTTTAATAACATGTTTAGATTTCCTATTATATTTAGTGCGCCAAAAGCCTCCATCCATCATGCAAATCTAAAAGAGTTACAAATATGATTCAATTTCTCAAACTATGTAATTCAAATTCATTTGCATGTACTAAAATTTAAACAACTTATTTTTTTTTTTCCTTACATTATACTGGTTATCATTTTAAATTATTATAATTTTATTTATTTTTTGGTTACATATTTCATAGTATGATTAACTTAGTAGATTGATTTTTTAAAAATTTCTTATAGCTTATATAATTATGCTACGCATTTAAATTAAATATGTGTGCATAATCACATGGCAATATAAAATTTACTATTTAGTATATTAGAATATATCTTTACTAATTTCTTGATCATTATTAAACTTTGTCATATAATTAATTTGGGCTGAAACCAAATTACTACTGTTGCAATATTTATATACATAATATTGAAATATAAGTACTAAACCTAAATGTAATTAAAGGGGATTTGAACCCACTTTCAGGCTCTTTACAGTCATTCACTCTATTCAATATAATCGATACACATGACCACATACATGTGCAAAAAATAAATGATCTTCAATATATGTATTTCATGCTGAACCAGCAATCATCAGTTGGTATATTCATATCACTAAAAATCTGATGATGGAATACTCGAAGCCCTTGATGGTGCTAACGTTATAGTCATCTCATGTTGACATTAAGTCAGTCTGATCCCTCATATGTAGGAATAATATGACCAATTAAATACACAGAAGATGAATGTGCAGAATACAGGCTGAATATATAATATTGAAATACAAGTATACTTAATCTAGAAGTAATTAAAAGAGAATTTGAACCCAGACATTCAAGCCCTCTACTGTTATCCATTCTATTCAATATAACCAATACACATGAGACCACATACATATAAAAAAGATAAATGATCTCTAATATACATATTTCATGCCGAATCAGAACTCCTCAGCTGATCTGGGTCATTATCCCTCGTCTGTGTATTTAAGTGAATATATTAAATTCTACATATGAGGGTCGGATTGACTTAAGTTCAACATGAGTATCAATATAATATTGACATCTTCAAGGGCTTTAAGCATTCCATTAGCAGATTTTCAGTGATATGGATGTCTGTAGACTTGGTGGAGAGTATTGAAGCCTGTGCATTAAAGTATGTAGATTTGCTATCTTGATTTAAACCAAGCACGAATTATACATGTGTGTGGAAGATGATCTGAACCAACTTATGAGTGCTGGTTCAGCATAAAATATGTATATTGGAGATTATTTTTTTTTTTTCACATGTATGAGGTCATGTGATTTGGTTACATTAAATAGAGTGGATGACTGTAGGGAACTTGAAAGTCTGGATTTAAATCCCTTTTAATTACATCTTGGTTAAGAATATACCTTATACTTGTATTTCGTTATAACATATTCAGCCTGTATTTTGCCTATCTCTCTTTGGTGTATTTTAATTACCATATTAAAGTCCTACATATGAGGTATCAGATTGATGTAAGGTCAACATGAGTATGACTATAATATTGGCATCATCAAGGGCTTTGAGCATTCTATCTTCAGATTTTCAGTGATATGAATGGCTGAGGAGTTTGAAAATGGAGAGGGTGGGTAGATTTGTTATCTTAATTTAAACTGAGCATTGATTATATATATGGGAGATGATGTTCTAGAACAATTGATGAGTGCTGATTTAGCATGAAATACATATATTGGAGATCATTCATCTTTTTCACATGTCAAGTGTGTCAGTTATATTGAATAGAGTGGATGACTATAGGAGTTTAAAAATCTGGGTTAAAATCCTCTTTAATTATATATAGATATTTATTACAAATTGACATGTAGAAAACATGTATGTATGAATTGACACATAATAAATATGTGTGTGCATTTTTTAGACTTTGTTAAATTATTAGGTTGCTATATAAATTTGTAATATACATACGTAATTTACTAAACACAAATATATTTAATAAAGTAAATTAATCAAATTGCAAACAAGTGTGTAAACAAGAACTAAATAGGTAATCCTGGTATAAAATTATTCACACTCATAAACCCTGGTTTAAAATTGCTCCCGCTCTTAAATACATTCTGGTGAAGAATTTGTTTTTTCATCTATTTCATCAGCAAAGTACTACTTAGAACTATTTTCTAAGAATGCAAAAAATTGAAATTTTTTATTGTAGAAAGCATAACTTTATTACATCTGTCAGTTACAAAAACTGAAAAAAGGACATTTTATACTATTATCTACATAAGTATGATTTTAACATTAGAAATAAATTTTAGTTGCAGCATAAAAAAATTAAATATCTCATGAATAGTGGTTAGCATACTCCTAACCTGGAATTCAATCTTGGACTAGATGAACTTTAAATTTTTTTAATCAGAAATATGATTAAGATTTTTATGTCATGTCAAAGGACAATTAGCAATGCAAATGGACATTATTATTTGATAAAATATATATTCAACAGTTATACTTTATGTCAGCGGATCTTTTACCTTAGCTGAATCATATCACAACTATCCATCACCTTAGAAAACAAACTAACAGTTCATACTCAATGAATGCAGTTTTTGAAACAACCATTTGAATTTTTTTAAGTAAGTTATATATATAGCTGATATTGTAACTTAAGTATATTTACACATTTTTAATTATAATTAACTTCATATATATTGTGTATTTCAAACAGTAACCCAAGACAACTGGAGAATAAAAGATTCTAGGTTAAACTGGATTGATCATATGAGTATCAGTGCATTGCTACTACAACTAATAGATGTGATTATAATATAATGTAGATTTGCCTTTGGTGGTTTAAATGTTATACTCATATCTGTGTTGGGTCCATGATTATCTTTCAGCTTTTTGGAGAAACTCATGACATAACAACTAATGCATTTATCTATCATGGTTATGATTTGGATTTGAGTCTGGGTTAGATAAACTTTGACATTTTTTCAATTCTTAAGTAGCTTATAATTTTTTTTCAAGTAAATAATCCACGGTGAATCTGTTAATCATACATAAAAATAGAAATCTACTTACTCTTTGATAGAGAGTAAAAGTCCTAAATAGACCTGGGCTTCTCAAATTGTCAAAGTGTCAAGGCATTGACTCTAAAAATAAGAATTTAATTATGATGTATCTGGGAAAGATTTCACATTACCATGAATAAAAAAAATATGGTTTCTTTTGCCATTTGAATCATGTTTTCATAATTAGTTAAACAAATAGATAAAACTTAATATGTTTGATGCATATAGTGAAATTAAAATTCTTTTAATTGAAATAATTCTTCATTAGGGCTAAGCGCTTTTGAGGTGTTATCTTTCATGAATTAAAATTTGAAACTATAACAGAAAAGTTAATAAAATATAAAATAATTCAGTTCCAGGTCTAAAAGATAGCCTTTATGGTAGAGGTAGTGCTAAATATCATGACTTGTATCATAAATGTCAAATAAATGAAAGTTGTATGTAAGACACAAATCCTTTTGCAATGTGTTTTTTTAAAGGTTAGATGATAAATCTGAAAATGTAACCAATACTCTAAAATAAATTTGGTCATAAATAAATTAATATTGCAGAATATTTGATTTAATCATCATCAATAATTTAGGGGTAATTATATGATCATCATCATTTGAGGTCCATTTATTATTTTAATTAGAACCTTATTTGTTAAAATGCATTAATGCATTCTAATGTGAACCAAATTAAGAGTGACCATTGATCATTACATCGTCATTTCTAACTTTTTTTACAAGATTATTATTATTATTATTATTATTATTATTATTATTATTATTATTATTATTATTATTATTATTATTATTATTATTATTATTATTATTATTATTATTATTATTATTATTATTATTATTATTATTATTATTGAAATGTAAATAGAGGAATTTGAACTCAGTTCAAATCCCTCTATTTATGTATGCAATAAACATCCAGTATAATCAAATTAAATACTGTCTTAGAATTCCATATTATTATCATCATCATTATCATTATTATGTAGTTATTAAAACTATATGCTTTTTAAAAACCTTATTATCTCTATTAATACAAAAAATGTCTAGAAGTATATAAAAACCTATATTTATGCTGTCAGTGTCTTTCTTTGGAGGTCTGTTGGTGAGAACTTTTTCTACAGTGGAACATTTGAATACTGTTTACCTTTACCTATATCTAGGTCATAAATTAAAAAGTCGATTTTTTTTATCTCTATAAATAATAATAATAAATTTTCAGATTTTAATAACACAAATACTAATCCATTATTTTTGACAGCAGAAAAAAATATTATATAGCATTGCCGCGTATATTTTTCATACTAGCAAGAATCATTAAATAAATTATAATTCTATTTATTATTTAGATATTGTAATTTGAAACTGTTATTTAAAATGACATATTAAACAACTTTTTAAATATATATATATATTTACTAACGTTTTTCTACAACTTTGTTAAAAAATTTGAATTAAAAGATTTCCGTTATAAAAAGAAATGAACAACCAAATTAAATGTTAATAATTACATCTAAAATACAGAAAGAATACTTAATTCTTCGAAGAATTATATAATATATATGTACATACTTTAAAAAAATAAAATAAAAATATATTTATATTTTAAAAATGGAAATGGTAATTTAATAAAATCAAAATGTAATTACATATTTGAATTAATTAATATATATATAATTTAAAGTTCTTAATGTTAATGGAGTAAACCTATATCATGGCATACATTCTGCAGCATATAAACTCACACATGCACATATATATTGTCATATTAAATAATAAATTAATATTTGCTGGTGTGATGTAGAAAAAGGAAGCTAGAGATCAGAGAAACTGGAGTAAACTTGAAGAGACCATACTATAGTGGATTGATAATGGTAACAAATGATGATTATGTATTGTGTATAATCATTGGCTAACATATTTAAAGTTAGGCTATTAGTTTAAATAATGGAAAAAAAGTATGCAAAAAACATCTTGGATTATCGATAGTTTATCTGTAACTCTAACCTCAGTGGGGCTAATGCTTAGTAATCATTTTTTATTTGTATGTAAACAAAATTATTTCACACAAGTATTACAACTCTAGGAGTTAATTAGTTATATGTAGGACATGTAATAAGTATACACACATCTGTAAATATTATATTTCTTCATCGCTAACCTAATCAATAGAAACAAGATATCACAGAAGTTTTGGATCCAAAGAATAAAGAATTGAGTTGAATTTAATAAAACATTAATTAATTAATTCCCAATAATGAATGACAAGCAATAACAATACCTACATGCATTGACTATTTGTAAAATGACTTTATAAACAGGCAAAATGTATTTTTAATATAAAATTATAAATGCTGATATTAATCAAAATGTTCACCCAAGAACAAACTACAATCCAATTACTAATTTTGATCATATCAGCTTAAATCTGTAATGGAAAACTTATTTTGATTCAGATATATTTTATTCAAAAGAAATATGTTGTTCAGTAAATAATTAAAGAGTGACTAAGATATTATAAACATAATTTTCCAGAAGTAGTATCATAAAAAAATCATAATTATAAAATTAAAGATATTGTAAAAATATAAGGATTTTATTCTAATCTAGGTTTTTTGAAAAAAGTAATCTGTATAGGTATATGTTTAATAAGCAACAACACCTGGATTTAAGATTCACTCTATATAAAGGCTTTTCTTGCATTAATCTTTTGCCTTAGAATTTAAAATGGATTGTCTGTAAGTGTTTATTATTAATTAATTTTTTAATTAACTTTAAAATCTTGAAGTAATTTTCTGTAGACATTCATGCTCAAGATAGTGCTTCTTTGAGAGATGTTAATAATGTAATGATTCAAGAAGTTTTTTTTAACTGATTGTAATTTCAGAAATGCAAATAATATTTACAGTAGCTGGCTTTATAAGCAAGGCTTTCTGCAAAAGCTCATATCTCGGCAGTTAATTGCAAATAAACTTTTATTATTAGAACTTTCAATTTTACCTTTCCATAACTCTCAGCAATTGAATTAGCTATTTATAAGTTTTTCCTTTTATAAAACTTGAAATTGCTTATCAAACAATATGTAAGAAAATATAAATAATATAAATTTTAAAATGTTTAAAGCTTTAATTTAACATAATATTAATTTTAAAGCAACATTCAGACAGCTAAAACTTAGATTTTTCAACATAAAACTTTTTTGTTTACACTTGAAAAAGTTATTAAATAATTTTCTACTACTTAGATAAAATTAAAATAAAATAATGTTATATAATTACTATTATGTTTTGTTATAATAAAGATTTTTAAAACTTTTATTTATGTGCTTATTTATTTTTTAAATGTAAAATAATATTAATAAAGAACAACAAGAAATTTATATTAGATATTTCTATATGAGAAATAAGTCTAGCAACTTTCACAGCAAAAACCGCTCTCTCTATAGAAGCAAACAATAATGGAATATGTTTTTTTTTGTTTTACTTTTTATACACATTTTATTACATTAGATGACCAAATTATGCATAAAAATTTTAGAAATTTATTTACAATCATATAGATGATAGTCTGTGTTAGGTTATCTATTGCATTAGAAGAAGAAAAATGTAAGCTTCATTTTCTACTACGTAGAATATCCTCAGAAATAGATAAAATGGTTATGAAATCATAATTTTAAAGTAGTAGTATGAATTCTAAACATTTATAAAATACTCACATATATAAAGCAAGCCAGATACTATTTTTAAGACATAAAGAGGATTTGAATCCAGACTTTCAAGTTCCCTATCATGATCTATCCCATTCAATGCAACTGATATAAATGACCACATACATTGAAAAAATAAATAAATGATCTCCAATTTACACATGTCATGCTGAACCATCACTCATCAGTTGGCTTGAATAATCATCTCCCACACACACACACACACACACACACACACACACACACAATATATATATATATATATATATATATATATATATATATATGGTTATATATATATATATATATATATATATAACCAGAACCTGGCATCCGATTTGATTTTTTTGCAATTTGGTTTATATCAATGTAGCAAATCTACACACTTCAATGAACCAGTTTCAACCCTCTCCACTCTCTTCTAAGACATAAAAGCACAAGACAAATATAGGATTGAAGGAAATAGATAAACTACTATTGTTCTGACGTGTTAATATTTAATCAATGAAAACAATTTTGATAAACAAAATTACCAACTATTGAAAAATATTCTCTATATAGAATTCTAACAATTCTAATGAAGAAAGTTTCATAAATCTTCCTACCATTTAAACTTTGATTTGCTTTAAAAAAAATTCTTTTACTCAAATAGAATGGCTCATTTAATTAAAACTAATAAGAAACAAATTTTGAAAATATTCTATATGGAATAATTAAAAATAACTAGAAATGATAATAAATGTTGATAGGTTTGTTTAGTACTTTAACATTTTTTCTGATAATTAAAATATGGAATAAAATGTTAAATATTATTGTTTTTTTAATATAATAAAAAATTCTCTTAGTAAATAATAACTTTATCAATTAACATGAATGACAGACAAGATTTAATGGTATATTGAAGTGTTTTGAACATTTGTATTGCCTTAGTTCTTCAGTATTTATCTAGATCAACTTTATTGTGGAATAACAGTCTTGGAATAATAAATAATTGTCATAAATTTATCACAAATTTTTACTAGTGAGGAAAGATTCTATAACTTCTGAATTATGATCTAACTTTACTTTCTTATTTATTAAACAGAGAAATTTTTGGATTGAAATCCACTTTAATTTTGATATAATAATTAATTGTACAGCAACAACTAACATATATTTTGAAAACTTATGAAATGTCTTAGCACTATTTATATTACAGTTGATTAAGCATCTCACCTAAGTTATTTACCAATTTCCAAAGCAGATAAAAATGGCACCACTTCCATTTACAACAAGAGTTACTTATTAGATTAGCAAGTAAGAGTTCAACATTTGTAAGATTTTCAAATTTATAGAGCTGTTTTAACAGCCTGATTCAAATTTGCCTTAAATAATACTCACAAAATGGAAATAACTAAATATTCATTTTAATACTTTGTAAATCTTCAATTCATCCTAAAAAAATGATGCAGATTAATCTCACAATATATTTCATATTCATCATGAAGCAAAAATTCACAAAGATATCTAAAGTGATATTTATATGTTCTATTTTGTGAATATTATTAAAGGCTAATCTGAAACATCGGTAAAAATAATTCTGTGAATTTAATGTTGAATCTCACAGATATCTTTGCCATACTTGTTATCTAATAAATAATTCAGCCTACAGACAGAATGGTTTCATTACTGTCTGCTATAACAGCTGGACAATGATGTAAACAAAATATTAAAACTTTTAATAACATATATAAGCGATTTAACCCACTGAAGAATATAGATTATAGATCTTATATAGGCTCCTAAAATATTATATTTATATGAATAAGTGTTTGTATATATGAATGGATCATATAAAGGGCTATAAAAGTTTATTCTATAAAAAAGTTATAGAAGAGCAGCTACAAAAAAAAAAAAAAACTGATCTAAATATGGAAAAAACTTTCATTCTGCCTTGAGGCCAATAGTAGCAATGATGGTATGTAAAGAAAAAGTAGAACTAGTTTTCTCGTAAACAGACCATAACAATTACTTGATATATAAATCATCTTCAAGAGATAAAAAATGTGAACTTATATATATATATATTTCACCTTGACTAATGTCGACATCTGAAATTTTTTGAAAATAAATCATAACTAAGTATTTTTAGATATATGATTTCTTTATTCGCTATCAGTAATTGATGCATCATAATATAATAACTTATTTTTACACTCACTGAATGCTGTTTGACACTGAATATGTATACTTCAGCTAAAAATTTAGCTACCAGTATTTTTGATAGTCAACTGGAATATTTAAGGGTCAATTATCTATTCATATTTGAAACTCAGATATGGGCATGTCAAGTAAATATAGTAACTACTAGGCCATTAGATTCTTTTTCAGTAATTAAGAATCAATAAACATCACATGAACACCATTTCCTATGCTTTCACAAACTGTTAAAACAGAGGCAAAACTCTTCATACAATAGTGCTAAGTCAGAGTAATCAATGAATGCAAAAAGGTTTATGCATAAAATCGCTATCTAGTTTCTACTCATTCAATATCCATAGACTAGCATTGGATCTGAGATGAGTAGCATTATATAGGGATTTTATGCATAAACCTTGGTGTATCCATTGATTATTCTGACTTGGCACTACTGTATGGAGAATTTTGTCTGTTTTAATTAAGAAAAAAATAAGCACAGACACGTATTAATTATTACATATATACTAAGCTAACATATTTAAAAAGAATAAAGTAAATGTTGAGATAAAGGTAATCACTTCTTATGACATTGTTATCTTTGAAGATCAATCACATTTCTGTATTTCAACATGCATTTTAGTTGCTTTTTAAATCAGTTTACTGTAGGAATTAGGTTATTTGCTAATAAATGTTTCTTTGTATTCGCTAAGTAATCTTGATCGATCATCTGTTTTAGAACCTCTTTGATTTGTGTTTAATATTATTGAATTTGTGAGTCAAAAATTTAAACTGCACTTCTATTAATTAAATAATTGTATTATTATATAAAGTTTTATTTATTCACTCATCTCTTTATTGTACAGAATAATATATATATTGTTTAATTTTAGATTTGATTTTAAACGAACAAGACCAAAATGAAGCTTATATGACCTCTGCAGAATGGCTTAAACACAACAGTCTTAAGGCAAAGGGTCTGCTTTTCTTTAATTATCTGTCAAGCTTGACATTCAAACATTGCGATGGAATAATTGGTTTGAGAAAAAAAGCTGAAAAAAGACATCAGACTGATGCTGTAAGTAACATGTTAGTTACTAAAAAAAAAAAAAATTAGGAATTTTAAGTCATTATAACATTATAAAGTTCTTGTCAAAAAATAAAATAGGCTTGAAATTGATAAAATATTGATTTAAAGTAGATTTTCAATTTTATATATATGTGTGTATTATTATTTACATAGAGTATCTGAACAATAAAACATAATTACAAGTAATATAAAGTCAAAGTAATAAAAAATCACTGTAAAATTTTAATAGGGCATGTCATGTAGTTGCGTTCGCAAATATATTGCATCTTTAAGAAAACATTATCCATGAATGCTAAACCATAATGTAGGTTTTTAATTTGTTTGGTAATAATAAGACAAATATGTAAAAAAAAAAAAGTTGAACGTTTGAATCCATACTACTCCTAAGTGGTTTAGCGCAGAGATTAATTAATGAACTCAAAAGATAAAGCTTTCTGGATTGAAGCTTTTTTTTTTTAATCACTTTTAGTGTTTAAGTGTCACATGACTCTCTGGGCAAATAATTATTTGATTATTAAATAATTATTCTATTATTTTAACACATTATTCCGGTATATAATAACATTGAGTGGGGGGAAGGGGTATTGTGTATTGAGAAGACATATTGAGAATTTTCATAAATAAAAGTGTTTGATTTGTCTTTTCTTAAAAAAATTATATTATTTTTTAAACTGACGCTGGAGTTATATGATATTCTGTATATAAATATATATAATTACACATTATTCAATATTTTTAAGAAACATCTGTCAAATTTATATTTTACTCAAAAAATCAATATCCATTTCCAATTATAATATATTAATGCACAAAAACGAGAGAAAAAAAACCTCATTAAAATGTAATAAACTCACGAGATAGCAAGAAGATTTTAAATAATAAAACAATTATGTGACAACAGACACATATATATTTGAATCATTTATAAATATGTAGTTTTATATATGCAGTTACTAATTACTGCGGTCTTAATCATATTAATTACAATTTTGATGAGATTGAATTGGGTGCTTTGATAATCCTGAATATTATGCTATAAGTAGAACAGAAATTGGATTATGAAAAAGAGAGATTGTGTTGCTGAACAGATAATTGAAATTATATTGAAATTGGAGGATTTTGAAAAAGCTCTGGAATTGATATGGATAAAACATATTTAACAATTATAGTGCCACATTGTAGAAGTAATGATGAACAACTTTAGAAGTTCTTAAACAGTAACAAAAAGTAATTAATTATATACAAAATAATATATTTTAATATTACAAAATAAGAAAACTAAAAATTAAACCTAGAATATAAAAAACTTTTATCAAAGAAGAAAGTAAAATAATATTATTAAGTAATATGCAAAAAAATAGGAACTGATATGTTGGGTATCAGTTAGTTGAAATGATTTTGGAATAATCAAAATGAAATATATGATTTGAGATTTTGAACAAAAATTACACAGTGGGTATTACAGTAATCAATAGATTGAAGGTGTAATTAAATGATGTAAGTCATATTGTAATAAAATAATATATATTGATGAATGTGAATCAGTATGAAAAAAGATGTAGAGTATTTAAAACCCAAAAAATTCATAAGATTAATGTAATTATAATGAAATAAAATAGGGGAATTAAATGTCTCAATAAGCAGGGTATTAGAGAATTTAGGATTGGACTTTGAGGAAAAAACTAAGAGAGTTTTGTAACAAATATAATAATAAATAATACATGAAGTGAAACAATATAAGAAGAGTATATATGTATATACACACACTTTTCCAAGAATAAGAGAATAATAAGAATCCAAATATATTATATTAGAATGAATCACCTATGCAAGTTTATGATTAAAAAACAAAAACATATTGTGTAAAAAAGAACTGATCATAATTTAACAAAATTCAAAATGAGAGTGAAAAATATAGAAATAATAAAAAAATAAAACTGAATAAAATAAATATCAAAATATTACTACAATGAAAAACAAGAACAAAACCCAGTGGATTTAACAGCAATATGGAACAGACATTATTGAACAAAAAATAAAATTTAAAAAAATAATTTTACAAATTATAAAAAACATAATTAAATATAAATGTATTAATTATAAAAGTTTTGAAATTAATAAATGAAAATATATATACAAAGAGAAAAATGATTAAAAATATAATGAAAATAATAAATGATTGCAGAGAATAACATTTACAGTTATAATATGGAAGTGTAAGAAGTGTGAAAAAGTGATGTAATATTTTAAAAAATCATAAGAAAATCAAAATATGATAAGAAAGAATTTTAATTTAAGAGGATATAATTTTAAGGGAATGTTATAGTTGAGAGAGAAGAACTAAATAGAGAATATGGTTTATACAATAAGAAATTACATTATAATAAGCAAAATAATGATAAAGTATTTTCAGATGCTGAGGTCTCAAAAATACTAGAAGTACCACATGTTATTCTAAATAGGGTAAAATATCTGATCTAAATGAAGTCTTGATAGGTATAATTAGAAATACTAGAATTAAAAGTATTAAAAATAACCAAATTGTTTAATCTAAAAGAATGTTAAGTATCCATTCTTCTTTGCATCTTTATTCCAAAATTTAATAAGTATAAATTTTCAGAACATAAACATTTAGCTACTTCATAACATAATTTATAAAAATAAATAAAAAAATTATTTTGTAATTGAATTTGGAACAGAATTATTTCTATGTAAAACAAACTGTGGAAAGTGTATTAGATAAATACCTTCCTCTTTTTGTGTACATTTTTTAATTATGAAAAATTATTTAATAGAAATGAAATGTTTGTTGGACACACATAATATAAATTATAAAGAATTGAAGAAAAAAAAGAACTAATTGACTTAAAATTAATAAAGGATTAGAAAAAGGTGATGTCTTTTATCTATTATTTGTATTAGAAACAGTTATTCTTAAAGTATTTGATGATAAAAAGACAGCCTGAACATTAAAAAATCTAAGATATATACAGCAGCTATCTTAGTATTAATTAATGTAATCTAAACATTAAATAATTGTAAATGGATTAAAATAATGATTTTAAAAGAATTAATACTTTCTTGTAATCTACTGTAAAACAATGAACAGAAGAAATAACAGAAGATCAATTCTTACCCAATGAAGAATCAATTTATTTGGTGAAATTAAACATGACAAAGCTTAATGTACTATATTCAACTACTCCTATGACATATATGTAAATCATGAATAATTAAAGATGCCACAATAAAAAAATTAAGTCTTTGACATATGATATTTCAAAAAATGTTAATAATTAAGTGTGAAAATGAAGTAATAAATTATAAAGAGATTCAAAAATCAAAATCCCATACATAATATATATAATAAGTTATTTTACATTGGCTTACTTTGACCTTATTTATAGAGACCATAAATATATTATTCACCAATTAACATTAGAAAAAATATTGCAAGGATAATATTTTTATAAAAAAAATAAAAAAAATCATAAAATGGCTTATTATTGACATATTCATAAAAATCATATTGAAGATCTTTAAATAATAATAAAATTGTTGTTGCATAAAATTTTATGTGCATTTTTTTTTATTCATTGGAGATACTTCTTTCATCTTGATATAAGAGAGACGATTGATTTTACATACATTGGTGGGTAAATGTAAAAAATTTGAAAACAAAACAACATAGAATGTGTTTGAAGAATATTTATCAGGATAGCTGCAACTGAATATATAATAGTTGTGAAAAATTAAGATGGGAAATATTCTAAATTTATTCATGTTACACTTATGATTTTTTTATTTAAAAATACTATAAAGTGTGTATAGAAAATTATAATTTACAATAAAAATTTGGTTGCTTAATTTTCTAACATCAACATAGCCAAAGTATGGTAGAGGCATAATTAATAAAATACAAGCTTAAAAAAAACAGTGTTATATAAAATACAAAAGTAATTAACAGTAATGGGAAAATTGTTAGATTTGCTATTTATTCTAGTCTTGCTGTTTCAACTTTAAATTTTAAAAAGGGTATATAATTTGTGATGGTAGAGAAAACTTTTTTAAGGTATTAAAAATGATTAATAACAAATATAATATTAAAAAATATTTCTTGAGGTTTAACAGTATTACATCTGCCTACCATGCATATAGTCTGGATTTAAAATCAGACTTAATAAACTTGAAATTTTTTTCAACAGGATTGCCAATTACCAACTAATATTAGTTGAAAGATAAAACAAGAATGGAAAAAATTATCCAAACACCATTACCCACCAATTGGAAAACCTTGTAAATATTGCCTTCTTCTTCATTGTTTTTTTACAAAGGGACGTTTTTCAGTGGGCTACTTAAATCACAATAATTTTTTTTGTCATTGGATGAAATTATAATAATGTAAAAAGAGTGATTGGATATACATTTTGTCCTACAAATTAGTTATTTTTATGCTTTTATATAATACACTTTTTGCCATAATTATTTAATAAATTCCATAATAAACATGTACATTTTATTTTTAATGGATTAGTTTTTCAATGGATCCTTCTTTGATACATTATCTAAAAGGTAAGTCATTCAAAATCGAGAGAGAACACACACTATACCAATTTCAAGTTATAGCAAAACTTTTAAGTGTACAAATTTATAAAAATCATAGCATACAAATAATTTTTTCAAAAAAGTCAAATCTAAAATTCTGATGACAAGAAAGTTTGTAAGCATCAATACATAATATTGTAGTTTAAATTCAAATATATTTATAGATATAACTTTCTTTGATGAAAGAACTTTTGAATATTAGAAATGTGCATTGTGATTCATTATTTTATTATTGGAAAACAAAGAGACTTTGATATCTCAGAAACTGTAGTTTTCTTTTTCCTTGTCAGTAATATTCAAGAATTCTATTTTAAACAGCTAGCATCCATGAAAATTAATGTATTTTTTTAAATGTATATGAATTTCTGTTTTCCATTTTGTTATTTAATTTATTATGTATGTTAATAAAGGGTTTCTCTTTTTTATTATCTTAAATTATATATGCACCAGAATATAGTATTTAAAATTAAATCTAATAGTTAAATGCCTGTAAATGTTTTCAATATTTTTAACAAAAATATATCATCTTAAAGCTCATTCCATTACACCTGGGTCTCATTTTATGTGGTAGATAGGTTCCACAGAAAACCCGCATTAAAAAAAATCGCACAAAAATAGACTTAAATTACATTGAAAAATGGGGGATAGAGTCTGTAATTTTCTGAATTCGCATAAAAGCAAAGTAACAAGGAAAAATTACTTTAAAATTTGCATTAAAAAAATAAGGAAATAAAGTATGACTAATAAAAAATATCAAATATTTGAAAAAATTGGTACAAGACAAACTATTTTTACTTTTTTTTATTAACTACAGTATTTAATTTGACATTTTTCCATACATATTTTAATCATTATCGCGATTTGACGATATGGTTCATTTGTAAACTGGTAAGAAATCAGATTTGTCGATGTGATGTTATGTAGCTTCTCCTTGAACGAAGTTAAGAATCTCTCAGCAATTATGCCCAGAGAAACTTGTTAGCCACTTTATTTTCCATTCCCCACTCTAAGTTTTCCCATATTCTGCTCCATCCCATTTACACAACTAATGCCAATTTCAGTCTTGTGCTGTGTTAATGGTTTTCTGTTGACAACTATTTATACTATTGAAATAAATTTTAAATGTTCACCTTTTGTTTCTATATTTAAAAAATGAGATCGTAATCAAAACAAAAAGATTACGCATTATCATTAGAAATATTATTTTCAGTTTTAAGATCAATAAAATCTTCATTATTTATTTTAAAAATCTACATTATTTATTTCTGTTACACCTAACAAAATATGTTTTAAAAGTTTAAAATTTTTGAATATTTATTACGATATTTTTATATGTAAGTATAAATCTATTATTATTATTTACTCATTAGTATAAGTAGGTTATTTATTCTAAATACAGCTTCAGGTCATATTCAGGTTAGCTGCTAATGTAACGATGTATTTTTGAAAAAAAAAAGTATTTCAAGTTATTAATAATTTAAATTTCTTGATATCTAATAAATATAGTGAAATATGAAAAATATTAAGCAGAAACATGAATTGCATAACTTCAAAATCGCATTAAAATAATCCACATAAAACGAGACCCAGGTGTATTTTAATTTTGTTAAAAGTTGTAATTTTTACAAATTTTATATAATTCAGTCTAAATTATGACTATATATATGAATCAGAAATGCATTTATATTACTTTTTTAAAATGTTACATTTTCATTTACCATTGTCAAACTCCCTCCACTCACAACTAATGATTATTACTAATCACTTTCAAAACTAGAGATTATCTCTAGCACAGATATAAACTTTAAACCTCAGTTAAAGATTAATATATCTGATTTTTTTAAATTTTACACACAAGGAGTTATTCACCTTTCTCTGTCCTGTATGTAATATCTTTATAGATATAATAAACACCTCCACACTTCCCCATTCTTTTCAAATTCATATAAATAAAGATATAATAAAAGACAAATCTCTAGTTACGAAAATGATTAGTAATAATCATTAGTGTATTTATCTGAAATAGATGGCATCATAGTTGTGAGTGGAGGGAGTTTGACAATGGTAAATGAAAATATAACAATTTATTCTAGATAAATACTTTGTATATAATAAAGATATATATGATAGTGACCTGGGCTAACTGATGAGTGCTGCTTTAGCACAAAATACATCTTGGGGGTTATTTGTCTTTTATTATATCTTTATTTATATGAATTTGAAAAGAATGGGGAAGTGTGGAGGTGTTTATTATATCTATTACTTTTTCAAATGAACTTACTATAATCCAAAAATACAACTACGCCAAAAGATTTATTGAAGATAAAGATATATTTTTAAAATATTTTGATATCTAGTAACTTCATTTATTTTGTTTCAATATGTTTTGTAAAGTAAAATGAATGGAAACTGTTATTATATTTTGTTAATTTATTAAATGTTTTATTCTTATTTATTTTTTAGAGAATTATTTAGTTTATTAACAAAAATCTATAAATATAAATATTTATTTATTCAACTTTACAAAATATTAAAAGATATATTTATATAATTTAAGATTAGTTATAACAAACTAATTGGAGCCAAATATTGTCGGCAATTTGTTCACATTCCTTGGAAGAACGGTGAGATTGTTCATGCTTATGTATCAGGAGAGATGGCATTAACTTATGAAGAAACAATGATAGAAGCTCTAAATACAATTAAAGAAAGGTATAAAATATTAAAATATTGTTCTTATTCAAATATTTTTAAAAAAATTATATAATGAGAGTTTTCTTTTTACCTATTCATTTTCTTTTAACATGATTATACTTAACATTTATTTTTGTGTTCTCTGCTTCTGCATTATAGAACAGTTATATTTATTCACACACATATATATATATATATTATTTTTGGGAGTTATATTTATTCACACACATATATATATATATATTATTTTTGGGATATTCTATTTATCCATGAAAATATTAAAATATATATATAGTATTGAATTCTTCTTCACTTCTTTTGATCACCAAGAGCGCCACTAGGTCACTACCTACCTAGAAAATTTAATTTAAAGTGATCCAAAGCTTAATGATGATGATGAATGCCACCATCTAGACCCAGGGAGAGAAAAAGATCTGTAACATTGTTCAGACAATTGAGAAAAGAACACCCAAACAAACATTAGCTCAAGTAATTATAAACAATTTGAAAATTAATTAAATCTAAAACAAATAGTCAAATAAAGCATTGAAATTTGACCTAAATTTTACAGTGGTTTTATCAGAGAGTGTATAAAAGTATTGTAACATTAAATACCCAGGAAGATAGGTTTGTTTTCCTATCCAAGAACTAAAAAAGGATTTATAATATCTTCCTGCTAGTTGTTTTTGAAAACGAATACCAGTTTCCCTATTTAGAGATTTCAAACAAAGGGGGTCTTATAGGGAATACAATGAAACAATGCAGGTGAGCTTTCTTTAGTCTGGAAAAGAAACATTGGGACCAAAAATGTCATATGTCTGCAGAGCAGCTCATGAATGACCATATTCAAGATCATCAATGTTAATTCCCATACAAGAAAAAAAATAGAGCAAGAAAAGATTATGATTTTATATAATCTTAAATAAAAAAATAAAAAAATTTCTGATTTAGGAAAAACAGAACAATATATTCAATAAACCACCAGCCAAATGACTTTACAGGAAATGCAAACCAAGCTTATCTAAATTAATTATAATGAAAAAGAACAGGTGGGTTAAAAAAATACTAATATCTGCCCATGCATTTATCAAGTTTTAGTAATATGAAAGAGGAAAACACTAAGCATATAAAATAGAAACCCACAATACACTCTCGGATAAATAAATTTAAAAATGTGGAGACTTAAAAAATATTAAAGGAATATTCAAAACTTATAACAAAGACAGGTTCCTTTTAAGATTAAGCTGAGACTTTAACAGAGATTTAAACATTAGATTTAAGCTCTGATTATAATATGAAAATCTTTTACCTTGAGGCATAATGTTAAGTCTGGCTGATTTCTTCCAGCAGGACCTGCAAAGTTCCAGTTTATATATAGTTCCTTATAAAGGCTTTGATGTACATTTATATGTTCAGGAGTCTGGAGGTAATCTTTGGATCAGTTCTGGACTAGGCTTCAGGACTTGAATTGAAGGCACAATTATGGAGATCCAGGATTCATCTTGGGATTGATTTAGTATGGTATGTTATTAAGAATGTTCCTCATTGTATATAATTTAAATATTTTTGAGGGACAATCACTATTTCAATATTGCAGAATATCCACTACTTATGTTAGCAAGTAGCTAAGCAATTAGTTCTTAGCCCCACAAGCAGAAAATATTATAAGTGGTCAGCAAAAATTCCAATTTGGCAATCCAGGGTGAATAATACAAGAAAAAAAATTCAGAACAGAAGCCAAATAATAATCAGCAGAAGAATACTTATAACAAGCAGCATTTTAAGAATAAGCAGAATAATCAAAAGTCAAAATCCCAGGGCTATTTATGTGAAGTGTTATCTCCCATGTCATCTTTAATAAGTTTTTGACCAGGGCAAATCTCTATCTCCTACCTAATCTTAATTTTTAAAAAAACATCTGACCAGAGCTCTTATCTTATTCAAAATTAATTTTTAAAAAAATAAATGCAAAAATAAGTCTTAGCCTTTTTAAACAATAGATTACAATCAAAAATAAAAAGAATGTTGATCACAATCAAAACTTTTTAAAATTAAAATTCTTTTACAAAATGATTAAAACTTTGCTTGTTTCTAATTACTTTGACAAAAAAGATAAGCACTAAAAGAAAACTATTTTAAACTAAGTTCTATTGAAAAGTAAATCATAGAATTTTAAAATATAAACAAGTATGTGTTATTGCACATACTCTTAATACATAAAAAATAATATACAAAGCTTTTAAATAGTTTTCTTTTAAAACTATAAAAATATAAAATGTATTTAAATTTCACAATGAAACTTCTGAAGTGGATAAAGCATCCAGTTCAATATATATATATATATATATATATATATATATATATATATATATATATATATATATATATATATATATATATATATATATATATATATATATAGTGATCATTAGCTTTACTTGAAGTTAAATGTCAGATCATATTTGCTTTATAATGCTATAATTCTACATATCAAAAATCAATGTATAAATATTTTGTAATTTTTATAGATGTAAAAGCTGGAGTTATGATATTTTTAGTATTATAAATAGTTGCTTATAATGTTAAAGTATTTAAATCTTAAGTATATGATAGTTAAAGTAGTTAAGTAATGTATTTTATAAGTTCGTTGTATTGATTTATAGCATAATTTAATTGCTAAAATGTTTTGGAAACCTGGTATTAATCTTAAGATTAAAAACCAAGTTCAAACCCTACATTTAAATTTTCTAATAATTAAATTAATTATTTTAATCTTAACTTTAATGTGGAATATTATAATTAATATATTTTAGAGTTATTTATTCACTAAAACTTATAACAAAACTAATAACAATAATTGATAGGATTTAAATTAATAGATAAATAAATGCATGGATGAATGAGTAATGTAGTGTTTAACTTTAACATTTATTTGTTAAAATATTTATTAAATGTCTAATTTTAAAAGACAATTTAAAATATATTCTGAGCAAGTTTTCTAGTTAAATTAATGGTAAATGAATGTATTAAATATTATGGGTAATATTTATATTATTTAAACAATATAATAATATTAAATTGTGCTTTCACACTTCCAATGTAAAGCTATAACCACAAATAGAAAAACAAATTAAATGGCTGAGTGCTTTCAAGAAGATGTGCTTCTCATATTCATAGCCAGTTGTGATCCTTTCTTTGGAATCATTATATAAATAAATCCGATATGCAAATTATATGCAAATTAGTCACTAAGACCATCTTTTAGAAAAAGCAAAACATACTTTACAGCAGAGTACTCTTTTTCCATTACTTGTAAGGATGCATGTTTTGCTATATCTAAAAGATGATCTTAGTGACTTATTTGCATATGATTTGCATATCGTATTTATTTATATAATGATTCCAAAGAAAGGATCATAACTGGCTATGAATATGAGAAGTACATCTTCTTGAAGCTGCTCAGCCATTTAATTTAGTTTTCTATTGTGGTTATAGCTTTATGTTGGAAATGTGAAAGCATGATTCAATATTATTATATTGAAGACAAACATAAAGTATAAATGTACAGGTTATTATTTAAACAATGTAAATTTCATTTATGTAATATTTTATTTTTCTAATGTTTAAATTTATAAATTATTGTATTAAAAATATTTAATTTTATTGTCTAGATAGGAATTAATTTATTTTAAAAGCTAAATATTAATTAAATTTTTTGTTAGCAACTTCCCTTGGTTTTAGTAAAACATGGATTCAAACCAATAAAGAAAAGGCGGCATAGATTTAAATGTTAATAATCAGTGTTTAAATGGTCCCCTGATCCAAGCTATAAATAGATGAAATTAACACCTGCTTACACCCTCTAAACACTTTTAATCATATCCTACTTACTCTTGTAATCCATTTTATTCATTGCATTCATTTTTTAAAACTTCAGTTTTAAATAAGTGTAATTTTATTTAAACTACTATTTTTTAGTTTAAAGTAAAGTATAGCTAAAAGTTAAATTATCTAGGCACAATATCATATATTATAACACAACAAATGTACAATCACTTTTTCTTTTAAAATATATATGTTCTCCAATAAAAAAAATTCTTCTCCTTTTTCTTTTCAAAAACTTTATTTTCTATATCAATACTGAACATATATATACATTTATATAGTACCAACTCCAGAATTTCAACTGTTTTTATCTTCTTACGGTCATTTTTAAGGATCTGCAACAACAACACAAAATACATAATTATAAATAAACCTTAATTACATAAATAATTTCATCTTACATTAACATAAACAGTAACAAATATATTAATTTTACATAATTATATTTTACATAAATACCCTCATTTTGCATCAACATAAACAGTAACAAAAAATATCAATCTTACATAATTATATTTTACTTACATCTCTCTCCCACTACTATTTTTTATTACATTTTCTTTTACATTATTTAACTACAAATCTTAAAATCATCCAAAAAACTTTTTATACAAATTTAAAAACCAATCCTAATTTCAAATGACCTGCCCTTTTTTAAATCTTATCTACCCCCCCCCCTCAAAACTAAAACAATTTTTTTTTCTTTATAAAAAAAACTTTTAACAATTTACCTAAACCCATTTAAACATTCCATTTTAATTATATATTATTTTAAATTATTTAAAAATATTTTATTACTTTTTATAGTGTTTTTATTTTATATTTAGGTTACAACCTTTTATCATATAAAAAATAAGCAATTACAATATAAATTTTGTTTTAAAATAGAACAAACTCAGAATGAATAATAAAAAATATTAAAAGTATTAAATAGATAATTACTTGTGAGGTTACATGAAATCTAAGGAACAGAAGTAACAGACTGAGTTTCAAATTAGAAACCATTGGCTCTTGAATCTCTCACTAATATTGGAGCTGAAACCATGAAAAGTGGCACCATGTAATGCAATTTTTATATTATACTAAGTATTTTCTAACTTCATTTTTTAAGCTAAAATTGCTTACAATTCGCTGGAAACATGTTATGATCTTTGTTTGAAAGATCTAATCTTATCATCAGTGTTAGTTTTCTATCTATTAGTATTATTTTTAGCATCTCATATTTGCTATTTAAGTCATTTCACCTTTCTTAGTGATGGACTATATTCCAATTATATTTAGTTTTACAGTCAGAGCATTCATCTAACTGATCAAGGTTGCTTTGGACTTTTATTACCATTTAATTAATAGATAATACTCAAAAAACTTGTCTGCTTATGAGATAAGAAAAGTTTTTAAGTTTCACTCAGACTGGACTCAAATATCAGTTCAAAAGAATGGTAGAAAAGTTTCTTTAAGTTTATTTACAACATTATATACTTTTTTATATATTTGATACTTAGTAATGTAAAACAGTCTTAAATAGCCATATTAAAGACCTTGCTGCAGAACAAAGACCTCACTGAAGAATAATGAAGAAAATATTCACCACTAGGCAAATTAAATGTCATTTGTTGTGGATTATTCGATTTTTTAGCTTCTAGGTAAAACAAAATAAATCAGACACTATATATAATATGAAAGTAGCAAATATCTATCAATGTACAAAATAATTAGATACATATTTAAATAATAGATAATTGACTATATGATAACCGTTTTTTAAAAAAATTTAAACTTGCTTGAAAAAGCTTAGTTATCTAAAAAAAATCTGTGGTATTTAGTATTTCATCTAAAATGAAGAAAGAACTTATGTTACATGATCATTTTCTATTACAAAAGATTAATACATTGTCCAGGCTTAAATCTGCATTTATATATGTAATATATGCGGGATTCGAACTCAGTCTTTCACACAACCCACTACTCTCAGTGCCATCTCATATTACTGAGACTTGATTGCACACATGTTGAAAAGTTAAATAATCAACAATATACATATTTCATGCTAAACCAGCAATCATCAATTAGTCTAGATTACTATCTCCACACATTTATACAATCAGTGCTCAGCTTTATATTAAAATAGCCAATCTTCATACTTTAATAGACAGGCTACAAATTACTCCAACCCACAACTCTTCAGCCTTTCATTTCATTGAAAATCTGATGATAGAACTTCAAAGCCCATGTTAGTACCAAGTTGTGGGTTGGAGTAGTTTGAAGCCTGTCTATTAAAGTATGAAGATTGGCTATTTTAATATAAAGCTGAGCACTGATTGTATATATGTGTAGAGATAGTAATCTAGACCAACTGATGATTGCTGATTTATCATGAAATATGTATATTGGTGATTATTTATCTTTTCAACATGTGTGTGATCAGGTGGGTCAGCAATATGAGATGGCACTGAGAGTAGTAGGCTGTGTAAAAGTCTGAGTTTGAATCCCACATATATTACAAAAGATTGTAAGTATTTTATGTTATGTTATAAAATTATTCTAATTTATAAGTGAAACAATACAAAATAATATATATAGTTAAACGAAATAAAAATTAAATTATAATGTTTTAAAAAATGGGCTTACTTCATTCATATATTTTTTTTTTATAGAAAATAATAAACCATATATTTTCTTTTATACTTTTTAACAATGCATTTTTATTACTAAAACTTTTTTCTAATAGTTTCAACTGTTTAGCAGATTTTTTCAGAAATATAAAATATTATATTATTGCATTACTTTTATTGTTTATTTACATAAACATACACGATAATTTTATGTATTTTTAAAGTGTTAAAAATGACTATTTTTCTCACTTGTATAAGGAAATGTATCTTCATATTTTCATTCATTAAAATCTTTAATCTATTTTAATATATTTGTAGATCTTTAATTTTTCTATATTTTTATTTGTAATTTTAAATAAATTATTCGATTTTTATTTATTGCATTGTAAGGTAACACCCAAATTTTATTAATTAACAATGTAATAGCAATGATTTTTATTTTTTTTAATTTTACATTTCTTAATAATGGAGTATATCAAAAATTCATTAAATTAATAAATAAAACTAACATACGTTTAAATTAATTTTTCTTTTAATTAAGAATGTTATTTCTTTTCTATAACATTAATGTTGCTTTGTTTTTTTTTATACATAATTGTTATTATTTTATTTATTTCTGTACTTTTCAACAAGTGAAAATAAAGTTATTAATATTTATAAAAATGAAAACAATATTAATATTATAAAAACTTAATAACATCATTAGTAAAAATGCATATTTTAATATTGTTTTAAAATTACTAGCTCTATTTATTAATGTAATGAGTTTTGATATACATTATTTCACTGATTATATTAATAAATTTAAAATGCAGACCATTGGCATTAATTACACACAATTAC
Source organism: Epiperipatus broadwayi (assembly GCA_028023455.1). Lineage (NCBI taxonomy): Eukaryota > Metazoa > Onychophora > Udeonychophora > Euonychophora > Peripatidae > Epiperipatus > Epiperipatus broadwayi. The sequence goes on from JAQFVV010012483.1 coordinate 3,930,741, forward strand.
AAATATTGTTAATTAATAAAATTTGTGTTTTATATTGCAATTCAATACATAAAAATTAAATAATTTGCTAAAGTGTATAAAAATATATAAAAAAGTTTATAAAAATATAAAGACATTTGCATTACATATGATGCATATCTTTATATATTGCAGATTAAAAAAAAATTAAAGAAAGATATTTGTAATTATGTGTTGGACTATCTCCATCATTTGATTAAATTTTTGAATATTTTTCAAAATATTCAGATTTTACATTTTCCAAATAATTCAACTCCTAGTTATAATACACATTTTAGTATGGAGACAACTTTTCATGTGGTATTATTGACAGGAAAAAAAGTATTAAAAAAAGCAAAAAGGTTCTTCACCTGACAATATAAAATAACTCCATAAGTCAAATTAATACTTGTAAACCACTCATTATCTTGGCTTTAAAAAAAACAAAGAAAGAAATCAAGAGAAACAGCATAAATAAGTATAAAATTTTTATTACCTGTTGCATTTGGCAGAATAGTTTAGTTGGTTACAGTGCCACCATAAATTCAGTATTCATAAATTTAAAGTCATATATTCTCTTTCCATGCTAGTTTTTACTGATCAGGATATCTATACCTGAAGAGAAAGGACAATAGGACCTCTTGAAATGTATGTTCTATACTAACCAGTACATTACTACTAGCAATTAAATATATTTAGAAAAATGTAAATAAACTTTGAGTTTTTCTAAAACATTTATCACCTCAACCAGATATTGCAAAAAGTTCAACATATAACTATAATTAAAAAGTTATAATGTATGGATGTTAAAACAAAGAATAAAATAATGTAATACAAATATATTTTACAGTTCTGAAAGAAATTTGATGGTTAACTGGAACTGCCAGAAAAACAAAACAATACCTTAATAAAAATATGTATTGTTAAAAATTTCAAAAGGAAATATAAGTTATCGGGTTTTTTTTTTAGATAAGCAATGTACAAAGACTGCAAAAAAATTAAACATCTCAAAAAATCATTCTTATTTTATACTGGTCAAGCTTGAGAATTTATTCTAAGTATAAAAGATATCATATATTTAATTAATTGCTGAATATAATTTTAATTTGCAAAGCCATACATGAAAATATTTGAAAGATGAAGTGCTTTGATATTTAACATTTTATTGATTTGGACATTGTTATGGAGGCATAAAGTAGTTTTTCTATAGATAAAATCAAAAGTCTTATTTATTAGACACACTATTATCTTAAATAAATAGTTTTTCACTTTGAAATCATCATACCACAAAAATTTATTTTCCAGTATGAAAATCATTCTTCCAGAAATGCCACATTTTTTTCCTTCTTCTATTTCATTTTAATAAAAACTGTTTCATTAGTTCCATTATTTTATTTTTAAATTCTTATTTTTTCATAAAGATCTAAATAAAATGCCAAAATATCTTTACCTCTTTCATTTCATTACATTATTTTTGTCATACTTTCCATACAATTTTTCTGATCCTTATTCAGTATTTTATATTCAAAAACTAAAAGTTTAGTACTGTTTTTCCCTCTCCAGATTAATCAGATCTACATATCAAATTTTTATTTTTTCTTTGGTATTTATAACTTATTTTCTCTATTAATTTTTTCCACTGCTCATAATGTATATGTAATTAATTTTCTATTACATTTATAATAAAAAAATATCCCAAATTTATAACTAAACCAGATTAACCAAAGAAATAAACTCTAAAACACAACTAATGGTTTCACTGCTACAATAAGACTTCTCAAATGTGAAGGATTAAACTATCATAACAAATTTATATTACGTATTACCTATAATTCTCACTTACATCCCACATTATTGTGAACTTTTAATCCTTTATACTTGAGCAGCAGTGAAATCATTGGTTGTATTTTAGAGTTTATTTCTTTGGCTAGTCTGGTTTGGTTGTGAATTTGTCATAATTTTTGATTATTTTATTGATTATTTTATAGGCTTTTAATGTTAAAATGCACAGAAGCAAATTTTTGTATCTACTAATTTTGTGTATTGTAAACTATTTTCAATTCTTTGTATTGTTGATATTTTTGTGTAATCAAATAAAATACTATTCTATTTTCATTCACATGTAGCCTTATAGATATTTTCAATTTGTTTTTAATTGTCTGCATTAAAAAAAGTTTGTCCCAACTTCTTTCTCATTTGCTTATCTATTTACTACTTTATGAACTCTATCTAAAAACTTTTGAATCATCTGATCAGTATAAAATAGTGGTTCCTTGATATTATTCCTGATATGACATATTACTCCAGTGATGTTTGCATCCAATAATATTTATTCAAAGTTTCCATTTATAATGTCATTTAATCCAAGAATCCTGGAATAACTTAATCCACGTCAAATGAACTGATCCCTTTCTTTACATTTTGAAAGATATTAAATGGTTCAGTCTGCCACAGCGACTTTTTTTGCCCCCACAGTATAATACATCTCTCACGTCATTTGTAAGTAATATGATTTTATATTGAAAAATACATTTATAGCTAAAACTTTATTATATTTGTGGGTTTTTTTTGCTAAAACTTTATAGTATGAATAATATCAAAGTGCTTCATGTTCAAATGTTTGATTATATTTTAACTTTTTAAAATTATTACTCAAAATTGAAAAGTAAAAAAAACAATCCAGTTAATAAATGTATATTAAGATGTAGTCAAAGACTTTTTACAAATAATATGAATCATATAATAATGTCCACACTTTATTTATAATAATCCTTTAAAAAACAATACAGAAAATTTTATATATAGATAATTAAAAAGTAATAAAGAATCTTCAGCTATAATCTAAAAGATTGTAAAAAAAATAAGATAGCAGATATTATAATCCTTCCGATTTGTAATTATTCTTAACAAAATATTAATTTAAAAAAATCTACTGACGTTAACGAATTTTAAAAATTGTGAAATATACAGTATCAGAAATTGATTAATGTAAAGATTTAAGCTTGTATAGTGGTTAAATCTATCATAATTTAGCATGGCTAACACTAATTTAATTATTTAGTTAAAGATTTACTTATTTAAAATCAGCTATTATGTGCTTCAAATCTGCCTAATCATAAAATTTTGGAGGAAACTGGTCTTTTGGCTTCCAAAATAGAATTATTTTATTTCTTTGTATTATTAGTTTTATATATATGTCAAAGCGTTGACCGGGAAATGAGCCTGGGCCTGCTGCTTGGAAGGCAACTATACTAATTGCTAGGCCACCAAAGCTCTGTTCTTAGCAGGATTTTAAATATAATATCATTATTATTGGCTATATCTTTAACATGCAATCTAAATAAGATTACAAGAATTATGTGAAAATGTTTTAATATGCATTTAATTATGAATGTACTATGGGTTTTTTTTTTTTACAAAAGTTAATATATATATTTGTATATACTCTTTAGAAATAGCATCCACTTTGTTTTTTTGCCAAACATATAATAAATTATAGTGCAGCATTCATTTTTTTTAAGAATATTTTTTAAAAATTAGCCTTGTATGTCTATTCATGGCAAAACTTTAGGATGATAATGATTAAAAATAATTTTTAAATTTTGATTATCAACGCATCTTAGTGATATAAAGTATAATATTATAGAAAATTACTCAGGATGCCATGCAACATTTGAGCATCTTACTGGCAGATTGAGCACTTAGCAGTTTCAGTTAGTTATTCTGAACTGAATTTTTTATTATTATTCAACTGAGAACTAACCCTGAAATCTTCAAATCTTAATCTACAACTCTATATCATTGTTATAAATGACATAAACTTAAGAGCTAAAGATCAAAGTTCTACAATATTACTTTTGGTGTTTAAATATTATATAACCTCTCTAGTGGTGAACCATTTAGTTATTGTTATACAAATAATACAAAATTTTCATTAAACTTATTAATATTAAATCACTTGAAGAAATTGTGATTATATATGGCAAATAATGATAACCCATTATAAATGACAGTCACATTATCATCTGATTAAGTATTTTTTATTTAGACAAGTTTATACCCGACCTTTGGAAAGGCCATTATTTTTTTAATTGTTAATTTAACAGTTTTTTTAAAGATTTAATGTAAATTAAAAAAAAAATAATAAGATTTTAATATTATATAAATAATATCACATGATCACCATTTCTTATGCTTACACTGAGTGGCACTACTGTGTGGATAGTTTTGCCTATTTTAATTATATAAATAAATGTGAGAAATGTACTCAGCCTATAGAAAAACCATTATTTTTAATACATTTTAAAAATTGATTTCTTTAACAATTTTTTTTAAGATTTAATATAAATTAAACAAAAGATTTTAATATTATTATATAAATAAATGTGAGAAATTCCCAATTAAAAAAGAAATATTTGGAACAGCCCAGCTATTTGGTACACTTCAGAAATATATCCAGTAAGGTAAATTTCTGAAGTATACACAATAAATTTAAGTATTAATAAAAGTAAATTAAAAATTTTAAGTATATCTGTTATATTTGATAAGTAAGTTATGTATAATTTTCTTTATAAATAAAATCCATACCTTATTGTGAATTTGACAGCATTACAGACAATAGACAAAGTAATAATATTATTTACTGGAATGCCCTCTGAATAAAAAAAATCAGAGGGAATTCCACTAAAGGGTTATGGACAACCATATATTCAAACAGCCAAAATAGGGATTTTATATATATAAGGATGTCTTTATCTGCCATCATATAGGGAACTTAACATATGTATTTCATCTGTTAAGTTACATATAGGGAACTTAACATATGTATTTCATCTGTTAAGTTAACTATAACATTCTAAATAAGATTTATTGTTAAAATATAGGTAATAAAATAATAAATATATATAATCAAAATATCATATACTAATGTGATGATGTTTATTTATAGAATTTCTCAGCTCCATAAAAGCAGTAGACTGTTATTTGGTAATATTACTAAAGATAAAATATGTTTTCTCATTGATACATCAAAATCTGTGGAACCAAGTTTATCTTTTATTAAGCAGAAACTTTTCGCTCTATTAGAGGTAGGTGAATGTATACACACACATGTATATTACATATTCAAACAATTAAGCCAGTTTTACTGCTCATAAATGTAAAGTAAAAAATAATGTAAAAAAAATAAATATGGTTTTCACTGTAGAAAAATCAATTTATTTATTGGTTTGAATTTTTAAAAAAAAAATACAGACAATAAATATCCGATTGTAAAAATTATTAAAGCAAAAAAGAGAGTGGAATTTATTTAAAATATGGAACATGTAAAATTGTTTGGAAAGATATGATAAAATTTTCTTTAATATTAGTCTTGTGTTGTTAGCCGAGAGATATCGCAGCCACCATGCAAGCAAGTAGTTGGTTGCAGACGGTTGTGGGTTCGTGTCCCAGCCAATGCTATGACATATGAGAGAAAAAAAAAATTTCTTTAATATTGGAAAATTGGTCTTTCTTTTAACTAGACAATATAATTTTTAAATGCAATTCAGAAACCAAAAAGTAGATATGCATTAAATGGAGAATTAATCAAAAGATACCTTTCAACTGGAAATGGTGTTGACAACTTTTTATAGGGAAAATTAAAAATCAATTAAAATGCTTTTGGAAAGTTAGTTTAGGAATAAAAACAATTTAATTGAATTATATGGAGTGACAAACATATTGGCAAAGGAAAATTTTCCAATATACTATGTATGTAAATGGATTATGTCCTATACATGAGAGGTCAGAGTGACTTATGGCCATCATGAGTAGGATGAGAAGGTTGGCACCAATGAGACTTTGAGCATTCCATCAGATTTTCAATGAAATGGATGGCTGAAGAGTTGTTGGGGTGGAATGGATTGAAACCTGTCCATTAAAGTATGAAGATTGGCTATCTTAATATATATCTGAGCACTTATTGCAAATATGTGTGGAGATGATAATCTGGACCAACTGATGAGTGCTGGTTTAGAACAACATATGTATATTGATGATTATTTATCTTTTTGACATATGTGTGATCAAGTGTCAGCAGTATGAAATAGCATGAATGTTTGAGGGTCATGTGAAAGTCTGAGTTCAAAACCCATATATTACATATTGGAGTGCAGGTATAAAAAAACCTGTAGTGTAGGAAAAAAAATTATGTTAAAATATACTAAGTTATTAAATAGATAATTTTTTTTTTGTATTTATATAAGAAATAGTATAAACGAAGAGACAACTGTATTACATATACTTAATTATAATAAGTAGAAAAAATAATTAATAAGTCACTTAGGAAAAATAGTTATAAATAAAAATAATTTAAATTATGTAGAAACCAAAAAATACGAGAGGACCTTATTTGATGCTAAAACAAAAGTTTTAGATATTTTTTTAAAAAAAGCAAAAGTGAATTTGAATTACAGATTTTTATTTCAGATGTAGTTTATGTAAAGATGAAAAAAATATTGAAAGATTTAATGAATATTAGGATAAAATGTATGAAGGATCAGAGCAATTTGGAAAGAGATAAAAGAGGTAGACATTTTATCAGTTTGTGCTTAAATCATGATAATAAAAATGGAAAATATGAGAAAGGAATAATAAAATCAACAAAATAGCTTTTATTAAAATGAATAGAAGAAAAATAAGTTGTTTCTAGAAGTATGATTTAGTAGTAAGTGATAAAAATGGATGAGATGTACTGTAGTAAATGATAGTTTCAGGTAGGAAATAATGTTTTGGGAAAAAAGTGGAACACAGAAATTTCTGCCTTCATCCAATGAGAGGTTACTTATATCATATCACTTCATCATCATATCAACATTATCATTGCTATAATTTCTAATATTTTTCAAATAAATGGACCAATGAAATTTGTGATTTGTATATGTGTGTATGTGTTTGAATTTAAAAGTTGACTTTTTTTTTCCCCCAAAACTGCTTAATACAGAATATTACTTTATATAAAAGAGATTTCATAGCTATTATGATTGTGAAATGGATTATCAAAAAACAAGAATAAAGATTAATACTAACAAATCACATGACCTCTTACATATTTATCTATATGCTTTCAAGAGCAGTTATTTTAATATTTATAGGATTAATTCAGTGATTTAAATTGTCAACATTCACATATATATAAAAGTATAAATATCCATTATAAATATAATAGAAACCAAATTTTACCTACATTAAATTGGTTTATTAATAAGAATAATAATCATAAAGCAAAACTAGATAATAAAAAATAGATATCTATGCCATAATGTTCAATCTAAATTAATTAAACACATATTTAAAGATAAGTACAATATCCCATTGTTCCTCCAAATATAAATAGACTAATCAATAATTTTAAGGCTGTTACACCTAAAATGCAAAGAAGTAATACAATTTAACAGATTGTATGTGGTTATAAAAAATCATATATCAGGAAATCAAGATGTGCTCTGAAAAAACATCAACTACTGTATAATCAGATAAAAAAATTAAATAGTCAATTAAATATGGTCTCAGTATTCTTCAACCATGAAAAATCTTGTAATTATAAATTTACTTTTAATGTAAATGATATAAAAATATTAATGGAAGAAAGAAATCATAAAAAGAGGAAAATTAAGGAAGCAATATTGATAATAAATTTAAAGATAATATAATAAATAGACAAACAGCAAATACTGGCATACACAGCTCATGGATGATCATGTGATATTAAACTTGTGGATTACTTTACAATTGATACAGATTACAATTAAACAAGTCTAGCCAGAAAAAGTAAAATCTATAACATAACCAATAGTTTTCCTGCCAAAGCAGATTTCTCAAGTGCAAAGGACTAAAAACATATCAACAATTATATACCAATTTCCACAATTCCCAATTCCATCCTATGCACCTTTAATATTAAAAGAATTCTTAATTTAATTGCTTGAGAATCATAAACTTTCAAAGAAACTAACCATAGCCTTATCAAAACTAATAGTGTGACCTGTATTTCTTTCATAAATATAGAAAGCAGAATTAAGATATTTATTTCTAGCCTACTTTTATATACTTTTATTCTTCCATAAATTACTCTGACTTTTTTTTTTTTTTTTAATCAACAGATAATATTTACTACTTGAGGAATAATCTTTCTATTAATATTTTTCTTTGTATTATATAATAAATTATTCAAAGTAATAATGCTCTTCCAATCAATTTTTTTATTTCCAAACAAATCAATATTCTTATTTACAAATCTATAAGAATTGCATAAAAAGTAATCAAACCACCACACCAGTGCAATTAAACAAAATGTTAAAACTGCAAGAATACTTTTTCCCCAGCCACAAGATAAAGTCTTTAAGAAAATAAGAGTGACCTATTATTTCCAAACTCAAATGTTAGTTTATGAGCCAATCTTAAGTGTTTAGAAGTGAAAGCATGGACATATAAATCATTTACTTTAAATCTATTTTTTTATTTTAATACTCTTATTTGACAAATGAAATATTTAAATTTACTTTGTGTCAATATTAGACAATGTTAAATTATATAATACTCTATAAATTTTACAAGCACAATGATTAAATTGTAACTATATAGAAGGTCCATACCAGTGCCATTAAACAAGATGTTAAAACTGCAAGGATACTCTCATCCCAGACACAATATTATTTCCAAACTTAAATGTTAATTTATGAGCCAATCTGAAATGTCTAAAAGTGAGAAAGGAATATATAAATCATTCATTTTAAATCCATTTCTTATTTTAATATTCTTATGAGTATTTATGAAACATTAAAATTTATTTTGTGTCGATATTAAACAATATTAAATTATTAATATATATGTGTGCTCTGCACACAGTTAATGAAGCTATTAATAAATTGTCAAAATTTTTTACTGCCAAACGCTTTCGGGACAGTCTACAGTCCCATATTCATGGCGAGTTATTCTGTTAATAACTGTAAAACTATGCAAATTGTATGCAAATTTATATGCAGATGTTATGTGGACCATTTACCGAGATAGGGAATAGCAGGCCTCTCTTCTGTTGATTGCCGATGGGTCAGCCGCAATGAAGTAAGCTTCCCTAACTTTACGTTTGGTGTCATTTGTTTCAGAGCAAACGACACTGGCTGTGGTAGGTAGAAAAGCATGTCCAGAGTTTCTTTCATATTCGACAAAAATCGAATTACCTTCATACTTTGTTTTGGTTTTATTGTAAAGGTATCGGTGTTGAGCTACTCTGGTGGCAATGTTAGTTTTGGTCTCTCCATAATATGTTGCCATGCAATTTCTTTGGGGGCAGGTAATTTTGTACACAACTTGAGGGGCGAGTTCAGGTTTGATCCTGTCTTTGGTATTATTTATCAGTCTATTGGTGTTGGAAGGCAAACGGAAAGCGACTTCAAAGTCACATGATAGTTGATTGATAAGGCTATTAGCTGTAGAGTGAACGTATGGGATTAAGATTCTTGGTTTGTTTTCTTTCTTGTGGTTGTGGTTTATTTTATAGAAAAATTTGTTGACTTTTCTGTTGATGGATGAATAAGTGTGTCAATTTTCCTTAAATCAGTTATATAATTGATGAAATTTTTTCTTTCATCTGCCTCATATTTGCACAAGTTATGGTTCCTAAACATGAATGAAGAGAGGGCTGCAAGTTTGTGTGAGTGAGGCGCATAAGAATTAGGGTTTGTCAAACCTCTTACTTCCAAAGGTTTGACTACCATTTGGTAGTCCAGCTTATCTATATTTTTGCTAACACATATGTCAAGGTATTTGACCTGTTTGTCTTGGTTTTCCCAAGTAGTAGTAAAAGTAAGTTTGGTATTATTATGGAGGCTATTGTGAAGGTTAGAGATGATGTCTTCTGGGGCAGCAACAGATATGTCATCAATGTAGCGCATATATATCATATGTGGGGTTGACATGAAGAGTGCATGTAGTATTAGCTTCTCGTAATGGTCAAGTACAACGCTTGCCATTATACCACTAAATGGGAGGCCCATCGGCCATCCATTGTTCATACTAAACCACTTATCTCTGAAAACAGCAATTATATTTAAATCAAGCCATTTTAAAAAATCGATGATGAATTTGGCACGTGTAGGTGGGCAGTTTCTTGCAATTAATTTATCGTTGACTATTTCGATAGATTGTTTACGGTCAATGGAGCCATATAGCTCTGCCACATCAAATGATGCGATTTTAAAATTAGCTGGTATAAACACGTGTTTAATTTTTCCTACAAACATGAAAGATGATTTAATGGTGTAATCGCTAAAGCCTAATATATCAATAAGCCAGCGATACACCATTAAATCATCTTTCATGTTTGTAGGAAAAATTAAACACGCGTTTATACCAGCTAATTTTAAAATCGCATCATTTGATGTGGCAGAGCTATATGGCTCCATTGACCATAAACAATCTATCGAAATAGTCAACGATAAATTAATTGCAAGAAACTGCCCACCTACACGTGCCAAATTCATCATCGATTTTTTAAAATGGCTTGATTTAAATATAATTGCTGTTTTCAGAGATAAGTGGTTTAGTATGAACAACGGATGGCCGATGGGCCTCCCACTTAGTGGTATAATGGCAAGCATTGTACTTGACCATTATGAGAAGCTAATACTACCTGCACTCTTCATGTCAACCCCACATATGATATATATGCGCTACATTGATGACACATTCGTTGCTGCCCCAGAAGACATCATCTCTAACCTTCACAATAGCCTCCATAATAATACCAAACTTACTTTTACTACTACTTGGGAAAACCAAGACAAACAGGTCAAATACCTTGACATATGTGTTAGCAAAAATATAGATAAGCTGGACTACCAAATGGTAGTCAAACCTTTGGAAGTAAGAGGCTTGACAAACCCTAATTCTTATGCGCCTCACTCACACAAACTTGCAGCCCTCTCTTCATTCATGTTTAGGAACCATAACTTGTGCAAATATGAGGCAGATAAAAGAAAAAATCTCATCAATTATATAACTGATTTAAGGAAAATTGGACACACTTATTCATCCATCAACAGAAAAGTCAACAAATTTTTCTATAAAATAAACCACAACCACAAGAAAGAAAACAAACCAAGAATCTTAATCCCATACATTCACTCTACAGCTAAAAGCCTTATCAATCAACTATCATGTGACTTTGAAGTCGCTTTCCGTTCACCTCCCAACACCAATAGACTGATAAATAATACCAAAGACAGGATCAAACCTGAACTCACCCCTCAAGTTGTGTACAAAATTACCTGCCCCCAAAGAAATTGCATGGCAACATATTATGAAGAGACCAAAACTAACATTGCCACCAGAGTAGCTCAACACCGATACCTTTACAATAAAACCAAAACAAAGTATGAAGGTAATTCAATTTTTGTCGAACATGAAAGAAACTCTGGACATGCTTTTCTACCTACCACAGCCAGTGTCGTTTGCTCTGAAACAAACGACACCAAACGTAAAGTTAGGGAAGCTTACTTCATTGCGGCTGACCCATCGGCAATCAACAGAAGAGAGGCCTGCTATTCCCTATCTTGTAAATGGTCCACGTAACATCTGCATATAAATTTGCATAAAATTTGCATAGTTTTACAGTTATTAACAGAATAACTCACCATGAATATGGGACTGTAGACTGTCTCGAAAGCGCTTGGCAGTAAAAATTTTGACAATTTATTAATAGCTTCATTAACTGTGCGCAGAGCACATATATATATATATATATTAATTTATTTAAGCATTAATGAAGTAAAATCTTAAATATTAAATTATGTAATACTCTATAAATTTTACAAGTGTAATGTTTAAATTGTAGCTATATAGAAGGTAATCAAACCTCCATACCAACACATCTTGTTTAATGGTGCTGGTGTGGAGTTTGATTACTTCTATATAGTTAGAATTTAAATATTGTTCTTGTAAAATTTATAGAGTATTACAAAATTTAACATTGTCTAATATCAGCATAAAGTTAATTTTAATATTTCACAATTGCTAATATGAGTATTAAAATAAAAAATGGATTTAAAGTGAATGATTTATATATTCATACTTTGACTTCTAAACATTTAAGATTCGCTCATAAATTAACATTTGAGTTGGAAATAAAATGGTCACTCTTATTTTCTTAAAAACTTTATCTTAGGGTTGGGTCAAGAATATCCTTGTAGTTTTAACATCTTGTTTAACAGCATTAGTGTGGAAGTTTTAATACCTTTCTATATAGTTACAATTTAAACATTGCATTTGTAAAATTTATAGAGTAATTCTACAAGAAGAAAATTTAAAAGACAAAGAAATAAAATATTTTTCTTTATCCTTCCCATTATTACAATTATTAATAGAACCATAATTACTATTAAATAAAATACCTTTAACAAAAATATCAGAGTAGCCAATACTCAAATAATCTTTATAAAATCGAATTTTTTGAAACAAAGCAACCTTATTTGAACTATTTAATCTATTGCAGTAATGTCTTAAATCATGGGGATTGGAGACACATTTAAGAGTAGGATAGCTCCATCATCACATTATATTACAAGATATTTTTGTCAAATATCTATTCAACTCAAATTATTCTGAAATATTACTAACTATCCAATAATTTTGGCTAGTCATTTGTGGATGGTCACTGGTTGACTAGTTATACTGGCTATAGTAAATTACATGACAATTGACATAGTTCTTGATCAAACTCAGCAAGCAAAGTTAGACATCTTTGGTTATGGCTTCACACTGAAAAAGTAAAGTTCATTTCTGGATGTTTAGTTACTTATGGTTCTTAACCCAACTAGTGATAAAGATTCAGGACACATCATGCCAAGCAGGCAAAAGCAATTACCAAAAAAAAAAAAAAACAACAGAATTGATGATTATATGCATAAGAACTAATTACTTTCTGAGCTGGTTTTTTTTATATCATTCACTTTTGCAAAACACTTTCTTTAATTAGCAAGCCCAAATTTTTAATTAACAAATCAATAATTTCTTTAATTATCTTGCTTACCAAAACTCTTTAATTAAATAAGCCAGTAATTGCCTGTTCACACAATTCTCAATTAAATGATCGTAATTATTTTACTTACTCTGTTAACCAAAACTCCTCAATTGATTCAGATCATCTATTTAACAATTGTTATAATACTATTAATTGAAATGTAACATTTTCAAAACAAGGAACAAAACTTTAAAAGAAATTGATTTTTTCCCAGTTTTTTAATTAGTTTTCATACACCCCCATGCACTAATCATCTAATCAATAACTCTAAGGATAAAATCGAACCTTCTCAGACCCCCCCATGTCATTTACAGCATATCATGCCCACAACCCAGTTGCCGGGCCATTTATTTTGGGGAAACCAAAGCAGGCATAATCAACAGGACAGCACAACATATACACCTATAATAGAGAAAAGAAAAATAATGATAACTCATCAACATTCTTAGAACATTCCAAGAAGACAGGACATGTGTTTGAACCCTCCAACCCCAAAATAGTTGGCATTGAGAAAAACGACATCAAGCGGAAAATCAGAGAAGCATATTTCATTAATGGCAATAATAACGCTATCAATAGACGGGATACCTGCTTTGACATCTCCAAACGTTGGACTATCTAGCTCATTTGCATACGCTTTGCATAACACTTTGTTTCCTTGCCCTATTTCCTCGTTCTGCAACTCGCATTGCTGCTATGAATATGAGGCAAATGGCCTCAAAAGCGCTTAGCGTATAATAATTTTTGGAATCTTTATAGCTTCTCATTCAAGTGTTTCATATGCTTTTTAATTTGTATATTAATTACTAAAAATAAAACTAAATAATTGAATAAAAGTTTTATAGATTTTTATTTAATTAAGTATTGTTCCTATAACATAAATGCTAAAACAGAGTTATTTGAAATAACTTTAGTTAAAATAAAAATAGTTCTTTATCTTTTAAAACTAAAATAAAATTAATTTAAATTGATTATAAATACAGATTTTATCAATGTGTGTGAATATAATACAAACCTATATATATATAAACTTAATGAAACTGAACTGCCAACTGCTACATTTATAAAATAAATTAAAGAATGAGATAGGCCACTATTTATCTCAATATATATTATACATTCTTGATATATTATAATCCATATGGTCATCACTCCACAGTTACATATTAAGTACAACTGTTCTATTAAATTGAAAAAAAAAAAAAAGTATATTTTAGATTTTTCTCAGCTGAAAATCAATTCAATAATCTATATCTCAGGAATCCATTAATTATTAACCTATTAAAGAATACTGGACTAAAACACTATTTGAAATATTTTTATAAAGTAAAAGTTTTTAAATAGTCATTTTCTTTTGTAAATTAAAATGTCAATATAAGTTTGTAAAATTATTGTGTATAACTTTTAAAATTATGTTTTGATCATAAATCATTTAGTAAAATTTCATCATTTTATACATTGTTAATGTAATTAAGTGCTGTTTTATTTAGCACACCAGTTTTTGGAAAGTATCATAAATTTTTAACTATATTGTGATTATATATTACTTCTCCAAATTGTTTCAGTCATTATTATCAACCTGTGCTTTCTAATCACCAAATCATTCAATTTTTTTTTTCCATTCATTATTTTAAACATTTATAATAGCATTTTATTTGATAAAAAGTGACTGTTTTCTCATACATTTGATTACCCAAATTATTTAAATCACTGAACCATCTTTGATTCCAGTTAATTTGAATAATTGGGATTCACTGCAGTTTTACTTGTCTTTCTATTACAGGAAGTAGATAATTTGTTTGTTCATATTACAATCATTAATACAAATGCATTTGTTTTGGTAATAAATTTATTGAAAATATATTTGTTCAATTTGATTGTTTATGTTTAGACTGAAAAAATAATTCAAGAACTGATGATTATGTGGCAAAACATTTTATGTTCATCAAACACCCAGAATTTCCCAGACATTAAAACAGGCAAAACTCTCCATACAGTAGTGCCACTCAGTGCAAGCTAGAGTAATCAATCGATGCCTGAAGACTTGTGCATAAAATCCTTATCCAGTGCCTACTCATTCAATATCCCCAGACTAGCTTTTGACTTGTGGCCTTCATCAGTGAGGAGCCTTGGATCTGAGAGCATTGCACCTGGATCTTAGAATCTTATTCTGTAATCTGTTGATTATTTTGACTTGCACTGAGTGGCACTACTGTATGGAGAGATTTGTCTGTTTTAATAACAGTTATGAGCAAGCATAAGAAATGGTGATCATGTGATGTTTAGTGGTTTAATTGCCCGGATGTACATATAAGTTTGTTTAATGCTTTTTATTATAAAATTTTAGGTCGAAAATTAATTTTACAGATAACAGATTTAGTATTATATCTAAAGTGCAATATCATGTTATTATTTTAAAAAGTTAAAAGCAATAACAATCTATAGACAGTGTAATTTAACTTTTTATTTTATTTTTAATTTGCTACTCTGAAAAATAGTTTTTAGATTTAAGAATGAAGCAAAAAGTATGAAAAAAAAGTTAACTGAAATGAATTAACTAAAATAAATAAATGATCTAAAGTCCAAACTGGGATTCATGTTGTTGTTATTATAATAATTAACAAAATAAGTATATACAATAGAATTGAAGGCAGAGATGAAAAGAGGATAATCAGTAAATTAAGTAAAATTTTGATTAGATATATAAAAATAAAACTTTATAAGAGATGAGTAATGTGATCAAAATATTTTTAAAATCATTGTGAGCTGGGGGGGGGGTGCTAAAAAATTCTAAGGAAAAATATTAAATAGTGCTTTCCTCTGCAAATGTGCAAGTGTCTCATAGTGGAATGACATGTCTTTTTTATATTCACATGGTATGTAATTTGAATCTGTGTCAGGTGAATCTTAAAAATTATTTTTAGACAACAAATAGACTTAGCATTTTCTTTTCATGTAGTTTTTCATAGCCTGTATATCTCATCATCCAGTCACCATCAATAAATGATTATACAAATTATTGGATAGGTAGTATTACCTCTGAATAATTTGAGTTGGGTAAATGTTTGACAAAAATATCTCGTAATATAATGTATTTTAATTAATGGAAATGGAACCATCATATTACTAACTCTGTCTATAAATCCCATGGTTTAACTTTACTTTTTCAATATATATATATTTAAGAATCATAATCATTTTAGGATATAAGTCTAAATTCATTTTTAAATCTAAAATAAATATGTGTCATATAATTATGAGAGAGTTTTTTTTTCATAATCTATATCTTATCTCTCAGTTTTGTAATAAAAATAACACTTCTTTAATTACTTTATGTAAATTTTATGTAAAAACATGCAAGTAAGGTATCAGCATATTTATCGAGTTTAAGTGCAGTGTTTATTAACATGTTGGTTGAGATAGTTACCTGTCTTAGCATGACAACTTGAACAGGTGTTAGTTAATTATATTGTTTTATTAAAATAGATTTAAAAAATATATATATAAAGAATTTTAAATTATAGCTTTTAAATAGTGCTTTCTATTAATTTTTTTTTTTTACTAAAGTTTTAATTTTATATTGTTACATTAATAACACAATACATACTACATATATAATCATACTAATAATTTAAAAATATATTTGTTTAGCAATAACTATTTTTGAAAATTATATTTTATTTGGAAATCACTCACTCATAGAGATAAATTTTTAGAATTGTCATAGGCTTTTATTGTTTAATTATTCAATAACTTTCTTCATCTTATATATAATATATGTAATACATTTTGAAATATAGTACATATATATACATTTTAAAATACATTTCCAATTCCTTAATTGAATCACTCCATATATATATATATATATATATATATATATATATATATATATATGGGGCTTATGTCTTTATGAAATATATAGACAGTCACAAATTTTATTTAAGAATGATCTAATAAGATAGTAAAATATGATAGCAAGATAATAAAATAAATTAGTATGTGCTTTAGCTTTCTGGATGTGATACTATTGAATTTATTATTGAAAATGCAAATTTTTGCCTTGGAATTAATTTTTTCAGTAGCATAAAGTAAATATCTGACTAAAAAATCTCCAAAGCTTTGTTATAACTTTTTCAAAATCTCTAATACTTCACCACTGAATATAGAAAGTAATTTCTTTTGTAGCACACACAATAGTTAATTTATTTACATTTCATTAAAACTTGAAAAATAATCGTTTAATGATTATTTGTGGTTAATTAACTTTGAGATGTGTAGAAAAAGTTTTTTCTCTTTCAGTAATTGTGTATTTGGCATTCATTTAACTTTGAAAGCTTTCTCAGTGAATACCAAAATTATAGATTTTCTACGATAATCTAATAGAAAAATACAATGGAAGAAAGATCAAAACAAATTGTAAGATGAAGATATTATTTTGCACAGTCAAAATCTCTTTTTAAAGTTATTTAAAATCACATAACTTAATTTTAATCTTTTTTGCGGGATTCAAACTCAGACTTTCACACGACGACTCACCTCATATTGCTGATCCACCTGATCACACACAGACATGTGTGTGATCAGGTGGATCAGCAATATGAGATGGCACTAAGTGCAGTGGGTCATGTGAAAGTCTGAGTTCGAATCAGACATATGTGTGATCATGTGGGTCAGCAATATGAGATGGCACTAAGTATAGTGGGTCGTGTTAAAGTCTGAATTTGAATCCTGCATATATTACATATATAAATGCGGGTTTAAGACTTACAATGTATTAATTTAATCTTTAAAAAAAACAAAACCATCAAACTTTTTTATAGTTTAAAATGTATTTATTCTATGGCATAATATTTTTTTTTTTTAAAAAAAAAAAATCAACACGATCCCATACAGTTTTTATTTTGTACTTTTTTTTCTTTTCTTAAATAAAATCATATACAAAGTAAATAAATTAACTGAAGTATTCTAAATTTATTATTTTAAATTAGGATCAAATCTGCCATAAAAAGAAATTTAATTTTATTCAATTTGATACCCATATTCATCCCTGGCAAAACTGCTTGCAAAATGTTTCTCCGGACTCTCTTAATAATGCCAAAATGTGGATTGAACGAATAAGAGTAGGAGGCTCTACCAATATTTTAGCAGCATTAAAATTTGCTTTAATGGATTTAGAGACAGAAGTAATATACCTTCTCAGTGATGGAAGACCTGATCAGGTAACATTTTAATTTTGATGTATTTTATTTTAATAAAGAAATTTATTTATTATAACCAATAAAAAAAATCTCGTTGGAGCATTGTACATTAACAAATACATAAATAATTAATATATAATACAAATTGTATAAAATAACATAAATAAGCAACTGTGTGCATGAACACATCAACTTTCCTAAAATATTTTACAAATAAATATACTTTATCCTCAACAATGAGCCCAATTGATACCCCAAAAATATATTGTAAATAAAAAATCTCACATAAAAAATAAGCAGCTACAATGAATTCCTATAGGAAAGAAATAATTTATTTTAAATTTAAATTATTTAAAACCCTGATTAAAAAAAATAAAGTTTGAAATTGACAAATAATTTTTTCATTGATAGTCTGCCATTTTGCTTTTTATGAGCCAGAGAATAATATTCCTGAGTTACAAATTTATTAAAATAAAGCATATATATATAAACAAATTAATTAAACACAATGTATGATTTAAAATTTATTTTTGGTCCATCTTATGTTCTATTATCAAGGTTTTTATTTTTGTAATATTTAACTAATAGAACTGATTTTTTTTGTAGCTTCTTAATTTTTTAAAACAATAGCTTGTAAATTTATTCTAAATGAATACAGTTGAAATTAAATAAAAATTAGTACAAATATGTATTTACAATTGATTGTGATAGTTTTATTAATTTAAATGATTAAATCTGGTTGCTTTTCCAATGCTTTATTTTTTTATGTTTATGATAAAATTCACCATTATTTTGAATATATCAAAAAAAGGTTATTTTCTCATCCTTGGTGTTCGCCTCAAGATGTCGCTATTTCTAGGTAAATTCCTAAAAATATACCGTTTCACCGGCCTTCACCCAACAAAAGAGGAAATTTTCTACGTTATAAATGCAGAAAAGTCCTCATGTTATGTTGGACGGAGGAGGTAACGGTGACAGAAGCCAACACAAATGAGACTTATTTCTACGATTAAAACACAGAAAGAGTCCCCGACAGCTGCCGGTTATGGCTTTTTTTTCTATGCTAAAAGCAAAGAGAAAGAAATGCCTTGATCGGCTGCCATAGTAGTTAATTTGGTTCATCATTTTCTCCTAATAGTAGAATATCTATTTTCTCTGTAGTTTCGTGTGAGAGTGTGTGCATTTGAAGCAGTCGTAGTTTTTTAAAATTTGATGACATCTTTTTTTTTTTAATGTGTTGTAACTTACTTTACTGTTGTAAGTTTAATAATAATGTCCTGAAGATTCCATTACAAATGGGTAACCCTCAAAAATTGCTTTTAAGGGTGCGAAACAAAAAAATTTAAGGATCACGCGAAAGTACCGTTTTCGCGAGAATTCGTCCATGACAAGTTACTTTTGCTATGTATATACGCACAAACAAAAACAATCCAGTGTTTAATTATTAGGAATTACTTGTCCAAAAAAAGAAAATTAGTCGGGTATTATTATTATTTTTTTTTTTGTTACATTTATTATTTCAAAATAAGATTAGTTTTTATATCTACACACTAACAAAGACAACCCAGTTCCTGCTTAGTTACTGTCTTAAAAAAAAAAAAAAAAGAAAGCAAATTCAACGAGGTTTGTTTTTTTTCAATGGAGTATTTGAATTACGGTATTTATTTTTTTATATATATATATACACAAGATTTACCAAAAAAAAAGAAACCCACTTTCTGATTAATTACTGTCAAAAGAAATGCAAATTAGTCAGCTATCATTTTTAAATTTAGTATTTCAATAACGGTACCCTTTTTATATAGACAGAGTT
The DNA here is from genome assembly GCA_028023455.1 of Epiperipatus broadwayi. Taxonomy (NCBI): domain Eukaryota; kingdom Metazoa; phylum Onychophora; class Udeonychophora; order Euonychophora; family Peripatidae; genus Epiperipatus; species Epiperipatus broadwayi. The sequence continues at coordinate 3,950,809 of JAQFVV010012483.1, forward strand.
AACAAAAACAACCCACTTTCTGATTCATTATTGTCCCCCCCCCCCCCCAAAAAAAAAAAAAAAGAAAACGGAAATTAGTCGGGTATCATTTTTCAATTGAATCTTTCAATGACGGTCCTTACTAATAGTAGTCGGGTATCAATTCTAAATTGTAGTATATAAATGATGTTACTTTTGATAGATTTAGAATTACGTATTGCTTTTTTAATAAAAATAATTGATTTTTACTCTTGACCAAAAATACCGTAACTTTAAAAAAAGGATACACATAAAGTCCAACAAAAAAAATGAGAAAAAGCCCTGTAACTTTAAAGACACACACACATTTACTCAAAAACAATCTAAGATTAATAAACATTGACTTATTATGTCTTGCTTTTGAATCAAATGATTGATTTACTCTTGCAAAAAAAAAAATACCGTAACTTTAAAAAGACACACATAAAGTCCCCAAAAAAAAATATTAGAAAAAAGCCCTGTAACTTTAAAGATACACACACAAATTCAAAAACAAAATAAGATTAATAAACATTTACTTATTACATCTTGCTTTTGAAGAAAAATATTGATTTACTCTTGCAAAAAAAAAAAACCCAGTAACTTTAAAAAGACACACATAAAGTCCAAAAAAAAAAGTTAGAAAAACACTGTAACTTTAAAAAGACACTCACAAACTCAAAAAACAAGATAAGATTACTAAACATTTATGAAAAAAAATGAAGAAAACTAACATCATATAATAGTATTAGTTAGTAGAATATTTTATTATAAATGGAAGAAATCAGATCTTTTTAGATCAAATCGATCATTTAGGTCGGGCCCCAGAATCGTTATATGTATATGTTTTCGATTAGCATCAACGCCATCCTTAGGCGAACACCAAGGATGAGAATACAACCCAAAAAAATTACAAAATTATTATTTTAAAGTTGAGAAATAAGTGATATTTTAAACTTATATTTACTAACTTTTGATCTCATCAAGTTGATTTTTAACTGAATAATGCATGAAATTATTTTTTCTTTTTTGTTTTCTCAAAATAACTTACAATTACAATGACTATTGAAATACTAGTAGAATGTATATACGTTAAAGGGGATTTTTACCCAGACTTTCAAGTTGCCTACAGACATCCACTCTATCCAATATAACTGCTACACATGCCCACATACATGTGAAAAATATAAATGATTTCCAATATATGTCCATCCCTCCTCTGTATATTTAAATGGACATATTAAGGTGCTACATATGAGAGTTCAACTTGGGTATGACTATAAAATTGGCATCATCAAGAGCACTCCTTCATCAGTTTTTAGTGATGTAGATGGTTGAAAAGTTGAAGAGTGGAGAGGATTGAAGTCTGTCCATTGAAGTGTGTAGATTTGCTATCTTAATATAAACCAAGCACTAATTATATATGTGTGTGGAGGAGATACTGATCTAAACCAACTAATGAGTGCTGGTTCAGCATGAAATACATATATTGGAGATCATTTATCTGTACAGATGAAAGTGGTCACATGTATTGGTTATATTGGATAGAGTGGATAACTGTAGAGAGCTTGAAAGTCTGTGTTCAAATCCCTTTTAATTACAATGACTATATCTTAAAATTACAATGATTATATTTTAACTGCAGACAAAATAACTTTCATAAAACTTTTAATACTAAAGTGAATATATCATCAATGTAAGTTTTTGATTATGTATTACACTGAATAATTTTGTAGTCATTACCATTAAAAATCTTTGCTTTGGATATAAGCATTTATTGTCTTGCAAGTATACTGGATAAAAATTAGATAAGTACTGCTGTGCACTGACTAAATTGTGTAAATAATATATAAAGTTACACATGTGTGCATATGAAAATAGTCACTGTAAAAAACATTAAAAGTCACTATAAAAATAATGAAAATGCATAAGTGAAGTTATGCAAATTACCAAATTAATCCAGATATGCTAATTTTCAAGAAGATCATAATAAAACTTTATGCAAATTATATCTAAAAACAAAATGGGCTATCTAAAATATCAGAACAATAAAAACATAACCAGAGAGCAATTCAGTGTTAAGTATAATATGAGCAGTAAGGTGCTTGCAAAACCAGCAACCTAACAGTGGAAAAATATGCTAAAGAAAACACTGGTGAAAAGTTAATGAAGAATAGTTAACAGATTAAAATAAAGGACAATAATAAAAAAATTCAGAATCATAGTATGATCCTATAAAGAACTGTACATGAATGATTAAAACTGATTTAATTTATAGAATTCAGAATGTAAGCTACTTGTTGAAAATACTATCAAACTACTAATATTATATATGGTGAATAATAGACACATTGTTAAATTAAACTTTTTTGTGTGTATCATTTCCAAAATAATATAATGAGCATGCAATTACATTAGGTCAATCATCAATTGCCACAGTTGACAGTTGAAATCTGCAAACATCACTTTATACAGTCTTAAGAACGTGTTAAACATCACTTAGTAACATAAGCATACAAAATGGCAATGCAAAGTAGTACGGTAATGCCATTTGATGTAAATCATCTGGAACAATGGTGAATACATCTTAGTCATGTTGAAAGATATGTGATAATTAATAATATTACAAACAATAAGTTGAAAGTTCCTATTCTAATGTGGACTTAGGGAAAGAATTTGCTGCAAACCAGCAAATCATCTCTGTATGTGCAAAAGTAAAATTCTTATTTTAAATCAACACTTTGAAATACATAGTATGTCTGTTTCTGAAACAAAATGCAGTCATCAAATCAAAACATCTAAATATAATATAGTACTGTGAGAATTATCAGAGGAAAGCAAATATAGAGAGATGCTATTAAGTCAGCTATTATGAGTCATGTGAGATGGAAAACTTAATCAAATATTGTTAAGTGAATCTACATTAAATTATGCTGTCATCATTAAATTATGAATAGCATATAAAACTTCTAGAATATGCACTCAAATTTAAAAATATGGCAGATAAAGCTAACTAGATAAACAAGGCAAAATCAAAATAACGAATAAGAATACTAAACAGAAACATAGCACCTGTTATTACTGTAAAAAGAAATGACACATAAAAATGTGTACATTCAAGAAATATAAGTATTGTAATTCTGAAATTTATTTATCAAGCGCACAGTACATATATAATTAAATAGAAAGGATTTTCACCTTTTTACATATGCACTTTACTAATATATATATAAACTCAATGATGATGTGTTGAGAAAAACTCAATCCAGAGTTTTTTTGAAACTCAACACAGCATCATTGAGCTTATGTAAATTAGAACAGCACATATGTGAAAAGGTGAAAATTCTTTCTATTTAAATATCACAATTGCAGATTGACATGTCATTAAACTAAAGCAGATTATCTGAAAATAGTATATTGAGGGAAGGAATTGTTATGAATGCTATCAATATTAAAAAATAAAAAAAGTTGAGGATATGACAAATTTACTACAAGTCAAAATTTGTAATCAAATCACAAAAATATAAATGGTATTGGTGTATCACACATCTTTTTTAAGAATTGGACAGCCATTAATAGAAAATGCAACAATAAAATGCAAATTAAAAAGACAAATTTAGCATTTACAGAAATAAACAGGAATCCTATTAATTTAAAAAGAATAGTGATATTACCAGTAAAAATAAATGAAAACATAAAAAATTAACGTTACATGTGGTAATTAACAATCGTAATCCTATCAAGAGAATCAATCTAAAAATTAAAGTCATGAATAACTTTCCACCATTATATAAATCAAGTCTGTAGAGACTAAATAGTAAACTTATAGTGAAATGGATAAGAAATGATGTATAATACCAATTATTTAAAGACTGGATTATCATAGAAGCAAAACTCTCATACAGTAGTGCCACTCAGTGTGATCCAGAGTAATTCTATGGATGCAGGAAGGTTTGTGCATAAAACCTCTATCTAGTGCCAGTTTTTCTGAGAAATCCACAAGCTATAAACTAGTCTGGGAATATTGAATGAGTAGGTACTGGATAGGGATTTTATGCACAAATCTTCCTGTATCCATTGATTATTCTGGCTTGCATTGAGTGGCTAGAGAGTTTGTCCTCTGTAAAAAAAACAGCTCATGTAAGCATAAAGAATGGTGATCATAAGATGTTTGATGATTTAAGACTGGATTATACAAGGATAGGCAAAAGTGCAACCAAACTACCTGGTACTGCAAATCTGGAATGCTTGGGAAAGTTTGTATATGTGTCAAGAATGTATTTTTATTTCTGACTGAGTTTTAATTCTAACTGAGAAGAGCAAATGCATGATACAGTTTCTATATGAGAAACATCCCAGCATTCATATGTTTGGTAGCCTGAAATGAATAATGACATTTGAGAAAACAGTAAAGAAATGTCAAATTCACTAAAAATAGTGAGGTTAATCTTTTAAAGAGTTTAAACCTTGGCCTGAATCCACAAAGTCATGTGAAAAAATCCATTTGGTTCATGTCAGGTCTTTCCATGGATTTATATTCCTTATAGTGATACATATTCTATATGAACAGAATACAAAATTGTAAAAAATACTCATGTAGAAAATGTAAACAAAGTATTAAATAAACTTTTTGCCACGTGCAATTATCCTGAGCTTATAGTTACTGACAACAATGCAGGATTTTGTTCACTGCAATTTAAAGATTTCCACTCAAAAGAGGATGGGGCATGTTTTAATATCTCCATACCACCCTGAGTCAAATGAATTATCAGAAAGACCATAGAACATCTAAAGTGCATACTAAAAGAAATGGAATACATTAATATTTATGATGTTTTAGCAATACACAAACTTCTGTAATCCCAGTAGAATTATTAATGGAGTGCCATGTGAGAATGAATATTTGTATGTTTATTCCAGAGAAAATTAAAAGAAAGAAAATAAAAACTGAGAGTATCAAGTTTAATATAGGATAGTCTGTCTGGATAAAAGATATACTGAGAAAAAAATGTGTTATCAAAAATTACAATTAAGTTACTAAGCAAATATGTGAAATTAAACTGGAAGATTGCAGAGTAATAAGATGACACAATAATAAACTAGTAAAAAGTTAGAATCCATCTCCTCACAATTTAATATTCTATTCACATTTTAATATTAGATAATTTTTTATATTTATATAACTTTTTATTGTTTATTTTACAACATAGACATTTTTAATCACACAGTTTATTTAAAACACTTGTGATTTATACATTTTTTCCAACACATTCATAATAGTAAAGAATAAATTGTGTTTGCAAATATTTAGTAAGATAGTACTAGTTTTTTCTAAAACAATTGAATAAAATAAAATAAATTTATGTAAATGGAAGTTATGTATTAATATCTAATATGCCTTTCATAAGTCTTCTATTTCTAAAAATATTTGCTGCAGTTCATTTTATTTCACTTCAGATTTTTTCAATACATACTCTATTTTATTAATTGTTTCCAGTGCATCAATACTGTTAATTTTGACCACATCTTTTCCCTCTTCAATATTTTTTTAGGACATTTATATTTAGTTATGCATATTTTAGGGATCTTCATTGGCATGACTTTTGTCTCCTATATATTTTGATTTTTTAAGTAAAATTTTGAGAAAGCCATAACAAAAGAATATTACCTGTTTTAGCCAGAAATCATTACACTTTCATTTTATTTTTTGATGTATTTTAAAATACATGCATTATATTAAATATTTTGGTATTACCAAAGTAATTAGGTTTACTTCTACAATCAGTTAAATCTTCAATGTAGCAATTCACTACAGAAAAATTCTCATATTCATCTTTTTAATCTTTTCATAGTTCAAAATACCTATTGACTGAGTGAATTAAAGTTCTAAACTTTTGATTGGTCAATTACAGAATCAGCATTAAAAATATATTTATCTTTTAATATTAGATTCATTTAGTTTTGTTTGTAAAAAGCAATTTAATAATTTGTCATATTATGAAAGTGAACAAAAGTTTTTTTCAAAAATAAATTTCTATTTATAATTATAAAAATATTCTATAGTGAAGAAGCAATTGTTAGCAAGGGTTCTCTTTTGTTCAATATGAGAAACAACCAATCAGCACCTTGAAAAGTTCATCTTCTCTCATTAAAAATTTAAATTTAAATAGTATTGATTTTTTACTTGTGAAATAATTCTAGAGAGGGCAGGATCTTCCAGTATGTTTTAAGCTCTAAAATGAGCATAAATCCACTATAATAACATAAAAATTACCATTTTAAAGCTGATTCTTTAGCCAATTCGATAATAATTGAACCTGACACTAATTAATATTGCCTCTTTGATTGTTTTGATATTCCAATAAATTTTTTAAAACTTATACTCTTTCAATATTTAAATGCAAACAATTACCATTTAATTTGTGATTAAATTCTTTCTTCTAAAATTACTGAAATGCAATAAATTTTATTTTAGTTCAGTTGCCTATTACTCTTTTCTCTCTGAATATTTTATCTCATCTCAATATCTTTTTAATGAATTGTGTTTATTAATTATCTGGGATAAATTTAATTTCATGAGTTAATATTTTTTTAATGAATCGTGTTTATTAATTTATCTGGGATAAATTTAATTTCATGAGTTATTAATTATTTTATTCTTTTACTATGATTAGAGACCATATTGCTATTTTAGTTAATTTTTAAATTTAAATCTGTTTCTTTGTTGCTTAATTTGATGTTTTTATTTTACTCTGGGGTGAGAGTATTCTTGCAGATTGAACACCACTATTTAATGGTATTTGTGAGGAAAGGATGATTACTTTCTATAGTTTGTTACAATCTCAAACACAGCACTTATAAACTTTTTCAAATATTATATAATTTAGCATCATTTAATATTGACACAAAGTAAATTTAAAATTTCACAAGTGCTAATAAGAATATTAGAAATAAGAAATAAATTTAAAGTGAATGATTTATAAATTCATCTCTCACTTTTTAGACATTTGAGTTCAGAAATAAGATGGCCATTCTTATTACCTTAAAGTCTCTATCTTGTGGTTGAGATGAGAATACTCTTGCAGGTTGAACACCACTGGTTAACAGTGCTTGTGTGGAAAAGGATGATTACTTTCTATAGCTTGTTACAATCATATTTTTGAAAATGCAATATTTTTTTTGGGATTATTATTTATATAAGTAAATAAAAATATTTATAACTTCTGAATTATCTCTAAACATCTCTAAAATTGTTTGCAATTCTGCAGTAATTTTAAAAACTTTGTGGGCCATGGTCTTTTTCAAATTTTTATTTACTATGATTTATAATAATCATAAAGTTTCTATTAAGATTTAATTCATCATCAATCTTTTTTCATCAGAAATTTATAACAGTTTAAGATATTCTGCATCATCTTCAAACCTGTTCAAATTCTAAAAATTTTAAGCTATGCTTATTTAGAAAAATTAATATAAAACTGATTGTTTTTAAATCTGAGATAACATTTCAATTTTGTGATTATCTTGTAATATCATGTACAATCAAAACCCTCCTGATATCACAATATCTTTTATTATTTGACAATAAAAATATACATTAAAATAATAAATATAAAAAATATTTATTATGATAACTAAAAACCAAGCAAATAAATTGTTTTTCTAACCATAATTGGGTTTTTTTATATTTAACTGAAAATAAAAAGCATTGGAAAGGGGTGTTCAGAATAAAGATTGACTTAGTTTTAATCTCTGAACTCTTCATACTTTTATATCAAGTTAAATATAAAAAATCCAATTGTAATAGAAAAAACAAATATTTTCTTGGTTTTTTTCTTATAATAAATAAAAATATTTGTTATAAATATTTTTAAATCTATTATTCTTTAGTTTTTAATATTAAAATTGTGATCAAAGATTTTTTTTTATTTTTTTTTAAATGATGCTAAAATACTTTTAAGATTAAAAGTAAAATCATAAATATTAAATCAACCTTATTTACAATAAAGTTCTGTCCACCCACCTACTGCCCTGTATTTATGATTCTAAATAAGTTATATAAAATATTTTAGTGTTATATTGCATTGCTACTGATTTATATCAAATGCATCAACTTTCAATAAATTCTATTATATATAAATATATTAAATCTTAATTTTAATATTTTATTTTTATTTAAATAAACAAACAGAAAGTGTAACTTAAATAATAGTGTTTAATAATAATAATAAATAGATCAAATTGGTTTAGAATATTAACATAATATTTGTTTAATATCCACTTATTAAAAAAATTTAAAACTTTTTTTTTAGATTTAGCATTATTGTGAATTTATAGAAGTACTCTTTTAGATAACATTATACAGAAATTTATTATTATTTTTTTAAAATACCTATATTTTGGTTTCTTGATCAGATTTGGTATAAAAGGATGCTGTAGACAAAATTACTCAGTATGCTGATGAGCGTTTATGAGCTACCTCTAATTATATAATAACTCCATCTTTTAATTATTATCCTTCTACTAAATTTTTATTTTTATTCTATTTAATTAATATTCATTTTTATTTTTAAACTATAATTTTAAACTTTGGAAATACTGACCTAATAGCTTCTAATACACAATTTAACCTTACTATAATTTTTTCAGTTAGTCCAAATCCCATTTACCTCCAAAATATCACATGCTATTATTTTGTGTTTATTAATGTGCATCATATAAGTTTACATTATAAATGTAATATTTTTAAAAAAACAATTATTAATCAGCATTTAATAAACACATAAAAATTATTAATTACTTTTTATTAGGTTAAAATTTGTTATATATTTTTAAAATTACGTATAAACTTTATTAAGATAAAATATATCTACATTAATTCTATAATTAAAACACTTTCTCTTTTCTTTTCTCAAAAATATTACATTATAACAAACTCCACATAATAAAACCAAAAAGATCAAAAAAATATAAAAAACACAAAAAAATATATAAACCCCATAAAAATTAAAATAAATAAAATACATTAAAATCAATTAAATTAAAACATAAAATATACACCACACTTACTTGCCTCCATTCTCAAAAAACTTTCCTTTTTTACATTTTCTTTTATCCCAAATCCAATTATTACAATAAAACACTTATTTTCTTCTTCTTTTCTATACCCTTCAAAATTACATTTATTTCCAAAAATTATTCTTTATAAATAAATGTAATTTTGAAGGGTATAGGAAAGAAGAAATAAATAAAGTGGTTTATTGTAATAATTGGATTTTGGATAAAAGAAAATGTAAAAAGGAAAAGTTTTTTGAGAAGGGAGGCAAGTAAGTGTGGTGTATATTTTATGTTTTAATTTAATTGATTTTAATGTATTTTATTTATTTTAATTTTTATGGGATTTATATATTTTTTTGTATTGTTTATATTTTTTTGATATTTTTTTTTTTTTTTGGTCTTTTTGGTTTTATTATGTGGTTTGTTATAATGTAATATATTTTTTCTAGATCCTTGAAAATGACTATAAAGTAAAAATAGTTGAAACGTTGGAACAAGTGGATATATATATATATATATATATACATACAACAAATAAAGTTTTTGTAAAGAAAAGAGAAAGTGTTTTAATTATAGAATTATATGGTTATATGTAATGTATATTTTGAAAAGAAAAAAGGATTGAGTGGTGATTAGAAACAGAAGTAAATGGATATCTACATTACTGTTTAGAGATGCATGACAAATTCTATTTTTCAACTGTTTACCTTCTATTTTTGCATTTCTAAAAATGACGAGTTTGTTTTCACTTTAAAATATATAGTTGTACACTATTGTTTTTATATATGGCTATACATTATTGTATTTATATATGCTTTTACCTATTGTTTTTTTTCTTTTTTTAAACAAGCAATGAGATAAAACATTAAAATATAGTGATTGCCATCTATCTATATAAACAATTACATAATTATGTAAATTTTTTATAAAATTTAAAGTCTATATCTAAAGTTAAAAATATAATATTTTTTATATAAAAAAGTGATTAATAATAATGCATGTATTTTATTAAAAGATGATTGTTGTGAATAATTATCTACTAAAACATAACATTTATAAACTTGTACAATATTTATCAGAATATATTTTCAGTTTGTTGAGTATTTAGAAGCACACTGTTAAGTCTTATTAACACCCTCATATTTATTATATTACTATGCTAAAGCACAATGACCATTTGTTTTAGAAGACCCAGATATACCTAGCAAGTGTCTAAACCAGAATGAAATGTAGTATATTCCAAATATAGTTCTAATCTTATCTCTTCACTTGTATAGACAAAAATGAGTAAGAAATTAACTCACCCATATAGATTAGAACTATCCCACAAATAAAATTGAAAGCATCTATATCTGAAATTTAATTAGATTTCATTTGTATTAACAGTCTTATTAGATGTGCTATTCTAATGTACATTTAGATTTGCTAAAAAATGACCATTTTATTTTGCATGCTGAGTAACAATTTAATAAATCAAGATTGCTAAATAAGAATTAACAACTTATGTTTAACTAGTTAATAAATCAAAAATTATATTTAATGTTGAAAAAACTATTTAATAAAATATACATACATAATGGTTGAAAATTTAATAAAATTTTATTTGTACATTACTTGACTGGAGATCATCCATAATGTAATTAAGTAAGCATTCAATCAAAGCTAGATCAGAAAATTAAAATCCCTTTATTCAGAAATAGTATTATATTTAACTGATATCTATAAACCAAATACGGAGCTTCACTTCTAGCTATTCCCTAGATTTAAATAAGGGAAGTTGCTCAAACATTGATACTTTATATATATGAAAATTTTAAAATAATATGACTTTTTCAATACTTCCATAAGTAAACAGTTCAATATTATGTGATTTCAGTTTTCTTATTTAATTTTTAATTGATTGTTTGCTTAGTTACATCAAGAAGAATAAACTTTCTTCTAAAGCATTAGTTACATTAATAAAATGACCTTTACTATTGTAGTAACACACATTGCAGACAAAAAGTAATTTACTTCCATCTGCACTCCAAGGTCATACATGGATAGTTGATTAGATAAATGATATTTGTTAGGGTAAACATTATATCATTGAAGATGTTTATGCAACCTCAATTTAGTTGGCTTGTTGTTTAAATTCACACAAAAAATAATACATAAGGTATATGAGAACAGACTTTCACATGAACCACCACTCTCCACTCCATCTCAATACTGATACACTTGAACACATATATCTCGAAAAGATACTCCATTCCATCTCATAACACTGATACACTTAAACACATATATATCAAAAGGATAATCACTAATATTTATCTTTTCAACATATATGTGATTAAGTGTATCAGTGTTATGAGATGGAGTGGAGAATGGTGGGTCATGTGAAAGTCTGTGCTCATATACCCTATATATTACATATATTGATACAGGTATATAATAAGCCTGTATTTCAGTTATAACACAAAAAATAAATAAATAAAGTAAAATAAACTGGGAGATAAGTCACATATGGCTGCAGGGATATTTTCATTGACTTGAATTCATCCTAAGATTAAGCAATACTGGGTTCATTTTTTCTATAACGTGGACTAACTTAAATTATATGGCATTACATTAATTTAATTAATATTTTAAAAAGTTTCTCACTCTAATTAATACATATTATTAATGATGTATAATTTGATATATATAATTTTAAAATAATTTTAACGGTAAAAATAATAAAATATATATATTAATTAATCAATAACGCTTTCAATTATGTAGTAATCTTTATCAACTGTAAAAGTTTAATAGATTTTCCATGAGCTGTATATATATATATATCATAGATAAAAGCTTCATGTATTTTCTCTTGTAGCATTTATCATAAAAAAAAAAAATTAAGCTTGTTTAGAGCTAGTAGCAGGCTCTTTATATATATATATATAAAGAAAAGGAGAGTGAAAGAGATGCATAGAGAAAATACTATTTAAATTTTATTGCTTGCATTAAATTAATAAATATTTTATCTAGTAATTTTCAAATTTTAAAATCAAAACAAAAATATTATTTGCCCAGTTTGAGTTTATGATTGAAAAAACAAAATATTTGCAATATTAATGAATATTAATTCTGTGAATCATTTTTAAAATGATATAGTTTGGATTAAAAACTTTATATTTCAGTCCTTACAAACAGTGTTTGATTATGTGACTACCAGTGTGAGGATCCCAATTCATACAATATCTTTCAACTGTAATGATGTGGAGGCAAACACATTTCTTTATCAAATTTCTCAGAAAACTGGTGGAAATTATCATTACTATTGTGAACCTGGATTTGAAACTGAGTATCCACCATCCAATGAAGTAAGTATTGTTGTTATGATTGCTAAATATGTTATGTATCTTCATTTTTTTTTGTAAAGTGAAAAAAATTTCAATAATCTTAGTTCATACTTTAGGATTAGAACATTTATCCAAACTTTATATCAATATATTTATAATATAGAATATTCAACCTGCAGTTCAATTTTTAGTATGGATTTAGAAAACTAGTTTGCAAACATTTAGTGACTAGATGGGATTTTTAAAAAATATAATAATTTTATAAATTTCATTTACAAACTCATAATAACTATGCTGATAGTAACTGTCTTTATGAGTGTTTTTTCTAAGATGCATTAAGAAAAAAAAAATCTCTTGGTGCAATGTAGCATTAAAAAAGCCAAAAATTTTAAAGGAGATTAGATTTTTTAATTTAATAATTCTAGATGGTTAAATTTTTAAAAAAAACCTCAACTTTCTATTAAAATCTTGAAGCATTTGTACTTTATAAAATTTAAAAAAGTGTAACAGAGTGATAACTAAATACATTTAAATGTTAATTATATTCTGAGTTTTATGTGGATTATATATATAAAGCACTATTCATTATTTAAGCATGACTAGTAGCTATTCAAATCTATAGCATATCTGATAAGACTACGAATGTTGAAAGGCACATATATTATAAAAGCAATGATCTGATATTGGAAAGTAATAGTTAAAACTTAGATTTGCAATAGAGTAACCTAACATTCGTGTGTTGTTTATTACATATATTCTAGTTACATTGCAATAGAATATATTAGCATCCTCCTATTGTTGATTATATATATATATATATATATATATATATATATATATATATAATAAAACAAAATAAATGTCCGCTAATATCAATAATATAATAACGAAACTTAAATATATTCCAAACAATGGTAAACAATTTATAATACAATATAAATAAAAACTCAATAAAAACTCATAAAGAAATATTTTCGAATATATTCATAATCATTTTCAACTCAACTTTCAAAATGGAATCATCTATTACCAATCGGAAACACATGTCAATTTAAATATTCCACAATTCATTAATCCTAACATTTGCTGACTGTCTGTTTATTATCGTATTTTTATACCTACTAATAAAAACTTCCTCTTTAATTTTTCTTTTTTCATTATCTCTCTCTTGGCCTAAAATTTTTATTTTATTTATATCAAAATTAAACTTAAAATTACAATTTCTATCATGATCATAAAAAACAGATTCAGTATATAACTTGACTTCATGACTATTATCATTACATATCTGTACATTTTTCAAAACTCTTTTATATAACAATTTATGTTCTTTAATTCTTTTCTCTATATTACATCTAGATTCCCTTACATATGATAAGTTACACCCACAAAAAATTCTATAAATTATATTACTCACGTTATTTTTTTTAACTTATCTTTTGAATTATTAACCATTCTATTTAAATTACCTGAGCCATAAAAAGAAACATTATATATACCATTATAAACTTTTTTCATAAATTTTACTTGATTATTATTATAAAAAGCAAAGAAATCCACTTCTTACTCTTAATTTCTTCATCACCAGTATTTTTATTAATTTTCTTACTAAATTGACAAATCACTTGATAAATTTCTTTTATATTATAACCTACACTTAATAATTCACTTACATAATTTTCAATATTTTTCTTTTTATCACATGCATATTTACACAAAATATTATTTCTATACAAAAAAGACCTAAAACCAGCCATTTTATAATTATGTGGCACTTTAGATGAATATAATAAATTAAAAGGTCTTATCTGGACTATGGAGAAAGAATATAATAACAGTATTAAATATTTAGATTTGATAATTTCAAGGAACAATAATATGATTGACTATAAATTGTTTATTAAACCTATTGAAACTAGAAAGTATATTTCCTATTTATCTAAAGTGTTACATAATTATAAAATGGCTGGTTTTAGGTCTTTTTTGTATAGAAATAATATTTTGTGTAATATGCATGTGATGAAAAGAAAAATATTGAAAATTATGTAAGTGAATTATTAAGTGTAGGTTATAATATAAAAGAAATTTATCAAGTGGTTTGTCAATTTAGTAAGAAAATTAATAGAAATACTGGTGATGAAGAAATTAAGAGTATGAAGTGGATTTCTTTGCATTTTTATAATAATAATCAAGCAAAATTTATGAAAAAAGTTTATAATGGTATATATAATGTTTCTTTTTATGGCTCAAGTAATTTAAATAGAATGGTTAATAATTCAAAAGATAAGTTAGAAAAAAATAACGTAATATAATTTATAGAATTTTTTGTGGGTGTAACTTATCATATGTAGGGGAATCTAGATGTAATATAGAGAAAAGAATTAAAGAACATAAATTTTTATATAAAAGAGTTTTGAAAAATGTACAGATATGTAATGATAATAGTAATGAAGTCAAGTTATATACTGAATCTGTTTTTTATGATCATGATAGAAATTGTAATTTTAAGTTTAATTTTGATATAAATAAAATAAAAATTTTAGGACAAGATAGAGATAATGAAAAAAGAAAAATTAAAGAGGCAGTTTTTATTAGTAGGTATAAAAATACGATAATAAACAGACAGTCAGCAAATGTTAGAATTAATGAATTGTGGGATATTTAAATCGACATGTGTTTCCAATTGGTAATAGATGATTCCATTTTGAAAGTTGAGTTGAAAGTGATTATGAATATAATCGAAAATATTTCTTTATGAGTTTTTATTGAGTTTTTATTTATATTGTATTATAAATTGTTTACCGTTGTTTGGAATATATTTAAGTTTCATTAATATATATATATATATATTACACACATGCATATATATAAATATATATTGAAGTGATATTTATATATGCTTAATGTATATAAGTTGAAAAATTCAAAGGAATGTTAGCTTAAAGGTTTTTAACAATTTTAATAAATAGAAGTTATATATATAAGTATGGGTACAGATAAATATTTATAGCATCATTAAATTTATTTTAAAGTAATTTTAAATAAAATATTTCTTTTATTAGATATTTGTAAAGGTATTTCAGAAAATACAATTAAATTCCTTATAAACAAATCAATTAATTAAGGAGATAAATGTCTAAATGTAATTTAGTCAAAGCATTGTATTTGATTTTGGTAATCCCTTTCAAAGTTAACATTTTATAAATGATGTAATTGGACAAATAAGTAGCAGTCTGTAATGAAGTTTAGGAGTTATCTATCACTAATAGGTAAATGGATTGAAATGACTGATGATGAAACCTGATTTTGCTGATGATAAATCAGTAAAATATAAATAGGGATTCTCTGAAGATCATAAATTATTCTGCTTGAATTTTTATTCTGCTTTAAAGGATTTTCTTATTCGGCTTTACTTGTTTTATGCTGATTCTGCTTTGATTTATTAGTGTTCTTTGTGTTAAAATATAATGCAGAGTAGAGAAGCTACCATATGCTCTATTCTTGTTAAGTTAGCAAAGTACAAGCCACAAGTCTATTGAAAGTTGCTGAGAAGACGTCAAACAATGTAGAAACATCTTAAGGAGTGTTGTGTCCAGTATATGTGAACTATATGTTACCTAAACTTCAACAATGTCTATTGCTTTAGAGAGAAGCCACCCATCAATCAAGAATGAAAATGTGCTACCCATTAAACAAAGAAAGCAATTGACTATTATGAAGACTGCTGTAGTAATCAAGACCAATATGATAGAAGCTTTGCCAGACATAGCTATGTTTTTACAGACTAAGTCCACTAAAAGTATATGAATACCTGAAGTCAGATCTTGAACTCTTAACGATGAAAGGGTAATGTGTGTGAACTTTGAATATATATATTATTATAACTGTCTATTACTAATGTTAGATATTTAATCTCCTATATTTAATTTATACTGAAAATATTTTCATAAAGTACTATTATTGATTTTATGTAAAAATAAGTCTATTTATAAATTGGTAAGGCATTGGATTGCTATTGTTTATTAGTTATGCTTCAGTATGTTGGTGTAAATTTAAAAAGAAAAATATTTCTTATAATGTGATTAACGCAAACTTTTACCATTCTCTTAAAAACTTATTTTGTATGCTAAAACTATATTTAATAATGATTGCCATTTCCATTATCTTAATTATAGAAATTATAAAAATAGTAATTTAAACATTATCATGTATAATGCAGATTAATTGACTTTGGATAGTGTAATACAGGCTGCATTGACTGATTTAATAAATTAAGTAAGTTTGTCTATGTTGTTTTAATAGTTCTAAAAGTTTACAGTTTTGAGCTAAATACCTTCCAGGTTTGAGAATAAGCAAGTATGGGAAAAAATAATTGTCTTAAATTTACTTGAACTAATAATATATATTTACATCTGGCTGTTTTGCCTATGTACAATGTTTGTTTATATGTATACTGGGTATTTATAAATGAGTGTAATACCATTTGCGTTGGCTGATCTTTTGCTTTTATTAGCTTACTTTGAGCAGTAGTATGTGGTAGATTGACATTTACTACCATATATCATATGCTGCATTTATATATATTTTATTTGTGTGATAACTTTTGCATCTGCTAGTCACTCCATTTAGCACCTTCCTTTGAAGAGCAGCATGGTACAGTTGTTCATAAATGTGTGTAATGTAGATGCCGTTTCATGTCTCTTACATTTACTTAGTTATTGTTTAGTTATTAACCAGCATTACTGGCTGAAATGATTGATCATAGTTTATAGTTTTAGCATATTTTTAACTTGTAAGCTTATTGTGTTTTAAAACTGTATGGTGACAAATTGTATTAGTAATTAGTAGTGATAGTTAATCTGTGCAGTAAATTTATATTTGTTCAGAGATAATTAAAATGTATTGTATAGTATCTGTGCATAGTAATACCAATAGAACTGCCAAATCTTTAATCATATTTATTTGTCTTAAAAATTGATAGAACAGTTAAATAAAATATGCTCTTATTCTAAATCTAATCCTGTGTGAGAAAGCTAATAGATTGATGGAGTCTGTGGATTGCTGTCAGTTATGTTATCGTTTGTGTTGTAATAATGTATATATAGAAATAAATTGTAATGCTGTATTATTTTTAGCATTTGCTATTATTTGCAATCAATAAGTTTAATTAAAGTTGAATACCATCTTTTGCATCTAGATGATTTAGCGGGTTATAAAAAGAAAAGAAAAGATCATGTGATATCAATGTAGAGATTTTATGCAAATTGCCCTTGAGTAATTTTCGTGTGTGTTATATATTTTAGACCATTACAATATATATATATATATATATATATATATTTGCAGAATTGAGTTCTATCAACTGCTTATAAAATGTTGATGTAAGTAAAGTATGATAAAAATTGAATTATTGGATTGGATTAATTGACTTTATATTTCTCTCTTTAAAAACAATGTTTGTCTATGTGAATTTTTATATGAGGATTACAATTCCTACAATATTTTCAATTGTAATGATAGGAGAAGGACATAATTCATTTTTTTTGACAAACAACAGATGTATTAGACAACACACAATAAATTTAATTATTGTTGGTGGCTGTTTGCCATTACTTGCCAAACTCAAATTTGGAACTGTATTATAATATAATGAAATGCTTTGGCATCACATATGGGAATAGTTTTCTGTTTCACCCATGTGTATAACTTAATGATATCTGATCCTGATATCATTTGTCATCATCTGAGTAATATGAACAGCTCATTAGCAATCAATGTTAAAGGCAATGAGGACAGAAAACAGATTACAAGTTACAATCACAGGATATTTTATTCAATTCAAAAGTTAGATGAGATGAGATTCCACATTTATTATTGTACTTAGATATTTTCCTATTGTTTGCTACTTCCTTACTATAAGTTAGTCTGTCATATTAAAGTTAGAGCATTATTAAAGTAAAACTATGGAAGTTGTGTAATATATGAGAAAAATTTTAGAATTGATATGCACAATGAAAGCATATAATGGTTTATGTTGATTCTAGAACTGATACAACAATTGCTCATGTCCATAATTCCAAAAAGAAGTTCATAGACTCTATGAACTTCAAAAAGATTTAGTTGTTAATTGTTTGGTTAATACTAAAAGTTGTTTTAATCCATCCAGACTATCTAGATGAATGAAGATAAGATCTAAATAAAGTATTGGTGTCACAATAATAAATAATATTGCAAATGACTGATGCTTATGATGATTATATGAGAAAACCAGAAAATTATATATATATATATGCATATGGCTGCATGTATGCTTACATGCATAAATACATTTTTATATATGTTCTTGAACATCTTTATGGATAATTTTATAACACCATTTCAATTTTTCCTAATCATATACATAGTGATAGTAATCATCTATATTACAATAGTTTTTCTCAACACTGTTACATTATTCTAATCAAAAAAACAATATCAATACATTTTGGAATCAAAATTCGCATAATATTAAAAAAATAATAGCTAGGTTATCTATAAATTAAAAACTAGCTATTACAACCTGAAGACTATATAATACTTGTTAACAGTAAATATATAATATTGAATGTATGACTGAGTCTACCATGAAAAAAAAAAAATCTGAACTCATTAAAAAAATTTTTAATGTCTGAAAAATTCCCCCTCTATGCCAACATGAACCCTAAATTAAAAGCATTGTAGAATTACATTACCATATTTTTCTGAATTATCTCATTTAATTATTAAATTTATTAAAAACCATTAAGTCTTCAATTTTTTTTTCTAGTGTTATTTAGGAACATCCAATGTTGTGATAAGTATAACCGCCTTCTTTTTTCAAATCATCTTCTTTTTTTATTATTTAGCATTATAGGTTTTTCTTTAAATCTGTGATGATTTCTAATTTTTATAGTACCGTAATTATAAATTTTGTTGCTTTATCTCTAACGAAATATAATAATCAAAATATACAGGACATATAGAGCAACACTTTATTAACGTTAAATAAGCATGATGTGCTTATCATCCTTTCAACTTAAAAAAAGTCAAATGTAGCAGTAATTGTGATGGAAATGTGGGTTTATATATATCTTACAGGCTAATTTACATATTATTTGCATTTAAAGTTATGTAGGTTGAAAGGCCATTTTTTTGGAAAGGGGGATGCAGAACTACATTTTGTTACTTGCATATTTGTCTCTTAAAAGGTGCCATGCTCCTTTGATTTTGCATTTGGAATCATTGCTCTCTGTGCATATGACATTGAAATGGATGGGCTCAAAGACATGGCTGGTTATAGAGAAATGGTCGAAGAAGATTGAGTGATGGTTTGCATGTGTTTTGGCTTTATTATAAAGATACGAGTAATGAGCAATCCAAGTTGATAAGTTGGCCTCACCATAGCAACCAGAGGGGCAGGCTGGATCTTGGCATTTAATTTTGTAGACTATTTGAAAGTGGAGCTCGTTTGGCAGTCTGCCTTTCGAGTTGTTGAATAGGTGGTACAACGGAGGTAATAAGCAAAATGCAAATTGGTGTGTGGCTATGATGACTTTGGTAATGCATTGAGTAATTCTGGGTATGTATGGAAGGAAAATCCAAGGCTTTTTGTTTGTGGTGATGGTGGTGGGGGGAGAGGTATCGCTTTCTATTGTAGAAATCTTTAATTCTTTGAAGTAAAGCCGGACGCAATTCAGAAATATATGTAGTGATGTCCCTTTTATCCGATTCAAATTTGCAAATAGTTACGGTGTAACAAGGCTTTAAGTTCAGGTAGTTTATGAGCTCTTGGTGTGAGTGATTTTGTGTAGATGAAAAGGCATATATGTATAGATTTTATGAACATTTTGTAATTGAGTCGAAGGCGATCGCGCTGTATTTAGAAATCGAGGAACTTGATACCGTATGCTACAAATCAAAAATTGCTATATCTTGCCACGTTTGTTTTAATGATTTTAATTTAATTTCTAAATTATTTTACTGTGGTGTTTAACTGATTATTTTATAGTTAAAATATTTTGTTTTATTTTTTATATGCATTTTCAATTTCTTTTTGGAAAGCAATATTTAGTAAGTATTTCATTTTTTATTATTGTGATTAAAACTTTATAATGCTCCACTAACTGCAATTAATTATTTTTACAAATGATTATTTTTTTATGTCGTAGAATGAAGTTACGCACTTTAAACATAGATAGATAACAAAATGCTTACTTTAAAAAATAATTAAGATAGTAATATACAGTTTATTATTTGAAATCATATACTGTATAAGGGATTCTAACTCAGACTTTCATACGACCCTCAACTCTCCATGCCATCTCATATTGCTGATCCACCTGATCACACACATGTTGAAAAGATAAATAATCACCAATATAGTATTTCGTGCTAAACCAGCATTCATCAGTTGATCTAGATTACTATCTCCTTACATATATACAATCAGTGCTCAGCTTTATATTAAGCCAATCTTCATATTTTAGTGGACAGACTTCAAAACACTTATTTATCTTTTTAATATGCATGTGATCAGGTGAATCAGCAATATGAGATGGCATAGAGAGTGGAGGGTCATGTGAAATTCTGAGTTTGAATCCCTTATATATTACATAATATGTGCACGTGTGTGTAAGCCTGTACAGTGTATTAAGTTGTATTTGAAATCATATTATTTTTGATCAAAAATATCAACTCAAATATAATTTGTGAATTTTATGATAATAAAAATAAGTTGTATGGTCATTTACATGTGAGGTGAATTAAACATTAGAGTACCAAAGAGACAAGAATAGAACAGATTTTTTCTTTTCTTTTTACTCTGAAATCGATTTAGGACTCTTTAATTTTTTAATGCATCCTTAGCATTAAATCCGCAGCTGGTAGTCAATACAAAAATTTTAATCCTTGTATCTTTCACTATCATCACTTTGCTAAACTATGGAGGCTATGTGACTCTGGTATATATATATATATATATATATATATATATATATATATATATATATATATATATATATATATATATATATATATATATAAAAAAAAAAAAAATAAACCATAAATTGTTAACTAATTGGTTACCAAATGTAATTCAAATCTTAACAGCTAAAGCTTCATAGATCAATAGAATATCACAATCTGCTATCAAGACAACCACTATAAATAAAAGATAGACTCTACCTTTTATCTTGATCTAAGCTATTCAATTGACAGAGTGAAGACACATGATTTTAATAGGTTGAGATTTTAATCTGCCTAGAAATTTAAATAAATCCCATTCAACAGGCACAAGTATATTTAACAATCAAGCCAAAAATATGAGATCCAGATCAGATATTCATTACGTGTAATGAGAAGAATATTAATCTTTATTTAAATATAGTAAAGCAACTTATAAGAGAAAATGGATAGAGCAAGAAAAAGGCACAAGTATATTTAACAATCAAGCCAAAAATATGAGATCCAGATCAGATGTTCATTACATGTAATGAGAAGAATATTAATTTTTATTTAAATATAGTAAAGCAACTTATAAGAGAAAATGGATAGAGCAAGAAAAAAAAAGAAAATTGTTTAATAATTTAAACAGTTTTATAATGCTTGATTATTTTTTATTAAGAGAATCATTAACATTGATACACTTGAACACACATATGTTGAAAAGATAAATAATCACCAATATATGTATTTCATGCTAAATCAACAATTATCAGTTGCTCCAGATTACCATCTCCACACACATATGCTATAAGTGCTCAGATATATATTAAGATAGCCAAGTCTCATACTTTAATGGACAGGCTTCAATCTACTCCACACTCCATCTCTACAACCATCCATCCAATTGAAAATCTGATGATGGAATCTTCAAAGGCCATCCTGAGGCTGAGATTCTTGTCACACCCATGTTGACTTATGGTCAATCTGACCCCTCATTACAGGGCATAATCCATTTAATATATATACAAGAGATGGGCAGACATCTCTACTATGCAATAACTGAAACACACAGGCTTATTATGTACCTGTGTTTATATATGTAATATATAGGGTATATAAGCACAGACTTTCACATGACCGACCACTCTTCACACCATTTCATACACTGATACACTTGAACACACATATGTTGAAAAGATAAATAATCACCAATATACATATTTTATGATAAACCAGCAATCATCAGTTGTTCCAGATTACCATCTTCACACACATATCTGAGCACTTATAGCATATGTGTGTGGCGATGGTAATCTGGACCAACTGATGATTGCTGGTTTAACATGAAATACATATATTGGTGATTATTTATCTTTTCAACATATGTGTGTTCAAGTGTATCAGTGTTATGAGATGGTCTAAAAAGTGGTGGGTCGTATGAAAGTCTGTGCTCTGTGTGTTTCAGTTAAGAGAATCATTTTAACTTTTAAATAATTAGATCATGATTTTATAGACTGTAACAGTTTTATTTACTTATAGTAGTTATAAAACCTTATTTACATAAATCAACACTTATATTATTTATGGTTGACAATTCCCTTCTCTTTTATTATGCTATTATTATGATACTATATGGTATTGAAAATACTTAGCTTCAAATAAATTCTTTCGAATTTCAAATCCAAACCTGTTTAGTCTTTAAATGTTTTAACATTTGCTTACTCATTATGTAATAGTTATACCTTTATTACATACAAGTATTTGTTAGTTAATGTTATATTAATTACAACAAATATGTATAATTGTTGTGTATGTGTGTGTAAGCATGCATCATTTAAATGTATAAAAATCATTAAGTTCTTAAAAAAATATTATTTGCTTAAATAAAATGATTTTCTTTAATGAAAATGTAAATATTAACTAAGATTATAATTAAAAAAAGATAATATATGAAATTGTAACAGAGTTTGTCCCAAACAAATATTGTTTTTAGAAAGTCAGTTTTTCTAACCCATTAGCATTTAGAGAATTAAGTATATATAACCTATAATTACTATATGAAAAGCATGCTTTCTTATTCTTCCATTGCTTGCGTTCATCACCGCTCCCCCCCCCCCCACTCCATTAAAAGATCAGAAGTTTAATATGAAATGTTTTTTTTTTCTGAAAATATTAAAATAAGTTAAAATAAACATATTACTAAATTTCTAGGATTATTACATTTCTCGGATCCTTGCTTGTTTATAAAGACTGCATTTTATTAGAATCTAACTGAAATCAATATAGATATTTGAATAATAGAAATGAAAGGAAAGAATTTTATGTGTATTATTGCAATCCTTCAAGTAATTTTAGGTGCCATTATTATCTTTCATCATTCTGATATTAATAAGTTTAAATCACATCTTTCAAGTTTTTCATGTGTCAAATGCGTTGACCGGGAAGCGAACCTGGGCCAGCTGCTTGAAAGGCAGCTAAGATAACTACTAGGCCACCAACGCTTGAGTTTTAATTATGCAAATGACTAAAATCTACATTGAATTTCTATCAAAGTTAAGTAAATCAGAATGTAATACCTCATCAAGATATATGCTTAAAAAAAGTATAATTATTCGAATATATAAAAGAAAAGTTCATTTCAAACAATTATTACTTTCAAATATATTTTATCAGTAATTGTCTCAATAGGCAGAAGACTAATTCTTTTAAATATAAAATTTAAATTTAAATTTTTTTACTTCAAACAATTCCTACATATATTCCTTTACATTAAATTTTATTATATTTTTTCAACAACAACAACAACAACAAAAAAGAAGCTAAGAAATCAATTTAAATTCCATTAGTAAAAAGAAACCTATTTTAATTAATAAGTGTATATATGCAATGTTCATCCATTTTGACTATGAAAGGTTCACTATATAAGAATGAAAAGCAAGTGTTTGATAATAAATGCATAGTCATCAACACTGCAGATTTAATTCTATAAGAAATGACATTGAATAGTATATATACATTATGAAGCATGTTTTTGGAATTAACTGTGTTTATTAGAATAAAATATATTTTTTTACCAAAATTGCGATATGATAACACTTATCCTCAACTGAGTGAAAAAAATATATAAAATAATAATTATATGGATATAGTATATAAAATTGTTTCACATATTTATCATAACATGTCATTGATGAATAGTCTGATTTACATTTAGCAATATTTTTTATATTTATTTATGATTAGAAATTTTTCCAATTAGTTGGTAATTTTATTGTTTCATCACATTTCTTAATGCAGTTTTTGTTTTTAAAAATTTCTATAGCTTCTCTAAATACTCTATGATCATGGTTATTGCATGTGGATATAATTTTGGTATTTGTGAAGTCTATATAGTTATAGGTATCTAAAATATGGAAAGCAAGGATTAAATATGTTGAGAATTTTTTTTACTGTATTTATGTGTTCATTTCTTCTAGCATTTACATATCAATTACTTCTCCCTATGCATGTAGTTGGGCACATGGCAACATAGAATTTCATAGACTCCTTAGGCTCTAGAGGGATTATATCATTAGATTTAATTAGAATATTATTAATTTTTTGCTCAGTAGTGAATGTTTTTATGTCATAACATTTTAGTACCTTTCCAATTTTTTCTGTGGTTCCTTTTATATAAGGAATGTATATTTTATACAAAACCCCACAAAAACAAAAACAAAGAAATAATTCTAATAGAATATTCATTCTTTATATAAAAGGAACCATAGATAAAATTGGAAAGGTACTAAAATGCTGTGATGTAAAAAAAAGTTCTACACTGGGCAAAAGATTAATAATATTCTAATCAAACATAAGGATATAATCTCTCTAGAAGCCCAAGGAGTCTAGAAAATTTCATTTGCCATGTGCCTAACTACATAAATAGAAAGAAGCAATTGATGTATAAATGCTAGAAGAGATGAACACATTAATGCAGTAAAATATTATCAACATCTTCAGCATTTAACCCCATGTTTTAGATACTGGATATTGGATAGATTTTCCAAAAACTAAAATCATATATACATGCAATAACTATGATCAAAGAGTATTTAGAGAATTTATAAAAAAATTTAAAAACAAAAACTGCATTAATAAATGTGATAAAACAATAAAATTACCAACTATTTGAAAAAGTTTTTTACACAAATAAATATAAAAAATACTGTTAAATGTAAATCAGTCTATTCACCAAACCACATGATATAACAACCATGTGAAACGTTTCTATATATTATATCCATGTAATTATTATTTTGTACATTTTTTCACTCAGTTGAGGATAAGTATTATGTTATCAAAATGTTGGTAAGAAATTTATTTTATTCTAATAAATGTGATTAATCCCCAAAACATCTTTCACCCATGGAAATATTCTTTTCAACATTAAAAACCAGTCAACACTTAGGCAATCCCAATATCAATAACAATCAACAATTTCAAATTGTTGTCAAGGCAACCTCATTTTAACAACATATATATATATATGTGTATATATATGTGTGTGTGTATTTTAATTTTGCTTACAATAAATAGTAAGATCTAATATCAATGTGTAGTACAATTATTTGTCCAAATGTTAGTTGCAATTAATACAAATACGTTTTTTGTTTATAATGTATATATATATATATACACACACATGCATGTGAAGTAATCTAACTCTGCAATTCAATGTTTTATTTTAAAATAATACACTAAAAATATACATGACAACTTTTAACATGATATGGGTTTTGAATACAAACTAATGACTATAATTAGATGTGTTCATAATTACAAAGTATTAACTTATCTATTAAATAGCTATAAAAGCAGTAACAACGACTGGAGTGATTCCCTTTGATTCAGACATGTTGTGGGTTAATAGTATTTTATTTAAAATGTGTTTTCTTATAAATAAAAGGATTTTTTTTTTACTTTTTTCACATTGTATATAGACATACTTTTAATTTTAGTGAGTTAATAAAAACATTTGGTGATTAAGTACACAGACCATTTTTTTCTTACATACCAACACACATACACACACACATATATATATATATAATAGGTGTGATATAAAAAGAAATAATCAAGCAAAGGTCAAGTTTATACCTACATACCATTCTTATAAAAGGTGGAATAATTACTACCAATCTTATAAAATTTTGAGGAACAATAAGTATTGCATCAGTATGACCATACGTACTAATTAATGAAACGTTATACAACTTACTAAGAACATTTTAAATTTTATAAGTATCTTTTTCTTACTTCAAAATCCATTATGTCACCTATAATATTATTAATTGTACTAATAATAAAAATAATAAATGAGAAAATTATTTTAGCATTTCTCAGTACAAATTAAAATTTTAATATTATTAATCATCATCTGATATAAAATAAAAACAATTTTTTATATGATTAGTTACATATATTTTATTTTTAAAGTGAAAATATGTTAACTCAGTATAACCATTTTAAATTGTGTCTTAAATTTTCATGTAATATTAAAACATTTACTATGCTTAGAAGACACAATTAATAAATCCATTTGAAATCATAAATTATTTGGTAATTATTATAAAATACTAAATTGAATATCTAATATCAGTAACTGTATTGAAAATTAATGTAGTGTAGTAAATGAAAAGTGTATTCTAATGCTCTCTTGTGAAAATGTAAACTTTAATAGTATTAAACATTACCTACATATACAATAAACAAATAGACTTTTCATATTATATGACTGATTTAAGCACAGTTTAAAATTGCAAACATATATTAACATTTTATGATTTTAAAAATAAAATATGTCTATGATAGTTATATACAAACCATTGGTAAACTTCTGGTTGATAAACAGGTATTTGGATCTCTGGAATAACTTTGAAACTATATATTTTATGTTAGGTAGTGATTAATGATATTAAAGTTTAAATATGAATTGGAAAATGTAAAATCTGCTTCTTATTTTTAAATTATATTATACTTTCAATGGTTTTTTATCTGAAAATACTGCGCAAAGTATTAGAAAAATGTAAACAACTTTCATAATGCATAAAATTATAATGATAAGTGAGAATATATTGTGCAAATAAAGGAGTACATATAATTGTTGTTTAATTTTAAAACTTCTGTTATAGAATTTAAAATAATAAAATAAATAAATATGTATAATCTGATGAATAGATAGATAGGTGAATGGACAAGTGTGCAAAAATTAGTAAGTACATATTAATTTGCAAATTTAATAAATTGAAATTTTTTTGTACAAATCAACATTCATTAATATTTAATAATTACTTATGTTAACATATATTGTAGAATGCAGACTTAAAGCTTCTATTGAAGGAACTAAACAAAGGATATGAAGACTTAAATAAAATGAAAAAATTAAGAAAAGATTATGCACTTGTAGTAAATAATAGGTAATTTTATTATTATTATTATTATTATTATTATTATTATTATTATTATTATTATTATTATTATTATTATTATTATTATTATTATTATTATTATTATTATTATTATTATTATTATTATTATTATTATTATTATTTAAATAATTAAAAAAATTGCTTATAATAAAAAAAATCATATTGTATTTATATATATAATTAATAACAAAAACTTGATTAAATTGTATATATATTAAATTAAATAGTTTTATGGATTAATTATGGTGTAAATAAAGCAATGAGTGAGGATATTTCCATAAAATGACTAGAAAAATATATTAACAGTGATGTTGCTAAGCAACTATTATTTACAATTGACAGTCGTTAAAGGTAAATTAATTTACTCTATTAATAAGCAAATTAATTTAGCATAAGGACTGTTAATAATAATTGATAATAATCTAACAACATTTCTGCTAACATATTTCTCTATTTATTATAAGGAAATATCCCATTCTTTCCGTTGTTTACATATATATATATATATATACACATACATGCATAGTGTTTGTATGAAAGTTTGCAAATATGACAGTTTACTTTGAGTTATATATTGGTCTATTTCCATCATCTAGTTGATATTGGTAAATATTTTATAAAAAATTTAAATGTTATTTATACTTTTCAGAATGCATTTGATTGTTAGGATTAACACCCAGATTAATATAGTATAATATTTTATATTAGTTGGTGATGCATAAAGATTGAATTTTTAAAAAATACTTAACAGTTTTAAGTAGTTAATGATAATAGCTCATTATATAATAAAATACATGCATATATATTTATTAAAAAGAGCCTCATGCTATAGTGATATCACATCTGCTTGGGTTTAAATCTAGATTAAGTAAAACTTGAAAATCATTCAAGTCCCAGTCAATATTGGATCAAATCACTGATAAAATAATTATAGACTGATTTTGTAAAATAATTTTATATTGATGCATCTAAAAATATTAAAACTAGAAAATACCAATATAGATCTTAAGGTGAATACATTCTATTATTTTGTATTATTCAATCTTCTCAAAGAAGAGAAATATAATAATTTTCCTTCTCAAAAATCTTGTTACCGTTTACCTATATTTGTAAAAAAAAAAAAAGTACTTTTATTATCACTATCTCTTGATATGGAAGTGAATAGAAACAGACTAATTTCTGAGAGCTGTCAAATATAAATATCTACAGTCACTTTCATCATCATTAAAATGGAGAGTAAAACAGTCAATTACCTATTGATTTCATTAACATTTAGTTTTGACAAATGCTGGAGCAAGGGTGAATTTAAACTTTAACTCAGATATAAATGTAACATTAGTAATTGTAACTTTTAATCTAATACACAAAGTATTTATAATTCTGCCGTGAAATATAACTTAAAGTTTAAATTTATTCTTATTTCAGTATTTGTCAAAAAAAAAAACAAGTTATAATTACTAAAGTAAAAAGTTGACCTCTTTATTCTGTGGTTTAATGACCGAAAGAGTGTGTGAATTTATATTTGACAACTCTCAGAAATTAATCTGCTTGTATTAATATATATATATTTCGTTGCTGTGTTTATTTAGATGTTTACAATATTTGACTTTTATTTATTTACAAATTATAATACGATTCTGTTTTTGCATAAATTTTTAAATAAGAAATGGATAGTGTGAGCAGTTGACAATTTTACCCTATGGTTCAAAATTAGTCTGATTCATATATAAGATTAATGCATTTGCAATAATATGTATAATCTCTTTATATGTGATTTCTAATTATATATTAACAATTTAATTTTCTACTATGTTTAAGGAAATGGAAATTTGTTGAATTATACTGTTTATTTTAAAATAGCTGAATTGAAAAAATTATAAATTATATTAAAAAATTTTTTCAAAGCTTTTGATAATTCAATTGTATCTCAATAATTTTTTGTGTATTCCGATTTTCAGATTTTGATTAATTTTAGAAAGTATTTTTTGAAATAATGTTTTAAATGTAAAGAAAATTTTATTTTAGTATAACGTATACAATGAAAGTAAAAATGTCCATGAATTGTTTAATTTAAAACAAACTACACATAAAAATAATATTAATAAGTTAAATATAGGGGACTTGAAGTCAGACTTTCAAGCACCCTTCAACTATCCATACTATCTTATACCACTGATACACATTACCACATACATGTAGAAAAGATAAATAATTGCCAATATAAGTATTTCATGCTAAATCAGCACTTATTAGTTGGTTCAGATTATCATCTCCCACAGGTATATATAAACTGAGCACTGAGGTTGCAGTGGATTGAAGCCTGTCCATTAAAGTATGAAGATTTGCTATCATAATATAAAATGAGCACTGATTATATATATATATATGTGTGGGAGATGATAATCTGGACCAACTGATGAGTGATGGTTTAGCATGAAATACATATATTGCTGATTATTTATCTTTTCTACATGTATGTTGTAATGTGTATCAGTGGTATGAAATAGTATGGATAGTTGAAGGGTGTTTGAAAGTCTGAGTTCAAGTCCTCTTTCTTTACAATTAGGCTCCAGGTATGTGAAGAGTGCCTGTATTTCAAATATTAATAAGTTAAATACCTTTTTAATAATATATTTTTTCAGTATTTATATACTAAATTATATTTTAACTATTGAAATATGAATACTTTTCACAAGCTTACAATAGATGGTACTAGAGTAGAAAAAAAGAAATGTTATACAAATTTATGTTATTAGTATATTTCCACCCATTATACTTTTTATATTATTAAATAAATATAAAGTTATATTTACGACTAATTTTGATTTAATATTTTTACCATTTAATAATAAATTATTTAATACATTTATTCCAAAAATTCTTTTTTATACATAGTAATTCAAATTTATTTATAAAAAGCAGTTGAAAGCCATTACATTTTTAATCAATATTTTAAAATATGTAAATGAAGAAAAGTAAACGAAAATGAATCTTCATTTAAGATTTAAATGAATCATTATGCAAATGAATATTTTATTCTATTGATTATTAATGTGATCCATTATGGCATTTTTAGATAATTAATTCTCATTTTTGGTTTACTAATAACGTATTTAATTTTATAATTTATATTTACAATACATACAGATTAATCCAGA
The DNA here is from genome assembly GCA_028023455.1 of Epiperipatus broadwayi. NCBI lineage: Eukaryota > Metazoa > Onychophora > Udeonychophora > Euonychophora > Peripatidae > Epiperipatus > Epiperipatus broadwayi. The sequence goes on from JAQFVV010012483.1 coordinate 3,981,778, forward strand.
TTAGAGAAAATAGTTTTATTTATTAATTTTAAAAAATTATAAGTGATTAAATATTGTAGGGTCAGCTGCTCAAGAGATCCTGTGGTGTTTGACCACCACACTGATAGGTAGAACACAATATTGCAGCCATTCAGTTATTCTAAACTGAGATTTTTAAAAATCTTTCTCAGCTTAAAATCAGTTAAGAAAACTTCTCTAATTTTTGAGTCACCTATTTACCATTGAAATAAACTTTACTACATAATACATGCATTATTTTTATTTTTAAAAAATGTTTTGATTAATCTATTGTTTAAAAAATGATTATTTATAATTGATATATATCTGCAAAATCCTCCATAAATCTTAAAAGTTTTTTCTATAGTTGAAGATGAATTTTTTTTACTTAGAACCATGTTTAAATATATCCTTCTCTGGCACAAGTTTGTGTCTCGCCATTTGAATATCTCAAAGATTTTAAGACTTTATTCTACTAAGTGTGTAAAATATTTATAACTCGGTGTTAGTTATTATAATTAAAAAAAAAGTTTAAAATTCGCTCTTTTATATTTATGATTTTAATGAATTTAGTATTTTATTATGTAGTTTCATATAATAATGCTTCTCAAACTTTTGGAGTAAAATATTCTCTGTTGTTTATCAGAAATCAAAATGCATCATAAAAAGTATGTGAAAAAAAAAGTTTCTAATCAATGTTGTTATAAAAATTATATAAAATGTAAATATTAAGATTATTTGTTCTCAATAAAGCAAAGTCAATTTTAATAAAAGATATTTTTTATAACTTTTTTACTATATAATTAAGGTCTACTACTAATAGTTTTAATAATTCAGGATCATGTGACAATTTGCCTTTGCTTTTCAACACCTTGATATGATTTAATATACAATATCATTTAGAGATACATAAACAAATGACATTTAGATATCTATAATTAGATCCCTTCATTAGAAACTATTAGGCATTAATATATACTACCCACTTGTTAGTTATTTTCACAGCTATATATCAAAAATAAGGTAATAGGATTACTATGATTAAAATATTTTAATATTTTTTAAAGCACCATATTGAAACATAAAAAGCTATAGCATTTATTACATGAATATTTAAAACATTAAGTTTGATAATTTTTTAACTTATATGTTAAGAAAGTAGTTATTATCTATATATATCTATCAAGACATAATGGACAAAAAACATTAAAATCTATACTGTCTTTAAATATTGTTTTAATTAAATTCAGTTAAAAAGCAGAATTGCAATAGTAAATTCAGAGTGAAGTTTAATTTGCTTTAAAGTTATCTGAAAATTTTAGTAAAGTAAATCTAAATGGATTAATGAGGTAAGGATTGATGAATTGATTACAAAGAAAATAAATATTAATAAAACTATATGTAAGTACAATAATTCAATCTGCAATCCTTACTATCATTAACAGTTGTTTAAAAATAAATATATTTATTTTAACTACACAGAATACAGAAGAACAAACCAGTCTACAAATTACAAATACACCTGGGTCTCTTTTTATGTGGATTTATTTAATGCAATTTTGAAGTTACGCGATTCACGTTTCTCTGGAAGTCGAACTCCGATAATGCACTACTACTTTAAATAATAAATTTTGCGCACTTATGTCATATTGAAAGTAATTGCACATTATTGGAATTCGACTTTCATCTTAGTAATTTCAAAATTTTCAGTGCTTTATAATAGTAAGATTTTATGCAATAATGAAATTAAAATCATGATTTCCACATTTTATGTCAACACACATTAAATTTTACAAGATTATAATGTAAATTTGTTCAAACATTGTGCGTGTTAATTTTGCATTTTAAATCACATTCTGTTTTTGCTTTTTAAAAAAGAATATAATCAATTATTAATCATTTAGTGTCCACAAGTTTATTTTTAAAAGGTGAGTAATAGCAGTGGGCACAATTAAAATTGAAAATTAAAAAATTAAAGACAAAAATAAGAATTTAATTTTTAGTTGTTAGATTAATTACTAATTACATTGTCACCAGAAAACCATTAACACAACATGAGAGTGACATTGGCACTAGTTGTATTTCCTCTTGTGAAGAATCTGATTTTTTACCAGTTTGCAAACGAACTTGTTTAACGGCAAATAGCAATAATAATTAAAACGTGTATAAAAAATGTAAATTACTGTAAATTATGCATAAAAATATATTGTTTTGAATAAAATTAAATATTATAGTTAAAAAAAGTTTGTCTTGTATCAATTTTTTTCAAATTTGAAATTTTTTATTAGTTATTTTTTTTGCACGAATTTTAAAGTAATTTTACATTGGTGCTTTGCTTTTACACAATTTTTAAAAAATCACAGTTCGTATCCCCCCCTTTTCAAGGTAAGTTACATCTATTTTTGCACGATTTCATTTGCGCATGTTTTCTGAGGAACCTATCTATCATGTAAAATGAGACCCAGGTGTACATTTCTGTATATCACACACTAAATTTTTACTTTTTATATCTGATATTTTGAACAATCTTATAATATTTTCTAAAACAATTTTTTTAGTAAATTGTCTCAAGTTATTGACTAATCATAATTATTCTTTGTGTATCATTCCTATTCATATATTTCTATTGAAAGAAATTAAAATTACATATCTGTCAAAGATTTTTTAAATAATTTTTTATGATATAAAGTATGTCTCTCTCTCATAAAATCATGTTCTCATTTTATTAAAATGTTTGTTACTCTTTTACCATTTTGCACATTCAGTTTAACTTTCAGGATGTGCTAATTTTGATTCTATATCATCATATCCAACAAATTGAATAACGTATGTAATTATAATTTAAAAATATTAGAGTATTTTAAATAAAAATTTATGACTTTATATCAATGAGATTTATGTCTTACTTTAGTACAATAAATTTAATATAATAAGAAGAATCATGTATGAAGCAACTTTAGTTAAAATCGATAAATCATTATGATAGAACATCATTTCTTTTAAGAATAGAAGCCATGTATTACTTTTAAAAAACTGTCTTTGTACTTAATATACTACTAAGATATTTAAACTCACTTACATTCTCAATTCCAATTTCATTCTCTCTCTCTCACTTTATCATTAGCATTTATTTTATTGGTCAAGACTGAAGATTACATATAGAAGTTGAAAATAATATTGTGTTTATTATATATATATATATATGTTAAAACGAAGATTTGCACGGGTTAAATATATAAAATACATATTTTGCGGGTTCATCCGTGTTAAAAACTTTTAATATTAATATACTGATGTTTTGACTTGGTCACACAAGCCATCCACAGAGTTATAAAAGGTAGAAAGACGGTTGTAGAGGCGCTACAATCACTGATTTGAATAAAATGTTAAAATTCCACCAATAGCAAAAAATGTTAAATTTAGGAATGTTTTTTTAAAAAAATCTTTCCAAATAGGAGAAAGTTTACATGTATCATCTCGCTATATAGTTATAATTACAAATTTATAAAAAAAGCCTTATTTCAAGCCCAAAATAGAAAAAATAGGAAACAAAAAGATGATAAATCAGCTATTAGGATTTGTGTTCCATATGTAAAAGGAACTACAGACAGTATCGGACATATATTAAAACACTATAATATAGATACAGCATTTTCTGCTCATCAAAAGATCAGCAATATAATAACCAAGCCTAAGAATTCAATCCCTCTTGAATCTCATGGTGTCTATCAAATCTCATGTAAAAATTGTAAAGCCTCATACATAGGTATGAGTAATCGTCGCATCAGTGTTAGGAGAGATGAGCATGCTAATGCAGTTAAACAACACTCATCATCATCAGCACTCTCACTCCATACTATAGATTCAGGTCATAAAATTGATTTTTCTAGTACCAGGATTGTCCAGATGTGATAATCTCTACCAATGCAAAATTAGAGAAGCCATTGAGATACTTAAAAGGCCAGATTGTATCAATAAGCAAGATGATACATGTAAACTTCCTCCTATTTGGAAAGATTGTTTTAAAAAACATTCCTAAATTTAACATTTTTTGCTATTGGTGGAATTTTAACATTTTATTCAAATCAGTGATTGTAGCGCCTCTACAACCATCTTTCTACCTTTTATAACTCTGTGGATGGCTTGTGTGACCAAGTCGAAACGTCAGTATATTAATATTAAAAGTTTTTAACATGGATGAACCTGCAAAATATGTATTTTATATATATATATATAAATAGTTTTTTGGGTTAAACTGTGTTAGTTTTGATTTACATCATATAACCATGAAAACATTAAATATACATATATAATTAAGGGGTACAAGCCACTCTCTCTCTCTGAGGCTATAAATAAATCACACTTTATATGTTTAGTAAAGAATTAAGAATAGAATTGATCCCACCTATTATTTAAGCTTTAGATATTTACAAGCTTATACTTGTAAACATTAGTAAAAATTCAAATTGAAGTTAATATATCAATTAGATCAAAATATCACATTACTAATAATTAAAGTAATAATCAATTATAAAAAATATTTTTTTAATAGTTAAATAATAACTTGTAGATTTATAACTTTATGCTTGTCCAAATTATGATAATATATATAAAAAAAATGATCTAATTGACTCATTTGCATAGAGTTTGCATATTATACTGATAGAATGATTTCAACGAATGAGTCAGAACTGGCTATGATTATGAGAAGTACAGTTTCTCGAAAGTGCTCAGCCATTTTAATTGACTAATTGATATTAATTATACAGCTTTACATTATAAGTGTGATAGCACTATTTAATATTAATAGTTAAATAGAAATTAATGAACATAATTGTATGGTTTACACATGAATGAATAAAAATATAATAAATACTAAATAAAACTCATTATTTACTGGTTAATGAAACTTTCTGCAATACTATTATAATAAGTTCTCAATTTTACTGCACAACTATTCCATTATATTATTCCCTATGAATGTATTTAATACCTTTCAAATATCACTTACCAATCCAGAAGTGAAGTGAAATAACTGTTGAAGGAGATGTGTATCATTTATTGCTTCCAAATATATAACTTTAAGTTCTAAATTAAATGCTTATTGGGTTTGCATCCTGAAATACTGGCAAAGCACACCAAACAAGAGCTACATATCAAATTAATAACAATCTACATTCTGATTCTCCAAGAGTGCAACTGAAAGTAAGATAACATTCATCAGCAGTAACAAAATATTTATTGCCAGGATAATATCATGGCAAGACATTACACCTGGTTTTTTACAAACATATGTTATAAATAAATCTGCATTTGGGATAATAAAGCAAAGCACAAAGAAAGTGATGGCATGAACTCAAGGAAAGAAGCATCTGCATCTGAGGGCAATATATAAGGATTTATCTTTTGACAGATAAACAATGAGAATAAACCATCAAAAGAATAGTAAGAACAATAATATTTGCCTTAAATAAAGCATTCTTATGCTTAAGAATGAGACAAAGAATAATATAATTCATGAAAAATATCATGAAATAAGAGAAAGACAAAGCTATAATCTTTTTGAAAACACTTGCAAGATAAAAATATACATAAAAAACAAGATAGAGACTAATGTTATAATCTCTTAAATAATACAACAACAAACTGATGTGTAAAGTCAATAATGTAAATAACTATTGCCAAATATAATTTAATAAAATAAATTATGGCACAAAAATAAGCAATGAAATATACATCAGTTATGATGTTTATCGTTACCATATACATTCACATAAATAACTTCTTAAAAAGGGATTAGATGTAATGCTTTTAAAATATAAAATATTAAACTAGAAATATTCTGAGAACTTTTGGATAAATGCAGCTTGTAACAATTTATAAAACTATACCAAATAGCAATGCATAAAATAAAAGAAAATATATAGCATAATACAGTATCATAAATATTGAGACAAAACTATATCCTTTTTACCAAATAAAAATAAAAGTCATTTATTCTTGCTATTCCAACTATTCGACAGGACACAGTCACTTTAAATGTCATTCTGAAAACATTGAAGATTTCTCCAACTTATTTAAATACAGAAAAATTCAAATTACACTTAAAGCATTTTAACACAAGTATTAAGTAATAAATTTCCATATACAAACATTAGCACAAGAACATATGTATGGCCATTTAACTTTTGCAAAATATATTTCAAAATGAACACCAATAACAATCCATTTTTATCATACAGTATTATATTAATCTCTTATTATCTTTTAGAAAGCACATATTAATGATAAAATTGATGACCATTTGTTCTTTGGGGAAATAATATATTCTATACTAGATCAGATTCTTGATTAATAATAATGACAAGAGAAACAAATAGATGTTTATAATAAAACATTATAACTTTATAATACTTGAATGAAATTAGTTTAGGAGCATTCATGTTAATATTATTTGCAATACAACTTATTCTAATTGCTGCAGAGAAGAGAAAATAATTTAAAAATAATAATAATAAATTTCCTCACATGATCTCCAAGGCTTGTCACTGACAAAAGCCACAAGCCAGAAACTAGTCTGGGGATATTGGATGAGTAGGCACTGGATGGGGATTTTATGCACAAGCCTTCTGGCATCCATTGATTACTCTGACTTGCTCTGATTGGCAATACCATATGGAGAGTTTTGCCTGTTTTAATAATAAATTTGAATATATTGTTTATTAATATCCAGGAATATTATTGTTCATTGTATTTTATAATTGAATAAGCTTCTATAAAATAACAAAAATCAATGAATTTAACTTTATAAATTCAGAAAAATATTTTTTCTTTTATAGAATTGAATATGATATTCAGCAAGCAAATAACTTTCATCCCACTGATACCAATAGTAAGAATGTTATTTTAAATATAATAGCATTTAAAATAATTTATTTTGTTAAATAAATGAATATTATCCTTTTACAATCAATGTATTTGAATAATATAACATAAACCATAATAATTTTAAAAAGTTATTCATTCTTAATGTATATTTAAAATACATTTTAATCATTCAAAAAAATGTCAATTTAGACTAAATTAAATATTTCCTTGTTAGAACATAATGAAATTTAATAAACACACTTATAATTTTTTTATGTCATTTTAAATGATAAATCCAAAGAAAACCTCCTTTCAAACTGTGACCCTTTTAGGCAAAAATATTTTTCTTCTTAAATAAAACTGCTTAATAATACTTAAATTAGTTAAAGTTTTTATCAGTCTTAATATTTCCAGATAGAATAAATTTAACTTATAATATCATCTATTTCTAGAAAGAAAATTAGAATCAATAAAAGTTCTTATGCAACAGTGATACTTTATGCAGATATTCATCAAAGTACATAAGTCATATAAAAATAATTTAATTATTATTAAATACTTTGTTGATCTTTCCATCATATTTCCTTGCAATTTAAATTTTAAGTATTGGAAGTTTCAGTTTAAATCATCTGAGCCTGGACAAAATTATTTAAAAATTCATATTTGAAATTTTAAAACAAAATACATAAATAATTAGAAACAATTAAAACTTAATAAAAGTTAATAAATAAATGAACAAGGAAGTAACTAAAAATAAGTGAGTGTGAGCTAGTATGTTCACTAATACTATTTATAAAATATGTCAGGTGATAGATTTTTAATAAATGATATTGGCATCCAGTTCACTCACCATTGACATGCAATTATTAAACTTTACAAGCTAATTAGTATACTGATAAAATTACTAAAAATAAACTAATTTACATGTTTGTGTAGACATTAATTAATTATTACAACTTTAAAATAAATTATTCAGAAAAACCAAGAATATATTGTAATAAAAATAAAATATTACACAATGTATTACATTATGTCAAACATAATATTATCTTACATTATTTCTTTAAGCATATTTACATTCTTTAACTGATTTAAGCTTCCAGAATATTTTTAAGTAATACTTTTCAAACAAAGATTTTTAAAATAATTTTTAGCATTAAACTGATAAGAAAATTAAGACAAAAAATTACATATCATACATTCTCATACACTAATGTATTTTTTACTTAAAAATAGATAACTTAATGAATAAAATTAATTAATTGTTTTCTTCAATTAACTAGTTTAAAAATTATTTAATTAAACTAATTTTTATCTCAATTATCATTAATTATGGCATATTTCTTATTAATAAATTATTTAAATAAAAATGCACTTTTATTAACAGATAATTTAAATATTAATAACTTAACATTAAAGATTTAAACTTGTCTTTAAATTTTAATTCTAATATTGACTTTTAACAAACTAATAATTATTATTAAGGTGGTTTTACTCAATATTTTTACAATTAACTTATTAACATTTCAGGATAATGATATACCTAAAACTAAGCATTTTAAAATCATACACAATTATTTATGAATTTAAACCATTACATACAAACTATTAAAATAACTTTTAAAGCTATTAAGAATTATAATAGCTGTTATAAATTGGCTCAAAGAATGTAACATGTAAAAATTAAGCAATAAGACAGTGGCTTACTACAAAAATTAAACTATGAAAAAATGTTCTTTTTAATACTAAGCAACAATATAACTGGATATTTAGTTTTAAAGACAAAGCTAAAGATCACTATATATATATATTATAACGATCTAGAGAAAGGGAGACTTAACATAATCTACACTACAGGGCGCCATCTAGGCATTTGAACCTAGAAAATTTATAGAGTAGGCAGATATGTAAGTTAAAAAAAAAATTTTTTTTTTATATATTTTGATTCCGGTCATTAGCCCATTGTCACTAGCTCAGTGGAATAGCAGAGATTTACATTTTATGATAAATTCTTATCTAAGAATATATAAAAAAAATAAAATAAGCCACTGCCAGTAATTATACACACAAACATTTATTTATGCACATATATATATATAAAATTTAACATTATTATTTTAGTATGTTTACTTTAACATTTAACATTATTTTTAACTTTTATTTTAGATTTTAATTTATATTTTTAATTTTTATAAGTTCGCACAGATGAGTTTAGTATTTTTATTTAGAGTGTTGAGTATGAATAGACTACATAGATTCACATTTGAAAAGAAAATATTCTGTCCCTCATTTAACCTTAGGCCAAACGTTCGCAGTCAAACCGGCGTCAATCCATCTAATACATTGATGTATTCAATGTAATATGAATACGACAGCACAAATAGGTTAAGAGAAGAAATTGATTTGTCAGATAGGAATACTACATATATCTGACAAGAAGAGCAATAAAAAAAAACTCCATAGGAAAGGACAGTGGACTCCGACTTATTATCCCTTCCATAGGCAAACGGTTGTGTGCGGTGTATAAAGCGATTCTGCCCATAGCGAATCTCATACTACATCTACTAATTACACCAATATATCCAATCCATTGACCCAATTTAACTATGAAACAAATAACCTAAGATTACCCTCCCCTAATATAACTTTACAAATCTATATAGCCATTCATGCCCGACTTAAGTTTAACATTTATATAATTTAATTTAATGAAAAACAAAAAAGTCATAATAAAACTTAAAAGAATAAAAAAATAAATGGAAATGATTTTACAAAAGAAATGCATCAAATTAAAATTACTTATTAATAAATAAAGTTGGTCAGATAGGATTCTATTGCAATTATTTTAAATACGGAAAGTTTTTAATTTAATGTTCATTAATTATAAAGTTCTTACAGTTTTAAACAGTTCATCTTTATCTGTTGCTTGCCATTTGAACATGAATTCCTATGCCGTACTAAAAAGATTGGTATTCTGTTGGCCGTTTTATTTATTCATCCGGAGGTTTTTTACTTTAGCTGGTCCTCAATGTAGAAAACGATGTTTCATTTTTTTTCTTTAACAACTGAAGGAATTGAAAGTGCATCTTTCAATCCCTTCACCTCCAACTCTGCACTAACACATATCTGTCCTCTCGTAATAACCAACTAATAATTTCCAAACTTTCCCTTTTATATTAATTTTAAGGATTCATTTGACATTACATCATCGATGATGATAATCCTTCTGTTGAGGTCCAATTTCCCCAATGGATTTCTTTCATTGGCCATTCTGTTCCTATTGTTTTCCTCTCCTATCTGACTGTTGCTTATACATTTGAAATGCCCAAAGGCTAGCTTACTAATTAAAATAATCATTTCCATTTTACAAAAGATTAATTAATTTATCTACATTCTTGAAGATATATTTTTATCTTCAATTAAATCTTTTTAAGTTTTTGCTTTTAAAATACTTTTTCTATTTTTAATAGTTTTATTTTAATAATTTTTTTTCATCTGTGCGATTTTATATATATACGAGTTTAAGATAGATTTTTTAATTTTCAATTTTTAATTCTTAAAAAAGAAGTTTTTATTTGCGAACTTTTATTTTTTTCATGTCTAATAATAAAAAACAATGTAACGTACGTATGTGCCCGTTACAATATATATATATATTCTTAAAAATAAATTATGTATTAATAAAATTCAGGAAGAAATTATAGCATATTAGTAAATAATCCACATGCCATCAACATTAGTCTTCAAATGGCTTTTCTTTTGAAAGTTGAAATTTACGTAATAATCTAGAAGTCAATAAACATATATATAAACACACTTTTGTGGGCTATGATTGTTGTGATAATTTTTTTTAAATATGCACAGTCTTCAAATTTAGCCTTTTTGGGGGTAATAAGCTAAGATATCTGGAAAGTGAAGTCAAGAAAATTGTCAAAACTAAATTTATATAGCAATTTGGAATTTAATATTTTTGATTACACTTTTATTTCTTTTTACAATATTTTATATGACACCAAATTTGTACTTTTAGACCTACGAACTTAACTTCACTAAAATATATTTAAAACTTCATTCTTCTGTGGACTTTTATTTCTATGTACCAGTCTTAATATATATGCTACATATGTACAGAGAAAGAATAAGTAACAGAGAGAAAACAAATTTAGTTGATAGATAAATAATTAATATTTTTTAATGATTAATTAAAATAAATTCAGATTTAATAAAACATGGATACTATAATAAATAGAAAAAATATTATTTAATTAATTTAAATTTTTGAGCATATTACTTAAATCTTTTTTATGCTAATGTTTATTATTAATTAATCTGTATATTTTACTGATTTATTATAATAAGCTTGCATAGCAAATATTAACAATCATAAGACACAGATTATTTAAAATAAAAATAAAATATGAAATATTAAAAATACATAAATATAAAAAAAATTTCTTTTATCATAAATATAATCCAATATTATACTCCTAAAATTTATTTATTTAATGTGATTTCTAAAAATTATTTTCATTGAACCGTTCTCTTCTGATAATTTAAGTCGTCACACAAGTCTCAAGCGTTTTTAAACTATTATTTCATATTTATCTAATCTATTTTATATCAATTCACCTTAGAAGCATCATATTTCAGGCTGCAATTTGTTTTTTAAAAGTAAACAACACTTAAACTATTGTAAAATGCAAATCAACAAGAGTGTGCAAACAATTAATAATTATAGCATTAAGACTTAAAATTGCTAAGCCAAACTTTTGATGCCAACCTTATCTTAGAAATTTTAAAATCTTTAAATAAATACACAAATAATAACCAAATCATCATTTATTGCATCACTTTAATATTGAATATAAACTTTTTTTCTTTTATAAAAAATCAAATATATTTTTTATTATTATTTATCTATGCATGTTGCTTGACTTTTTATTCATTAATTCACTTTCATTCATTTGAAGAACATCGTAAGAGTCATTTACATTTCTTTCTAGTATATTTCAACATATATCTGACGTGTTAAGACTAACCTATAATTTAAAAATATTATATATACATAGAAACTTGCCCATGTTGAAAAATTAAATAAAAAAGATAGCACCATGCACTCATAAATAATAACAAAATACATATTTAATCTTTAATTAAAAAATTTAAAAAGACTATATCTAAGGTTAATGGGATGCAATAATTTCTGTCCTGATATCCAATGATTGGCAGTTATTTTGGGTACTTGTTAAATGTCTAAAGTATTAATTAATGCACGCTAAAAGTATGATGCTTGCTAAAGGAAATAATGTAATTGAAATGTGTCTGTGCATAAAATTTTATTATAACCACTCTTCTTTAACTTAGTCTTTTTTTAATCTTAAATATTTATTTCATTCAAGCAACTGAAATTTATTTAATAGATTTAGCAAGAGTTAAAAAGGTTGTATTATTGAAAAGTAAGTTTGCTGTCTGAAGGTCGTCAAGAGATTGCATTTTGTTAAGTTTGCTATGTAGTCTAACTTGATATTTTCTATTGGTTGGAATTTCTTGATGTTATAAGTCCAATATTTGCACTTTTATAATAAATTATATGTCCCACTTTTCTAAATCAAATATATCTTTGATCTTTTCTTTAACCCTGACAAAATTCTATTTATTTAAAAAAAACACTCTCTTCCCAGTTCATAATATTTCTTTTTACTTGAAAGTGAATTAGAAGAATGGTAAAATATTAGAAAGAATTATAAAGGATGAAACTAAAATAATAATAAATAAATTGAGTGTTTTATTATTTAGAAAATAAACGAGTTGTTATAGTTTTCATTTTTTCATCATTTGCAATGTATTGCACGAATAACATAATAAATATATTTATTTTGAAATAAAGTTATTCTAAATTTATATATATACTTTTATTTAATACAGCTTTTTAAATTCCCAACATAATACTGATAACAGAGTTTCAAAAGAAATATTAAATTCAAGACCGGTTTTACAACCACGTCTTAGAAGTGCAAATATTAATTTTCGAAACACTTCTTTATCAACAGAATTTACAAAAAAAGAAGATATCAAGCGTCCTCTATCAGCAAGTAAGGATAAATAAATTTATTACTGTAAAAAAATATTCAATATAAAAAAATATTATATTATAAATATAATATTATATTGTTATTACTTATAATGATAATTATTGTTAAAACTTGTGAATATAATTATGATAAATTGCTTTAAATTTATAATTGGAATGCTATAATAATATGCAAAATTAAGTACAGATTTCTAAAAATATTCATAAACAGATTACAAAGTCAAGCACTAAAGTACTGGAATTAATAACATAGTAATGAAAAAATAATAAATAATAGTTTTAAAATATAACTAAGTTTTTTAATTTAATCCAAATATTTTGTTAATAGATGATAAAAGGCGAGCAATATGCAAATTTTTAGAATTTAGTCAATGCAATGAGAATTAAATAATGTTTTATTTATTCACATTGCATTGATTAAAATTTATACCATATTTAAGAATCCGTACATACGATACAAGCACTGGACTACAAAACTTTCTATATAAAATAATGGTATATTTAGTTGCTTGATAGATCATGTGATATTTGAGTATTCAGTTGTCAGGTTGCCCATTATACTTTTATACAATTGATTTTAGTGTTGTTGTTTTTTAATTTAGCTCAGAATTGATCCAAAGTCTTTAATGACTTAGCAGTTCTACCACTAGACTAAGCAGTATAATGCAAAGCTACTAGTTTTTATTTATTCTTAAAGCAGTAGATATTCATATGCACTATATAAGCTTCACATAGGTTTCTGATATAAATATTACTCTGACTAAAAGTTTCTAATATTTTTTTCATTTTAGCATACTGTTTATTATACATTTATTTATTGGGATACTAATAATTTTTTTAATATTTTATTTAATATTTATATTAACTTAAAAACCTAAGAATTTCAATTTACTATTTTAAAAGCAACATATTCAAAGTTACAGTTTATGAAAAGATGTATTTTTCTGGTAGAAGTAGTTGCAGAAAGAGTTGAAAAGAAATTAATATTCTATAATAATAAATTAGTTAATAGTAATAATAACAAGTCAGATGTCACATGACTTATATATAGCTTGCACTTACAAATATGTAAAATTAAGAGCGTGCTAATAACTCTAAACAAGCTTTTTTTTTTTTTTTATGATAAATGCTACTACAAGAGAAGGCATTCAAATCATTTTTATCTTGGATTGTCCCCATCCCCAGACCAGTTTCGACCTATGGGTCTCTTCAGTGAGGAGTTGGGACATTAGATCTAAAAAACCAACTCAAGCAAAGCATTTATCTAAAAGATAATTGTTAGAAGAAGATCTGAAACTTTTAGACATCTACATGTCTTTAAAGTCAGCTCTCCAACTGAAAAAATCATATGGGCCTGAACTTAATTCAGATACTCCATATATTAGTAGACTTAGCTCTTTAATTTAGCTAAAGCCACAACAGCAAAATAATAATAGTAATAATAACAAGCTTGTTTAGAGTTATTAGCACACTCTTAATTTTATATATTTGTAAGTGCAAGCTATATATAAGTCATGTGACATCTGACTTGTTATTATTACTATTATTATTTTGCTGTTGTGGCTTTAGCTAAATAAATTAGTTAGAAAATTTATGCAAGAAATTGACTGGAATGAAACCAAAAAAAAATCAAGACATTAGTACTATATATGAGAAGTTTAAAAAAAGCAAAACTCTCCAAACAGAAGTTCCACTCAGAGAAAGACAGAGTAATCAATGGATGCCAGAAGGCTTGTGCATAAAATCCCCATCTAGTACCTATGCATCCAATATCCCCAGACTAATTTCTGGCTTCATCAGTTAGGAGCCTTGTATCTGAGAGTACTGCATCTAGAAGGCCACAAGCCAGAAACTAATCTGGGGATATTGGATGAGTAGGCACTAGATGGGGATTTTATGCACAAGCCTTCTAGCATCCATTGATTACTCTGGCTAGCACTGAGTGACAATACAGTATGGAGAGTTTTGCCTGTTTTAATAACAGTTATATGCAAGCATAAGAAATGGTAATCATGTGAGATTTATTGGCTTAAAACCAATTTTGCCTAATAGGATAGTGGTAGCTATGATTATTAAAGAACCAAAGACACTAAAATGTATAGGTACTGAACTGAGTTCAAACCTATATGACTATATAATCTAATGAGCTTGGATTGAAAGTATTATTGTGTTTTCAATTTAAGACTCATAGTTTTGTAGTTAATTAGAGATATAAGATAGCTGCTGGAGGGTTGCATTAGATCCTAAGATCTAGGTGAAGTGGTCTCAGATCCAAGGCTCCTTACTGATGAAGACCACAAGCCAGAAACTAGTCTGGGGATATTGGATGAATAGGCACTAGGTGGGGATTTTATGCACAAGTTTTCTGGCATCCATTGATTACTCTGGATTGCACTGAGTGGCAATACTGTGTGGAGAATTTTGCTTGTTTTAATAACAGTTATAGGCAAGCATAAGAAATGGTGATCATGTGATGTTTATGAGAAGTTTATAGAAATATTCAAACATAAATACAAAAAGTCACAAGAAATCATTATGATCAAATAATAATAATAATAATAACACTACTACTGCTACTGCTAGTTTTAAAGTACTTTATTTGATATCATAAGTACATGTATGAAAATATAATTTTAAAACATGTTACAAGAGCTGATCTAAAAATTTAGAATTGAAAATTATTAACAAAATTATTATTATGAATACATGAAATATTTTTACATTAATAATGTTGAAAAACTGAGGGAAAAAATTAATCAATAACAGTAACAATATTAAATACATATATGACAACAAAACTCTCACTTACATGCAGCAAATATGCGATTCATATTTCACAGTGGTGTTGGTAATTTGATCAAACTCCAAGTGGCTGAAACTATGTCAGTTGGAGCTAGTGCCTGATCTCTTGTTTTAATTTTTGCTAACTTATTGAGAAAAAGTGATTTAAGTTTACGAGATGTGGGATTGAATATAAAGTGGCATCTCATAAACCAGAGTGTATATAGTATAAAGATTGCTAGTCTTATTGTTGGAAACAACCCTCTTTGAATATTTTCTATCAATACTGTCAATGAGCATTTTGGATTATGGGTTATATCAGCAATTAGTTCTCGATATGTTTTGAGAGTACACTGAGAAATAAAATATTCCGTTGTTTCTTCTTCTTTATTACATAGTTGACAAATGGCATCTATGTTTGGAGATCTCCATCTTCCAGCCAGAAAAGCATTGGTAGGTAAAGCTCTAAGGTTGGTTTTTATTAGAAAATCTAAGTACTTAGGCTCCAAGTACCAGAATTTAAATTTTTGGATTATAGATTTATTTGTGATATTAATTAAGCTAATGGGAATTTCAAAGGGATTGGAATTAGTTGTTATGTAATGTGCTTTCCAATACTTAATTTTAGTTGAGAAAAGGTTTGTAGCAGGTACTTTATGTTTGAATATTGTTTTTATTAGATTGTTAATGAATTTATTTTTAATAGGAGGTGGAGTGTCTGTAGGTGATATTGGAAGAAACACTTGGAAATTTTCATATGTCATATAAAGTTTCATTATTGCATTATGAGTTTTTTGATAATAGAATGTTGAAATGCAGTGTAATGACAGGCCATTTAGTCTTGAATGTTTTTGCAGACTTTTGATGCTTATTACCACTGCCTTATTATTCCATATGAGTTTGGTGCAAAAAGAGTTAATTTTTTTCTTAAATGAGTTTGTAAATTTAATGATAGGTGCATAGTAATTTATTTTTGGGAAAATTAATATGTTAATGAGTGATATTTTACTATGCAATGAAAGATATGCTTTTGAAAGTGAGGTTGTCACCTTTTCAATTGCAGATATTAATTGTTCTTGTATTATCTTTCTCATTGCATTCATAGACAGATGAATTGGGAGACCAAGAAATTTGTGGGAAGAGGAACTGCAAACTGAATGAATTTGATTACCAGAAAGTATACACCAAATAGATGTTTTTTCTTTGTTAAATTTTAAACTATAAGCTGCAGAGTAATTTTCTAAAATGGTATACATTAAAGGCAAATGTTTTTTGGATGGCAAAAATATCACTATATCATCCATGTATGAAATATGATTGATGGATTGGTTTATGAGGGGTACATATATTCCTGGCAATTTAGATTCTATTTCTAGTAGGAGGGCGTTAATATATGTGATAAAAAACAGTGAACTAAGGGGAGAGCCGTGTGGTATTGAGTTGTGTGGAGTGAAGTCAGGGACATTTTGCCATTAAGAGTAATGTGTATTTTTCTATTGATGAGCAGGTTTGCTAGAACATACATTATAGGTATTGGAATTTTATGTTGACTAAGCACCTGTAGCAGCTTGTCCACAGGCACCGAATCGAATGCAGCCTGTATGTCTAATTGAATTGCAATAGGTGCTGATTTTCTAGCTTGTCTTACATCCTCTATTAATATTTTACATAACATAAGTGCTTCAGAAGTAGAACATTCTTTTCTAGCAAACTGAAACTTAGACAACCCAGGAAGTATTAGGGGGTTGAATTTTGTCTTTTAAAATAGACTCTATTAGTTTGATGATCAGAGGAGACATTGAAATAGGGTGTAGATTATCTAGAGGAGAAGGAAGTGTATTTTTTTTTAGAAAAGGGACCAGTGATACTGGATAAAGTTGGTCAATGTGGTCAATGTTATGTATGTATTTGTTTTGATAGATAATTTATCATATTGTGTACTATTGGGATAGCAAAGTGGCTAAGATGTGATAATAAAAATTTTGGAATTGCATGTGTACCTGGGTGTGTATTGTTTGGAATAGCGTTCAACTTGAGAGCAATTTCATACTTTGTAATGTTATGTTCTTCTGTGGTAAAACCAAAGTGAAATGAAGAAAATTTTGGAAAAGGAAATTTTTGGAATCTAGATTTAAAGTGGTAATATATTTGCGGAGTCATGTCTTCCCCAGCAATCATTTTTGAATCAAAAATAATAGATGAATGAGTTAATTTTTTGGGAGTATAACCTAAAGCCCACCGAATATATCCTTTAGACCAGTTATGGGGATTAGCTAGAAAAATTTTTGCTTTTTTTATAAAGAGATAATCAGCCAGTATGAGTTGGGTTTGCTTGTATTCTTGTTTCTAAAACATTATTGATGTAACTGAAGAAGGGTCACATGAAGTATTTTTTAGTTTTAAGTGTATTGTATCTAATTTATTAACAAGATTAGTGGGAGAACTATTTTTGGAGGTATAATGTCGAATAGTTGAAGAGATTATGTTAATAAATGATAGCCAGGCCTCTACTGGGTTTAAAGATAGTATGTCTACCTTCTTAAAATAAATATAAATCTCAGAGAGAACTGCTTCAGGTGTAGTGGATTTTAAAAGAAGACGAGTAGTTTTATTTAGAGGAAGAATTGGTTGATGTTGCATGTGTATTGCGAATTCCACATTAAGTGCTAAATGATTAGAGAAAGTTACAGGACATAGAGAGGGATTTATTATGAAATGTAGATCTGGTGAATAGAATACAAGGTCTATTAGAGAGTAGTGTTTTTAGTGTAGAATGAAATGGAGTTAGTTGGAAAAAAACCTTCAGCACTCATGAGATTTTTATTAATCAAATGAAGGTATTTTAATGTAAAATTCTTATAAGACATGTTAAAATCACCCATGATTATAGTTGGGTAAGAATTTGTAGCTAATATTAAATTTATTTTATTTATTAATTGGTGAATTAACACTGGCTGATTATATAAATAGAATGTTATTAAATTTACTGTAAAAGAAGAATGATATAGAATAATTATACTCATATGCTGATCTAAGTATAAAATCTTAAAAGTTTGAAAAGGAGAACAATGATGGATGAGAATCCCTACCCCAGTGGCAGCAATATCAGATGTTGAAAATTTACTGTATCCAAATTTACTAAGGTAGAGTTCAGGATTAAATGCTGAATGTACTGAGCATTTTGTCTCTGTAAATAAAAGGATATGGGGTGAGAATTGCCTTATCCAATTGCTAATTTCATATATTCGCTGGGCAGAGTTAATACCCCTTACATTGATTGCTGTAATAGAAAGACCCATATTATCAATTATATAAAATGGTGGGAGAATGATATTTTATAGTTTATTGTATAATGAATGGGACAACTAATATTAGTAAAAGTGTAATAGGAATGAATTAAATAGAAAAGAAAAATTATAATAATACACCACTGTGAAAACAATGAACTTACCCTTGCAAGTGAAGTTCTATTGAGTTTGTTGTGCATATTTTTGTTCATAAACATGATAATTATTTTTACATTTGAGGTTAAATCCAAAAAATTGTCCTGGTTTGAAAGTCTATAAGTGTTATTTATGCAACTCATCCTGATAGTCTATTTTTAATGGTGTTTCAAAGTATGTCTCTGTATTTTGAGACATGGTATTTGTTATGATATCCTTAGATTTAGTAGATCTTCTGTGTAAATCCACTCCTACCATCAGAAGAAGCTGCTCCTGTGTCAATTGATTTGTACTTTGTTTTTGTCTGGTCCAATGAAGTGTTGATTCATTAGCTGGATAATCTGTTTCACCTGTTTTATTTGTGAGTTTTGTTTTTTTTAATGCTGGTGTGATTGACTTTGTATCATTTTTCTTTGATTTTCTTTCACTATGTTTGTCAGATTCATTAGTTTGTATAGGCTCTTGATGCAATGCGGATTTTTTTTCTCTTGTGCATTTGTTTCTTAGTCTTTACTTTAATTAATTGGAACTCTTTATCAGAGCAAGGAAATGGTAAGGTATCACTCATGTACTCTGTTTCTGTTTCCTCCTGTGAGGTATAAGATTTATTTGGTATAGTATTCATGGAGCTATTTTGACTAGGATCATCAAAGCTGAGATTTTGCTTATTTTTGTTGTTGTCTTCATTATTGGAAATAAATTCATCAAAGCTGAGATTTTGCATATCTGCATTGTTGTCTTCATTATTGGGAATAAGTTCATCAAGGCTGAGATTTTGGATATCTGTGTTGTTGTCTTCATTATTGGGAATAGGTTCATCTACTTTTGTTATTTCAGGGTTACTTTGCATATTGGGAATAGGTTAATCTACTTTTGTTTTTTCAGGGTTACTTTGCATGAGTCTGATTTCATTATTAGCTATTGGATCTCTACTGCACTGATGCATTTTTGTTTTTTTAAAACCACACTTTTTACAAAAACGGTTAGGGCATTCTTTGACAAGATGATCTCTGGCTTTACAAAAAAAACACTGAGGTGAAATGCCTCTGAAAGTAACTATCAAAGGTGAAGAATCTGTTGCATATAATGTTGGTATATCTGTTGATTGCATATTTTTCTTCAATGACATAGTGAAATGAGCAGTATTGGTTAGAACTGGCTGTGTGGCTCTTTTTTCCCATACATATTTAAAGTTGGCCACAGTTCCAACATTTTTTAGTAAATCTTGTAGATCATCAGCTTTAAAGTCTACATGACAGTTCTTAATTTGTCCATTCAAATTTGTAGGTCTATCAATGTCTATGTAACAAATAAATTTTCCATTAAGAAAGTGAATATGTTTTTCAAATATTTGTTTCTGAGCCACATTATGATATTCTATTGTTTTATATCTGCTATTAGGATGGTCTAGCACTTTGTATATCATTGATCAAAGTTTTTTTTTCTGATAGATAAGAATAAAATTCATCAGTAGGAAAATTCATGACTGAAGAATTAGAATCTGTTATAGCTATAGTAGAGGTTTTAACACTTTTAAATTTTTGAAATGATTTAAGAACTGTTAAAGGAATTGTTTGTATAAATTTTTTACATGCAGAAACATAATCTGTATTATTAGTTGATAATAAATTTGTATTTTCTTGTTCCATTTGTAGTTCATTGTCAAAATTAAAAATTTCTGTTAAATTTTCTTCTGTAATTATATTGTTATCTCTGTGTCAGATTTTTGCTTTAAAATACTAGCATAAGTTTGTGTAATATTCTTATTTAATTTAATAGAATCAGATGCCTCAGACAAATTGGTATTTTTAAACTTATTTCTTGTTTTAGATAAATCGGATAAGGCTTCAGCCATATTGGATCCAGTTTTTACTTTTGAAAAAGAACTATTGTTAACTTTGACTTTTTCTAGATCTTGATAAGAATTATTTTTATCTAAGCTATTATTAGCAATTTTTAAATTAGAATTAGAATCAGAAATATTAGACATTTTAACTCCAATATTCTTCTTTATATTAATAACAATTTTGCTCAAAATAGAGCTTACCTTTAAGTGGAAAATTTTCCTTTTTCTTTTAGTATACTTTTCACAATCAAATTCAATCAAAAACCAATAAAACTTAAGTCTAAAGCAGGAGCTGAAATGAGTCAACTTTCTCTGTCAAGAGTCAAGATGGCTACTACCTACTACTACTACTACTACTACTACTATTACTACTACTACTACTACTACTACTACTACTACTACTACTACTCCTGCTGCTGCTACTCTCTTCACATAAGAGGTCTAAAGCCACATTGTTTTGGCTGTGGACAGAGAGGACACCTAGCAACTCAGTGCGATAACACAAAAAGCAATCACTGTGGACAAACTAAAATCTTCTCCCCAGAACAACCCAGTGATGATGAAAATAAAATTTATAATAACACTACATCCATTGGCAACTCAATAATAAAAACTGGAAAAAAACAGGTTCAAACACCCACAAACAAAAATGATAATGGAGCAGAATTGCCTATCCCAAAGACCAACCAAAAAAATAATAACACAAAAACTAACACAGACACCCAAGATTCAAATGAAAATAACTCGCAAGAAACCACAACACAAAAAACAGCAATTACATCACAGGATCAGCATCTCAATAAAACTAAAGGTGTACCAAGTAAAAATCAACAAACAGAAAATAAACACACACAGCTATATAATGAAAATATAATCCAGATAATATAAAGATACCAATAAAAAAACTACAATTATAAACAAAACTGCATCAAACATAATGGATGCAGTAGAAGCCCCTCTTCCACCTATTCAAGAGAATACATCAGAGGGAAAAAGAAAGCCAGGTAGACCACCTAAAAACCATGAATCCAAAAAGGCAAAAAAAAAAACAGACCAAAAGCACAACTCATCAGACATATACAACTTAGAAAATGATGAAATAGAAATGGATGTAAGCCAACAACAAATGGACACCTGTTCAGTTTCATCACAAATTGCCTGTATAGAGTCTGAACCAATATTAAATAAAAGAAAAACTGATAATAAACCCAACAATGTCTTAAATATGTATCAGCATCCATCTACTGCAATATAAACAAAAATTTAGTATTAAAAATAAATAAAAATCAATACCCTGTTAAAAAAATTATCCTAAAAACATGAAGATAAAAATTGGATCTCTCAACATTAGAGGCTTAAATGCCACCAAAAAACTTTTTGATCTCAAAAAATGGTTACATACTACACAACCACTCATACTGGGGCTTTTGGAAACAAAAATATACAGCAGCTCTCAAATTGATCCATCAAAATATTTAGTCAGCCAAGGTGTTTGTGCCTGCTCAAGGCAATCATCATCACCATCAGGTGGCACAGGCATAATTATGTCCCACAACTGCCCTTTCGATTCTTTTAAAATTATATATATTGACTCTAATCTTATCATATTAACACTCCATCATAAAAATATCACACTTAACCTAGTATTTGTATATATACCACCAGGCCCTGTCATCATCTACAGAATAATAGCAACAATAAATTCAATGCTTACAGCAACACTAAATCCCATAATACTCCTGGAAGATTTCAACATGACCTACCAAACTTTTGTCACCAAATGGATCCATCAAATAACAATCCCACTTATGAGTGCTGAGGGTTTTCTCCCATCAAACTCAATATCTTTTAATAACAATAGATATAAGTCACTTATTGATTTGTGTTTCTACTCACCAATGTTACATCATTATTTTAATCTTGAACTCTGTCCATCTATAATCTCAGATCATGCTGCTCAGTTCATCACCCTCGACCTAACAAAAATACAGAATACAACAATAGCCCTCCAAAAGACTATGCGAATACTTCTTCCAGCACAAACAACTGAATTCTTATATTCAAAAACATATATAATGCTCCAAAAACTTCAAAACATGTTACTCGATCCAGTACAAAAGTATATAGCATTCACCAATATACTTTCTTTCAACATCAATCATATTACCTGAAATTCAACACCCCCCCACCAGATTATTAGCTTCGGCAGATGAACTACATAAAAGAATAACCATTTCCAGACCAACTACAGATAATCAAACACAAATTAAAAAACTTACAGAAATGTACAACAATTAACAACATACTTGGACCAGAGCATGCATACGGTGGGCATTGGAATACCCATCCACAGTCAGAGTGCCTATGGCACTTGAAATAGATGACTCTATAACAGATGGACATAACATGATAAACCCAATATATCAACACTTTAAAAAAAAACTGCAAAAACAGAGAGTGTACATACCAAATGAAGACATATTTGGAGACCCTGAAACAGACACACCAATAACAACAACTGACATTGTATTTCAACTTGCAACAATAACAAACACATGTCACCCAGGACCACAAGGAATTCCCAAATTTGTGTTCAAACATCTTAGTCACTTCACAGCAAAATACCTGTGTGATCTAGCCAATTACATATCCCAAAAAATTTACAACATATAAAGTCTATACTCAATTGCAATGGTTCCATTTAACAAAAAAACCAAAAGCAATATCATCTTTATCTAATGTACAACCAATTTCAATGAGACCTTTAGGAATAAAAATTCTTGAAAGAGTGATAAAGGAAAAAATAAAACAACACATACTCCCTGTGTTATCATCAGCACAAAATGCCAAAAAAAGGATCATCCATTGGCCAGGATGCCTTAATGTACAAAACAATTATCGAAGTAGTAAAAAAAAAGAAATATGCACCAATTATAGTTCAACTAGACATTGAGGCAGCTTTTGACTCAGTGCCTATAACCAAATTATTAGACGTGCTGAAAAAAACAACAACACCTCCATCCCTACTATATATAATAGCCAATCTGCTACTCAGCCATGAAATTCACATCACATTGAATGGGAAAAAATCACCAGCCTTCAGACCGAGTCAATCCATCCCACAAGGATCCCCCCTAAGTGCCTTGCTCTTTACAATATATATTGGATAATACAATATATATAAATCCTCTATTAATAGAGATACAGAAAAAAATAAAAGGCATTCAAATTCCAAACACTGCTTTAAATATATCATGCATAGCCTATATGGACGATGTAACCATTTTCCTCTCCTCTAAAAAGAACCTCCCCATATTACAAGAGATAATCAAGAATTATACCTCAAATTTTAATTTAAAAATTAACACAAATAAAACTGCTGCATGGTCAATATACACAGGCAAGCACTGTACAGAGATGTTTAATGGTAAACCATCTGCTTTCCTTGGTTTCCCATTCTACCTTGGAACCAATGGAATGAGGCAAAAAATTTCAAAATAAATTAAAAAAAGATGCTGAAAAAATCACAGCCTCACTTGAAAAGTCATACCTGTCAATATATGCAAAGGTAGCACTATTTAATCAACTTATAATTACAAAAATTACATACTACACACCTATAATCAAATTTGAAAAACATTAATATCTAAAATCTCGACAATCTGTAACAAACTAATATGGAAGAGAAAGACAGTGGCAATCTCTTTAAAAAATCTGAGCAGACCACCACATAGCAATGGACTTGGACTCCATACAATCAATATTTTTTACACCCAGAAATCAGTAAATCTAATAACAGCAACCATAAAAAGATTTCCAGACCTGGAGTATGTAATCAGTATAATACCCACAGACAGACCACCCCCTTCATATGGATATCTATCCACACTGATTGAAGAACTCAAGCCAATATACAACAAAATATCACTCAATAATGACAACAAGTATACATACTGGGACATTTATAATATACTATATCCAAACCCGACACTTAATCTACATCCATCAGTTCTTGGAATAGACAACAGGCAACTACTGCAACAATTCAGAAAATGGTCATTAGAACCAAAATTATTTGATTTTCTACTTAAGCTTAATCTCAATGCTTTACCCACAACCCATTTCCTTAGATTTCGTAGATTCTATACACATATAGACCCCATGTGTGGGCTATGTCATAGAGAAGAAGAGACACAAGATCATTTTCTTCATTCCTGCAGTGCCCTATAAACAATACGTCGCACAATGTTTACCACATACAGAAAGGCTATCATTTCAATTGATGAAATAATAAATACATTTAAAAAAGGCAACAACCCTGCTATTCATGCAGCAACATACAGCCTTTATGCCTACTGGTGTACCAGATGCATGTTTGCACTTGCCAATAACCCTCGATGCCACCCAGCAACATATTCGATAAAACTAGAACTTCAAAAAAATACACAGCATCCTAGCTCAACCAGATGTGTTTGCAGCCACATGGTCACACTTGAAACAAAGATCCAGTCTATGAATTATAAAGGCCAATAATATAGATGATGACATTTTCAACATCAGCATTTTTTCCAACTTTAAAAAAAATGCAAGCATAAACTGAACTAAATAGAAGACCAAATTTAAAAACAAGAAGAAGAAAAAAAAAGTATGCAGAAAAGATAAAGACTTATATACTGAAAGTTGTAATTTGTTTTTCATTTGTAACAAATCAATATATTACTAGATGTGACTCTGTAACTTTTTAGACTCAATAAAGTTTTGCTTTGAAAAATAATAATAATAATAATAATGATGATGATGATGACGATGATGACGACGATGATGACAATAATAATAATAATAATAATAATAATAATAATAATAATAATAATAATAAAAAATAAAAAAAATACAATATGAATTAGATAAATAAAAAATATAGAAATTAATATAAGAAAAATATAGGGAAGGAATGTAAAAAAACTAAACAAAATCATGATTTATTTCTTAAATATAAGGCATTAAGAAATAATTGTATGATAAAAGAAATGAATGATTGCTTTATAATGAATTTTTTAATAAAAGTACTGGTGACATAAAAAAAAACTTAGGATAAAACTAAATGAAATATGAGTAAAGAAATCCAATTCTGTAAATGATGAAGATTTAAAAAAATGCAATTTATATAAGATAGTATAGCAAAATAAATAAAGTGATGGATTTAGTAATGTTTCTTAACAAAATATTTTAATATAAATGATAATTTGTAAAATGAATTAACAAATTAAAAAAAGTTAATAATGATGTTAGTATTTTTAAAAAAGATAAGAAGTGTTTTAATTATAGAGTTATATGGATAATAGTCAACTTCATTCAATATTCATGCTAAATTTAAATGAAGAAGATTCATATAAAAGAATATAGAGTTAATATAAGTCCAGATATAAATATTATTAAAATGGCAGACATCAAAAATAATATTGATATTCTGTCAGATATTTTATAATTTACACAATTAACAAAATAATAGTAAGTAGTGAATTTTCTACATAAAAAAAAAATCTATGGAAAAACAAACTTTTAAGTCTGGTTAGAAAATAATTTTAATAACTAGAGAGTTATATCTATTTGTCCTTCAATCACTAAAATAGTAAAAAAATTTTACTTTTCGATTTTATAAGGCATTTAACATTTTTGAATGAATACAAACAATTGATTCATGATTTAGAAAATTGTGGAATTAGAAGAAAATTGCTTGGTTTTTCAAAAATTAATTAAATAATAGATATGATCAAACATATTGAATAATGAGAAAAATATTTATTTGAAGTTCTTAGTACATTGTATGTTTCTGATTTTCATAAATGACCTAGGAAATATTAATATTTAAAGGATCCATATATCAAAATTGTTATGATTGTAAATAATACTTGATATTAGAAATAAAAAATGTCAAGAAACTTTAATAAAATTGTCGTTTGATGCTTTAACAAATAAATAAGTGTAAGGGAGGGGGCAAATGTATGTTAATATGCTCTTCTCACATGAAATATAAAAATACTAATTTATATTTATATTCACATATTTGTATATGTGATAATAATGTAATGGATAATGATAATAAATGTATAAAAATAGAGCAAGCAAAACTGAAATAATAATAAATGAAAAAGGAAACATTATATTAATATATTAATTCATAAATTTCGATATTTTAAAATTATGTTCTACAAAATGAAAGATATTTCTTCTTTAAATATCCTTATTATTGTACATAAATCTCTAACAGAATAACATTTTATGGTTTTGCAAGCTTTACTAATATTAATAGACTAGCATTATTGCATAAAAGAATAATTGATTTAGGTAAAAATAAATATTAAAAAGAAAAAAATTGGCTAGAGAAGGAATATTTTTTTATTCAACATAATTTTTTTTTCATATGTTAAATGCATTGACTGGAACCCGGGCCAGCCACTTGTAAGGCAAATATGCCAACCACTAGACCACCAATGCTTGACTGAAATTTCTTGAATACAGATATATAGAGAAAAAAACATTTTAAGAGTATTTTTACAAAACCTTATATAAAACAATTTGAAATATACCTAAGAAAAATTGATACATATATAGTCAAAATAAGAGTCATAGATCACATGACCCTATCTCTTAAGCTTGTACGTTATAAACAATGAGGTTTGCCAATTCCTCAACAAGCTTTGTGATAAATGCTTAGCCAGAGCCAGCACTTAAAATATCTCTGTCATGAACCCCCCAATCCCTGACCATGGTTTCGTGCTTTCGAACTCCTCAGAGAGGTGCCAGGATAGGTTCAAAATATTGTAATAAATATGGAACTAGAATAAAAAAAATCACCATGTCCTGAATTATTCCATAATTTATCTATTGAATTAAAAATCTTGCAGTATTACAGGGAAATAAAAAGCAAATTATTAAATATATTAATGAGGGGGAATAGAGAAAAACTAACTTTCTTATAGCAAAATATGTATGAGTATATAATATATAATCAATATTTTTATTATTTATAAATAATATATTACTGAAATGTAAATTATCGTTGTTATCATCATCAGCATAGTTTGTATTGTATTTAAAATCAAAAGAAAATGTAAATATATAAACTGTTATGAAAATTTTATTCTATATAAAAATACAACTAGGGCTTAGTAGGAAAGTAATGAAATTTGCATTTGTGTAAATATATTTTGATATGTATTCAAATGAATAAGCAGGAAGTGTTTATATAAATAATAATAATAAAAAGTGAAAATATTAAATATTTTCATGTTTATAATATCTACTTTTTAAAAAATCTTTTTAATAGTTATTTATAAGTTTGTTTTTGGAATTCTTTATTATTCATTAACTGTAAGATTTTTTCTTAATACTTTCAGACTATGAAATGCTTTAATAATAAATAATTATAATTTTGAAGCATTTGTACTCAACAAAACATCATTTATATATTAAAACAACATTACAGTTCATGTTTATTACACCCTCTTCTGATTAAAATTAAATCTTATGTACATATTGGTGTTTTCCTGAAGGTTTGTGATGATGGTGTTTTAGTTGTATTTATTGTTTGGACTATTTCCATCATCTAATATGAGTATTGAATGTCTTTAAAATAATTTAACATTATTTAAATATTCCAAATACATTCAACTGTTAGTAATAGCACACGGATTATGATATGCATAATGTGGAAAAACATATTTTGGTGAGACTAGTAGTCCCATTGAAAGGCATTTGCAAGAACACAAACTGATGATTAGAAGAGAGAAAACAGATGTGTCTTAGGTAGCAGACCATTTATGTACCAATGAACATATGTTCAATTGGGAAAACACAAAAATATTGGATAGAGAAGAAAAGATAAGAAGAAGAAAATGCAAAAAGGTGCTCACATGATAATGGCAAACAATCTCATAAGTCAACCTAGTGTAACTATATATATAATATATGATAACCACTAATCAACTTTGCTCTTAAGATAAAATAGAATTTAAATAGCTCAATAATGTTTTCCAAATTTTGATTTTTTGCTTATACATTATTTTGAATTGATTTTGATTGTTACATATAAAATAAAATTAATGGTAGATTTAAAAAAAATATTTTTGGTAGAAGACCAAGTTTGGACAGTAATGAGCAAACTGTCTTCTAGAACACATCTGTACAGGATAATTGATGGAAATAGTCCAAACAATAAATACAACATTTATATACCATTTTTTTTTTTTGTAAAATTTTTAACAACTAAGGTTTTTTTGTCAAATATGATACTTTTGAACACCAAGAAAATAGAACCATTAAATTATAAATTATTTTAAAATTTAAAACACATATATTTAGAAGAATCTTTTTCCATGTTCATGATTTGAAGTTTGAATATAGATAAGATAAAACTCAGAAAATTTTTAGCATCTCATGTAGCATGGTCAACTCAGATATCATTTAAAATTGGTCAGGAAACATGTATTTAACTATTCTAATCTAGAGGATAAAACAAGGATAGGAAGCCACTTAAAACTCACCAATCAACATTTAATGATTTTTTAAAAAACCATAATACAAATCAAAAACAATTGAAAGAAAATCATGTAGTAGTTTAACAGAACAGACTCTTGTATTATAACAATATCTTCCTTTTTTTAAAAAAAAGGAAATATAAAAATACATTTTTTTTATTTAACGTAATATTTTTTATTAAAACCAATGAAATTTACATAATTACTAAGGTTATATTAAGTTTCTCTAACAACATTTCTTCAACTACTGTCATAATACTCGGGTATTTCCTCAGTGATTTACATGTCATCTTTCTTTACCTTACTAATACATTCTTAGACTGGAGATGATGTTCACCTACCATATTTCACATGTGGATGGAGCAGATCCTCCCCACACTGATTCTATAACATTCTTTGGCCAATATTTTAAACCTAGGTTAAAGTAATCACTCCAATCTCTCTCCAGATTTCTCAGCCAGTTGAATTTTTTATTGTCAAATACTAAAGAACATCTAATTAGCCATATTGTTTTTAATGGATGGATTATAACCATTGCATTATGTAGATTAAACTTAATCACATATTTTTTTAACGGATCCTTTAGATCTATTATTGGCATATGAAAGACTTGTGATCTCATATCCCTGAATGCCTGGCATTCCTCAAACAGGTGCATAAATGTTTCTTTTCTCTTCTTACAAAACATACACACATCATCCAACCCCATCCCCAGCCTTTTATTAAGGTAGGAGGTAGTTGGCAGGATTCCATTTATCAGCTTAAAAATAAACTTCATGGATGATTGAGGCGTATATAAAAATACACGTGATTGCAAAATTATGTGAATATTTTTATAATACAATATTATTTTTTTATTAATTGTTCACTGTCATTGATATAACTCAGTATTTGCTAGAATTTTATCACTTCTGCTTTCTTTGTTTATCTCTAAAAAAAAATAAAGAGATAATAAAAATGATGTAATGTGAAAACTACACCTATTTGAAGTACAAAATCCAAGTTTTCATTTAAACTGATTGATTCTACTTTAAGATCTGTTAAGCTCAAAGATTAAAATTTTCAAAAAGACCGTACAATTAAAATTTAAGTTTTTATTATATATTTGGATATTTTTTCTTACTAAAAACTTATTATAAATCAGACCTTATACCAATAATACCCTAGCTATTAATAAGTTGTATAATTACTACATTGCAAATATAAACGCATACCTATAAATGGATTGCTTATTTTTATAAAACTAATGAAAACTATTTCAAAATATTATATAGCACAGATACTGAATTACGATTTTTAAATATTGAAGAATTTATTACTTTAAATTAACAGTACAGCTTATTGAAATTATTCTAATTAAAGGCGTATCGTTTACATTTTAAAAATTTTGCAATTGAATTAACAATAACTTATATATATATATTTCTTCATATGTCATAGCATCGGCCGGGACGCGAACCCACAACCGTCTGCAATCAACTACTTGCTTGCATGGCGGCTGCGATACCTCTCGGCTAACAACGCAAGACATATATATATATATATAAGCTTATAAATGACAGTTTTGCAAATATAGTTATAAAATAAGTATTTGATTATTTAAAGAGCAATTTGATTAAATATAGTTGCAATCATCAATGCTAATTATCATCTTCCTCAACCATTATTAATACATTGCAAAGTGTATATCTTTCCAAGTTTAATTTAGTTTTTTTCAATCTATAGCTTCTCTTATACAACTTTTGGTATTAAGTTAAAAGCTTTATTCGTTTTTCTATTGGAATATCCTCTTGAAGCATGCACTGTACAATCTCATTTCGGATTCTTAATTTTTAAATATTATCAATGATACTTGGTTGTTCTCTCATTTATATATTTTATTTTTGATTGCTTTTTGTTAATCCCAACATATAATCTCTACATATTTCACACTAATGAATTGAGAAGTAAATATATTGATCCTACTTTTAATTTAAGATGAAAAAATGTTGGCATTTTTTTTTTGTAATAACAAATAAGCAAAAACAATCACTCTCACCCTGTTTCAATTCATAGCTATTGTTTCCAAGTTTTTTTGATCAAAGAGCCTTTCCATAGCATAAAAATGTGATATAATTAGTTATTTCCTAGGATTTTTTTTAACTATTAAATTTCTTCCTAGCCATCATCTTAAAATGCTAAATACTAATAACATCACAATGCAAAATCATATCCACCAAACATGAATTTTTTTTTAAATCTTTGAAAATGATAATGATACCAATTTGTTTCATAATTTTCATATAATATTTCTCAACTTAATAGTCTTTGTAATCATTCAATTTTTAATAATGGTCAGTTGTATGATTGCCATTACGCAGAAGAGAATTAGATTTTTACTTCATCTTAAAATGAAACATAATGCGCATTATTATCAAACTTAATTTAAAATATACTTGTTAAGTAACTTAAAATTTTTGTATTTATACTTTTGCAAGTTAATTATAAATAAAAATTTAAGACTGTCATAATGGACAAATTTGTTATTGTAAGTCATCCCCTCCCTCTAAATATTTAAATAATTATCTTTGTATGTTTATAACTAAAATCAAATACGATTGCATTTATAACAATTTAATATATATATATATATGCACTTATTTTTTAATATTAATTTATATATGTGCTTGTATATGTAAATAAAACTTTTTTTAAAAAAAATATTTATTATAAAATCTAATTTATTATTTAAAATATATTTATTAAAAAATAATTATTAATGTAAAATATTTTAAAATGTTGATCTTTTTTTAAAAAAACTAGTGCACACAAAAAGCAGTTGGTTAAGAAATCAAATTAGCAGTAATAAGTCATCTAAGAATTTACCTGATATTACACAAACAACATTGGCAGCAGGTAAATTTTTTTAATTATCAAATTGTGTATAATGTTTTATTTTTAATATAAAATTACAATTGCTATGACTCAAAGTGACCACTTTTATATGATAAATAAAAGTTTTTAAACGTACTGAGAATTAATATTTGTTAATTAAAATAAAATTGATATTGTATACAAATAGTGGTATTGCGATCTCAAACATATGATTACATAGTAATATTAAAGTGGTGCCAAATTGAGTTTGACCAAAATTTGTTTTAAAAAAAATGACAAATTATTTCTTTTTTTAAAAGCACAATAATATTATGTAAGTAATGGTATTTTGGTTATCACAATAAAGAAAATAAAAAGTATGTGGGGGAGGGAGGCTAATAAACAAATGTTTAAGGCCACAATAGCTTCTGAATATGTACTGCATGCAAATATTGAAAATCACGTTAAAAACACTTTATGTCAAAAATATAACTAAGATCAGAAACAAGAAGAATTATTAATTACAATAATATAAAACATCTGCAATCTAGACAACTTAAGCAATAGGAAGAAGGAAAATTTTAGTACTGATGTAGAATGGAAAATCTAAACATATTAAACAATATTTATAACGGTTTAGCATGAAATACGTATATTGGTGATTATTTATCTTTTCAACATGTGTGTGATCAGGTTGGTCAGCAATATGAGATGGCACTGAGAGTGGTGGGTTGTGTGAAAGTCTGAGTTCGAACCCCACATATATTACATATATAAATGCAGGTTTAAGCCTGTACAATGTATTAACAGTTATGAAGAAAACTAGGACACTTCTCCAATAAATCAAAAACACAGAAAGTATTTCTTGGAAATTTGATCTAAATGAATCAGTAGTAGTTTAAAAATAACTTACTTTCATTTTCTGCTATGATTTGTCTCAATGTATTTTTAAATAATGTATCAATAGCCAGTCAGCATACCAGATCTTCACAGACCTTGGTAAAGCTTTTCTGTTTAAAAATTTCTCAAAGTAAACACTCACTATATATGTATGTTTTTGGAAAAAAAAAGGCTAAGAGTCCAAAAATGAGTTTTTAAAAACATTTTTTAGCAAAACTTAAAAAGGTCACCCAGTATTATAGAATAGTTTTCATCCTTGTGATTTCTCAAAACTTTTTTTTTACGTAAGTTTATCCAGTTTGTGCTTTATCCATTGCTTTAATATAATTTTTCATAATTTGGTATGCTACAAAATAAGATATTTTTTCAAGGACATCAAATAGACTGTTTACAACATTTTCTTTCTTGGAACAGTGGTGTATGTTTTTGGTCAGTCCTGTTGACTATAGTTATTTTTCTTGTTATTATTGTCTCATTTACATAAACATCAACAGTATTTGATCAACAAAGCTGCAACTTATAAAGTATGGAATGATCTATACATCTCCAGAGATATTAAACTTTTATTTCTGATACTGGGCTTGTCTAAAAACTAGTTCAGTTTGTAATATAACTTTTTTATATCTGCAGAGTAATCAATTTCAAATTCATCTTTGAAGGATCAGTTAAAAACATATTTGTTAAAATTATGTTTACAGCCATGATCTTAATAATTGAATTAATATTTTTACAAAAGACAAATAAATCTTCTTTAGACTAACATTTTTTGAATTCTTCATAGTAGCCATTAGATTTCAGCCTTTTGAATGTAAAAGTTCATCCTGCTTTTTAAATAAATACAAATCTTAAGTATCTGAAAATGAGAGCATGAAGATCTTCATGCTCTCATTTTCATATACTTAAGATTTGGCCATACTTAAATGTTTGGGTTGAAAGAATAGGTGGATTCATTCTATTCTTTCACAAAGACTTTATCTTGTATTTGAAAGATGAGAGTATTCATTTATTGTTAAAATCCACAAAGTACATGTGCGTTAGATTAATGCTGATTATTATTACAGTTTAAAAACATCGCACTATATAAAATAAATATCTTATTTATAAATACAAATCATGAATGAGCTCATTCAAATCTTTTGTATTAATATATGTGGTTCTATGAAAAAGTAGGGGAGCATCCATGTTGGAATTGTACATTTTAAATTTCTTTTATATCATTCCTTAAAGTTAACAGTTTCAGAATATTTGGTACTGGAAATTTTTTAATGTGGAGAATATTTCCACCATCATCATCATGATTGTTAACAACAACAACAATGACAGAATGTTTTATTATCTGTGACTTTATAAGAAATTTAAGCATTGAAAATAACAGAAATTGGCCATTTTCCATGGATGCTGAACCCAGAATCTGCCACTCAAACACTACATCAGACTATATAGAACTCTAATCCCATTGTTAAGTGAATGATTAATGCATTTCACTAATCTTTTTCTCATGGAAGTGAATTCTTTTTTGTACTTATAAAGTAGAAATAAAACTTGGTTGAATATTTTTTGTGTTCCCATCAATTCTTATAATGATTAACCACTTTATATTCAAATTAAAGTTTGTAAAAAAATTTTACCAATAGTGCGGAGCATCTATAGGAATTCTATTGAAATTAAAAAAGATAATAGTTAAGAAGTAATCTTCACTAGCTATTAATATCTGTAACACAACAAACATAAGACTGCTTTCCTAGAAAAAATAAATTTGGCTTGAACAAGCCTAAATATGTTTCAATTTGTCTGCTCTGACCAAATGTTTTATCTGCATTATTCAACCTTAATTCTAAGTAAATTATATTAATTTTAGTGGCAAATTTCTACTAAATATTAACATGCAATAGTTTTGCCCTATCTATGGACTCACCATTCTTGTTTCAATAATTCCCAGTTTAAGAGATGAATAAAAAATAACAAAATGAGACATTTATAAATTTTAATTTACCATTTTTGAATCAGTCATTTTTTCATCTTAAATATTCATCATGGTATTCAATCACTTAGTTACATTTAAAGTAAAATGTTATTAACATTGTATATATTCTCAAAGCAAAAACCTAAAAAATATGGTTAAAATTATAGATCCCACATGAACACATCAGATGGGGCAGTTGACAGATTATAAAGAATTTTTCAAACAAACAACAGTAAATTAGCATAGTTATAAATTGTATCTGTTTGTGGGAACATTAAAAATAGATTGGCATAATTAATCTGTTTGTGAATATAAAAGTTACATGTGAAATTTAGAATGTGTAATGATGGCACTACTGATTTATAATCTTTGAGACTTTGATGTAAACAATCCATCATCATTGAATATATACATTGAACATATCGACTATTACATGTGTATAAATAAAATTGAAGAGCTTAAAGTTAAAGTTTCCACTCTTCTGTTTTTTGATGGTAGCAGTGTTTTGCAGATAGTGAAACAATTGAGTGACCCAAATATTCCAAAGGATATACTGCATAAAAAATTAG
This sequence comes from Epiperipatus broadwayi, assembly GCA_028023455.1. Lineage (NCBI taxonomy): Eukaryota > Metazoa > Onychophora > Udeonychophora > Euonychophora > Peripatidae > Epiperipatus > Epiperipatus broadwayi. The sequence goes on from JAQFVV010012483.1 coordinate 4,017,625, forward strand.
TAGAAAATCTCAGTGTACATTTTCAATCAAGGGTGATGAAAAGAATGGCATGTTTATGTCTCAGAATGAGAAAGTAATTACCTGGAGAATATTATGAAGTATATATATAATTTAGCATTGAGAACATTAGCCATCAATGTGAATTCATGTCAGATTTAGATGATATACTGTTAAATCAATTGCTTTACAAGATATTAGACAACCATCCTTAGAAAAAAATTGTTAAATGGATTTAATTTAAGGTGGCAATTGCAAAATGTGTAGCATATGAAATAGCAACAGAAAATGAATTGGAATTGCAAGCAGTGATAATTGAACTAAAAAATCCAATAAGTGTACATAAAACCAAGGAATGATCTGACAAGACACACTGAGAAGCTGTGCAAGTTTAAAATGAAGAAATGCTGCATTTGCAATACTAAAGACCATCTAACTCTTGTCTGTAAAAAGAAAGATAATAAAGTAAAAGTCAAACCACAACAAGACTTAAAATCAGAAGTTGGTGGATCTCATAAAAATATAGAATTAAAGATGATAAAGAATTCAAATAATGACTAAACTACACTGGATGAGATAATTTTAATAATAAAGTTAACATGGAAGTTGACAGTGATGCAGAACTATCAATTCTATATCTCAAAGAATGGAATAAAATCAGTGCTAAATGCAAATACAAAGGGAAGCTTGAAAAGATAGATCTATTGGCCACAGACATAAATGGCACACATGTGGCAATATACCAGTTCTAATAAAACTCAACAAGAGACTTAATATATTATCACACTTTATTGCAAAAATGAATATAAATGCATTGATGTCAAAATTGGTTCATATCTCTTGGAATATATATTGAGAAAAAGAAAAGAGATGATTTATAAAAGCATTGCTAACCAAGTGGAGGATTCTGAGCCAGTAATCATGTAACTAATACCAGGAAAAAGTAATGTAAAATACTAATGGTAAAAACCTGTAACAAGTATCAATCTGCAGCTAATTTATAAAAAAAAAAAACATGGACAAAGACTAAAAGTCCATAGCAATGCATTCATATAAATTTTTCTGGACTTATAATGATTGTTTGTTTTTAGTAGCAGTGGATTCAGATACCTGTTGGGCTGAATATAAATATGTAAAAACTATGAATACTGATTATATACTATTAAACTCTCTAGGAAGTTTTCAATTATATATTCATTTGATATTTCTTTTGAATTAAGTGTAAAAAAAGCTTTTTCTTATGAAAATTATTTTATTAAATTTGAAATTATTTAATTAAAACTTTGGTAAGGAATATAGGAGAGGGGGGAAATAATATCTCTAACTTAATTTAAAGTATTGGGAGATTAAAAAATAATAGAATTCATTAAAAGCCATAATATAGTTAACACCTATTATAAATTCAATTATATAAATGAGAAACTTGCTGAAATAAAATAGTATTAAGTTTAAAAAAGATAGTCTTTCTGATCTCCATTACCATTCTTGCATTTCATCATTCAATAGGGAATTTAATTAAATTTAATATCAATCTTGCATTTGATTCTAAGGTGTCTACAAGCTACTGTTTGGTCCTGAATGGGATTGTTGTTATGTAAAGCATAAAGATTTCAATATGAGTTTTTTGGAAAAAGTAGAGAGGTAGCATCTAAGTAAACTTTGGTTAGTTATACCAGTTTGAACAAAATTTTAAATACCCGGTGAGCGCAAATTTTTTAAACATCATTCCACAACTTATATATATATATCAATGTATGTATTGTGATGGAAAGGTGGTGCTGCTTGGACAACCAAAAATGTAACTAATAGAGAACTGCACTTGAGCAGCTAATATAACTAGTAGATCGATGAATAAGTTAACCCACAAATGAATTCATAATAATCTAAACTTATATTATAATATACTCATGAATTTATAAGATGCCAGTGAGTCTAGGTGTTAATAAGTATTTTTGTTTGATAAAGAAAAATTTAATAAATAGATGGTTTATTATCTAATGAGTATACAGTATGGAATATATGACTAAATATTTTAGAAATAAAGTAATTTGTGTAATAGGTAAATCAAATGATGCATAGATTAATAATAAAATACAAGTTTATTAAGGTAAATATCAACTCATTAAGTTTATTAAGATAAATAACACAAATTTAATTTTAACAATGTAATCTATTGTATAAATTATAATCTGTCCATCCCAGATTGCAATTTTCAAGTGTGATCTTTATATAAAGATTATTAAATCTGCATGTTAAGAAGATTAAATTACACAATCTTTCATACAATATGAACATTTTTTAATACCTCTTATATTTTAGATCAAATAATACTTTCATTATAATGATCATTTTATATATTTAAACTAAACCTTAAATATTAGCTATGTTTTTAATTTTGATTTGTTTTCTAAATATTATGACAATAATCAACTTAAGTCTTGTGTAATTGATTTATTAATTAAATATGTACTGAATAACATAAATTGCATTAATAATTTAAATTTTAAAAGAAAGAAATTTGGATAGATATCTATCAATGTGTTGTTATTATTTCTTTGACTATTAAAGATATATAAAAGTTATTTGAATAGATAATTTTAGAAAATATTTATTTATTAGCATTTGTTATCATGGTCAACCTTTAATGTTTGTATCACAGTTCCATTCTCTCCTGATGTCTTCCTTAACATTTTCATAATAATAATCAGTGATTTAGAATTACATTGACATTATTATTATATGATGTCCAACTATTCCTTTTTTATAAACACCATGATTCATATCAAATCCAAAGTTTCAATAGTTTCAGACTTTCAGCATGGTACTTATTGTTCATCTCATTTATTCCTATAGACATTAATTGAAGAAAGATCATGCTTACTCCTTGTACATAATCTTTCCTTACCTTATTGTACATTATAGGTTCTATTAAATCTATAGAATATCGATAAAAAGTAGGTAAAATAAATGAAATATTTCTGAAAAAAAAAGAAAGAATATATGCTTTTGCTGAGTATTTTCCATTGCCAGGTAACAACAATAGTGGATTTTTTTTTTTCAAAACTGGCTCATGGAGCATGCATTTTTTTCTTTTAACCTTAATAAAGTTCATTATTATTATTAAATACAACATAAAAGTATTGTGATTTTTATTTTTAATCTACATTCACTTTAAATTTTAATATCTTTATTAAACATAAATGATTTCTAATTGTTTTTATTGGTTTATCTGTAGACTATAGAAAGATAATAAATGACTGTGCATATATATATATATATATATATATATATATGACTGTGCATATATATATATATATATCTGAATGAAATATGATGAGCAGGAAGATGCTAGATCAACGTATCAGCAAAAGGCATATTGAGTGATAGAGTTCTTCAGTATGTTCAACACCAATCTTTGGATTGGAATTCATTGACAAAATCCAATTATAATATATCTATGTATTCATTAATATCTTATCAAGTATTTTTAAACCACTGTAATCAATTCATTCTTCTTCACCTTATTTTAGTAATACTTTATTTAAAGAAATTTTATCAGTTTTTCTTAATGTTTTTGAAAATTTACTTGAACATTTTACTTCCTACCAAACTTCACAATGTATTGCAGATATTTCAATAATTTATTTTTATTAACAGTTCTTTTTTTTTTACTAATATGATATATAATTTCACATTATTTATTTATATAATTCTCATTTTTTTTCTGACACATTTCATTGCATTAACTAATTTTTAATTTTTTAAATCACTAATTTTTTTTTACTTATATATATATATTTCAAATTATTTATCTTCTTTAAATGATAATGTGATTTTAATCACTTTTTTAATTTTTACTTATCCCCCCCGCCCCCGAATTTTTTATATCCATCTCTTGCATCTTACTATAGACTATTTTCATTATCTAATATTAATTTTTAAATATCTTTTTAAAAAATTTAAACTTTAAACTTTTCAAATGCATTTAAGTGCATTTCGCCCATTTTATTAGACAAATAATTACTAAATAAATATCTTTTTTATAACTGTAATGTACTATGATTTCCTAACAAATATTCTCATTAGATATGTGGTTATTTGAAATATTCATATTAATAAATTTTTAAAATTTTGTTATATTAAATTTCAATAATTTTTTTTTTAGCTCCACTCTCTGAAAGACCAAACAAAGGAGGCCAAAATAATCAGTAAGTTCAAATATTAATGTAATTCTGTATCCTGAGCAATAATTCAGTCTACTATACTATTCCAGAACCATTTATTGTAAACGCGAGCAATCTGAATTCTAGATGGCAGTGTAAGCAGTAGAATGGATTGTCGCTTCTAAGGCAGATATTTAAAGTAAACTGAGATTGATATTTTGTTTGGCATTTCTACATAATTGTATAAACTTTAAACTAAGTGAAAGTGAATATAAAGAATAAAAAATAGTAACAAAAATGAAATAAAATAATAAGCAATAATATAGATATTTCAAGCAAAAATCTACTTTCCTAACCAAACTAAAAAAAAAATGATTGTAAATTATGACCAATATATAATAGTCAATAGATAATGGATAGTAAACTTATATATAAATGGAAATTTTAATTATAACAAAACTGATATAATTAATGATTTACAAAAGATTTATGGATAAAACATTATGTGACGAATATTGATTTGTTTGGTATTTTAAAGTCATATATAAGTACAGTAATTTGCGTGAATGAGGCAAAATGCATGTAATTATTAATGAGATAATAATTTATTATTAATTATATAAACATATATGGATGCATGTAGCTATATGTTGGGTTATTTATACTATCGATTTTAGAAAATTTAAATTTATTCATACCTTTTTAAATATATTTTATTTTCATCTCTCTTCTTTAGGTGTTGCAGATCTTATTAACAACAATCCATTATGCAGTTTGAAAATGTTTTAATGAATATTTAGAATTTTAAAAATGGTTAAAATGTAATTGTGAATTAATAAAAGAAAAAAAACTATTGGACAAAAAAATGAATATTAAAAAAAAACATTACTTTTGCAATAAAAAGAAAATATGGCATTATTACTAAATAAAGGGGAAGATTAGCATTATAAAATGTGAAAAAGAATTCTACAAAGAATTGTATAATAATAAAGAATAGGAAACTAATGGAATAATAATCTTAAATGTTTATAAAGTTTAAATGCCCATACTCATTTAGGAAAGGTTTCTAATGAAGATGATGTATGCAAATCCAGAATATTTTCAATTCTTTTAAGCATGGATATATTAATTTCTATAATGATTATTTAATTTATTTTTTAAAATAATAATTTTTTAAAAATTAAAACTTTCACAAAATATTAACTTGACATAGTATTAAAAATTTAATGTGATGACTTAATATAATAATAATAATAAGTGTATTATATTAACGTCCAAAGTTTGTACTATTTTATATATTGTTGAAGTCAAAGATCTCTCCAAATTCTACACTAATGGTATTAAAATCTTGCAGAACTACATCTAACTATCAATTAAACAAAATAAGTCTTACTTTGACTGAAGTTCCATCTTATACGGTAGACAAGTTTAGATAACATTAACTGCAAAAATGGAATTTTATTCATTATAGATCCTAAATAAAACCTTATTAAATTCCAACTTAATATTCAAGGCAAAATCACTAAGTATTTATTTTTAATAACTTTGCAAATGTGTATACTGTTGTAGGCACAATGTTAAAAACTTATAGAAATTCACTACCTTTGAACATTCACAAAATTATTAGAACTGAGTATTTAGGGATTTTATCCTGGGAATAAGCTTTATTTACATATGCAATGAGTAAATTTCATTTTTGCATTAGTGTTATTTAAACCCTTTTTTTTTTTATATAAGTTCTAGATAAAATACATTTTAACAGTTAGACATTAATTTCTGTGAGATTTTAATATTATTTGTGTTAAAGAGATCTTTGTCTTCAACAAATTTGCATAAAATTTTATAGTGTATATTTTAATATTATATATATATAAATTTTAAATTATAATGATAGATAATATATAATTTTAATGCACCAATCAGCGCATAACAGCAGAGCTTCTTCAAATTAAATCACAATTTATTATAATCTTAATATAAATTATAATACATAATAATTAGTGCCCGGGTGCTTTCAAGAGAACTTAACTCTCATAATCATGGGCAACAAAGAGTAAGCATAACCATGTTGCTATATGCAAATATATGCAGATACATGTAAATTAATTGAACTATACACATAAATCTAATTAATCCATTTCTTAGAAATTTTATAACACGCATCTTTCCTATTCATAGCTTTATCATCCATGGCAATAAAACATGCCTCCTTAACTTTTCTCTTAACATTATTTCTTTCCCTACAAACTATTCTTGAATTGTCAGGTTCACATGCATGTCCAGCTGATTTCTGATGCATTGCAAATATTGAGTTGCAAGTCAAGTCTGCTTGAGCCTTGTAAGAATATCTGTACTGGGACAATCTTGTTGAGAGAGTTGCTTTCGTTTCTCCATAGTATGATGTGATGCAATTATTTTCTGGGCATGAAATATTATAGACGGCTTGAGAAATGTTGTTGGGTGTTATTGTTGATAATTCTATTGCCATGAACGATAAAGCTATGAATAGAAAAGATGCATGTTATAAAATTTCTAAGAAATGGATTAATTAGATTTATGCATATAGTTCAATTAATTTACATGTATCTGCATATATTTGCATATAGCATCCTGGTTCTGCTTACTCTTTGTTGCCCATGATTATGAGAGCTAAGTTCTCTTGAAAGTGCTCGGGCACTAATTATTATGTATTATAATTTATATTAAGTTTATAATAAATTGTGATTTAATTTAAAGAAGCTCTGCTGTTATGCACTGATTGGTGCATTAAAGTTATATATATATATATAGTAAGCAGCTGAGTGTGAAATAATTTCTTTTACAATGATAGATAATAATATAAATTATCTACCATTTTACACAGAATATATTTTAATGAGTAACTTATTATATATATATATTATAACGATCGAAATGAAAGTGGAGATCGAATCTAACCGCAAACTACGATATCTTCTCTACAAGGTGCCATCTAGGCATTTAAACCTAGAAAAATTTATAGAGTAGGCAGATATGCGCTGTTAAGATTCCACTTTATTTAAATATTCAGATCGTTAGCCCAAGTCACTAGCTCAGTGGAGACGCAGAGATAAAAATCTATATCTTAATTTATATCTTGAATATAAATAAATAAAAGCCACTGCCAGAAATTAACACATAAAAATATTTATTTACGCACATATAAAATAACATTTAAATTTTGAGGAATTAATTCAACATTTTAGATTTTTCTATTAATCTTTAGTGTTACATTTAAGTAAATTACAACCATGAGTTTAATATTTATTTAGTGAGTCGAGGATGAATAGACTACATTGATCTGCATTTGAAAAGAAAATATTCTTCCCTGATTTAACCTTAGGCAACAAATTTCGCAATCAAACCGGCGCCAATCCATCCGATACATTTATGTATTCAATGTAGCATGAAAATACGACAACACAAAATACTATACTGTCAGGAATGTACATCTGATCAGTAAGTAGAATTAAAGAAGACATTGTCTCTCCACCAACAGGAATGTTACATCTGTTGGCAAGTAGAACAATAAACATAAAACTCCATAGGAATGGACTGCGGTCTTTTGCCGTCTTACAAACCCATCCATAGGCAGACAGAAGGTGTGTGGCATATATAAATAATCCTGCCCGTAGCGGATCTCATACTGCATCTACAATTACACAAATATATCCAATCCATTGAACCAATACAACTACGAAATGAATAACCTAAGATTACCCTCCCTTAATATAACTTTACAAAACTATATAGCCATTCACGCCCGACTTAAATTTAACATTTAAATACATTCACACAGATTATTTTTATACAATTTGTTTTATAATGTCGAGTATAGATTGGCTGCACAGATTCCATGATCAAAAACATTCCAAATTAAACACAACCGATCAAAATACAAAGTCAATCAATAACGTCAATTGCTGAGGGAATACAGGAGACCCTTTGGTGTTCATCATAAGACACCCTATGACATCGTTGACTTATATATTCTAATCGACTGTGAAAACCACAACATAATCAACTGCTAATGAATCTCTGCAACGTCTATACCCAACTTAAATGTAATGCATTTAATAATTTCTACAATAAATATTACTACAAATAATAATAATAAAATGGAAATGATTTTAGCAAAACTTAACTATATAAATTTAAACAATCAATTATTAATTTGAAAATCAAATAAGAGTTCATTTTAAAATTTAAATTAGCTGAATCTTTAAAAAAAACATTGACGAAAGTTCTTAATTACTTTTTTTTTGTTGTTAATTTGTAAAGTTCATAGCTCACGGTAGAAGAGTCCAGGTTTCTGTTTTTAATTCCCACGATGCCTCCATTGGAATATAATGTTCTGGAGATGGCAATAGCTGGTTCAAGGTATCACAGTCTTTTAATTTTTTTTTATATATACAGAGAGTGTGGTATGTGCGTCCTACCACATTTCTCAAACACAAAACGCTGGAACTGTCAGAAAAAACTGTATTTCCCTTTTTATATCATCCACACGGATTCAATCAACAAAACGTCACTAATCCATCAATTTTGTTACGGTCCAAGTCAAGCCTTAGTGCTTACATTGGTCAAGCTAATTTTTCTTTATTCTCTTATCCAATTTTCATCTCATTATTTTAATTATACAAGAGCCCAAGGCTAGCTTGCTTTTCCAACAATTTATAAACAATCATTTCCATTTACAGATTACAAGAATTAATACCTGTTTTTATTTTTAAATCTTGTACTTTTTTATAAAAAAGTACGTTCAAATACTTATTTGTTTTTTTTTTTTTAAAAATATTTTTCAAGTTTGGCATCTGTGCGAATGTATATACGGTTAACAAACATTTTAATTTTAGCGTTTAGTTTTTTACTTTTATTTGCGAACTTTTAAGTTTTTATTTTAAGTTAATGTAATGACATATTTATATATCGTTACAATATATATATATTGAAATAGATACACTGTTTCACATATATATTTAGAAGATCCCTTTTCCCCCAAATTAACATGACATAGTATTTGAAGTCAGAACAGCAATATTTTTTTTAAAAAGGTTAATTATACTAAATGTTTTAAAGAAAATGAAGAAATAATGAAATTTGACTGCAATTAAAAATAACAATTTGGTCAAATTAAAAGTAAATCAAACTTTTTCAAATTAAAAAAAAAAGAAAAGCAAATACCTCTATATTTGCAGTTAAAGAAAGTATAAATCTATCTTTATCAAAATTAATAAATTCAAGTGAAAAAAACAAAATCATTTAAATAAAAATCTCTTTACTACTTTCCAACTCATTCTATATTTTAAAAAAATAATTTGTGAGATAGAATAACTGTATGTGTCAAGTCATTGCCACAGGCAAGATAAAATTAATTAAAATTTTGAAAACATTTAGACAGATAAGTAAAAACAGTCTGTTCCCTCCAAAGAGAAACTGCCCAATGAACTGGGAGATTAATGGCATGTACATGGATGAAAATGCATCAAAACCAGTTAGATTCAGCAGGCACGTAAGGTGAATGGATTCTGATAGAGAGAAAAGGTATAAATAGGCTATTCAGAGACACAAAATTTAGCTACAAGAGTATTAAAAAGTGACTAAATGGGACCATCAAGCAACCTAATAAAAATCAATTTAATATGACACTCAGTTAGTCCCTGGTTCTCTTTCTCCATCTGCAAAACATGTGAAGTCCATGTTTTGCCTAGAAGTTTTAACCATTCAGCTTCATGATACCCCCAGTTATATAGAAGTGCAGTAATAAATGAAGACATGAATTTGAGATAAGCAATTACAAATGATTCAATTGCCATAAATTAAAATTATAGCTATTAATTTTTATAAGAAAAAAAAAGGGAGAAAATTTTATATTATTAGTCTTAAGAAAAGTTTTTACAATCAATTATTAACTTCAGTCAAAAGTTGATGATAGTTTTTTTATCTTAAAATGAACACTAGAAATGAAAATTATTACTTAATTATGAGCACTTGCACACACATATATGTGTCATATATTTCATTAGTTAAATGCCAATCATTTCATAAAATTTAAGATATATTCAAATAATAAAAATACTTCTAATAATAATTGTAATAATTATATCAAATGAACCAGCTAAATGGAAATGTCAATCACAAAAATCAAAGATGTGGTAAAAATAATAAAATGCTAAATGCTTATGCACCTGTTATCTATATCTTGATAAAATACCAAAACATATGTATATAAATATGAGTACCTACCTGAAATGATTTTACAAACTGGGAATAATAATTGTAATACTGATATTATCAGTAAATCTACTCAAAATTCTTCTACAGACCCAGAATAAATGATTACAAATATTTATGTATTAATATAATATGTATACCTACCTGAAATGCTTTTACAGATCTGGAATAATAATTGCAATACTGATATTATCTGCACATCTACCTAAAATGTTTTTACATACTTGGAATAATATTGTAATACTGATATTACCTGTACATTTACCTGAAATGCTTTCACATACCTGGAATAATAATTGTAATACTGATATTATCTGTACATCTACCTGAAATGCTTTCACATACCTGGAATAATAATTGCAAAACTGATATTATCTGTACATTTATCTACCTGAAATACCTTCACATACCTGGAATAATAATTGCAATACTGATATTATCTGATCTGCACATTACCTGAAATGCTTTCACATACATGGGATAATAATTGCAATACTGACATTATCTGTACATTTACTTGAAATCCATCTATAGACTTGAAATCAATAGTCCAAAAAAATTATGTATAAACTATGTATGTGTACCTGCTTAAAATGCTTCTACAGACCTGGAGTAAATGGTTAAAAACATTTGCATATTAATTGTATATGTATATCTACCTGACACACTTCTATCAACACCAGAATATAATTATGAACACATATATTATCTGAATCCTACCTGAAATGCTTCTATCAGCATCAAAATGTGATTATCAAAACTTATATATTAGTTGTATATGTATATCTACCTGAAATGCATCTTTAGACTTCTTCTCATCATGTGAACTAAAAAATGGGTTTTTGCTTGGATAACCTACCTGAAATATTTCTAGACTTCTTCTCACTACATAAACTATATTGGAAGGACTTATCAATAATTATTGTTAATAAAATTGTTGTTATTAAAAATTAATTTTAGTTGTTCAGTTCCATTTTGCACCACTATCATTCATTGCATCTTGCTCACAAGAATCTCATGCCTCCTGAGCTATGTCTGGCATAACCAGATGATCATAAGTAAGGTTGTAGTGAGATGGAATTCTAGTGGCACTGTTTGGGAAACCAAACACATAAATTTCTAGATGCTTCCAGTCTCCATGGTGTTACATCCTCTGATGAGCAGGAAATATTGTTGTAGGTGGGATGATGTCTGCATTGGGGAATGCCAATCGATAGTTCCTTCCTGCAATATATATATATATATATATATATATATATATATATCAACTCCATCTTATATAACTGATACACATCACCATATATATATATAGAATTGTTCAATTTTAAATTAAACAGCTTAGATATTTAAGTATTCAGTTTTATTTCTAGGCTAAGTTGAATAAATTAAAAACTTTCTTTAAATGAAGAATTGGTTGAAAGTTGCAAAAAAATATTGTTCTTCAATGCACTAAAGGTAATGCTTTTAAAAAAAATGCAACAAATATATTTACATAAGAAAGTTTTTAATGAATGTGTTTCACCAGTCTTACATAAGAATCTGATAATTGGATGCTTAAAAAAAGGCAGTATAAAGGTTTCAGATCAAACTGTAGACTATATAAAAATGTATTTTTGGAATAACAAGAAGAGATTGAAGTCAAGTATGATTGATATCAGTGAATTAAAAGATTAAAATGAAGCTTATGGATGTATTTATAAAAGATATATCAATAGATAAACAATTGATGGATCCCAAAAGACTTGGAAAAAGACTATGTGTATGTTGATGAAATAAAAAATATTGCTAGAGAAATGTGGATAGAAGAAAAGCTAAGGACCTGAGAGATTGGATTAAACTTGGAGATATTTTCTTCCTGCTAAAAATTGATAATGAATGATAGTATATGAAAAGCAAGTCATCATATATATATAAATTCATTTTAATAATATGTAAATAAAACATTTTTAAGCAACTTTTTGCACAGTGCAGGTCTCTCTGGCATTTTTCTCATACTTTCAATGAAAAATAAGAAAGACATTAGAAGTAAGTTATTTGCTTGCTGGTGGGCTTTTATAGTGATAGAGTTTCAACTTTTTTTTATTCATAGCTTAGGATTTGCAAGCAATCTTAGAATCAATATTTTATGTAGCTGGCTAATACTTAGCTCTTGGCTAAACATTCAATTATTGTTTTGTTAATAGTATGTAGCTTTTGTTTTAATATAAGTATATAAAAAGAGAGAAAAATTAGTGATTTAAATGAATTTTCAGAATTTTAATAAGTTTACATTATTTGAAAACTTTCTCATTTCTGAGAATTTAAGTCAGATTTAAAAAGACTTTATGGTGCCATGTGAAGAAATACAGCTATTTTATTAATCTGATACTAAATAAAATACTGAGATAAAACAAGATTATGAAATAGTTTAGAATAATTATATAATTTAATATTTGAATACAAGTATGATGTACATACTGAACTTTAGATGTAATTAGAGGATATTTGAAAACAGACTTTCAAATTCTCTTCACCTATCAACTCCATCTTATATAACTGATACACATCACCACATACATGTGAATAAGATAAATGATCTCCAATATATGTATTTCCTGATAAATGAGCACTCATCAGTTGGTCCAGTTCATTATTCCCCCCCCACACATATAAACAATGCTCAGTTTATATTAAGATAGCAAATCTTCAAACTTTAGTGGACAAACCTGCTAAAAGCCCTTGTTGATGTCAATATTGTTGTTATGCCCATATTGACTTTAAGTCACTCTGATCCTTCAGATATAGCACCTTATTATTTCCATTTAAATACACAGAAGAGGAGTGACCAGAATTCAGGCTAAATCTGTAATATTTTAATACAAGTATAATGTATATACTGAACTTTAGATGTAATTAGAAGGGAGGTAATGACCTAGATCAATTGATGAGTGTTGGTTCAGGAGATTTTTTTTATATGTATTTGGTTATGTATATCAATTATATAAGATTGAGCAAATAGTTGAAGAAAGCTTAAAATTCTGTGTTCATATATCCTTTATGTAATTTAGTAAATATTTATGTTTAATGTAAATATCTCTTAAATAAAACTTAGATATATTATGAAATATAGTTTACAAGTGGATATTGAATTATTCATATCTTGTAAATAAAAATTTCACGAAAAAATAGTGATGAGAGAAGTTTCATAAATCTGCAGGCATTAAGTTTTATTTTTAATAATAATATTATTAAAATAATAAGATTAAATGTGTATACTGAAAATGTCTGTTTTATGTAAAAAATTAAATAGTAAAAATTATATGGCTGTTATCATTTGTAAAAGTTAGATAACTCCATAACTGAAAAATAATAAGTTAAAGATGATATCAATACTATTTCATCCATGAAGAAAATATTGAAAACGTTAAATATAAGCACTAAAACTGCAGCTATATTTAATGTTTTCAATATTTTTTTTCAAGCATGAAGCAGTACTAGCATAAATTTTAATTTATTACATTAATAGTAATAAAGTTATCATAATTTTTAAAAAGTTATTATATTTTGTTCAGGTGAATTGAAAGGATGTAGTGTTCAGGGTTGATACTAAAAATGCATTAAGGTAATGTTTTAGTATGTTTTCTATGTACAAAGCAGTATTAACATCACCTTTAATTTTGATCATTATAATCTGTGAAGTTTTAATTTAATTCATCACCATTATCTTAAGTTTATTTCTGGTGATTTGATTCATTTTTTTTAATATTTAAAATAGTTTATTTCTCTAAAATTTTAATCTAAGCAAATTTTTTATATATACACAAAATAGACTTTATTAATTACAAATTATGTACAAGTATTAACATATGTGCAATGGGAAAATTTAATTATTATTATTAGCATCTGAAAGCAGATACAATGATTCAATTTTAAAGTATAATTTATATCATTTTAAAATAGTGAACAACTAAGAAAAATATTGATTTGCCAAATTTTTCTCTTAGTATTTCTGGATATATATTTTAGGGCATATAAATATATATTATACCATTCTATTATTTTTTTAGAATATTATATTTCCTGTTATTGAAAATTTCAGAACAGCAAGCAACCACATGGTTTAATAGTGTGAATAATTACTATGATATTGTATAGATATTATTAATATTTTTCTCAAGCAGTTCTTTTAGATTAATTATTTGCATGTGGAATATGAAGTGTCTTCAAAGATGAGAAGTATGGAAATGTTTGAAAAATGTGTAACATATCATCTGGCTGACTATTACATAAGATACATGTGAAATCCAGATTTAATTTAAAGCAGTTAATGAGGAAAGTTTTTAGGGATTGGATTGGGTAATAAATTATGCAAGAATTTTAGCCATGACTAAAGAACACACAAATTTTGGAATCTTATTAAAGTTTTGGCAATTGGGAGGGTTGCCCATAGTTATCTGTCAGGATATATATTTTTTATATCTTTAAATGAAACACCAATTAAAGATTTGATGTTATAATTATCCAACAGATCTACAAACTCAATAGCATGATCTGTAAAAAAAAAAAAAAGGCCTTCATATGGAAGTTGAGCAAGCAATATTGTAGGTTGAGGAATGGCTTTGAGAATTGAATTAACTGTGGTTGCAATGTACATCTTAGCTCTAATATAGAAAACAAATGATTGAAGACATATTAGATTAAGACCAAATTTTTAAATAGGGAATCAAGCATTTGTAATTGATAGAATATTGTTCCCCAGATATATGACTTTCTTGTGGTTATGATATTTTTAACAGAACTCCTTAAAAGGTGCATCCATGAGATATAATAAGCAAGTACACCACTCAGAATAACATTAGTAATACATTTTACTATAGGATGGAGCAATTTTGGGCAGAAAGTTTTTATATTTGTATTGAACTTGTTTAAGACCATATGATTTAGATTGTGGCTTAATTGTGTTTTGAATAAGTTAAATGGAATTCTGAGAAAAGATGAGGGTGTGCCTGTGAAGAATAAAAGTAAATTGTAAACTGTAGCTATCTGCCACATGGACAACTGACAAACTTGTATTGTATATCCTATTAGGATTTCAAATTTGTTCAGAATATGAAGAATGAGAGGATTATTTTGTAGATCTCTGAAGTCTATCATAACATCAACAAAATATATCAATTTAACAGTAGTACCAATATGATGAATAATGAGGCCTTCTGTGCATTGCTCAATCTCTTTGACTATGGGATCTATATACATATATATTGCAAATAATAGTAAAATAATGGTGAGAATTGTGGAATATATTAGCTTGATTTAAAAGAGGAAAAGAGATGCGTGTAATTTTTTTAGTTGATGGTTTTGATGGTAAGATAATATTTTATGGTGGTAATTAGATGTGTACACCTAGGCAGATGTTTGCTTAATATGATAATTAAATATTCCCAGTTTATGGATCAAAAACAGCCTTAAAGTCAACTTGGCATGTGACATAATTTGTTAATTTATTTTATTTTGCATATAATATTGACTCCTGTGCTAATAGCATAGCTTGAGATGCTCAATGATTTTTAATGATATAATGTGATGAGGAAAGTTTAGGGGGTGAAAAAGTCATTTAGTTATTTAATAATAAATCATTCAAAGATGGTTTTATCAATATCTTTCAATATAATAAGATTTCATGTCATTTACTGATTTATATAAGGCTTTTTGAGTTTTTTTAAGACAGAAAATTACATTAGTGGATAGATTAGGCATGTGATATTTATGTAAACAAAGTTGATTATAATACTTATGTAGAATGGGGGAGATAATATAATTTAGATGCTTATAAATATTATCTGGAATAAGATTATTTGCTAGTGAGGTGTGTGAATGTAAATGCATAATTTCATCAAGAATTTGTTGCTTTGAGACAATAATTTTGAGGAACATGCATGTTACAGTTAATAGAGGACAGGTGGTAATACCTCGAGAGTATTGTTTAAGTGATTAAAAAGTTCGATATCAACATTGGTGCTAGACATGAATGTATTTTTTAACAGAATTGGAATACCATAAGCATAAAGGTGAGGTGATGTTGTGTAATTTACTGTACTTTTTATTAATGCTGAAAGACTAGGGTAGTCATATAGCTTAGTATTTTGGTTATAAAGAGCAGTTATATATTAACACCTTATGAATAAGAACTTTTTCACCATTAAATTTTGTTATAGCTTGAAGAGTTGAATTGATATCATTAATACATTGTTACAAAAAAATCAAGTCAGATGTCACATGACTTAATTTAATAAGTTTGTACTACAAATGTTATATAGAGCTTTCAAATAAGCTCTTAACAAGCTTTGCAGAATATCCCCAACCCCAGACCGGTCAATCAGAACAACAATTATTTAAAAAATCTTATTAGTAGTGTCCATATTTCAATCAAAGATAGATTCTGAAGCTGATAAAAATAATTATTGGCAATTAACATATTAGAGATCGCATCAATAGTTAATTTAAATTCACTAGAAATTTGCTGCTTGAATGTAAATTTATAAATTGTTGGTTTATTTTGAAGGGTTCTTCATGTAAGAGTTACACAAATGTGGTCAGAGATTGAAACATTAGACAGGTGAATTGAAGTTTTGAGATCAATAGGAGAAACAAAAAAGAGATAAATGGAATAAAATCTTTGACCTCCAAAAATGACACAGTATTTGGAGAATAGAATAATAGCAGTGGTAGTAAAGCCAGTTGATTGAGCTTTAGTTGGAAGATCATTACATCAGTTAAAATCACCACACATGAATGATAGTTAAACCATGTTTATGTAGAATTTTACTTTGGAAATTGAGGAGAATATTTATAGTATATTTTGCTGTTTGGCATAAATATATTGTTGTAAGATAGTATAACTATGACTGAAAAATAAATGAAATAATACTGACACGAATAGCATTTTTGATCTTATCAAGAAAGCTGTGTATTAATTAGAACATTTACTCCTTATGCTAGTCTGATATTGGTCTTATGTATAAATATGTATTTACTGTTTAGAGTGTTAGCAATGATTGGTTTGGTTAATAGAGTAATTTTTGTTTCTGTAATGACAAAAATATCAGCATGGTGATAATTTAGAAATTGACATAGCTGCCTTACATATTTATTGTGGCCATTTTTATGCTTGACCTATTATGTTTTTGAAGAGTTGCAGCAAAAACCATTGGGTGTCAGAATCAGATATTGTAGTTCTTTTATTATTTCATTTGGTAGAGGCGGTAATATAATTAGGAGCTTTACAGTTTGATTTTATTTTTAGTTCTGGATAATTTTTAATTTATGCAGTATTTTTGATTATGATACAGAACTGAATTGTGTTTATGATTATTTGTTAAATTCATAGATTGTTGTAAATGAATATTAGTAAGTTAATTTTGTGATTGATTCTCATAATAGTAATATATTAGTGGTATATTGGTTAAAGTGTTACTGGTGTTGTATCCTTGACTGGATTGTGTAACATCAGATTCTTGATAAGTGGTACTTGTGAATTGTATTGCAGGTAAGGTTTTATTGTTAATATTTATGTCTAAGGTGGGCATGCTATTTTTAGAAGCTATACCAACCCATGAGGTAATCTTATTGTTTGATTCTTATAGTTGTAATATTTTGATTTTCTAGTACTTAAAAGTATCTTTAGTGTTTGGTGTATATAAGAGTAGATTTGTGGAGTCATTCTCAGCTCAATAAAGTAAAATAAAAATCTTACTTTGATCAATAGATGGAAGTACTGTGTTTTACCTACCATGTGGAATATGTTAGAAATAATTTATTGTATTACTGATTTGGAGGTGTCTTCAATGTTTTGTTCTTTGATAGAGATCTGTTTTTAAAAAAGTATTAACTGATGTATTAAAATATTTCTCAGAAAGTAGAAATGATAATGATATAATAGTCAAAAGTCTTATATAATCTCTAAAAGCTGGAAGTACTGATAATATCCATGATGATAAACATTTTTAAAACTTTATGATTATTTTTATAATAATCAAAAGAGTAATTTTAGATAATTCTTTGTGATGGCTTGTGCTAATGTTTGATTTACTTTTTCACTTTCAAAAGATTTACAGAATGTTCTTAGGTTTATTAATTAATGTTCAAAAAACTCAAGATCTTTATCAGCCAGTGATGAAAAAAAAATTCTCAGCCAATTTTAGTGTGGGTAGTTATTAATTTGAGAGTGTAAACCAGTTTAAATTCCTTGGTAGTTTTATAAGTAAAAAATGGACTTAGACATTAAGGTACAACACAAACTCCAATGTGCCTCTACTTTCATCAAGTTATTAGATAACATATTTCATCACAAGAAAACAACTACAGCAAATAAGTTAGCTGTATATATAGGTGTTATCATATCTAATCTATTGTATGGAAGTGAAACTTGGACACTAAGGATGTTCTTCAAAAATTTAAAAGTACAATGATAAGATGTTAAAATCTCTTCAATTAGTTCTAGATGTAATACTATGAGATCTACTATTGTAAAATCATATCTTCAATGGATTGGATATGTTTTTAATTAATATAAAAATAATAAAAATTTTATTAAAATAATTATTTTTATTTTTTAATACATAATTTTTTACTTATATTTATAAATAACTTTTTATAATAACATAAAACTCTAACATATTTTTAATTTTATGAAAAATGAAAAGTTAAAAAAAGTAAAATAAATGCAATCAAAATGTAACTGAATTAAAATTTATAATATAAAGATAATACCTAAATATAGTATACATTTAATCTATTTTTTAAAAATAAAAAGCATCATATTTTTCTTAAAACTTTTTTTAAATTTTGTTTTAGATTATCATTTTCGCCAATCAAAGAATGGCTCAAAAATCATGGATTGGCTACAAAAAAACTCACCATTTTGGATGCATTATCTCAAACGGCCATCGTCCAGAAACCCAAATATGTACCTGTCTTAAAAGAACATGTGAAGTCACGAGTTTTTGATAATGTAAATTCTGAAATCTTTATATTGTTTACAGATATGTATGGTTTAATTATGTTTATTGATGGTTTTATTATGTTTAGAAACCATTATTTTATTTTAATTACTAATATTATTTAATCTTGTAGTTATAAAAATGATTTAATAATATTTATTGATTTTTTTTTTTTTCGTTTAGCTTTTACCATTATATCATGTTACAGAAGAAAATGGAAAGTCAATCAAAATTATTAATCCAAATGGAATCAATTTAAAAGCGTATGAACAACATTTACAATCGGCAATAAAAATGATCGAAAAGTAAATCTGATTTATTAATAACTAGTGTAGTAGAAATAAATTTTAAAAACTATATTGCATTGTTTGATAGAAAATGTTTAGAAAGCATTTTAACAATTTTAATGTACTTCAAAAGTAATTCCATTAGAAAATGGTTCCATTTATACACGAAATACGTATATTGGTGATTACTTATCTTTTCAACATGTGTGTGATCAGGTGGGTCAGCAATATAAGATGGCACTGAGAGTTGTGGGTCGTGTGAAAGTCTGAGTTCGAATCCCGCATATATTACATATATAAATGCAGGTGTAAGCCTGTACAATGTATTAAAAAAGAAGTAAGAAAAATATACTTCAGTATACCAAAAATCTTAAGTACATAATTATTCCGTATTCCTCTTAATTGTGCGTTTGAGTATATATAAAAAGATCTCTCAATAAATATTTTTCACGTAAAATATTAATAAAACCTTAGTTGATAGTTCTTATTACCCAGTTAAGCTATTTCATTCTATAATCAATCACAGTCAAACTATGATATTTTTTCTATTATACCACCCTTTTTAAAGATCTTTGCAAACATACCCAGATCTTTGTTACTAACAAAGATACACTTTTTCAAACTTTATTAAATAAAAAAAATTATTGCCTTTTAATTGATTGCAAGTATGTTCAAATAATAGCTTTCACAATTTATAATGTTTTTCATAGAGGTATACCCTTGTTTTCAAAGGCTTATTTTGACATTATAAATAAACAGGCTAAATGATAACCAATATGACTTCAATTATGCTAGCACTTTAAATAGTGGTAGAATATAGAGCTCACTAATCTACAATGGAGTGATAAAGATTTCATCATATAAAACAAAATTGATGGGATATCTATAATACTACTTAGTGAAATGTGAGAATTTTTTTTAACTTAATATTTTTATTATGGTTATCTTATTTTACCAGACTTGAGAAATGTCCACACACATTGAATTCTAAATTCTCATTACATTTAAAACTTCTATCATTCCATTGCATGTTTCTTTCTGAATTTCAATCCAATTTTTTCAATCCATATTTACTTCTTTCTTCATTGATTCATCAAACTTTTTTTTCTCATCCATTCATGCCATAGATATTTTATAATGCCTTAATAGCCAGTTTATGACTTAAATTGTTCATCTTTTGTAACTTTTACAAATATGTCCAACAATGCTTTTAATATATTTTGTCTTATTAACAGGATTAACCAAAACATAATGCCCTGCATGAGTTAAAAGTAGTGGTAGAATGAATGATTCTAAAGCTCAAAGTCCATGAATTGCAGTTGAGTTCTAGCATTCCTGGGGTTCAAACTTCATATAAATTTTCATATAACTTCCCATGCAAGAAGCCATTTCATTTTATCTTTTTGATCCCTTCCCTTTTTTAATATAAGACAAAAACCTCATTTTCCTCATTTTTTGCACAGCAAATATCCAATATTATATATGCACTAATCTTCAACAAACATTTATCTCTTTTTATGTTTGATATTTACTGATATCTTTTTCTTGTGAAAACTATCTTTATTGCTAATTTTAGTGCTAAAAAGGGTATTGTTATTTTCTTAAAAATGTATAAGTTTCACTCAAATATTCATAATTATCACTTGAAAAATGTAGAACTGTATTTCATATATACTTTTTCACTACCATTAATGTTATCTCATTATAGAACATTCAGGAATTGAGCACTTATACTTTTCAGTCATTATTATTTCATTACTGGATATAAATTTTAAAAAAAAATTAATTCAGTTTCTCAAATTCATATCTCTTCTTTCCAATGTAATTCAATAGACTTTCTTATCTCATTCAACTGACATCCATCTGTTTCAAATGTAATCTTTTGCCATTTCTTAAATCCAGTTTAAGACTTCAATTATTTATCTGTTATCTTTTACATTGTGTTAAAGTCATCTTTAGTTCAGATGTTTAATTTTTTTGAACAATAATAGTTGTTTCAGTTTGTTTTCCCAACCATATATTTTGCTTTCGATCACTCATTGTTAATTCTAATATAAATTCTTTTCATACTTGTTGTATAGTCTATATGTAAAAATTAATAAAACATATTTATTAAAATAACTCTTCTATTTCAGTTGCCTAAGCATGTTTATTTTTATTGAGAATATTCCATATAAGATTAATTCTATGATTAACCTTAGTCATTATATTTTAATTTGTATTAATACTTCATACCATCTTATAATTTATTACTATCAATCTTAGTTAAGAAATACTTTTTTTAAAACATTACTTTTAATCCTAATTTCTTGTCTATATATAATAGTTCTAAGGAATGATTTCTAAAAATAATTGCAAAATCTAAGTAATCTAACATACCATCATCTGATTATCAGTGATATGCACAGCTGAAAAGTTGAAGAGTAGAGAAGATTGAAACCTGTCCATTAAAGTTTGAAGATGTGCTATCTTAATATAAGCGATCACTGATTATATATGTGTATGGTAGATGATGATCTGGACCAACTCATCAATGCTGGTTCAGCTGAAATATGTACATTGGAGATAATTTATTTTTTTCCACATGTATGCTGTCACTTGTATTAGTTTTATAAGATGGAGTGGATGACTAAAGAGAACTTGAAAGTCTTAGTTCAAATATCCTCTAATTACATCCGTCTTAAAGTATATATACTATACTTGTATTTAAATATTACATTTAATTATTTGTGGAAAATATTTTTATCAAAAATCAATAGTTTTTTTTTTTAATTCAAGAATTTTAGAGATTTTTTTTTGTTATCCAAGAAATCATCACTGCAGTTAAATCAATAAAAATAACTTTAGTTTTTACTTTATTACTTTAAGAAGGAAATCATCTTCATCTTGACTTAAATTCTGTCTTTTCTAAACATAATTGTTGTTATGATTATTTTTTCAATGATATTTGAGAGATCACGTAACATTATTGAATGATAATTATGTGAATTATTGGGTTTTAGAATATTTACAGTTTTGGTTTTTATGCTTTATTTATAAATAATGTTATTGGATAGTTTTACAAAACATGCTTGGCTTTAGATTATAATTTCTCTTAAAACTCTGGTTGTTTGTTACTTTTTCCTGAGTCTTTCCTGTTTATAAAATAGTTAACAGTAAGTTCAAGTTCCCAATTAAATCTATACTAAATAGATATTGGGGGGACGGACGACGACTTGTAATTCTGTTCTAATCTCGTTTTTTTTCTGATTCTGTCAATCTTGGGCTCAAGTACCTTAGTTACAAGACTGATAATTTCACTGGCAGTGACTATTGTAATTTTAAAGATGATTTATAATGACCTATTTTACATAAAAAGAGCCAAACCTTTTAACTGTATCTCATAATGGTGTGAACTTTAGATGGTTTTTTTCAATGTTTCTTTTCTGATATCACCAAAAAAATTTATGTTTGCCAAAAGTTTATTTTTTACAATCTGAAATGAATTGTTTCTAGTATTCTCAAAGAATTAAATGAATACAACATTGCCATCTGAAAAATTTATTATTTTTTTAATAATGCACATCTTTTTAAAGTTCTTCACTTTTTATTATTTTTAATACAATGCATACTAAATTATAGTTTGGCTACTTTCATTACAAGTCATCTAAAAAAAACAATTATTAATGTTAATTTAAATATGACAATCACCATTTCAATAAATAATATTTATTGACATAAGATTTACATATTAATTGATTTTATTCTTTTCCACATCTTCCTGCATTTTTTTTTATTCATGAAATTTTAATTCTGATAGTAGCCTTTTGGGTTTGAATATGAAGATAATGTGCATACTTCATGATTCCAAGAAAAGAAAAACATTCTATTAAAGAAAATGGAAAACATAAATAACTATTTATATTTCTTTTAACAAAAAATATCTTCTTAATGATGATGATCTTGTAATATTAGGTCATTATCACGTGGTTAATACAAAACAAATCTTGTCATGCTAGTAATTTATCCTCCCATAATTCAAAGCCACACAATCCCAATATAAAATTTAGAAATGCTCACTTTAGTTATTGTATAGAATTCCATATATTCCTTTTTGCTGATATAGATTTAAACAAACTCATAAATATTAGAAGGATTAATTAATTTGTAGAGGATTTTCTTTTTGTAAATATCTTATGAAGTAAATTGAAGCAATTTTATTATAGTTCCTAATTGAAGGAAAGGTTACAACAGAGAGATATATCTGGCACATCATATAGTGTTTTATTTATTTTGTGAATCAAGGATATTCACCCTAATAAAGAATAGTATTATTATGTTACCATTGTTAATATTTGTATCTTTATTCATTGATTCCTAATTTTCTGATGATCATTATTAATCAAATGTTCATTACAAGATGAAATCTAATTTTAACATAGATATATTGATTCACATTATGATACATGTTAATTTTAGATTAACATGTGAGTAGGCTGTGCCAACTACCCATCCCAAAATTTCAAGTAGATTAAAAATAGGCATGTGATACATGTGGATGTATTTATTGTTCATAATTGTTGCACATTTACTGCAAAATTTGCCTTATTTTAATTTTTATATCTTTTTTTTCTGGAATTAAAACAGTCTTAGTCAGTGGTGAGTACCTTCTAATAATGATTATTTTAAATAGTAATATTTGATATATTACATATTATAGTCGATTTTTTTGTTTTATTCTAATTAAAATATTATGAATTTATTTTAAAGCATATGTTTAAAGAAATCAATAACTGTAAAGTTTTAAATGCCATAGAAGATATAACTTTTGATATTCTCCCCCACCTTCCCCGTTTTGTGACAGAATTATAATAGCAGATGAAAGCCTAGTGAATAAAAAAAACCTCGATTTAAAAATGACTATAGATAACTAAATTATATTATTTAATATTTTGTATAAACTTTAACAAAATTTTGTAATTTATAAAGAATAAACTATTAATAAAATTTACCTGAAATCTTTTAATATATGTGCCATAATTACAGGCACTGCCGTGTGCAATTTGATGCAGTGGTGCAATGGCAGGTTCTGGAGCTGAAGGTTCATGCAACATGATCTGGTTCTATTATTTTTGAGGTTCAAACTGCTAGTAACCTCCCAAACAATAATTCAATTGATTATTGATTTATTTATTCCAATGACTGGATTTATGATCATAATATCCAATTTTCATAATATTATGGAGCATCCTTAAATAAAACAAAACAGTATTTTTATGTTACACAATTAGGGCATCCATTTCTTACATCTATACAATAAAGTTGGCAAAGTAACATTAACTTATTTGATTATGTCGTTTTTATGAATTACCCCATGATTAACTTGTGAAATGCAGAATTGTTCATTTATATCTATATAGCATTATTACATTTAAGGTCACATATTATTAAGATATTTAATTTTATGTACATTCTCAAACTAATAACTACACTAAATCAATCTGAAAGCCAAAAAAAAAAAAAAACCACATTTGCACACATATTTGTATATGTATTTCGTAAGTATATATTTTTATATAAATAAAATAATAAATAATTCAGTAAAGATAATAAACATTCCATAAAATACTAATAAGATATTACATAATGATAACAAACACTAGAAAAGTATGTATCTTTCAAAGTTTATATATGTAATTAGATTTTTATAATTAAACTAAAAATATAGTGTTTTAAGTAAAAGTTACATTGTGGCACCAAATGTTTTAGAATTGTACTTATATGTGACATATTTCTTAGAAACCATTAATTTAACTTTATAATTTTTCTTTATTGATATTATCTATACCAAAAAAATGACCTCAACATGTCTTCATATACATACAACATTTGCATTAAGAGTGATAATTATATCATATTTAATTTAATACAACTTACTATTGTATGCTTTGATAATCAACTGACAATAGAAATTTTTCAAAAAGGCAAATAATGTATAGCATTGCCCCTGATGCCAGTATTGAAAGTAAGAATATGATGTATACTATACTTATCAAAAGATAGATGTGTTTACATTTGTTATAACAATGTGAACAATGAATATATAGCATTGAATTTATATAATCATACAAGCAAGCTGTCTTGAATTTAAAAATTTAGAGTGTTAGAATCTCATGCTTTTAGTTTGGATAGTATAAAAAAATATGAAAGTCATTGTTGGAATAGAAAATTAAAATCAAATCTTCTCATCGATAAAACCCTTAAACTAGAAATTAAGCTAATTATTTGAGTATAACATTACAATCTGGTGTCTACTGATTATTTAAGTTTATAATAATTGGTTTTGGATTCAAAGTAAATAGGGTGAAAAACACAAATGTGGAAACTAAACACAGAAATTGTGATGATACTTTTTTGACATATGTTAATCTTGGTAAAAGGATCTAAAATAACTGCTGATGGGACAAAACTAACACCACAATTTAATTGATAGCATAATGACAAATCTTGATAACTGTATAATTAAATTAATTTGGATCAAGTGTTTGGAATGTTTGATTCTAGGAATATTAGATTACATAATATTTGAAAAAGTAAAAATGATTTCCTAGTAGAACTAATCCTCATTGCTGAAAGTCAATAGTCTCAATTTAATATAGGAATTAGGATGTGGTGCTCCAGTGTTTACTGTTTTGATTTTTAAATTTTTCAATAAATTTTTAGTTTACTGAATGTCTGCTTGGGTTTTATGCTTATGGTTCAGATAGCAAGCAATCATTGAAAAATAATGTTGGTGTTGGCCTGCTATCTTATATATCACATATAATAATGCACATTTTATTTTCTATTTAAAAAACAAATTCAAATTATTAATCTTGTTTTTACATTTTTTTGTTTAGAAAATTAGATGAAGCAGTATGGAATGCTTTACCTGATAAAGAAAAAGAAAAGTAAGTTTTCTGTTTTAATATAAATTTTCTAATAATTACTATCTTTTTATATTTGTATGTCATTTTTATTTCTATGTTAAAATTTTATTTCTATATTTTTATACATTTATCTAATATTTTTTATAGCATATTTTTTATTTCTCACTTTTGCTTTTATTTATATTGTAATGATCAGACTTAGCATAGTTCATTTATTTATATTTTCTTTATTTATTTACATAAATTATATAAATGCCACCTAGCTTTAAGCATCAGGAAATAAACTAACACATGTACTTTTAAGCAATATTTTATTTCATATAATAATGTAACTATTATGCAGCCCCATTTGTAATGCCAGGCTAAATCATAGAGAACATAAATTACTCCTGATGAATGATATCAGACCATGTAACCTTACATAAAAATAAAATAACAAATCTTGTAATAATTATTTATTTACAACTGTACTTATTAATTGATGTATAATTTACTTCTTTAATAAAATTAACAAATCATGTAACAGTAATTTATTTAAAAAGTATAATCATTAATGAATATGCAATTTATTTCTTTAACAAAGTTCTTTAATCTTTATATATCATAATATCAATATATTCATAGATGATAAAACACATTTGTCATACCTTTAACCCTAACTTCAATAAACTTAAATATAATTCTATGCATGCTTGAATCCATAAATACAAAAATATTTTTGACTCATGTCTCCTAGTATTTACACATACATAAATAATAATAAGGAATGATATTTTTTTGATCCTGAACCTAAACATAACCACTTATACAATAATAACTAGAAAAGAAATGACATTTTGGTCCTAACCACCATCTATATAATAATTATAAGGAGTAGCCTTTTGATTCTAAACCTAATTTAATACAACTACAATTTATACAGGTATGACTCATTCTGAGATTGATCCCTAATTTATTAAACTGATAGGAAGATATCCTCCCATATGAATACAAATATATGGTAAACTATTAAACTTTGAACAAACAATTGTGCATATAGGAATCCATCTATATAAAATCCAATTTTTAGCAATTAAATATAAGTTTAACTATAAACAAATGAGTCTAATGGAAATAATTACATCATTAACTGGGTTAATTGTGACTTAGGCAATTTATATGTGTACATTGCATTATTATTATTATTATTATTATTATTATTATTATTATTATTATTATTATTATTATTATTATTATTATTATTATTATTATTATTATTATTATTATTATTATTATTATTATTATTATTATTATTATTATTATTATTATTATTATTATTATTATTATTATTATTATTATTATTATTATTATTATTATTATTATTATTATTATTATTATTACTTCTTCTTCTTTATCTTTTCCTCTTATTAATAACTTATATAAAATTTGTAAGCTTAGCATACATATGTGATATATTGTAACATAATTAAAGTAGTCGTAAGATATTACCATATCTGAGTCCAAAATATATATATAAGAATTATAAACAAATTATTAATAACAATTATTATAACTCAGCTATATGAAATCACGTGAAGTGAGTACACTAGTAATTCAATAAAATATAACTCAGGTATACAGGCAGTAGATCTTATCCACTTTCATTTCTTGGTTTGATGTTAAGTGCATGTTTAAACAAATACTAAGTGAATATGGTCTAGCAGGGCGCCACTAGATTATCTGAATCTAGACATGGTTATATCTAATAACCTTTTCACATGTACTGGGTTTGAATCCCCTTTTGGTACTTTATTTCTAATAAAAATGAGAGATTTTGCTTTTTGAGCCATATCACTATAAGCACTAATATTTAGGTAAAAGTAAAACATCTATAAACCAAAGTGGAGTATATTAGACATAAATCATTTCTCAGATCTTAGCATAACAAATGTGTTTCAATATTTTTATAAGTTTACTAGCTCAGATTATATATAACTAATTTAGGATGGCAATTCACTCATCCTTGCATGAAATAGATGATGGGATGTGGTTATAATAATACTAAGAAATCACTAATTATTATAAAATCAATATTTATTTATGGCCTTTAAACAGTTAAACAGCTCATGAACTAAAACGTTGATGACGATGATGATGATGATAATAATAACGATAATGACAAGGGTTTCAACTACAGCTCTAGGACTAAGCCTAAACATAAAACTAATTTTTATAAAGAAATTCATAATTATTGCTTAATTTTAGCATACTTACTTATATCTTAAATAACTAATATTCAACCATTGATGATGATTAATAATCACACTTAACAAAGACTACACTTAATGAAATATATACGCCTCGTTTAATAAAACAAACTAATATTTATTACTACATTTCTAACATATACATAAAAATTTCTAGATAAATATGAAAATTGACATGAATAATAATAATAATAATAATTGATTATATTACAATCCTCAGATTAATTTCAAGTTCTTCCCCCTTTCCCTTCAAATGTATATTGTATTAAGTTGGATGTCACATTGACCATGATTTTCACTCCATGAGAAAAGTATTTCAAGAAAAAATATTATCTGCTCATTAGCACACATACTTTATAAATCTAACATGTAAATAGAATGTAAAAAAAAATGTTAGTAGAATTGAAAGAGCAAGTTTTAGAAAAGAGTTTTAAATCATTATCTCCCCCGCTCTTCTACCTCTGAAATGCTATACTTAACTTGAAACAAAATAATCTAACATTCTAATACTACTCATTATTTCACATTCACTCGCAATTATACACATATAAAAATATTATTATGTATGTGCGTGTTTTATCCCATAATAACAAAATATTATTTAAAACCAAAATAATAATAATATATTAGTTAAAACTAAAATCATAATACCTTAAAAAAAATTGTTTTACACATTAATATTTTTCATAACTGTAAAATTAATAAACAAATAATTTTCATACATTCAAGATAATTTATGAAGCTCAAAGTTATTATTAGTAAGACATTCTTGTTTTTAATCGATCTGAATAGTCTTTAAAAGTTCTTTAAATAAAATATACCACTTTATTGCTAAATGTTTATTAAGACTGATATCATAAAGAAAATAGATATAAAAAGTCATATTACCGATCTTTTGTTTGTGGTGAATTTCCAAGGGTTCAAACTTGTCTTGTATAATGTCTATATTTCTGCAGGTACCATTTCCGTTTTATGTGGGAACAATCTCTTTCTTGAGGTGTATAACTATTTGATGATGATGACTCTATTGAGGTTATTTGCTTTAGTGGACAATTTGGAAATCATTATATTAATTTTTCTTCTCTTCCTATCAAGCATGTGGATGAAATACAGCAGTTGTTTTCACATTTATAAATTTTCTTGAGTTTAAAATCAGTTGTTGTAACAATTAATTGGACTTGATGATTAATATTTATCAGTAGATTAATTCATCTTCTTTGAATGCAGGTGAATGCTTTCTTCCTTCTATTAAAAACAACATCTTATTTCTCTGGTCAGTTGAAAGGTGTAGAATATTATTTTAGACACAACATCTTTTCTTTCCTATGTGATGTGCAGCTTCCCCAGATGGTCCGGAAAAGATGGGACATACATATAATTTTTTTAGCCAGCCATTTCTTATATTTTCAACATTCAATTTAATAGTTTAATAATCTGAATCATAATCACAAAAATAATAATTCCAGACACTTTTTATATCCAATTTTTAGCTAACTTAACCAATCAGAGATAGCGTCACTTGCTATTTTTGGACAAATTTGTTTTAATTAGATCTCTAATTTATTTTCAACTAAATTATTTTTCAACTGAAAAGTTTAATCCTTTTTCCAGACACTTTTGTTTAAAAAATAGACTTAATCCTTATTTCCTTTCTTTTTTTTACATTTAGGTAACATTTCAAATCTTTGAGCTTCCTTCTTTAGATCTTAAGATAAGACAATTTCAAAATTAGAGCTCTCACCCATTATAAGCTCCCAAAGTGAAAAACAATCATTTACAAAAAAAATTGCTACAAAGATAGATATCTGATTAAACAGATTTCCTATTTTAACATAAAATTGTACAAAAAAAATAATTTGACAGATTTAATCCTTCCTTTTCTTTCAATATTTAGTAAATGTAAATTTCTGTATGTAATGTACACACATCCTTCATTCTTTCAAATCATTCATAAACTAACATTAAATAATATAATTGCTAGCTTAGTAATTATAACCCTATTATTTAAAATTAAATCTGTAACTTTTAAATTCCAATTACAATTATAGAAAAGAAAATAGAAGTATAGAATAAGATATTAGAATTGATCAAGCATAGGTTAGTTTTAAAGAAAGTTAAAATGTTGAATATTTGAAATATGAAACAATTAAATAGCTTACACATACACTGCCTATACATATGCATTATAACTTTGCTTTTTAACAGAAAAACTAAATATTAAATAGTTTAAATGTGTGTATTACCTTTCTATCAACACACAAACAAATAAAGCATATAATTGTTGTCCCACTCTTTTTCTGTTTAAAGCTTTTAGAACTGGACCTTGTAGGGTTTAAACTTGGATGCCCTACAACTTCCTTTATGGTTATATAAAAATGTGATGATGATTTTGTTTTACACTTTCTTACATGCACATTACTATAAATTTGGCTAGTAACCAAATTGTAATGGCACAATATAATAATTTTTTAAAGTAATTTTAACAAATAAAGAGAAGTTATTAATAATCTTTTTTTTTTTTTTCATTTTTTAAATTGACAAGTTTCTTTCAAAATAGGATAGTGAACATTTTTTACAAATTCAGATTAGTTAAAATAAAGTACAAATCAGACTTTAAATATAAGATTCACCAAAACAAAATAATTGTCATTAATTTCTTTGTGACAAATATTAAAAGTCTGTTTATGGTGATAATATAATCTTGTAATTTCTAACTGCCATTTAAATAAAAACTAATTTTTTTTTCAGCCAGAGTTATTCAAAATAGCATTCAAAAGTGTTCCAGATCTATCTAACTGTTAATAGTGTCCTTCCTTTTTACTCACAAAACATGGTAAAATTGTGGGATTTGAATGAAGTAGGATTCCAATTTGATTAAAAGAAAAGAAAAACTGATTTTATATCAAAACTTAGTTTTGTCATGAACCTCATTACAGTTTGTTTTTTTTTTTTTTTTTTTAAAAAATGTATATCACGTTGCTTAAAAGGGGGGGAAATGTCTTTTTTTATTATTAAAATTAATAGTAGATTGTTTATTTCAATATATATATATTCTACCCTTGTCATCGTGTGTAGCTCCACTACACATCAGGCCAATCACATTGAGGGCCATAATCTGCCCTTTCTAACACATCAGGCCCCTAAAGTTGAGGGCCTTAATCTAACCGCCCCGTTCCCACATCTCCACTTCCCCCAAAATAAATATAATATAGTGAAAATCACCTAACCGGGTTCTAGCTCTAATAATTAATGAAATATTCAATTAAATGCTTTACTAGATTAAGTTTCTTAAAATTAACTTAGGTTCTGTTTTACACTAACTCAAATAAATATTCAGGAATTCATGAGACTAGAAGTGGAAATACGGGTGACAAGGTAGATTACATTGAGACAATATCCCACAGGATACCACCTCAATGGCATAAGAACACTATCCCCCCTTATACTACTATTACACATAATAACTACATAGTATTCTTATGACTTCCGCAACTTCTAATCACTAAGACTCATTTAACAATTAAAGTATTAATCTTTTATCTCTAATAATAATAATAGTAAACATCTAGCTCAAATGAAATAATCTCAGGTTCTTAAATTTATTCATATGTTAATAACATATGGTAGCAAAATATGATAAGGGATTTTATGTCATAATCTACTACTCTGCAATTAGATTAATAATAAAACAATAATAATCACAATCTTCATTGCTTAATCCAACTAGTACAGCTTTTCTTTCATCGCACATTTATAACCGTAATAAATTAATTAATAATCTAATATCCCCTTTTTTATCTTTAAGGAATAAAATAAATTAATAAGTGGCAGTGTTTAGATAATCTGATAAATAAAGCAAGTGGCAACTAATAGCATATAATTTAGCAAAATATTATGATAATGGATTGATGACCAGTAACGCAAGGCAATTTTATAATTATTTAATTACAAGAACATCAATAAATATTTAAGATCAAACATACTTCTCTATTTATCTTTTGTGCAAACAATCATATACTTAGTTTAATGGTTGTGAACATACCCTGTGAATTCATGCAATGATGTAGAGAAAACAAAACTCAGACACAAGTTTTAATAAACAAATTTTAAAATTTTATTAACATCAATAAAAAAATAAATAAAACAAACAAATCCATCTACATCTATTTACAAGAGATATCCTCATTTTTCTTTACACTACAATAGCTGAATTATACACATTTATATTTCTTTTATCATTAATTAAACTTATTATGCCTTTTAAAAGTTATTTATTTATTTCTCATTAGGTTTATCATATCACTTATTTTAACTATTTTATGGGTAACACCATTCTTTACCTTTTAATATTAAAGTTACTGTATTATAAATTATCTATGTGGATAAACATCATTTATAACATCATAATTTTACAATCAATATGGTTTTTAAAAAAAAATTACATTTTCTTGTAACTTTATATAAGTCACTCCGCATATTATTCAAATATTATTATTACTTTTAACGTTTGTTCTCCAATGCTCGTAAACTATAATACGTTTATTCCATAAGCCATACTCATGTATAATACTATAACATGGGTTTAATTATCACCTGTTACAGTTTCACATATACTATAATTATCGAATGTTATTGTATTTTTTAAATATGCAATACTTATATTTTTTAAAATATAATTAACAATAAGAAAACGTGAAATTATATTTAATATTTTTGTATATTTCTATTTGGATATACTTTTATAAAATTATAGTTCATTTCTTAAAAAAAATTAAAATAATTCTCTAACTCCTTCCCTTCTTAGGATATCTGCATCTTTCTTTCAATAATCATAATCTACTCTTCGTTAATACTTAACTATTCTTATTCCAAATAATAGCATGACATACATTCTAAAATATCTATTGTTTCCCTTTTAATAGACTTATCATATAACGATGTAGTTGCAAGAAATACAGATAAAGATAGCGAAAGATGTATAGGATATTGGGAAGATAGATAGATAACTTATCTGCAATATACTTCAAAAAATGTATGGAACAGTGTGAATAGGTCCGACATTCATTGTCTAATAACCTTGGCGATAAGCATGATGTGGCAGCTATTTACTCAGCTTTACCAAACATCTAGTACGACTCACAAGAAATATATAAAATACCACTGTCCAAGACAACATGTGTACCAGTCGTAGGGCTTTGTTAACTACGCTGATTAACATCTAAAACTACCTATTATTTCACTCCCTGTAGCATCCTAGTTTTTAATACATCCTCTTGGTTTACGAATCACCACGTACTACCAAGTCACTACCCAAACTATCTCTCGAGATTTTTACTATATCCAACATCGATAAAATACTAACTACTTTTTTTAAAACAATAAACAAAATTCGCTAATATAAAAAACATTTCCCTATTCCATAAGAACAATTTGTCTTGCTTTATTACACTGTAGGTTCAACATCTACGTTTTGTTAAAATAACATTTAAATATTCCAATCGGAAAATTAACAGAAAATATCACATAACCATCGGTTATATTGAACTATATTAATAACACATAAAATGATTATCGTATGCATATTTTTTAAAAATCTAATCACATCTCAAAGTGTTTTAGAGTGTTGTTTTCAAAAATGCATTTTACAACAATAATAACAATAAAACTTTTGCGCTACATTCATTCGATTCTCAGCTGATCTAAATAAATAAAACATACATTATATATCATTAATAATTATAAATGTTACCAAAAACAATCTTTATCTTTCTATCAGAGTTCGTAGTAGGTTTCTTTCTCTTCGAGCATCGCAAATATACAAATTTCCACATACATACAATTTTATTTTGAAATTCAAAATCAAAACATATTATTTCACATAATGTTATATCACGAATTAATGTATTTTGTTTTCCCTATCGCTATCTAAAACTTAATGTTTAACTTAGATTAGTAAAGAAAATAATTCAAACCATAATAACATATTTTTCTGATGGTAAATCTTGGTTAGTCCCATAATATTTATTATTTCTTCTTTTGTCCAAATGTTCTCCTTTATGCTTATTAAAGTTTTAAATAAATTAGTTCATTTAATAAACTGTTTAGATGATCTTTAGTTTTAGTGTTTAATCCAAAATTATTAGAAAACATTTTATTTAGTTATCCCACGAAGCTTTTTAATGTTCTGGCGAATATTACCTCGGCGCGTTGATGCATCTTTATTTCTAGTTAAACTACAATTATTTAATAATTACGGTACCAATTGTGTTTTTCATGGATCCAATATTTTATATTCCTCTTCTGTAAAATATATATTTTTTTCTTTAGGCAAGTGTTTTCCTTGGTAAACTTCACTTTCATTCATTATTATTTTATATAGACTACTTTCGATCTTTAACTATTTTCTAGAGTATTTTCTCAAGTCATCTTAAAGAAAGCAATTCAAACTATTTCATTATTAAAATTCCTTTTGTCCATTTATTTTTATATGAATAATACTTATTTTTATTTTCCATTATCTTCATTAACTTTGCGCACAATGTCCTTTCATTGATTTTATACGCACGAAAACAGCTTTCACAGTGATACGCTATATAAACTATATCAACGAATAATATTAACATATTTGGAACATTATAAAATTTACAACTTGTTTTTAAGAATCTATCCATTTTCTATTGAAAACTCCGATTATATTTCGATAGAATCCACTGGCAGGTTACTGTAAAGTTAGTGAAACATTACTATGAAAAACTTTTTTTTAAAACATATTATTCTAAGATTCTCTTCGGATGATTTTTTAAATTGTCAGTTGGTTTCTTTCAAGGATATTATTAAAATTATAATAAAATTGACTAATAAATTGAAGAAAAAAAAAATTTAGAGAGCTTAAAATTTTACCTCTGTTCTGGAGTCAACACATTTTTGTTCTCCCCTGTTTATACAATTAGTTGGCGCGATTTTGGTTGTCTGCCAAGATCTATTTTTTTATTGGTCAATCCCTACTTGGATTTATAAACAATTTCTAAAGTTTTAAAATCTTGACGTAATAGACTTAAATGTTAACTCATTATTATTTTTAAATCAATTATTATCTATTACAATTTAACTACCTTTAAAACAATTTTGAAACAATAATTAATAAAGGTGTATACTACTTATTTTTATTATGATGTGTGACAATTCCATCCACTTCTATAATATACTATTTAAATATTTTAATTATTAGTATTAATTTAAACCGGTGCTTAGACAAAGAATATTTCAGACAGTCACGTAGTCATTTCCGGTGTTTAGTCTAATTTTATCTGTCTTAATAAATTTGCTACTTATATTATATAAAATAATTATATAAAATTTTGAAAAACAATTTCGAAAAATATAGAATTAGATACAATTCTCACCATCACAATATTTATTATTAAATATATCATATTAATCTTTTACTGCTTAATATAGTCTATAATTTTAAATACTATATAATATTAATTTTAAAATTTTTTTTTAGTAATTGACCATTTATAACCATCATTGACCTATAGAAAAGGGCACAATATATACAATTATTAAATTATACTGTGCTATACAATTTATATTAAATAGAAATTATAAACTTTGTCTTAAAGTATTAGCTATATATTTTAATGCAATGCTCTCTAATATCAAAGTAATTCACCATATAGATAAAAAATGAATTTGATTTTACTTGCAGTTCAAGATTTTATATGGAAAATATATTAATGAAGACCTTAAATGGATAGTAGAATGGCACTGTATAATTTAATATTTGATTATTTGTACAAAGTTATTAAAATAAATACAACTTAAGTTTGCCTGTAAATTATGAGCTGATTTAAATGAAATTATAAAAATAATTTCATTAATTTGATGCTCAATCTAATACATTTCATAGATTAATATGCTATACATATAAATTTGAATCATAGACTTCAATTTTCATCTTTAAGTGGATTATTTTGATACTAGGTTTGCATTAAAATATAGTTGATGTTTTAAGAGGAAATTTCTCATTCCTTTTAATATAGATGTGTGTGTGTGCGTGAAGGTTGTCATGGAATAGTAGCAAGTGTATAGCTACATAAAACTGTGACATTATTTTAGATTTCAATCAATGCAGCTTTATGATTGTTGGAATAGCCAGTGTTCTAAAATGAAATTTTAAATGCTGTTTTATATTTTATTTTCATTTATATTTATACATATACAAATAAAAAGCTAAAACAATCTTTAAATACTCTACTCTCCAACAACCTCTCTTTTCATCTTTTGATGTATTATGGAACAGAATACATTAGTCATTTGGCCAAATAACTGTGATATGATAAAAATTTGATGTAGATGGAGAATAAAAAGATTTCATAAAGTATTTATATTGTTGTTGTTTTTTAATGTGTCAAAACGTAGGCCAAGAAGCGAACCCCAGAACAACTGATTGTAAGGCAGTTGTGCTAACCACTTGGCCACCAATGCTTGACAAGTATTTATATTGTTTATTTAGGAATCTTACAGAAATAATGAATTTTTGTAACTTTTATAAAAATGATTTATAGATGTGTGCAATTGGCCGTGATGAAATGTATATAATGAAGACAGAAAAAATGAGAATGAAACAAATGTTATTCACTTTTTTTTTGGTATATATTAATTTCTATTTGATGACTAGATAGATATTGTGCAATGGATTATAGAATGTGTTTAATCTAAATTGCTTGACTATTAAGATTTTTCAATTTTTTTTTTTTTTGTAGTTGGGAATTGAAATTGATATTTACCTTCATTAAAGCTTATAATTTAACAAAAAAAAAAAAAAGAATTATAAGCTTTAATGAAGCTTAATGTATTTCTCTTTATCAAAATGTGTTTTTTTTTTTTTATATTTGGTGACATTTTCAGTTATTGTCCAGATTTCTTTCTGACAACAGCTTCATTTCAATTGCCTTTTTGCTTCAATTGCATTTTTGATTTCAATTACGTTTTTGCTTCAATTGCATTTTTGCTTCATCCAAGTATTTCAACGTTATTTCTACTTCTGAGTTACTCCAGTTAATTTTATTTTAAGTGAGTAAGTGTATGTAGTTTTCATTTTTTCCTTTTGATTTTCTTTTCATAATTTCCCAATTAATTGTTTTTTTTATAATTATTTGCAAACAGTAGAAAATGATGACAATTTGGAAGCTGCCAACTACCTAAATGAATGTTGTACTATAATTTCAAAAACAAAGAATCCTGCCAGGAGTAAAAATATATCCAAATGGATACAATATGAGCTTTTATGTACACACTTCAGACAAACAGTGGTGTTGTAACTTTCGAGGTTGCAACAGCAAAATTGCCATTCATAAAGGAATGTGGTTGGAAAGTTCTAGAATCCCATTCCTAATGATGATCTGCTTCATTTACAATTGGGCTCACAAACTAAGTTCTATAGAATGGGGGAAAACTGAGCTTGGCTAGCAGATAAAACCATCAATAGGAATAACTATATGCGGAAAGTTTGCATCACTGCCATGCTACAATGAGAAACATAAAATTGAGAGCCTAGAAAAATTGTCAAAATTGATGACAGCTTTTTTCAAACTGAAGAAATCAAGCTGTCCAAATTCTTCCTGAACAGTGGATGTTGGTGGCTTGTGTAGGGAGACCGATGAATATTTTATCATCACAATTAAAGACAGAACAGTGGCGACTCTGATGGAAGCCATCAAACATAATGTAGAAAAGGTTCCACTATATATTTGGACTGCTGGAATTGAAAAATGCTGGTTATGAGCATTTTTGCATGCAGCACAGATATAACTTCATAAATCCAAAAACTGGAGTTCGCACACAAAACATTGAAAGACTATGATGATGCATTCATTTGCATATTGAACCACATAAAAAAAAATTTCTGCCAGGATGAAAAGTTAATAAAAATGTAATTTATATTTTTTTATTTTGTGAATTTTTTTTTTTTTTGTTAATAAAAAATACATTCATTTATTATCATTTCTGTGGTAAATCCCATTCACATGATATACTGTGCAATCATATATTCAGTAAAACTTTTTTTGGGGGGAGGGGGATTTTCAGTCAAAGTCTCCATTATATGTCAAAAAAGTAAATGACAAATTGTTTGTTCGATGTGACAATTTCTTGTGTATATTACTTGGTAAGTAGCATATGCATATATTTCATGTTTTTCTAAATTAATATTTTATGCTATTTTTGTAATTTAGTGATTGTTTTTTCTGTATTTAAAATAACATTTGGGACTTGCATAATGGTGTCTCGTATTTTACATATTTTTGAGCTGAAAAATTTGATCCACTTAAAATAGAGTATTGTTTATAAATTTAGTGTTTAATTTCAATTTGTTAGTCAAATTCATATCATTAGTGTTGTTATAAATTTTTATTCAGAACCATATTTTATATGTCATATATATTTTTTTGTGTGGCAAATTAATTTTTTTTTTTTAACTCTTGTTAAAAATGTAATTTTTAAGATTGCTTTTTTATGTGTGAAATTCATATCTTTAGTGTTGTTCTAAATGTTATAGTTTTTTGTGTGAAAGTCATATATATTTATGTATGGCAAATTCAATACTTTTTTAAAATTTTTTTTTAAATATCGATTTTTTGCTCAAATTCATATATTTTTTTTATTGTTATAAATTTAAATTCCACTCCATTTACTATTGTTATAAATTTTATACTTTTTCATGTGAAAGTTGTATATAATTCCACTCCATATTTTATATTTTTTGTGTGAAAATGGTATTTTTAGTCCTGCAAGATGGAGCACATATTAGACATGCTACACCTTTTCACATACTTATTCAATCCACCAATAACTTTGTAAAACTTGTGAAAATATCATGTACAAGATCCATGTGTACATTATTTTGGTCAGATCACAAGATTACAAAGTTATCAATGGATTGATATGAATGTAAAAAGGTGCAGCAGGTCTAATACATGTTCCATGTTGCAGGATTAATATGCAAGTACCAAAGCTTATAATTAAAAAAAAGAATTATATCAAGAAATAAATATATTATTTTATTTGTATAGATTAATTATTTTTTAAATGTTTTTTCTCAGTAGATCATATTTGATAGCAGGTAGTAAGAAAGAATCACTTATAATTTTTTAAGTGTAATATTTGTAGGAGTAGGCAAATAAATATTTATTTCTAAAAAATATTATTTAAAAATGTATGAAAATTAAAATCACTAGAAAGTTTTATTAAAATTAATTATTATTGGAAAATTGTCTTGTTCTTCACAGATATCTATAATTATGTAATATTTTTATATTGCAATACAGTTTATATATATATATATATATATATATATATAT
Organism: Epiperipatus broadwayi; assembly: GCA_028023455.1. NCBI lineage: Eukaryota > Metazoa > Onychophora > Udeonychophora > Euonychophora > Peripatidae > Epiperipatus > Epiperipatus broadwayi. The sequence goes on from JAQFVV010012483.1 coordinate 4,057,819, forward strand.
ATATATATATCCCTATTAAATTTAAATTTAAAAATCATAACCAAAAACCCCCAAAAAAATAAATATAAAAAAAACCAAAAAAATTAATTTAATTTTTGAGATCAATAGATGGAGCTTTACCAAGACCTCCAAACAAGCTCCATCTATTGATCATTAATACAAGCGATAGCAGGTTTTTACGTATATAAAACTTGTTTTTCTTTTTCATATATATATATATATATAACAATACACTAGAATAAAACTACAAAATTTTAAAAAATGCTTATATAAAATTGAACATTAATATCCTTTGCTATACCATATTAAGGTGGCAGAATATGTTGAATGGCGGAATATGTTGAAGCTATCTATAGCAAAGGATATTAATCTTCAACTTTATATAGGCATTTTTTTAAATTTTGTAGTTTTATTCTAGTGTATTGTTTTATTATATATATATATATTGAAACAAGAATGATGTTTCACATGTATATTTATTCTAAGAGCTAGTTACCCTCCCACCTTAAAAACAGCAGATGTATAAAAAAGTTTAGTTTATGACGTTGCAAGAAAATCATTATTTTCTATAATTGAGAAAAGAAAATAATAAAGAAAATCATTATTGATTTTATAGTTTTGGATTATGATATAATTTAAATATATCACATATTTATTTAAAGTTGGCATGTATTAAATTGATTACATTTTTAATTTTTGGATGTTTTCGAATAAAGTGTAATAATCACTTGAGGCAAAGTTAGTAAATTGAAAAACATGGCTTAATTCTTATGATTTCTTATCTATCCCACTAAAAAAGTAGATTATCCAATTGTTAAGAAGCAAAAAAGCACCCGGGCTTAAATGAGAGCAGTATGCAAATTAAGTACAGTGGGAAAGGCTGCTTAATCAATCCACAGGTGAGAATATAAATAGTCAAGTTGGAAGTTCAGAGGCAGATTAGATTGGATTTTTAAAGTGTATGTTTAAAGAAGATTTTTTTTGAAAAAGATAGTAAGAAAAGTGAAGAATTAAAAAGTTAAAATTCTTATTTAAGTGTTACTCAACTCTGACTTTTGTCACCTTGGAATATAACCTTTACAACCATGGTTAATAATGGAAACACAAAACATTATTAAGGAAAACAAAACGATGAAGGGCTAATGTAACAGCTTTTCCTCTTCATTCTAAGCCATGATTTTTCTAGATTTTCCTGGATAGACATCATAGAAAGGATAATGCCATTCAGCTGAAATGTGATGAGGGACAAACTGGATAAATGAAGGTAAGGATTTTATAAAATATTCGATATTATGTGCTTTCTTAAACTAAAATTATCTATGTTTTTTAAAAGACAAACAAAACGTCTTTATTATGAATATATATAATAATAATAAAGAATTATTAATAAAAATAGCTGCATAAAAATACATTCTGTTAATAATAAATTGTAGTGATAAATATTAGAAATATCTATAATCACAAGGCATTTTTAATAAGGATGGACTACTTATCTATAGATTACATTTGAATTAAAATAAAGTAAAAAACGAATACTTGTAATGATTTTATATTTTTTATACAATATTTATACATTTTTATAAAAATAAAATACAAAACAAACAGCTGTCTTAAAATGACTTATGTGAAATACGTTTCGTTAATGATAAAGTATAAATATTAAAGATAAATATAATCAAGAGGCATTTTTAATAAAGATTGACTTTTCATCTACAGATATATTTGAATTAAAATAAGTAAAAAACGAATACTTGTAATGCTTTTATATTTTTTTAAATATTTATATGTGTTTATAAAAGATGAAACAAAACATCTTTCTTAAAAAAGAAAAAGAAAATTATGAACAAATTTAGCTATGGAAATATGTTTTACTAAAGATAAATTATAAATACTAAAATACCTATAATTAAAATGCATTTTTAATAAGGATTGACTTCTCATCTACAGAGACATTTGTATTAAACTAAAGTAAAAAATGAATACTTGTAATGATTGATATTATTGATTTATAAATAAATATACCTAGAAGAGTCAGAAATACTGAGCTATTACATATAACTCTAACTGGCTAATAAATAAATGCAGCTGCTGATCAACTTATATGAAGAAATATACATCTGTGGCAGACCAAATAATAATGGTTATGCTATATTACTAAATAAAAATTACAAATACATACATGCATCTTGATGGAATATAAATAAAATAATGAAAGACTATATGGATTATAAATACTTACCTGCATATTGGTATTATGTGAAGAAAGTAATGAAACTTATGCACATAAATGCACATTTACACTGACTGGATTATGAATAATCCACAAACTCAGAATTGTTCACATTATCTGTTTTGATAAATATAAATAAAATAATGAAAGACTATATGGATTATAAATGCTTACCTGCATATTGGTATTATGTGGAGAAAGTAATGAAACTTATGCACATAGATGCACATTTACACTGACTGGACTATGAATAGTCCACAAACCAAGAATTGTTCACATTACCTGTTTGATAAATAGAATAAAATAATGTACTATAAAAATTACAAATGCTTACATAAATCTTGATTGTATACAAAGAAAATAATGAAACTTATGAGCACCAATGTACATTGATACTTGATTGAATTATAGAAACCTTACAGATCTGCAATAGCTCATCTTACCTATTTACCTACCTAAAAGGGATGTACAGATATGGAATAAAGAGTGGCAAAATATTCACACAGTATTGGTAGACGTCTACTAGATAAAAGACCCTTTGAATCCTTTACCTAAGATACATCAAAATGAGCCTTCATTTGAAATGAATGATGAACTTTATTAAAATGAATTGCAAATGAACTATTGATCAGCAAACTGCTTCTAACCTTTCTATAAATGAAATGAAAATGAGTCATCACATGGATAGGAATGAACTTTATTAGAACTTGCAAATTAATTGTTATTAAATAAAATTATTATTACTAAAAATTAAATTTAGTTATACAGTTGTCCAATTTTATTTTGTTTTTATTGCATCACTCGTCAGTCATTGCACTTATTCATGAGAATCTCATGCCTCCTGAGCTACGTCTGGCATAACTAGACCTAGGTAAGTCAGGTTGTAGTGATATAGAACTCTAGTGGTGCCATTTGGAAAACCAAACATATAAATGTCTAGATGTTTCCAGCCTCTATGGTGCTACATCCTCTGATGAGCAGGAAATATTGTTGTGGCGGGGGTTTAACATCTGCATTGGGGAATGCCAATCGATTGTTCCTTCCTGCAACATGCTCATCAGGAAATTGTTACAACTGAAGTAATAAAAGGGTTGTATGGTGGTCCGGTTACAATATATAATGTACCACTATTGAAATTGGCATATACTAATTTATCTAAAAAATTTATTAAAATAATCTTTCGTAAAAGAAAAATGTATTTAAATGATGAAGAGTTTATTACAGTCGTGGATGCATAGGCATTGAGTTAGTGGCCACTGTCCAAAGTGCGTTATTTATTCATCCTTGAATAGATAGCTGAAGCCCGTGTTTATACACAAACAAAAAAAAGTGCTTTGAACTTGGTGTTGAACTCAACAGTCGAGAACAAGTTGTGTCCTAGAAATGTAACACTAGTTATATATTTTATAGCTATCATTTGGGCATACATACTCTCTGAGTATGTTCTTCTCTGCCTAAGAGGCCGGTGTTTCAAGAACACATTCGAACCCAGTACAAATGGCTATACCCTACTTGGGGCTGGACCTAAGAAACAATAGTAATTAAATACTTTGTTTCTTGTTTGAAAAATTTTATACAAAAGCTAAATTACATATGTAAAAGTGTTTTAATTTAAAAAAAAAAAAGAATTGACCGAAAACTTTTTTTTCTTTAAATGAAAGAGATTTATGCTATTTACATTATTTAAAATAAATCATTCTGTTAAATCAGACAGTTGGGTGTGTTGGGCAGAGCTAAAGTGTTAAGATCGGGTAGAAAAATGGACAAAAGGGGTGGTCAGTGTGGGTTTCCATTTTAGTAAGAAATAAATAAATAAGTCATATATTAAATTTAGTGAAATAAAATATTGTTTAAAAATGGAAAAAGAGAAAGAAGTATCTGAGATGTGAATGATGATGAAAATGATGATGAATATGATGCAAAAATTTAAACAAAGTCAACAAGACCTCAAAGAAGAATTGTGTCAGAAATTTGAACAAAGCCAGTTAGACCTCAAAAAAGAATTGCGTCAGAAATTTGAACAAGGTCGGCTAGAACTTAAAACAGAAATTAAAGAACTCAGAGCAGAAGTAAGGGAAATAAGATGTGAAATCACAGGAAAGATAGAGAAAAATCAAGAGATCATAGAAGTAGATTTAATTAAAGAAAGTCAGGAAGATGAAAAGGAAGTTGAGGTGATAAAAGAGATAGAAATTGAATTAGAATCAAATAGCGTTGCGACCGATATGGTAGAAACAAATGTAGACCAAGAAATAGAAGAGAGATATAAGTTCAAGGTAGAAAATACCGTAAAAGAGTTTTTACAAAGAATTAAAAATGAAAGGTTTAAAGTAAATGTTCACCTTCGCTGTAGATGTAGATTTAAAACAAAGAGAAAGTGTAAGAAAAAATATTCACGGTTAGGAAAAATACAGAGGTCTGTGAAGCTTAAAAGTTTTCTAATTTACAAGGCAGAAAATAGAACGGAAAGAGAAAGAGATAAAATAGATTTTAATCAAGAGATAGGAGTGAGAATATGGAGGATTTATATTATAAAGTCAGTAGAAAGAAAGAAGGAACCGCCTGACATAGTTTAAAAGTTAGTAATCGGGTTGAATAGTAAAGGAAATAAACAAAAAGGACCGGAAATGGACAATGAGCACGAATATGATTATTTTAATGTAAAAAAATTTGATAATTAAATCTGAAACTTCTGTTTAAAACTAACATAATAAATTAAAAAATAAATGAGTAATGATAAATGAAATGTTTAAAGTAATAATGATAATGGAGGCTTCATAAAATAAAAGATTTTTTCTCCATGCACAGATTAATAAAGAAAAATGTTCGTAAATAAATGGATCAAGTTAATGATTTAAAAGTAATGTTTGTAGAATTAAATAAATGGAAAAGATAATGGTATTTCTAGAATAAAATCAAGTTAGTCAAATAGATATTTGCATAATAATGAATCATAAGAAAGTAAAATAGTTTTCTGAGTACATGCACATTAAAATAAAAGTTTGTTTTGAATACCATAAGTTAAGAAAAGGATGTAAATAAATTGTTTAAAATAATCAAGATAAAAAAAAATCTCTAGTAAAATAATAATGAATGAATCATAATAAAGTAAAATAGTAAAGTAATGGGTTAAAAGTAATATCATAATATAAATAAATATGTAAATTGATGTCCATGATAGTTTAGAATAGTATTGTAAAATAATGTTTGTAATGGTTTAAAGATAATATTATAAGAGTAATGTAAATAAATATTTAAATAATGTTCGTAAGGGTTATAAATAATAATGTAATATAAATAAATATGTTAAAGTAATGTTCATGTGTATTTAAAAATAATATTGAAAGATTAATATAAATATAAAGTCAATCTAAGTTGTATTAAGAGTGTATAAGGGTTGAAATTAAGGGATGAGGGTAGTATTGAAATAAGTTAGATAAGGATTAAGTTTAAAGCTGTCGACTGGATAAAATTTAGTACCCGTAATGGATTGGCAGGGATCATTCCTCTTTTAAAATGTGTACTGGGGACAACCAGAGTAAGCCGCAAGTCACTTTTCAGGGGAAAATCCCCATATCTCGTACCTCATTTTCCAAAGCATAAGTCAGAAATGGACAGTTGAAATTCCTGCCATTTGCAGCAACCTTTTCTTAGTCAAAGTCTGATCAAGAGAATCAGCAGCCGAAGCTTCATTTATAAAAAATCCATGTGCCACAAAATTAGTTTGTCCTCGTGGTCACTATCCAGGACTCAGAACATTGTAAACAATGTTGCCAGCATAGAAAAAAGAAAAGTATCATTGGAGATTGCCCTTGGTATGTAAAGTAAAAGATATCAAAAAGCAAACTTAGAAGAATAATAAATTAAGTTTTAATGTTGTCAGAGATAAAATAGTCAAAAATAGATGCATTTTACTCTCAAAGGGAGGGTGGTGTAATGTACCAATATTGAAATTGGCACATACTAATTTATCTAAAAAATTTATTAAAATAATCTTTCGTAAAAAAAAAATGTATTTAAATGATGAAGAGTTTATTACAGTTTATTTTCATAAGAGAGTTTGAAATAAAAGTTAGAAAATAATTGATTAAAAGGAGGGAGGGGGAGCTTTGGTTAGAAAAGATAAAACTAAGAGTTCATAAAAGTTAAAGAGTGTTATTATTATAAATTAAAAGTTAAAATATAAATATCTTTTCATTCCAGTTTATTAGAATAAATGCGTATATATGTGCGATGGTAAATAAAAATAAATGTAAGCTTGTTAATAAGATATATAATAAATGCGTGTTAAAATCATATTGAAAAACACATGAAGGTAAATATTGAAATGAAATATATTTAAAGCACAGCGGTGGGCTACTAATTAAAGATATAAAAACAACACATTTTATCATGGCTACTACTAATTAAACAATCTTCAAAAACATGTTGTCAAAGAATTAGTTATTAAAGGAATTTTGACAACATTTATTGCCGGTGGACATTAAAACAAAAACAATTCGCATACATAAATAGCCAGATTTTTATCAGATGACAGTTCATCCTAGTTTCCAGTGACAGTCTTGTTTCAGTTCAGATAACAGTGCAGTTTATATTATGTATCTAGAAACAGAAATGTGATGTTGAGCAGCTTTTGGGGATATATGCTTTACTTCATCCCTTTAGTCCAACAAGTTCATCAAAACCTGCCCATTAAATAATGTCTGCATAACAGCTCAGAAATCCTCTGTCAATGTTCAACTGTCTCCAGGAATAAAACCAATGGATTAGCATCAAATCTCTTCAAGAAATGTCAAATCTAACCGGTTAGATATACTCCATCAGAAGCAGCCAATAACAAGCAATATCTATGTTCCAAAAATCCTAGGTAAAACATATTATTGTTCTCATTTATATACAGTAGCCACTGCTGTAATTCGTAAATCCTACAGAGACAAGTAATTTAAACTCTATAAGCATGCATAAAATGAACTATTGATGTGCGTGTTTGTGAATGTGAGATAATTTATCGATGTCCAATATTATTTATGCTTTTCATAAGAGATATGTTATAATGTGTTAATTTAAAATGTGCATGTGTTATATTAGTTAAAAAATTATAAAGATGTTTAAATTTAGTAAATTAATGTTAGTTAATAAATGGTCTTTAAAATTAAACTTTATTTGTCGGTCAATTCTTTTATCAATCTCTTTTTATAAATTCCTTTTACAATTCTTTTATGAAGTCTTTTAACCACTAATTATGTATAATCTATTAGTGATTACAAACATCTGAGCTAGTCATGGATATTTAGACTTTGAGTTAGTGGCCATTGCTCAAAGTGCGTTATTTATTCATTCTTGGATAATTAACTGGCACTCGTGTCTACATGAAACAAAAAAGTGCTTTGAACTCTGGTGTTGAACTCAACAGTCGAGAAGAAGTTATGTCCTGGAAATGTAACACTAGTTATATATATATTTTATAGCTATTGTTTGGACATCATACTCTCTGAGTATGTTATTCTCTGCCTAAGAGCCCGGTGTTTCGAGCTACATATTTGAACCCGGTACAATATATATATATAAACAGTCAGGAAGAATGTGGAAGTTTACAGTCTTACCGTATCTGCCGACAGAGTACCACTAGGCCATTTGAACCTAGAAAATTTATAGAGTACTTTTATTTATTAAGATCATCAGTCCTTGCCACTAGCTCAGTAGAGATGCAGAGATAATAATATGTATCTTTATTTAATCTATATCTTAAATATATAAAAAAAATAAAAGCCACTGCCAGTAATTAACATGCAAACAATATTTATTAATGCACATATATAATAAAATTGAGGAATAACATTTATTATTTTACATTTTAATATTAACTTTTAATTTAAATTATTATTTAAAAATTTTACACCATCCATACAGATGAATTTAATAATATTTTTTTAGAGTGTCGAATATGAGTAAACTAGATAGATTGCATTTGAAAAGAAAATATTCTATCCCTTATTTAACCCTACGCCAAAAGTTTGCAGTCAAACCGATGTCAATCCATCTTATACATCAATGTATTAAATGCAGTATGAAGTACGGCAGCACAAAATACCATACTGTCAGGAATGTACATCTGAACAGTATGGTTAGAGAAGACATTGACTCTCAACCAAACAGGAATGCTACATCTGTCGGCAAGAAGAACAATAAAAAAACTCCATAGGAAGGGACTGCGTTTTCTGTCTTACCATCCCTTCCATAGGCAAAAAGGGAGTGTGCAGCATATAAATTGATCCTGCCCATAGTGAATCTCATACTACATCTACTAATTACACCAATATATCCCATCTATTGACCCAATTTAACTATGAAACAAATAACCCAAGATTAACCCTCCCTTAATTAATTAATATAACTTTACAAATCTACATAGCCATTCATGCCTGACTTAAATTTAACATTTATATAAGTTTGCACAGATGAATTTTATAAAAGTTTGTTTTTTAATATTGAGTATAGATCGACTACATAGATTACATGCTCAAAAACATTTCAAAAAACAACATAAATGATCAAAACATAAAGTCATTGATGTAATTGCAGAGGGAAATTTACAAGAAACCCAATGGCATTCATCTTAAGATGCTGCATTGACACCAATAACTAAAAAGACACTCGAATAAATACATTTTTAGATATTTAACATGAGATATCATATTTACCGAATATCGATATATTTCAATCAAATATGAAAATCAAAAAATATATTTAAACATTAACAAATCTATGCAAGCATCTATACCCAACTTAAATTTAATGCCTTTAAATAATTTATACAATATTAATAAAAATAAAACAAAATAAAAATGGAAATGATTTTTAGCAAACTTAAATGTATAAAATTTAAACATTAATTATCAATTTGAAAATCAGATAAAAGTTCTTTTTAAAATTTAGGTTAGCTGAATATTAAAAGCTTGAACAAAAAAGTTCTTAATTATTTTTAAAATTTATGGTTCATGTCTTACAGAAGAAGAATCCAGGTTCCTGGTGCCAATTCCCATGATGTGTCTATTTGAAGTCCGGTCTGTTGTTCTGGAGGAGGCCTTAGCTGGTTCAATCCTGGTATTACAGTCATTTTATTTGAAATAAGTGAGACAGAGTGACAAGTGCATCTTATCGCCCTTCTCACAAAAAACCAAGCTGGAACTGTTTTAATTTGAATATTTTTTTTATTTTATAGTACTCCTCTGGATTCATTGAACATCGTTTCCTGTTCAATAATTTCCATTAAGGTCTGAGCAATTGGTTACTGCTTCCAATGGACATTCTAAAAAAAATTTTTTTATTGTCTTATCTATATCTTTTATCTGACTTTTCTCTATAAGAGCCCCAAGGGCTAGTTTGCTTTTCAATTAATTTATAAAACAATCATTTCCATTTACAAAAATATTTTCTTTAGATCTTGTACTTTTTTCTAAAAAAATACGTTCAAATACTTTTTTTTTTTTATTTAAAAAAGAAATAATTTTTAAAGTTTTGCATCTGTGCGAATATATATATATATATACATACACGTTTAACAACTCTTTAATTTTTTAGCTTTTAGTTTTTATTTAAGAACTTAAGAAAAATTTTTATTTTAATTTTAAATTAATGTAATGGCATATACCATTACAATATATATATATATAAAGTTTATTACAAGATATATAAAATATCTATATATACAACAAAAAACATGAAAATAACAAATTTTCAATAAAAAAGCTTTTTTTGATACATATAATTTGTATCCTTTTCAATATGTCTACTCACGATTACATATATATATATGACTTGTAAAATCAATGTATAACCAATTTGATACACTAATAAAAGTATTAAGTTAATTATGCTTTGTATTTTAATAGTTATATTTATTGCTATTTTCTCTGAAATTAATGTAATTGAACTGTTGAGTTTGATAATTAGATGTAAAATTTGTAATATTACCAAATAAATTAGATAGCATGGTATCTTGAAAGTTGATATTCAAAAGGAATAAATTTTTACACTAGCTGCGTTCTTCATAAAATATTAGTCGAAGCAGCTTATAGTTTTTAATAACAATCAAGGCATAAATTCTAATAATTTCAATAAACCTGTAAATAAATTACAGCTTATAATATGTAATGCCGAAAATATATAATTTCATTAATAAATAAATTTATTCCAAATCACATCTATAAAGTGATTTTAACAAACCTGCAAAAAATGCCCACTTTTTTGTACCAATGCTAATTCATTAGTTGACAAAAAATTAATTACTTTTATTTAATGACCATATTGTGTATCATAAATAAATGAATGTTGACACGTAAAAAAGTAAAACTTTATATTAAGACGGTCTCTTTAAAATATTAATATAAATATGTGTGTGTTTTCGATACTGATATATCTATATGTATGATTTTTATGTAAATAATAAAGAAACAGCTTTTCACTGCAGGGTAAGAGCTCTCTAATAGCTCTTCATAAAAAAACAATGAAAAAAAAAGACATCACTCATCAGGTTCTAATTTCTAAATGGGGAAGTTTTGAAGGTTTTTCATTCTTGTTTTATTTCATACCTAACTAACTGAAAAAAAAACAAATTCTTATGAGAATCTGAAAATTTTTACCTGGATGGAATTTAGAGTCAAATTTTAGCATAATAAAAGCTGTGTTAATTTTTATATATATTTTTTCTATTTTCCAAGATTCAAGAGTGATATTCCAGTTTCCTTTAAAAACAATGAAGCTGAGTTAAGAAATCTACTTAAAGCTTTAAACTGGCCTATTAAAGAAGAAGATATAACTCTCTTAGAAAACGAAATAAATCTTGGGCACAAATATTTACAGCAATCTGAAAACATAAGAGAAGAATCACTAAAAAACAACAGAAAAGATTTAAACAATTCTATTGAAAAATTTAAAGAGGTAAGATTTTTTAAGAAATAAATTCTATTTGTTTCAAATTAAATAATTTTTAAATAAAAGAGGATATGCATATTTTCAACAGTGTTAATTAGATAGAAGTTTAGAGTCATATAGAAGTATAGGCTACATTCTAACATTATATACCCCATTAAATCCTTCTAATATACGTTTGAGTAGTGCCTAATAAATCTTTATCCACCACTGTTCTCTCTATTATGCAATTTACTTATATATATATATATATATATCTTTCAAATGTATTTATTTTCCTTGCTAGTAATTTATCACTATTTTAAAGTTTTTTTTTCTGTTTTTATCTTTTTCTATTTATTCTTTCTTATCTTTATCTATTTTATATCTTAAATAATGTTAAATCTATACTTTACTTTTTACTGTTACCATTTTATTATTAGTCTAAGATTTTTTGCTTTTTTTATTTTTCATAATTTACTATAAATTGCAACGTTTATAATACATATAGATTAAATATACAATTAATTTGAAATTCCAATTAATTTAACAAAACTTTATAATGTTGATATACATTTATATGTGTGTGTGTGTGAATTATTTACTGCTTTCTATACATTATGAAATCTTTTAGGATTTAGAAAAGAAAAATAGATCAAATGTTTCAAAAGCATCACTATTGGCCAGAATATTGGATCCTTTAAGAGGGCATAGTGTCATTGCTAGGAATAAAATGGATGGCTATTATTATTCAGGTAAATAATAAAAATCAAAATAATTTTGAAAATGAAGTAAGTATTGGCTATACAAAAAATAATATTAAAAAATTTTGTTTATATTTTTTATTGTAAATAAATGATTCTCAACATACAGTATATGTGCACAATGGTGGAGCACAATGGACTTATAGATGGTACATGAAAGATAAACTATTTTTGAAAAATTATATTTAAATAAATTATTAAAATAATATAAACCTGATATTAAAAAAAAGAAATTAAAACTATACCTCCTTTACATCAGTTACAGCATTTGTCAGCTCTTTATCATAGTAAAAAATGTCCAGGCTTATTGCACTCTAGGTCATATGCCATTTTAGTATCATTCTAGACAATTGCCAGTGCAATGCATCAGCTATTTATGTGAAAATGGATTTTCAACAATATTAGATTTAAAAACAAATATACAAAATTAATATGTGAATCTAATTTACGTATGAAACATAGAAACTGATATTAAAAAATTGTGTTTTGTAAAACAAGCTCAAAATTATCATTAATTTTAATTAAAAAGTTTTCACATTTTGATTGTTTTTTTGTTTTATATGCAATCATTTTGAAAATGTTAATAATAATAAGATATTTTATTCCTAAATACATTAAAAATTTAACTTTTATTATAGTAATTATGTTTTAATTATCAAAAAACTAAAATAAATAATTTTCATTGGTCTGCCTATAATTTTTTATAATTGGTGATGACAAGGAGAAATTTTGATCTTCTTTGAGTGGTATATAAAATCCAAAAGATTGATTGCCACTGATGTACTGTATTCATATTTTTAACAGAATAATTACTTTTTAATACTCTAGAATATTAGGAAAATTTAATAATTAAGTTATTTATATATACATATTGTGATCTTTAGCTTTTTCTAGAAGCTAAATGTCAAATTATATTTCAGCCTAATGTCTAAAAAAATTTTTTTTAGTAATTTAATTTTTAAAATGAGTAAACTTTATTGTTGTTTAATGATGCTATATTTATTTATAAGATAAGTTACTGTATAAATATTTTTGCAATAATTAATGTAGTTTTTAAGCCAATAATGTTAAAAATAATCACAATTTAAGTATTAATGTATTTTGAAGCTTGATATTAGTATTAAACTTAAAAGCCAAGTTCAAATGCTTATATTTAGCTTTGTTAATATTTAAATTAAATAATAGTATGCTATAATTCAATTTCAATTATAATATAAACTATTATAATTAAATATTTTAGATATAATTAGTTAAGAGAAGTCATAATAAACTGATAATTTTAAATAATGAATACATGAATATCTGGTTGAATAAATGTAAAGTAATTAATTTCTTTAACACTTTCTTGTTTAAAATGCTTCTTAAATAAGAAAGCATAAAAAATGGTGATCATGTGATGTTTATTGGCTGAAAACCAATTCTGCCTAATAGGATAGTGATGGCTATGGTTATTAAAGAACCAAAGGTATCAAAATGTATAGGTACCGAACTGAGTTCAGACCTATATGACTATATATGCTAATGAGATTGGATTAAAAATATTATTGTGTTTTCAATTTAAGACTCATGGTTTTGTAGTCAAGTAGAGATAAAAGATGGCTGCTGGAGGGTTGCATTAGATCCTAAGATCTAGGTGCAGTGCTCTCAGATTCAAGGCTCCTCATTGACAGAGACCTCAACCCAGAAACTAGTCTGGGGATATTGGATGCATAGGCACTAGATGGGGATTTTATGCACAAGCATTCTGGCATCCATTGATTACTCTGCATTGCACTGATTGGCAATACTGTATGGAGAGTTTTGCCTGTTTTAATAACAGTTATAAGCAAGCATAAGAAATGCTGATCATGTGATGTTTATTGTATTACTAATTCATTATATCCAATTCATTTCTTTATAGTAATGATCAAACATCTATTTAATTTTTGTTATAAAATAATTATTGTCTTGCTTTATGACAATCATTATTTTTTAAGTAAAATTTAGCAAAATACTCTGCATCAACAAACTTTTTTTAATCAAATCATTTAAATGATATATCAGTATTCAAAAATGTAAATAAAAGCTAAGACCTTTCAGTAAACATTTTGATTTCACCATGTCTCATTAATTTTTTTTTTCTACAACCTTTAATATCTAATCAAATTTTCCAACATATTGATTATTTATTTTTTTCTCATTTTAGCAGTAGCTGTTAGGGTTGAGTCGTTAATTTCTTTTCACATTTCTAATTGTTTGTTTCAGATTGCTTTATATAATGCTTTGTGTTACTTGTAATTTTTATTTCATTTTTGAATCCAGATTTACGCAAATACAAGTTAAATCAGATATATAGTGAATAACTTTTTTACTATTTCACATAAAACGATTAAAACACAGCACGAAATCTCTTGAATTCAAAACAAGTTATTTTATTTTTTGTTTATTTTTATTTTTTCATTTATTTTGGTTGGTACTTACTAGCTAAAATTAATATATTTATCTATTTCTTTAATACTATTTTTATTCCCTGTTAAATATTATATTATTTATACTGAAATTTATTGATTATGTATTCAAGCTGGCTAAATTTAATTTCATAAAATCTTAATTGCAGGTCACGGTGTATTCATGAAAATACAATATTATAATATTTGTAAAAGCAAGATGTCTTAGATAAAGATCAGTTATTGTGGATCGTATTTATTTTAATTTTAAAAACTTTTCATCTAAAACTTTTTGGTATTTATTTTTATTTTATTGAATAATATTATTTTATATATACAGTTAGATTGACTATTTAAATTTATTTTAACTTTTCTGCACTGCAAATATGTATATGTTACAGTTTATATTTTATTCTGAAAAGACAGCTTTTATTCAGATAAACTATGAAAGATTTGACACCTACTATAACATTATGTTTAGATATTAGTCATGTAATACTTCATAGAAGCGCAATATTAGCATCTGATTGCTGATAACTGTCATTTCAAAGCATGACATGCAAATGATAATTTCATGAGAATAAGCGAATGATTGATAGTTTGAAATGTGTCGTATCTGTTGAATAATGGTTTATGCTTTTGCAAACATTAAAAGGATGTCAAGTTATCAATAAAGTCAAATAAAAAATGAATTTCTTCAAAATTACTTCCTGGTATTATTAGAAAATTTTAAACTTAGAAAAAAAAAAAGTTTCATAATAAATGATCTTTATCTAAATTATCATCTTTATCTAAATTATCTTCATTTTACAAATTGTAATGTTTACAAATCAAAAGGGGTTATGAAAGAAATATTTTCAATTATCTTATCTTTTATTGACTATAAACCAGATGCCAGAACCCTGAAATGATTTTGGTAGCCCTGTCAAGTTATTCCTTTTAGTTGATTGCTGCAGTCTTAATAAAAATTTTGAGTAACAAGTTAATTTTTGTGCGTACATATTGTTTCCAGACTCTGGTATCTTTCAAGGTGACAATTTTTCAATTTATGGAGACCACCAACTCAAATATTAGATTTTAAAAACAGTAGTCTAATATTTCATATTTTCTAATTAAATATTATTGATTGTCTGTGAAGTATTTTGAAATAATAAACACTAGGTTGATATTCTCCCCTGACATCTTCCAAAAATCTTGAACATTTTCTCCATGAAGGATAACTTAATATTTCTCTATGTATCATTAAAGTGTTCTATAATTTTATACCATGTAAAATACATATCTTAATCTTATATAAATTTAAAAAAGTCTTATAGCTTTTTTCAATGAGCACAAACACATATATATATTTATACTAAATTTAAGGAATATGTTTATTTGTATAATATGTTTTCTGTAATGGATTATTTTTTTCCAAATAGTTGTATATTTATATATAATCTATTTATAGGAGTGGTTTTGTGTTGCATTAATTCAAATCTTGCAGAAATTGAATTTCATGAAATAGGACAACAAATTGTACCAATAAAATTTGTTATTCCTGTTGGTGGCGCTATTCCTCAGCCATTGCTTCAGGTAGAAATACATAAATTACAATATATATATATATTACAATTTAAAATTATGTTTAATTAGAATAAAAAAATAATATTGAATAAAATTGTATGTTTATATAAATATATACTGCAATGAATCTGAAGTTAATTTTGTTATTATAACAATATTAATTATATAAAAGCATAAAGATATAGATAACTTACAGCGTGTCTAACATTTTAATAGCATATTATATAAAACAGACATGCCATAAACTAATACAGTGATTGGGCCTATCAAACGGATCTCCATCTGATTATAAAGCTGAAAATATTTGATTAAAACCCAACCAATCTTTTATCAGCTTGAAACAAAATTTTGATAAAATAAATCAACTACAAGGAAAAGATTTTATTTTTACAAAATTTGCAATCACCAACATATATAGGAATATATCTCTAGAATAATCAATCTAGTATCATTATGCATAACCAAAACTATTGGCCTGGACTGTGCAACTCATAATCACACAATTAAACAAATTCTTAAATACAATAAGCACAATGAAAAACACTGCAATTAAGTGAATAAGGTGAACTCTATTAATGAAATGCAAAACAATGAATTTGGATATCTGTTAATGACTTCTATATCTGACTTACATAATTGCAATCATTCTTGTGAATAAGTTTGTAACTTCAGATTTTTTGGTCATAGGAATCTAATATACACTGTATATATAAAACCTTTTATTGTTAATTAATAGCATAAAGTTAAAATTGCCATTTTGCTTTCTTATTTGCTTTCCAAACACAAAATTATACATTGTATATAAATTATATATATATATTGTAATATATAATAATCATTCTCAAGTATAATAAGTATAATTAAAATTTTTATAGGCTTATTGTAAAGATAGTATTATTATCTTTATTTATATATCTTATAAAAAAATAATATTCATAATTCCAATATGGCATCCTGTATATTATAATTTTTTGGAATTTTGTATCAAATTTTGAAATCCCAGTAAATTAATATAGCATGACTATAATGTAAACATGCATACTAAATTAAGATGAGTAAAGGGGTAATATACTATAAAGCACTTAATAGTTTAAACATGTGAATGAATGATTTAGATAAAATTAGTAAAGCAATAATTATATTAGTTTGTAATATTAAAATGATTTATAGTAATTAGCATAATTTTAGTTTAATGCTTAAACATGTATGTATGTGTGTTCATGTATATTTATTCTATCCATTTAAAATTTAAAGGGGTACTATTTTAAAATGCTTAATGTAAAATTGTTATCTTAATTTTAGAATAAAAGTGTTATTTATTATGAAGATAAATAAATAAAGTAAAAATTATTTATTATAATATTTGTAATCTAAATATTTATTGAATTGTAATATTTTTTAAATATTTTTCCATATATTATAAAAAATGCTGCAATTTTTTCACAAGGATATTATTCTTGCAAGCAGATCTATGTTTGTGCTCATCTAAACAATGCAAATTCTGACATCAAGAATAAAAGAGTTTAATAAATTTGAGTGAAATAAGATGATTACTTGTATACATTGTCTATGTAATGGTAACCTAATTTATGATTGTAATAGAAACCTATAAATGAATGGCATTAGCTAAAATTATCTTTTTAAACTTTTACTTACTTGCTTGCTTAAACTTAATTCTGCATATATACATAATAACCATATTGGATCATTATTTTAACATGTAGGGCTAGAAAGAATTACCTTGGGCAAAAGGCTCTTTTGGGATTACTTATTTTTTAAAATGACAAATTTGTTAAATTGCTTGATGAACATTGTTAATTTTACTGCATAACTTACTTAAAAAAAGAAAACAAAAACAAATTATTTAGATACAGTCTATTGTGTAAACACCTGTCAAATAATTTATTTTCAAAAATAAAGTTATTGCATCTTCCTTTGGATTTCCATAGATAAACACTACCGAAGGATTAGGATAATATATTCACACCATTGTAAAAGCTTAAATACACAAATCACTGATGGAAAGTACTTTTAAAGAACTTTTGCTTATAAGGTATTTTTCTTATGTATTATTATTTACCTTGTTGTTAACAAAAAAAATAAAATCCTTATAATAACAGATAGTTGCTATTTAATATGATTTTTATTAATTCTTTTTGTACAAGATGGTAATCCAAATTTTTGATAAACGTACAGTTTTGAGGGTCTATAATCTACCAAAGATGTGTAAATTAAAACAAAATTAATAAATCGATTGTTAGATTTAAAAAAAGGGAATAAATTTCATTAAGAAGCTTTATTTCAATTTTTGTTTTACTTAGATTATAATGTGGGAAGTAATGAGATACTCTTAACATTGTTGTACTTTGGTTAATTCAGCATGTTTCTTTTTGTCAGTAGTTTTTTGGTAAATTGTCATAATAATAAAGATTTGGAACCTTCCCATCATAGAATGTGATGCAGTGGACTATTTCCAAAGGTATGAGATCCTGTCCTTCTGAAAAGTGTGTGATAATGGTCATGATATGGTTGCATGCTGCCAATATGAATTAAGTGTAAATATTGTTATTTATATCTTGTTTTTCACTTTTTCTGTTAATAAGTTAATCCAAAAAAAAAAAACTGTAAATATTATAATTGACTTTTTACATTAATTTATTTTTTAAAAAATAACAATAATAAAATATAAATATTAAATACATTTCTTAGAAGGTATTTTTTGCAAACATTTTTGGGAGCCCTGGCTGCCATCTTGGTTTACTTGAAAACTCACAAATATCTTCTTTTTTTATTTTATCTTCTAGCTAAGAATGGATAATACTCATTTATCTTATTACAATTGGATGTGTCATATGGATTTGTAAAAAAAAATTATCTTGAATTTATTAAATTTCTTTAGCAACCTGAAAAATTTCCAGTTTTGCACTAGTCTTACCATTGTAGAATAATACACTAACCACTCCGTGATAAGTAACGTCTCAGACTTAAATGTTATGAATTCTGTTTTGAATATAATATTTCTAAAATCATTTCATCACTATAAATAAATTTATTCAGATTTTTTTTTTTCAACAAAAATATTTCTGAGTAATTATTTTCAATCACTTCCATTATATTTGCTTTTATTGTTTTCAACATGTGTTTTGTTCTATTTCTTTTTAGATTGGCGATTTTGTTTTAATGCGAAGTTTCAATAGTAAAACTGAAAAAAACATTTACATTCCGGGAATTATTCAAATGACGTCAGACTTCAGAAAAACCACAAATAAATTTTATACAGTTGTCATTTATGGTGGCTATAAAGTAAACTATTTAAAATTTTATAAATATTGTAGAATAAAAAAAAATTCATTCATTAAAAATGATATTTAAATAAATAAAATCTTTTTTTATTATTATATAATTATTTTAAATTTTAAAATGAAATTATTTACTTTTTAAAATAATATATATTGAATAGTAATTTAAGAGGTGAAACGTCCTTTTTTTTTAAAAAAAAAAAAATTTTTTTTGACCTAACAAAATAAATTGTCTTCATAATTATATAGAAAGAATTGGTTTAACAACTTTAATGTGACATAGCTAGATGCATTAAAATCTATTGATTATATATTTTGTTTTATACTGGAACTTATAGGTCACTTTTACTTTTCTAACAATACTTCATAAAAAGGAATTTGTATTTTTTTTTTATTTATCTGCATTATCTTTGTTATTTTATTGTCATCTACTCTTTTTTCTTAGTATTTGCTTTATTTATTTTCATTAGTATCTTATTATTTATATATGTATAGGGAAGCAACAATGTATACTAATGTTGGTGACATTTAATCAACAGTCTTACAAATAGCAAAACATCATTAAAACTTCCTAGTAAATGAACACAAATTATTATTTACTATATTGATATGTTTATATTATCTTCAAGATTGCTGTATGTAGACTTGTCATAAAATGAATTAATCAGACCATATTTGATTATATTTATTTAATTTAATGATTTAATTATATATGAATTTCCAATTTTCTCTTTCAATTTATTTTGCAATAAGCCAATAAAAAGTAATCTTGAAAATGATTTTCACACATCAGAAACCAAAATCAGTTTGCAAATTGATAGCTTATCAGTTTAGATCAAAAGTTCTGAACCGTTCCTAAAGTTCAGAATACTGTTGTGAGGAAAATTTTTAGCAAAACACTTACCTAAGTTAAAATGAAATAAGTTTGTCATCAGTTCTTTAATTAAAATTGAACAGTTATAATTTCAAATCAGTATTCATTGAAAAATTATAATTATGTAATTATAATTTATAATTAAAAATATATTTACAGAAAAAATAGTTTTACTCAAGTAACTCGTTTAATGCAAAATTTGTGCCTGATGTTTTTTTTACATATTTCTTCTATGTTGTGGTATATAAAAGACAAGGCTATCTTCATTTCTTTCTTTAAATTTGTTAACCTGTCTCTTTTTTTAGTTTTCATGTTGGTTAATGTGGAAAATCCTACTTCGCATAAATATGAAGTTGAAAAGCATAAAATTTTTATAGCTTTTTTTTTATTTTCATGGATATTCTTGTTATATAGATATTCAGAATTCATCAAGACTCACTTCAGCATGTTTGATTTTCAAAGTGCAGTCAGATAATAAGGATATAAGCTCCTCTTCCTATGGCACATTAAATTCAGGATTATTATATAATTCTTATAAAATGGATTCCTAACCCAGTCATATTTGTCATTGTCCAGAGAAGGAAGATATTTTCTTACATTGTTGCCCAATATTGATAAATATTCTGATATCAAGGAAACACAATCAGTGCTATTGTTGTGCACAGATGGAAACATTCTAAGATTATTTTCTTCTATTCTTTTTTCCCAAAAAATGATCTACCTATGGAAAGCTGTAGTTTGTCTCTTACTGTTAAGATTATTAAACAGGCAAAACTCTCTATATATATTGCCACTCAGTGCAAGACAGAGTAATCAATGAATGCCAGAAGGCTTGTGCATAAAATCCCCATCTAGTGCCTACTCATCCAATATCCCCAAATTAGTTTCCGACTTCTGGCCTTTATCAGTGAGGAGCCTTGGATCTGAATGGCAATACATATAGAGAATTTTGCCTGTTTTAATAACACTTAAGAGCAAGCATAAGAAATGGTGATCATGTGATGTTTTACTGTTAAGATGTTTTCATTTTTTCATTTGCACCCTGCAAGGTCATATTGACAGTATTCAAATAATTAAACATATCTGTTAAATAGCCCAATTTAGCACACCACATATCATTCTTAAGATCTTGTGTGAAGTATATATTTTCTTCTTCAAAGGAAAGAAACAATTCTTTTTAGTTCCAACATATGAAAAAGTACCCTTCCTCAAAAAAGCCACCTGATTTTAGCTTGAAAAAGTAAGCCTTCATATTTTGCTTTCATTGAAAAAAAAAATTGTTTAAAATTTTGAGATTTCAACAGACTCACCTTTAAATAATTTTCAATATTAACAATACTAGTCCGAACACTTTTTAATTCTGCAGGGAATGTTTTTGCAATAAGTGCCTCCCTATATAAAAAGCAGTGATTTAAATAAATCACACTGTTTCATTGCTTTGCAAAATGTCACAAATCCTTTACCTGAGCCCACCATTGATGGTGCACCATTAGTACATATGTCCATGCATTGTTCCCAGATCAAATTTAAACATTCAAAGTAAGAATTAATTTTATTATAAATGGCTTTTCCTGTTGTTTTTTCTGATATCTCTCTACAACACAAAAATTCATTGACTATTCTATTTTTTTAACAAATCTAATGAATCCAAGTAAAGTGACTTTTCCATTGACATAAGTGGATTCATCAATTTGAAAAGTGAAGTATATATTGTGAAGTTTACTTACAAGTCTGCTTTCAATGTCATATTAATTATTCTTCTCTGAATACTATTATTTGAGAGAGGTACTTTTTATTACTTGGTTTATTCCAATCTTCTCCAAACATAATATTGGTGATTTTGTAACATGCTGGTAAAATTAGTGACTCTCCTATGGTATAGGTTTTTTGTTTTATAGATACTAATTCTGCTATTTTTTATGATATTATTTGAGTTTTATCTGATAATTTTGCAACATTTTTGAAATAACTTGTTTGTTTTTCATATTTACAAGTGTCGCAAAAAAATCTTTTTCTTTTGAAGTAAGATTTTAGTTGCAAAATGTTATTTCAATTTTGCAGGAACCATTGCACATATTAGCAAGTTCACATACAGAAAGAATATAATGGTATTGGATAATTTTTATTGTCTGTCCATGTAAAACCATAATTTATATATTCATCCATATACTGATAATTAATTTTATATTTTTTTGAACAGTTGAGCTTTTCATATAAACTGACTATTTGTTCATTCTCACCATCATTCCTTGAATTTGTATCATAATCATTTTTCCTTATGATAAATCTATTTATTATTTCTAGAGGTATAAAATTTATTATAAATTATAATTACACATATATTTAATTAACTTACAATTGTTTTTTAATAGAATTTTAACTGTGTAGCAATTAGACATGTACCACCTCCATTTGAAAGCAAATACAAAAATAAGCTGTAGTGATAGCTAAATATTTGACTTTCCTTTGTTCTTCCATTAGTAGTAGAAGAGGAATAGAAGACAGTGGTAGAATTCAGAACAATACTGCAGTAATTAGACCAGAAACATACTGGTCCATTGCACACAAAATGACACATATGACACAATGCATTATCATGATTGGGACTGCTCATGATCCATACATTTTGTATGAAAATGTGTGGCTTAGAAACACACTTGTCCTATCTGGCATGCAAACTCACTTCTGATGTTATGCCAATCTAAGCCATCCAAATTTATCAATCAATGGCCTGCCAATGCTAAAAAATATAATTAAAATAATAACAATCAAATTATTTTGTAATGTAATTATATTAAACTATAAACATAATTGTAATGATATAAAGTTAAATATTATGAAATAGTTTGATATAACCATAATCTGGCCTTATTGCAGAACACTTTTGAAATGCTTATGAAACAGCAATGCTCCATGAAACATAATTGGAAAACACAGATTTAAATAATTTAGAAGAATTTAAGAATTATTTTATACTCATTCCT
This sequence comes from Epiperipatus broadwayi, assembly GCA_028023455.1. Classification (NCBI taxonomy): domain Eukaryota; kingdom Metazoa; phylum Onychophora; class Udeonychophora; order Euonychophora; family Peripatidae; genus Epiperipatus; species Epiperipatus broadwayi. The sequence goes on from JAQFVV010012483.1 coordinate 4,080,872, forward strand.
CATTTTGCATTATTAATTTACATATATATATATTATTTTTTTACTGTTCTTCTAAGAAGCTGCTGTATAGACCCTTGTCACACAGTAAACTATTTAAATTTTACACTACTTATATAACGTAAACATTTTTAAAATGTAAAAAAATATAATGTCCTGCAGATCAAATATTTGTCCGACGTTTCTTTAGTAAATAATAAAATATTACCCATCAGGTTTGCCTATTACATGGTATTGAGGATTTGAGTATTTTTTCATTCTTGTTTTACTCTGTAATAAGAAATAGCTTGATTTTCATTTACCAAGCAATTGTTAAATAGATAATTGAGTTATCAACTCATATTTGAATTAAAAATTTTAACCTAATTATTCTAACCTGAAATGGTTTGATAAAGCTGTATGTGTATCAAAATGAAGATTTCAAGACGTCAGATATAAATAAAATAGTATCTAGATACATCTGTGTATAATTTATTGTAATAAAAATATATACAATCAATTATACCTGAATGTACCAAAATATTTCATATATATATAAATATGTTAATAGTACAGTTATTCCACATATATTGCTTCAGAAAGATATGTATAAATTATATCTATGTATTAGACATATATATTATAAATATATGCGCTAATAACGCTCTCATACGAAAAGCTATAATTGCATGAAAATTATTATCGAAGCTAAGCGCTTCCGAGGGCTTTAATGTCACCATAGTCATAATCTTGGAATGTGCGTAATTGTATGAATTTGCATATATTTAGGCAATAGATTATTCAAAATGTATGTAAATCAGCTTGCTTACATATATTCATATTCATACAATTATGCACATTCCAAGGCTATGAATATGAGAACATTTATAAAGTTCTTGAAAGCGCTTAGCTTTGATAATAATTTTCATGCAATTGTAGCTTTTCTTATAAGAGCGTAACAGTGCATATATTTATAATTTATAGTTGTCTAAGAAAAGTTCCTTAATTTTATAAATTACTATATATATATTTAATTAAAATAAAATGTAAGACAGATATAATCTGTACATGTTACCATATTTATATTTTTAATTTTTTTCATGTAAATTGTGTTTTCAAATTTGTAAACTAATTAGATATGTATATATGTTTTAGTAATGCACACTTTAAAATATTAAAATGCTGCTATATATATATATATATATATATATATATATATAGAGAGAGAGAGAGAGAGAGAAAGATAAAAAAAAGGGTCCATAGTGGAGTGTTAGCACATTTGTTTACCATTAAATCACTTGGATTTGAAGCTCATCTGCATAAACTTGTAAATCTTCCAAGATTAATAATCAAGCTTAGGATAGTCAAACCAGCATAAATCCAATTATCTAGATTTCTTTCTGGGGGGAGGGGATAAAATAAATAATAGAAAACCATTCAAGTCCTCACTCATGGCAATTGGAAATGGAGTAATACCTTTTTTAAACGTTTCTGTATATGAGAATTTTGGAGACATTTTTAACTTGCAATGGATTATTTTTCATTTTGAAAAATCTTACATTTACATAAGTAATAGAATTTTTAAAAGTTCAGTACAAGGTAAAGACCAAGTTTGCAACAAATCCTTAGGATGAATAGTGAAGAACAATTATATATTCACATGTGGTGTACATATTATATAAATAGTATTAATTTGTAAAATGTTTTCATAAACATTCTTGTAGTTTTTTTAATACATTATATTATATTTGTGTTCAATTGGGCTGTAAACTATGCCATATTTTGTTCCAATCCCCTATTGTGTTCAAAGTATGTAGTTTTGTAATAGCTCACATTTTGTTGATAAACATATTTATTGAACTGAAAATACAGTACTTTGAAACATGCACACACACATATATGTATATAACCTGGATACTTTTTTATATGCATAGAATGCATATAAATCAAGACTATAATATAAATAAAATTTTAAAAATAATAATATTATTATTAATAATAAATTGGTGGGGAACACATTTATATATCTCTTTGTGTTTGTTCAGTCATGCACTCATGGAAGCAACAACTATCACATTTTTATTTTTAAAACAAGTAAATAGTGACATGTCTGATTTTAACAGCAAGATCACTCTAGACAATACTCTTTTTTATTAACTTTTTTCTTTTATAGAAACATATTAAAGAGATTGTTATCAAGAAATTATGATCACTTATTATTTTACAGATTTTCAATCAGTATCAATTTTTATTATATTCTAAAATTTTATAAAACTTTTAGGATTATGATCAAAAAATATTTTTTACATATAATATAGCACATCAATTTCAGAAAAGATAATAATGGGAAAATAAAATGTATATGTTTTCAGCATAAACTGAAGAAATTTTATTAATGTATATAATTGTGCATAAAATTTGTGAATTTTAATGGTTTTTCTTTGTTTATTTCTTTACATTTTAGTTAGTTAGTTTATATTTTTCTTTGAATACTGTATAATTGAAGTCATGTAATTAGATGCAGCATAATTTGTAGCTCCAATGGAATTACACAATATATTAACTTATTGTTTTGCTAAAGGTTTGTGGTGATGGTGTTCTAGTTATATTATTATATTGGACTATTTCCATCATCTAATATGAGTATTGAATGTCTTTAGAAAAATTTAACTTTATTTAAATATTCCAAATACATTCAACTGTTAGTAATAAATAGCACATTAAACAGGTTAGTATATGCACAATGTTTCAAGAGGTATTATTCTTCCCTCTTCTTCAGGTGTTTCTAACCTAACCAGTGACAGTTGGGATTTGAACCTGGACTCTTAGATTTTTGAGTATTGAATTTTAAGGTAACGCTCTAACCAACTGTGCCATCTTGCCAAAGGCAAAAGTCAGTAGAAATTTCATATACTTATCTATGAGGTTGCTCCTGATTATTCCACTTTTTCCTAAGAGCAAAGTTGATTAGTGGTTTCTATACATTATGTATAGTCACCCTAGGTTGGCTTATGGGATTTTTTGCCATTATCATGTGAGCAGCTTCTTTAAATTTTTTTCTTTGTACCTTTTCTTCTCTATCCAATATTTTTGTATTTTCCCAATTGAACATATATTTCAAATGTTATTTATGATTGATATAACTAAACAAATATTTAAAAAAAAAGTATAAATTATATATTATATAAATAGTTTAATTATAAAAAATATACAAATAATGATATTTTATATTATAACAAGATGAAAAAGATGGGGTGGAAGTGGGGGATCTGTAATCAACCCTAAGTTAAGTATTTCAATTAAATTTAAAGTATAATATTGTAAGATATAAGATATATTTTAAAGTAAGATATTAGGATCAAAAAGTATATAAGTAATGTTATATATTCAAAGAACATGAGAGATCTTGATATCTCTCTGATAGATCAACCCAGTTAACTCACTAGCATATTTATAATTAACTATAAATCCATCAGTATTATAAATAAGTCTTTCATCATCATGAAGGATCAATAATCAAAATAAATCTACAGCCAATCCTGTGATTGGATTTGAAATGGGTCTACTCTAGATCATGCCAACTATTTAGCCTTTGCCAGCTTGGGGGAATTATGTAACCATTAATTTGGATGCACCAACTTAAGTGCTAAAATATACAACTATAAAAACAATAATGCTGGGATATTAAAACATAATTATCATCATCAATGCTCTATCCACTATATAGTACCATTAATATACTGTCCAACCATAAACTTAAATTATAATAAAGACTAAAATAAATAAAATGTAGTGTATGGACTTTAAAGAATATATTCTTAGTACCAAAGCAGGACCCTTGTCAACTGGATGCTCCTGCACTAATTTACTTTCCCTTTTTTATATCAGACTATTATACATGAATCTAGCTCAGAGAATGTAAGCTCTGTAATTATTACTGTGATCAAGAGGAGGATGCAACATATAATATTCTAAACTATCTAGAATTAAGTTTACTGGAATAATTTTAACAACTGAACAAAAGTTTATTAATAACAATAATAAAAAATGACATTAAAGTCTGCAGAATATGGCTATACATATAAAAGTCTTCTGATTTTGATTAATATACAAAATAAAACTACTACATTGTGATTTACAATACCTCTTAATGGGTGTACATACAACACATATATAGGTACACAGATGCACATTTTATAATATACAATAAATATATTTCAATTGACATTTAATAAAATTTTAAAAGTGGCTAAATTTTACATATATATGGACACATATGTGATATAATAATTTCTGAACATATTTGACTTGCCATAAAATAAAAATATATGATCAAAATTTTTGTTATATTTTAATGATACAAACACACTATGCTAGGTTTATTTAAACATATATATCATCCTACAGACATGCAATATATTGATTTATTAACAATATATTTGAATTGTTATAAAATAATGTTTAAAATTTATATGTCTATTTGATGCACATTGATACATACACCCACAGACATGTGGCCTAATAATTTCTGAACATTTAAATTTGTCAAAATAATAAAATTATTAACATCTTTCATAATTAATTACATTTTAAATATACATAAATTTCACTGCTTTAATAATAAAGGCTTTTCCCTTCTCTTTTTAAAAAAATAAAATAAAATTAGTCTTGACAGGATTATTGTTGATTGATTAATTATAATCATCCTTAAATTTAAATTTTAAATGTTTTTTTTTCAAGAAATGATTTAAGATTATATTATTCTCTCTACATATATATATTATTATCACAGATCAGTCTTAATTATGTCTAAATTTAAAATATAAATTTTAAAGTGTCATTTTTTTTATTATATGTCAAAGTGTTAACCAGGAAGTGAATCCAGGCTGGCTGCTTGGAAGGCAGCTACACTAACCACTAGGCCACCAATGCTTGACTAAAGTGTCACTTTTACTAGAAAATATTTAAAATTGCATTCTTATTATATATCTATCACTACTTACCAGCTGAACTTTATATAAATACATTTATTTGTACTTCTCTGCATATAGATACATCAGCATATGTATAATTACTTCATCAGCAAGCTCTTGGTAAGATTGATTTATAATCACATCAGGAAAAGTATAATTCAGGTATGGTTGGAATTCAATAAGTTTCATTCTGTCTAGGATTTGATAGATTTCAACTCAGCAAGCTGTCTGGTTCATGTTTGTACAGGCTAATGAATACAGAAAGCTGGGTCTGGACTCATGTGAATCAAAACTCTATAGTGAATTATAGAGCAGTTTCTAGACTTATCCCCCTTGAATTTTTGTATCTTCATGATAGCTCTGTATAACTCTGGACTGCTAGTCAACTTTTCTGGCCAGCTATAATTACTGCCAACTACAACAAACTATAACAAAAAACTAGCCAACTAAAAGCCAAAACTATTATCTTTTATCAATATTTTTATAGTAGATTGGGGTGACAAAAATAAATCAATTAAAACTTTTTCTTATCTAATCTTTTCAAATTATTTTTTTAAAGCAACTTTGTCAAAAGTGTGATATACAAGTTTTTACTTAAAAAAAGATAATATATAGAAATGTATACAAGCAGTAATTAAAATATTTCAAAAATAAACCATACTTGTTTTTAATTTCAAAATCAGAATTCAATAAAAATATTTATTTAGACCATTTTAAATGTTTATTTATTTCAAAATTTTATTTTCAATTCAAAATTAATTAATCTTTTACTATGATTTTATTTTATTCCAGGAAATGAAGAAAATGCCTACAAATTTTTTTTCTGTTTATTTCTACTTTTCTTTCACCTTGATATATATTTGTGCACACACACACTATGTTATTGTGTGCCATGTAACACCTGTTATAATATCTTCATGTAGAATATTTTATTTATTACATTAGTTATTTATTTTCTATATGTTTATTATTTTCCAAACTTTTATATATTAAATATACTTCTATTTAGTTAAAAAATTGATATTGTAGTTATGTATATATAATACACTGGTATTCATTCATATATATGTAAATATTTATTGTCAGATTTCAGTTAGACGAAAAGATTTAGTCAAAATTGGAAAAGAACGATTTATAATGACATGTAAATATATCAAAGAGATGAAAGAGACAGAAAATGACAGGTAAATATCAATATTAATAATACTAGTAACTATTAAAATCATCATAATGATAGTTATCCAAAAATAAAAGGTAGTAATAATAATAATTATGATAACAATAAGACAGTTCTAAATTTGATCAGATTAAACCTGTTTGATTTTACATTTGCTTCAGAAATGGGATTGTACATAGTACTTAGAATTTTATATTGTGATTATTACTAAAATATTTTTGCAACTGTTGGAATTCCTAAAGTAAAATTGCATTATGCAAATTTTAAAGATATGTAGCAATTTGGAAATCTGAATATTAGTGACAATATAATGATAATAAAAAAAAAGATTATGAATTAGAATTTATTATTTTTATTTAAGCTTATTTTCAAAGACAGCTAGGAATAAATAGGCAAAAGGGTACTACAACTTAATAATAACACTTGATCATCATTGTTAGTATTTTTATTGCTTGCCACTCTTTAAATCCAATTCACTTTAATATTTGAATGTGTTGTAAACTTTAATCAATATTTTATATCACTAATATGCATTAGAATTAATAAAAGAAAATTAATTTTTCTTTCTACAAATGTATATAAGCGAATTTATTTGTTATAAAAGATCACATATTAAAATTTTTACTAAAATTTTAGAAGCAAGGATTATTACATAAAAATCAACAATAATAAACAAAAAACTTAAAAAAACATATTCAAGGTTAGGATTAAGAAATTTTTTAGTTTTAGATAACAGGTTGCATTTTTATATCAAAAATAATCTGTTAAAATAATATATTACTTTAAATAGTTATAATAAATATTAAATCTGTACAAAGTCGCATCTCTTTATAGATATGAGTTGATCACAAAAGTTAAAAATTGTAATCATCATAAAGAACATAATATAAACATAGGGGGGAAATATGTTTGCAAATAATCACTTTTGGATTGTAAAAAAAATTATATATTTAATTATAGTAACCACATGTTCACTATTTCCTATGCTAGCACATAGCTGTTATTAAAACAGGCAAAACTCTCCATACAGTAGTGATTACTCTGGTTGGCACTGAGTTGCACTACTGTATGCAGAGTTTTTATTTTTATTTTTATTTTTTTAAAAGTGTCATAGCATCGGCTGGGACACGAACCCGCAACCCGGGCAACTGCCTGCAAGTGCAATGCAGTCACGCTGACCTCTCGACCACCAATGCAAGACCGCTGTATGCAGAGTTGTGCCTGTTTTAATTATAGTTAGGTGATATACAGTCAAGAATAGGTAAAAATGAGAAATTTGTTATAAAGAAAGCAGGTAATGCAAAAATCTATAACAAAGATATGGATAATTTCTCTATTATTTATCTTACTTGCTTAGAGTAAAGCAAGTACAGAATACATTTTTCTATTTTATGAGTTCAATGTATGTTGATGTTGCATGTATTTTTATGTGACTGTAATGTTAAATATAAATAATAAGAATTTTGTTGATATATGCACCAAATACTGTGCACTTTATTTATCTATTGCTGAGCTAATAGATTCAATTGTTAAAGCAGTCTACTTCAAAGCATTTGAATTGCAGCAAAAAAATGATAAGTGGGGGGTGGGGGTGGATTCTTTTACAATAGTTTATGTTCATGATATGATAAAATGACTCACCATTGCTGAATGATTGCATATCTTATCTTAAAGTTACAATGAATATGATTAAAAGAATTCATTGAAATCTTATCCATGATTAACTAAACACAATACATGTGCATGATTTCATTAAAATAAGATAGGATGCATGCTTTACATTCGTTGGACTATCTAGTTCATTTGCATATGCTTTGCATACTGTTTTGTTTCCCTTGCCCTATTTTTTCATTCTGCAGCTCACAGTACCGCTATGAATATGAGGCAAACTCGAAAGCGCTTAGCGTGTAATAATTTCTGTGTATTTTTATAGCTTCTCATTCAAGCGTGGCATACGCTTTGTTAATTTTGTATATTATTTAATTATGAAAAAATGTTTTTATATAATTAATATTTACATTACTATTAAAAAATAGTAGCATATAGATCTTGCATAATTCTGCCAAAATAATCTTTAGGAATCATCTAGAAAATTTTTATTATATCTTAAGTTGAATGTTGAAATTGATTTTACATTTAAACATTTAGTAGTAGTGGCAGATGAAGTTTCCAAATAAACTTCAAAATGTGTAAAGCAAAAAAAAAAAAAAAGAAAATAATATCTGTTTGGTTAACTAAATAAAGCTGTCAAATCCACCATGATGTGTTAGAAACTCAAATATTATTTGATCTAAATAAATTATTATACATTAGCTAAATGTTAACTAATGTAAATATGCCAGTTGATAAAACATACTGCCAATCTTTTCTTTAAATAAAATGTATACAATCACCATATAAATAAACATAATTGCAAACATATAAACTAAAGAATATTAAAATATAATTATCTAAAATATACATATATATTTTTTCATCTAAATTCAAGATTTCTGAACAGAATAATTTATTATTATGCCTAAAGTCATAGTCTTATTTATCTGTCTTAACATTGTTAATATACATACATGATTAAGTAAATCCAATTATTTTTCTATTTTGTTCTTTATAAATAACCTATATTATTCTACACTACACTTCTCCACCTACATTCACTTTTTCCAAAATACTATGCAAAATAAATAAAAATAATGATGATTTAATTTCTGGAAGGTCATGTGACATTTAAAAATGTAAATGGCAGTAGCACTACATTTCAATTTATTTGCCCAAACTTGGTTTTATCTTTACTTTACATGAATTAGAATTGATCTAAGAACTATAACATCTTGTAATATGTTATTTCTACAGAAGAATTTTCTTTCTGAAAGATGAAAACATTACTATTAAATCTAGTTTTCCATTGTATTTTCTCCTCAGTTACATCTAAAACAATTTCTATCGTACCACTTAAAGTGGACTAAAAATAATATAAATAAAATTTTCTTTTCCCCTGAAAACCATGGTCAATTTTACCATAAATTACTTTTTTTTAAAAAAGTCTGTAATTATTCATTCACTTTTATGTCCAACCCAATCAAGAGAGTCTTTTTACAACAGTAAATTTAATAAACTGACCAACATTATCAATATCATTGCAAGATGAATGCATTATTTGGTCTTCATATTTTCACAATTTTACAATGTCTATAAATAAAATATTTCTAGTCTCATTATGTTATATCAAGAAAGAGTTTTGAAAAAACAGACAGATTATAATAAAATTAATTCTTAATTTATTAAATGAAGCAGCGGTACATTAAAATCTTTGATGTATCCCAAAGCTCTTAAATTATTTAATAATGACAGTTTTTAAGATTCTAAGCCAAAATTGCTCAAGTTTTTTTTTTATTGCAGACTGATAAAAAACTTAGCATTTTGAAAATTAATTACTGACCAAAATCTTTTATAATTTGCATTTAAAACATAATGAACATTCTGCATATCATCTTTTGAATTGTCAAAAATAGAACAATCCTCAAAAGACTATAGATTTCATTAATTTGTTGCTTTTAATAAATTAAAATTAAAAACTCCATTAACAAACCTATATTATATATTTATATTAATATCATGAAACCATTTATAAACTATTTTAAAGACAATTTTCAAAAAATAAACAAAGATCAAACTAATAAATATCTCAGTTGAATGCTATTTTCATTAGTAGAATAATGGATTTTTTTAATAAGAGTAATAACAACTTTCTCTTATAGCACTATGAATATTAAACCTTAAAACATCACATGATCACTATCTTCCATGCTTGCTCATAACTGTTGTTATAATAGGCAAAACTCTCTCCATACAGTAGTGCCTCGCTAAGCAAGACAGAGTAATCAATGGATGCCAGAAGGCTTGTGCATAAAATCCCTATCTAGTGCCTACTCATCCAATATCCACAAACTAGTTTCTGGCTTATGGCCTTCATCAGTGAGGAGCCTTGGATCTGATAGCACTGCACCTAGATCTTAGGATCTAATGCAACCCTCCAGCAGCCACCTTTTAACTCTATATAACTACTAAACTATGAGAATAAAATTAAAAACACACAGATATTTTCAATCTAAGCTCAATAGCTCAAATAGTCATATGGGATTTTATGCACAAGCCTTCTAGTATCCATTGATTACTCTGTCTTGCTTAGAGTGGCACTACTGTATGGAGAGAGTTTTGCCTATTATAACACTATGAATATGTTGTACAATATGATTAAAGGTTATTGTACAACTATCTAATGATAAATATAATATCTTTAAAATCATATTAGCTTTCTAATAACCATCTTCTATGATTGGAAATAATTCATTTAATAAAATTCTTAAAAATGCTTTCACTGTAATCAATAACAATGATACCCCATAATAATTACCATAGTTTTTGTGATTATTTTATTTCTATGAATAAAAATATCCCAACATCAAATGGCATAACTTCAACAGTTCATATATTCCTAAATTTCTAATAGTTTTATAGTTATTATATCAACTATTATATTTTAAAACTTCTCTGAGTGTCTTATCAGGACATTCAATCTTTTCTTTTTAAGATTAGAAAATATTATTTTAACTTTATCAAGATAGATATTTCTGTCTAAATCTAAATGAAACCTTCGGGTGAATATATAAGTAAAATAAATTATTACATTTTTGTATCATTATTTAAAAGATTATTAATGTTCTCTATCTATTTGAAATATTGCCATTATCATATAATAAAAGATGCATATTGATTTAGTAGGATGATATTTTCCAAACCCATATATTTATTTCCAATTTCTACATATCTTATGAAGCTCAACATTTATTTAGCTATTTTTCCAAAAAGAGAATACCATATATTTCCTTTTAATAAAATCACTAGTAATACACAAAATGACAGACAATTAGGATTATTTTTGAGGAAATCAAAATAGCATTACTTATGTTCTCATTATATTCTCTAAAATAATTTCAGTCTTCAGTAATGTACTAACCTAAAAAATCCATATTGTTAATTCAAGAGTTATTAAATTTACTTGATGATCAGTTGCTTTGCTTTTAAAAAATAAACATTGATTTCCTACCATTATGTTATAACTAGAATCACATTTTTTAATGAACTACCATTTAGTTTTTCAGCATACTAATCTAATTACACTATAAATACCTCAATAATGTTGAATTTTCTAGCTCCTAATTATAATTTAAACCATCAATGCCATTACTTTGAATCTTATTGTATTCAAATTTTTTAATATTAATTTTTCTGTATACTTGTATGTTAAAAATATAACACTTTTAAATGCTTTATCTCAAAAACTGTAATATAAGTAAAAGATTTAAACAACATATTGAGAGCAAAGCTTTATTAGTGCAGAACAATTATGAAGTGCCAAACATGTTTTCGACTGAATTCAGTCATAGACATATCAATGAATGCAACAGAAGTGAGAGAGTTGATTAAGTAGTCCCAAAACAAATGAAATAATTTATATTGTTTGCATTGCAACTTAAATGGTTAGAATGGGTTATTTCTTGGAAAAGGGAACTCAGGTAGGAAAAAAATCAAAATCATATGCTATTAAAGCTCATAAATCATTAACTTTATAATCAATAAAACATTCTCTGCCCAAACTTTCTAAACATAACATTAATCCACATCTATGCTAAATGAGTATAGATATAGTTATGTAAACAAAGTTAAAATCATTAGCTTTTCAGTGATTTATTTAAAAACTCCAACAATCACAAAAATTTCAAGTCTCCTCTCATTTGATAATTTATCTTCAAAAAAATTTTGCAGCAATCTGTTTATTTAAATTTTATTTTTCTAGTATATGACTTTAGCAGCTCTATCAATTCTATATGTTATCCATTCCTTTGCTACATTCATTACCGGTACTAATATTTCAATTATATTTATTCCTTACTTGAACAATTGTGATATAGAAAGATTTTGTGAGAAAAAACCAATTGTGAAATATCTCTTCTTAGATTCTATCACATTTGTTTGTTGGTAAATTTTTTTGAATAAAACAATCAAATATAAAATCATTTGAATGAGGCTTTTACATTATACCTGTTTCAATGTAACTCATTATTGACTGTATTTCTTCATGCAAGATCACCACTAAAAACTTCATATGCAAAAAATATTTTTGTCAGTGCTTTATTAATGTAAAGGCTTTATATGAATGCATACTTATATATATATATATATATATATATATATATATATATATATATATATATATATATATATATATATATATATATATATATATATATATATATTTGCATTCAAAAACAGAAAAAAAGATTGCAATCAATTACACACATTTTACTGTCACAACCAGTGCATGAAGACGCAAGTTGACTGAATCCTAAATCAATATAAATGATTGAGGGAGGGCATGATGAAAATATAGAAAGAATTGCACAGAAAAATCTCAAAAAGGATATAGAAAGGACTGTTTATGTTAGAAGTACATAGTTTTTGGTGAGATAAAGTTTATTTTATAACCTGTAAATACTGCTTATTAGTTATTCCCAATTAACTCTTGTATTTGGAAATCATTATAAACATTGTTGGCAACATAAATTTGATCTTCAACTTATTGAATACAGAGAATAAAAGCTTTCAAAAATGTATTGCAAAATAAATAGTTCGAATATAAGTCCATATTTTTAGGAGGCTTTATACAAGACAGAATGTTTGCAAAATAGATCACTCTCAATTGAGATTTAAAACAACAGATTGTAAAAACATTAGTTTATAATAATAATGGCATTTATATAAAAGTTTGCTGAGTTCTATTTTACAAAGTGAAACTGTGATATTCTGTCTTATTAAAAATAATTTTTTTTTTAAAAATTATTATCAATCATAAATTTTCTATAGCTTCTATAATAATAAAACTATTAAGATAAATAATTCTGTAATTGATAACTTTTTTTTAAAGTTTTATACAATCATTTTTGAAATTTATTATTAGAGTATCACAAATTTAAAGTAGCACTTCGTTATTGATAACTTTTTATGTTGTCTTGACTTTCGAGATCTGCTGGTCTATTTTAGATCTTAATTTAATGGCAGAAAGTAATAAATTAAAATTTTAATATCAGTACCTAATCTGCTTTTTTTGTTATATTATTGGAGACGATTGTGGTTGATAGCAACGTTTAAACAGGGTTTTATGTGACCCATCCTGAGTAAAAATCATTATCATATATAATAACTCTATCATACAAAATAAAAAACAAGTTTGAAAAATAGAATAAACTAATTCAAATTCATTCCTAAAGAAATTTAAAATCAATTTATTAAATTTTTCATAATAAAAAGAGAATAAAAATATAATTCAAAAAATTTTTTTTAATTTTTTTAACATATATACATATACACAAAAGGTAAAATAAAGAAAAAAAATTAATTCTTCATCAGTCCATTATAGATTATTATTTTTTAATATTTCTTACTTACTAAAACTGTGGCAAATGTCACATGATTTTGCTTTCTATCAATTATGGAATGAATAATCATTTTAATAATGATTCTTTATACAAATCTTAATTTTATTTGCAAGACAGTTTCCTAATATTTTAATGCTATTAATTGAAATATATATTAATAAATGATTAAATAACAAATATATATATATAATTTTTTATTTATATTTGTTAATGTCACTAATATTTTATTTTATTTAAGTGGAAAAGGATTATCCATATGTGAATCATATTCGAGTAGCATAAAAAAATTTTGTCGCTCAAAACGACCCTTTAGGCATAAAATAGATAAAAATTCAAAATTGAAAGAAATCAGTCAGCAAAGCATTGGTTCAGATAGTACAAGGAGTGATTTAGCATCTTCCAACAACACAATAGCAGGAGAAAACAGCTCAAACAATAGTACGTTAGAAATGAATCCGTCTGTTTGCACTGACTACAGTTATACCAATAATAGCTACAGCCAGCAGTCCCTCAATAGTGAAAATGATTATACTTATTCAGAAGATTATGAAGAGGAATCAGAAAGCTTTGAAGATAAAAATTGCGAAGGTATTATTATTATTTTTTAAGTGTGTTAATTGATTTGAGTTTAATTAAATTACTATCAATAGCACTTCTTTGATTTGATAAAAAAAACTCAGTAATAGCATAAAATTTGATCATATTTTTTCACAATTTACATAACAAAATAAATGTAATAAATGGGGATTTGAACCCAGACTTTCAAGCTCCCTATAGTCATCCACTCTATCCAATATAGCTGACAAACATGACAACATACTGTATATTGGAGAGCATTTATTTTTTTCACATTTATATGGTCATGTGTGTCGGTTATATTGGACAGAGTGGCTGACTGAAAGGAGCTTGAAAGTCTGGATTCAAATCCCCTTTAACAAAAATTATAGTAAAATAGTATACAAACAAATTTAAGTAAAATTTGATTTGTAACTAAATAATCATAAACTGGTGCAAATTGATCTACATTTGATTGAAAATAATTTTTAAAGACGTTGGAAAAAATAGATCTTTCATTCTTTGTATGTCTGTTATTAATTTCTCTTGTTTTACAAAATAAATTATTTGTATTTTTTAGCTATTATTTTGTTTTTCTAAATTGAATAACACGCACACATACTCATATATATATATATATATATATATATATCGGTAGTTAACTATTATATACATTCTTTCAATCTGCAGAAGTACTTTCAGTTAATTCCATAACAAACTATTTTGCGAATTTAAGCATTATGCAAAAAAACTCCTGTCAGGAAGGAAACCAGTAGTTATCTCAATATAATAATTATAATGTATGACAAATAAAAGTATTCTAAAGGAATCTTCATTATAAGTATTCCAAATGCAAAAAAAACACCTCAATTTAGTTTAATTCTATCCAACATATATCTACTACTTCAAGAATTAATCCAAACTGACAGATTTCCCCCAATATTGTCAAGTATTGGTAGCCTAGTGGTTAGTGTAGCTGCCTTCCAAGCAGCCGGCCCAGGTTCACTTCCTGGTCAATGCTTTAACATATAAAAAAAAAAAAGGGATTTGAGTTAACAATATTACAACTAAAAATTTGGAGGCACACAAATGAATAAAATTTAAATTCCCACAGTATTTTCAGCACCCACACTTTAAAAAAATAAGAATAATAATCAAAAAATTTCAACACTTGTCACTAGATTTAAAATTCTTTGACTTTTGCTCAAAATCATTGCACTGTACTTCCTGTAGCTCATTTTTTAAAATGCGAAAAAAGATATAACAATATAGACAAGGCAAGCTCTGTATGCCATAGAAAAAAATAAATCCAATCCATTTTCTTCACAAATGTGTCAGTCTTGCAGATTTGTGACAACAATTGTTCACAACATATAGAAAGATAGACATTATCACTCAAATTTCCTTACAAGCTTCATAAAAGTTTTTTTCCCAACCTAAGTTTCCATGTTTGAGTTAGTCATGCTATGATATACAAGGTGCTTCTTTGCCATTAAAGCTCTAGATATCACTATTCAAAACACAGTCATAAACAAGCTAGAATAACACAGAGAGATAAAAAAAAATTATTCCAATGCATACATTTGCAGCTATCTGAGCATTAATGAGACAAAATTCAATTTATAGAATGAACCCTAATAATCTAATGCAAAAAAAAGCAACTTGGTGACTGTTTAAAATTGCAGGCTGACAAAATAAAAAAATGAATGACAAAAAAGTATATATAAATCTTTTAAACAATATAACCACATAAATCTGCTAGTTTTGTATAATGCACAACATGGACTTAAAACATGATGAAGACTTAGACAATGTAACTACTAATGCAATCACTCACAAACACCATAACTGTACTAAATTATACTTCCAACAAATGTAATAAGTTTAAACTAAGATATAAATAACTTTATTTAAGTCTTTGAAACACTATATATATATAAAATTAAATTTTTTAATGCTAGAAATATTGTTTGCATATATATTCATACTCAAATATAATAACTGGATACTAATTTTGATATGGAAATCAGGTGGTTTAACTTTTGGTTCATCTAATGAGAATAGATTAAAATTTAAAATACAAATGTAATGAAAAGGGGCTAATCTAAGTTTTTATGCTGAATGATGATTAATGATTTTGTACCAAAGATTTAAAGCAGTTGGGAAATGCACTACAGGATCTGTGAATTTGATTGGTAATATAGATATTATATATATTAATTAAAATAATAATGGACATCGTTTATGTATTAAATTAGAAAAAAACTAGCAGAGATATAAACCGAAAAACGACTACTTAAAACAAATAGTGCAAACTGATCTATATGATTTAGCAATTAACAATAGCTTCAGAATATAATAAAATAGAATGGATGACTACTTCCAAAAGCAATTATTTTTAATCTATTCTATAATTGTCTATTATAAACTTAAATAATCAATATGTACCAAGTGTCAAGGCAAGTACAATAAGCAAGATACCACCTAGATATGAGATGAAATACAAATTGAAATGAGATATTATATTTGAAAATATGTATTTTTAATAAATATATATTATTTGATACATATTTTTCTTCCCTTTTACATTTATTGCTTTATTTGGGAGAAAAACTTTTACAATTTTAAAAGTGCATATTTTTAAGGTTTGATTCAGAGACAAAAACTGATCGAGAAGACCTTGGATATACTGTTATAAAATCCACATTTTCTGATCAGTTTTTAGGTTTTGCCTTTATTATTGAAAAAATTAAACTCAAAGCTGGAATTATTTTTCTTTTTCCCTCCCTTTTCCCCCCCCCCCCCCCCCCCCCAACCAGCCAGCATGCACTTATATATTACGGTTTCTAATACAAATAAGTGAATTGTGTCATATCTTACTTGGTTTATATCATATAAACTCTTGGTGATGAAGATTAAAGACATTATTCATTAAGTATTGCATGGTCTGGAGGGATGAGTGATTTACTGTTATTGTATACATAGCCCCATTAAAGAAAGTCTTTTCTAAAGGTTTATTTATGACTTATAAAATTCTTCATGAACCAGCAAAAACATTGTCAAAAAATTAATAAAAATCTGCAAAAAAAAAAAAGTGATTAAAGTTGATACCTATCTGAAATCTATTTTTTTCCATATTACTAATATCGTTATTGCTGAAATTGAGGCAAGACTAAACCAAACTTATCTTCTTTTTAATACTTATTGGTTAAAAGATCCATCCTTTATGACCATGAAAGTGATTAACTCTTATTAATGCATTAAAGTCACATATGCATATTTTATATCTAGTCAACTTCTCTCTATCACAGAAATACAGTGACATGTTATTACTGAAGTATGTTTTGATGACATAAATATATGTGTATATATAATGCTTATATAAATGAATTTGAGTGATTGTGCAGCCATTATCATGTGCTTCCATAATTATTTTCTAGTTAACATAAGATAGAAAAAATATCTAAATACAATTATTATATTCATCAAATGATTCTTCTCTTAATAAGCTATCATGGGTTTCTCAGTATTTTCCCAAGGTAACCGTAGTTATCTCTCGTAAATTGTAAAGAAAATAAAAAGAAAGGTCTTCAAATGTTATAAATATTCTTATAAAAATCAAGGCAATTGCAGATAAAATAAATTGTTTCTGAAAATATATTTCTTTATCGCATAACTGATAAATAATTGAGGATTTCAAACCTTAAAGAGCTAAAACTGTCAGCTTATTATTTTGAATAACAAAAAGATCCCTAGACTGTTGTAATTCTTTGTTAAGCTTTTTTTATAATGTTGAAGAGTCTTATAATTCTAAACATACTGTGGTAGTCTATGGTATTGACTATATTGCCAATTCTATCTTGCTCCATTTAAGTAAAATAGATATCATTACTGCATTTGAAAAGCTTCATGTAAGTAGTGACTCCATTAAAGTAATTGTAATTTTATTTAAAGTGGACATGGAATAGTTATTTTTAGCTAGACAGTAAAATGAACACACACAAAAAAAACAATTCAATCTGTTACCACCGAGCAGTTGATAATAGTGCTGAATAATGGCTTCTTTTTAGTTAATTTCTCTATAAGAATTTTTTGGAAAGGTTTTTGTCCTGTAGAGGGATTTTTGTCATATAAAGGGCTATTTAAAGGATTTTTGACTAAAAAATTATTATATTATTTTTATTAGTATTTGTGAAGTTTTAAAATATTTCTTAATTTATTATTTTCAAATTAGAAGACAATTCTTCACATGAAGTTGAAAGCAAAGCAAAGCAATTGCAGAAACTTATTAGTACAATGGAAGAACAGAAGAAAAGTCAGAAGAAACAGCAGAAAGTTAGTATCAGAATTTATGTGTAAATTATAATTTAAGTTACCATTCGTTATATTGATTTGTTTACCTTTATACATTTTTAATTTTTAAAAGATTAATTAATTGAAAATGTAAACTTTATGGTAGTTTGAAGATACAATGTGAGGATATCTTTTTTAATACAGTAATGTATTAAGTAATAACTAAAAGATTTTATAATGCAATGGGTAGTGCATTAGTCTATTGTGTATCTGAAATGTTCACATTAGATGGAATATGATTCTTTCAAGTAATGTGAATTTTCTCAGGCAAATAGTTAGCTCATATCCAGTTTTAACTAATTTGGTAAATATAGTTAATCTTAGCTGAGAATGTAAAGATACCTATGTTAATTAGGATTCATCAAAGAAAGATTAATGGAGCATATTAACTATAAACAACAACAACAAAAAAACAATTGTAATATGCCAACTTCACTGTTGGAGAAAAAGGTGTTGCATACTTAAAGGGACTGGGCAATAATTCATCAATTTACTTCTGTACTAAACCAAAAACTTAAATTCAAACACTGGTTTTTATCAGTTAACTTATTTCAGCTATTATCTAATAATCATTATTTAGTATGATATTGCAGAGAATAAAACAACATGAACCAACAACTTCATATCTATTTTTACCAATTCTTATTATTTGATATATTCTATGATGATAAAATTTCTATCTGAATTTCATTAAATCATCAAACTGCTGATAAATATCTCTTTTCTGATATTATCTTTTTTTTAAATCTAGCATTATTATCTCTTGCTGATGTGATTATAATGGCATATCATAGATCTTCCCAATAATCCATTACATATTGTATGCACACCCAAGGTTCAATCAAAATATGAAGCTAAAATAAGCAGCAAAGAATTAGAACATTACATATTAAGATCCCACTGAAAAGCTTATAATATAATACATCAAATGCTGTGAAAACATTATAACTCTAGTAATAATCATCATGGTTGCAGAGATTTCAGAATTACCAATCAGTCCTTATAATAAACTTTATTCATATCACTTATAAATAAAAACTAGGATACTTCTACCTAATCTCTACAAGTGATAGTATACTCATAAATAATTTCTTGAGCTAAAAAAACTTTCTGCTTAAATACCAATAATAAAATATGATCCGATGTCAAGTATATACTCATTATTAAGTAGTGATAAGTAGATTTTAGTTATCATGTTTAAATTAAAAAGAAACTATTTCCACCTTCATATAAAATAATACTAAAATTCAATATGCTTAACATAATATAAACATATAAAATATTATTTTAAAAAACCTCAAATTTTAAAATGATGACTTATTTTAATATTATAAAATAGTCAAATTGAATACTATTAATTCATTCACTTTATATTATTGCCAATTTATTTAACTCTTAATCCATGATTACTTCCCATCAACATAATACTTTGAGAAAAAAAAATCCCAATATCTATTTTTTCTTTTAAATATTTATGTCAGCATTAAAATTTAAAAATATTTTCTTTTGTTTGTTTTTTTACAGTGAAATTTTAATGTGATTTTTTTAAAAGTTAGGGTAGCTCATCACATCTATTTTAAATTTTTTTCTACACTTTATGTCATATAGTTAAACCACTAAACATCATGTTTATATGTCATATAGTCTAGTATGGATTTCACTGAATTATTAATTTTCCCAGAAATCTTTTCTGATATTCAAATGTTACTCTTTAGAGATCAGCAAAACAATCTATCCAATACATTCCTCCTTTCTATATTTAAATATTGCTTTTATCCGTTAATGTAATTTCTATTGCAGTTGTGACTGCTTCTGTCTTTTTGATCTTTAAGTCTAATAAGTTTTTCTAATTTTTTTTTATACAGCTAGAATCTGGAATTGTTCTATATTTTAATAGTGGCTCCATAGTTTTTATTATGCACTCATCACAAAATTCAAGTAAAGTTATCTTTATTCTAGAGCTCTTTAGCAAATGAGAAAAATTAAAGCATACAAAGACATTATCAGATGTAGTTAATTAATCAATTAAAATGGATCAATGTTTTATTTTTGGTTTGTAGATGGTTTGTTTGTTTGGGATATTTTAAATGTATATCCATTAAGTTCAAAGAACAGTAAAATAATTAAATAATTGAATAGTTTACTGCTCAAAAATTGTTAAGAAGATCACTGCACTGAAATGATAGAGAGAAACCATGGAGCATAGACTTGAACTCCAGAATCCATTCTATCACTGAATTAAATCAGGCAGGTGTTTTATAACTCTTTAAATGCAAAAAAAAAAAACACAATTTTTTTAATAAAAGAAATTGTCTTAAGCAAATTTGTTATATCTCACCTTACCTTTAACTAATGGACTAGTCCAGATTTCATCTTAAACTTGATCATATTTGAGCATTCATCACCACAAACCAATAGATAAGCTATATCAAGTAGCAGAAGAAGACCAATAGGTGATGATGCTCAGTAAATACAACTGCTTTCATTATGAAAGGAGATCTGTTTATAAATAATCGGTCCAATTGGAAATAAAATTAGATGATTACACCTGAATGGCATTACATGCATTATTGACTATTATCTAAAGCAGCAAGATAAATTCATGCTAAAACTGAAAACTTCTAGAATTTAAATCAAACATAAGGCAAGCTCTCACAAAACATCTGGAAGGATCACCATGACTGCACATGAGACAATCTATCACAATATGGCTGGAAGTGTTTGGTAAACCTAGAAGGGCACCTGAAGTCCCTTACAGTAATAATTGCACAGCAACTAAATGCTATACCAAGACAATATATCAAGTGTATGTTATGGAAAACATTATTGTATATAATCTGTAAATAGTATATATATATATATATATATATATATATATATATATATATATATATATATATATATATATATATATATATATAGATAGCAAACCAGCTTGAAATCACTGATCTGGGAGTACAAATGAAAGAGGTAGTTAATTTCTGACTCTTTTTGTTTATGTAAAACAAATCTTACACTTTTTTTTTATACCCATCTTTTGGACATAAATAACAAGTGATAGCAGGTTAGTGATTAACTTGTATTTTTTTTCATAAATGTACCTTTAGAGTTTTCTTGCAATGATATATATTAGAGACTTTATTATATGTATTCTGAACTGAGATCAGACCATATAAATATCTAGCTTGCTAGCTGGGTTTGAAGACTTTAGGTCTGAAAATTCATGCTGCAATCTGATAGAAACGTTTGCATAAACCTGAGGTCGTGTTTTAGATCTAGTTTCTATACTCTACTCCCCTGAGGATAGCAAACCGCTTGAAATCAGCTGATCTGGGGTGAGCAAATGAAAGAGGTAGTTAATTTCTGACTCTTTTTCGTTTATGTAAAACAAACTTACACTTGTTGGGTTTTGGTAGCCACTTTTGGACATAAAAACAGTGATGCGGGTGATTAACTTGTATTTGTTTTTTCATAAAGTACCTTTAGAGTTTCTTGCAATGATATATATTGGAGGACTTTGATTATATGGTGATTCTGAACTGAGATCAGACCCTTAACGCTTGCTAGGCTGGGTTTGAAGACTTTACCGGTCTGAAAATCCTGCAACTGATAGAAACGTTTTGCATAAACCTTGAGGTCGTGTTTTAGATCTGTTTCTAACTCCTCCCCTGAGGATAGCAAACCGCTGAAACAGCTGCTGGGGTGAGCAAATGAAAGAGGTGAATTTCACCTTTTTCGTTTTGTAAACAACTACACTTGTTGGGGTTTGGAAGCCACTTTGGACATAAATAACAATGGCGGTTACGGATAACTTGTATTTGTTCTAAAGTACCTTTAGGTTTTCTTGCAATGATATATGCGGACTTTGATTATGGTGATCTGAACTGAGATCGACCCTATAACTGCTCAGGCTGGGTTTGGCTTTCGGTCTGAAAAACCGCACTGTGAACTTTTGCAAGGGGTTTGCGTTCCACCGGGGCAAAGCGAACGCTGCTGGGGGGCAGAAGGGGTCTGTTTGAAAACACGTGCGTTTGGGCGCTTGACATATATATATATATATACACCAGCAGATGGAAACAGTCTTGTATAAATTTGTAAATATTGTATATATTTTTTTATTGTAGAAACAATAATCTATGCAAATATAAGTCAGATAGAAAGAACAACATTGATGAATATATTAGTAATCTAATAGGGCTTGGTTGTAATCATAACATGCTTATTACTATAGTTGAAAAATTTTACACCAATGTAAATAAAATTAAAAACATTAATTAATATGTTTAACACATGAACAAACCTTTCTTACATCCCTCGTATTGTAAATAACCTTAGGAACATTTGTGCTAACAGATTCAGGGTAAGCTTTAGGCCACCACCTTCTCTTAATAATTTGTTGAACAATACTAAAGACAAAATACCAGTGGAATATGCTCCTCAAATGGTTTATAAAATAGCAAGTACTAATCCTTCCAGAAGTTCTATCTGAATCTCATACAAATAGATCTATGAGATTCATCCAACATGCTTATTTGTATAATAAAGCTTAACAAAAGACTGAATACAGATCAATATTTCTTGATCATGAACAAGCCATGGGTCACACATTTTTTCCATCCAATGTTACAACAGTTTTCTCTGAAAGAGATAATAGGAAAAAATGCAAAGAAGCATGGGCAATTTCAAAGAATTCACAAAAAAGGATTTATAATTATAATTATGCACACTTTTACATATATTAGTGAAGCTGTAGTTGTTTAATATTTAAGATTTTATAAGTGAAAGAGTGCATAATTATAATTACAACTTTAATAGTGAAGAAAAAAATTTACCTATTTACAAAAAGGATTTATGTGTTCTATTGACTGAAAAATGGAATATCTAATTGCCTTATTTGCATATTATACCTCATTTACATAATAGATCATGCCAATTATGTAAGTAACTTTTGCCAGTAATAGTGTTTTACCCAAAGCTGGCTCAGTGCATTCAATTAGTTTATGTTTATTATACTTTTTCATCATAACTCAAAGTCAATGATTGCTTATTACATGAAATAAATATTCAATCATATGTATATGAGTCTGTGTTTATTGCAATTCAAACAAGAGGATCAACATTATTACTGAATGTTTTAATTGGATTAATGAAAACATAACATCCCCCTCTAATGGATGTTATTACACAATGGAAAGTGATTGGTTGATAGTACTGCCTACTAGTGGCATAATATCTAGCATCATGCTAAATAGTGTCAAAACTGAGGTCCTCCCAAAATATTTCCAACTCACACCTGGGATTATATACATGAGATACATCAATGATGTTTTATCAGCAATCCCAATTCTTAAATCAATAATATAAAATGTGAGCTAGCACAAAAATCTTTACTGATCTGGATGTTTTCAAAGGAATAAAACTTATTGACTTATATATTAAGAGGGATAGTGATCAATTTAACTACAAAATAATAATAAAACTCATCCAGGTTAGAAGTATAATATGTCCAGAATCCTTAATCCCCAATTCACATAAATTTGTAGGTCTAAACACATTTGTACATAGAAACTTCAGTTTGTGCAAACTCAAATCAGATTGCAAATCTAATATTGACAGTTGTATCAAAGACTTATATCACTTTGAATATAAATACAAGATGCTCATTAATACTATTAGAAGATTTTATACTAAAATCAAATACAAACCTGCACGAACTAATGTTAAACCTATATATCTTGATCCTGTATTCCCAATGGGTCCAGAAGTATAAACAACATTTGCTCAGAAACATATAGAACACCACCCACTCTAAACTGCTTAATTAATAACTCCAAAGACAAACTCTCCTCTGAATAAATCCCAAATTATGTATAAAATATTCTGCAATCATGCTAATATGTTTCAAATATTCTCACACTAGCCTGGTAACAAGAGTCACCAGCACCAATATCTATATAAAAGAATCAAGAACAATTGTAACCATAAATCCATATTTTTAGATTATGAAAATAATCTTGGTCATATCTTTGAACCTGCATTGGCCAGTGTGACATGTTTAGAATAGAGTGATGCAAAATATAAGGTAAAAAAGATCTGGCATATCACCAACAATGCTAAAGAATTCTGCATCCCCTCTTTAAAAAGTGGGTCACATAAACTGACTACTTTACATATTCACCGATACTTTGCAGATGTGTTGTTATACTTATAATATCATTATAAAGATATCAAAAGCATACTCAGCATACTATATTAAGAGCATAATAATTCTATTCTATGTCATTCTTATTTCTCACTTCATATAAGAATTTTATTTTTAAGCTTTTCTTAGTTTGCATTTGAATGAGAAAAAAGATGTATAACAGAATTATTGCAATCACATATAAATGCAATAGTTTTGATGAAAATGTGACTGGATCTTATCCTCATTATTATTAGATTTTTGACATTAATTACAAAACATTGACAATTACTATTATTATCACATCAATAGAAATTAAAGAATCAAATCTGAGTGATTAGTTGTTAACAATAAAAAAAAGTAGAAGATATTTTTATTTCTCACAGCAAAAAAACAACAAAAAAAATCACTACAAGTGAATCATTAGAAGAGTTCAATCTGGTCTAGCCTGAAAATTGGCCAACCTGCATGGATCAAGTGCTTTTCTATATGTACACTAATCAAATTAAAAAATTCTGTCTTAAAATTAGCCACATTTGTATTTATCTGTGAATGTGAAATGTATGAGATATTACATGCACAAGCAGTTCCTATAATTTTGGTTGAATTTAATTTTTTCTATTGTCAAACTTTTTCTACCTAAAACATTTAATGATAATACAGAGATCTCACTTCAATCTTTATACATATGAGGAAGGAGAGAAACAGAAATTTTGTCATTAAACTCAGAGAACTAGCTCTGAACTATGGCATTAAGGATTTCTTAAATTAAGCCCTGAGGGACCATTTCATTTGTGGAATGAAAGATCACAACCTGAGAGTCAAGCTGATGATTACTCTGATATTATATTTAATTCCGCAGTTTCTCATTGCAACTCTGAGTTGACAGTACCAGATGACTATATTGAAGAAACTGGATTACCATATTAGATTTGCCAATCTGAAAAGTGAATCAAACAAATACCTAACTGACAATAGAAAAAAATATCTGAATAAATTATCAAAAACAACTGAAAATCTTTATTATAGATGTGATATAGCAAAACATGCACACACGTATATAATGTGTAAATATTGCAAGCATGTCAGTCACATAAAACTTTTTGGTTTTAAAAAGAAAAGGCAAATTGTTTAAAAAAATTAAAGAGTCCACTCCACAAAGCCATAATGGCAACATAAAATGAAATAATTTCAATGTCTGTATAAATAATGTGAGACATTGATTCAGTTTTTAAATGCAAAAATATTATTGATATACCACTAACAATGGAACTGAGCATTGGGTCCATAGTGTCTACTGTGTCAAAAAATACTTAGCCTCTTATTAATAGAAAAAAATATCGACTGCATCCTAGCAGGATAGTGATTATTGACTATCAAAGCAATTAATATATTCAGGGCCAAGCAGTCAGTTGGTAGCTGAATAATTGTATATACATAAATAATGAAAACAACAAATATTTGTATAAAACATCAAGAGTTTATTTACTCTGAAATAATAATAATAATTGTGTCATATCTCATCTTGCCTTCAAATAATGGACTAGTCCAGATTCCTTTCTTTATAATGATGAGATTTAGCATTCATTGCCACTAACCAATGTGTATATATAAAGATAGTACATAGCCAATGGCAAGAACAGGCCAATAAGCAGTGAGATTCACTGATGAATGTTTCCATTGAAATTGAGGATCTGGCAATAAATTGTCAGTCTTTTTGAAGGTAAGGGAGAAAATTACTGTTAAACCTGAAAGATAGTTATGTTCTCCAGAGAATAATTATTAAACCTGAATAACAGTAGCTTAGTTCTCCATATATAGTCAAAGGAAACTCCTGCTAACCTGAACAACAGTGATAATTCTCCAGATTATAGCTATTTAAGCTAATAGTTAATGCAGTGAGGTAAATTGACATTGCAGGACCAGAAGTTGCCACAACCAAAGCTGACTTGAGACAAACTGAAAATACAGCAAGAAGAGTTGCTATACCTACTCATGAGGCAGGCTGCCAAAATAGTTGGAAGTGGATAGAGAAATCTATTAAGGCACATACAGTCTCTTCTTAAACAGATTACATTAGAACTAGTAGCTACATCCCACTTGACAGTACCAGGTGGAGTATAGCCATCATTATTTAAATCAGTAAATATTGTAAATACACACACACACACACACACACACACACATATATATATACTGTAAAAAAAAAAATTATTAAAAACTGTATGTATACTTGTTTGGGTTTGCAAGTGTAATCCAGACTAAACACAACAAATTGGTATTAGTTAAAATTAGTAGTTTGACTTGCTAGTTTTTAGTTGAGTATAAGCTCACTTAGATCTCTATAAAAGTTCATTATCTCCTTAAAGATTAACCTATGTAAAGTTTCTTTAATTATCAACTTATTTTCTATAAGCACCTTACTGCTCACACATCTTACAACAGATACTAATAGCCTAAAAACGATTTACTCGCTGACGAAGAAGCTTCCAAATAAACAAAACAAATTTCGCTTAAAATCCAAATAGATTCTTGATTATAGTTCTTCTTTCTTTATTCAAGAACAACTTTGCATTGCTAGTTTAACTTTCCACTAGTTTACTTTTGTTTTTCTTCCCTTTATTACTGACACTTGACTTTGCACATGCTATGCTGATCACCATTAGACTTCTATTCTTGCATACTGCTTAATTCTTCTGCAGACTCTTTTATCATTTTGATTAATTTGCAGAAAGTAACTTTCATTAACATGCAAATTAACCCATTGCTATTTTCACATGTTTTATTTAGCTACTTCTTTTCTAGAGTAATTTTATCATATTAATATTTACAGCTTGCACACACACACACACTCTTAATTTATTCCCTAATAAATAAAATATATATGCATATGAAGTAGTAATAAAATATTATTCTTGGATCAAACAAGAATTAAAGTTACTGTCTCTAATAAAACAATTCATTCGCCTTTTGTTATGTCTGATGGTAAGCATAGCAATTTATTAGACTGTGACTGGTTCAGTCACTTGGGCTTTACAATGATTAAAGTGAACCACTTCACAAAAATAAAAAAAAAGGTCTACCCAAAGGTGATTGATGATAAACTGGTTTGAATCCTAGGACAAAAATATCAGTCTGTAGACCTATTTAGTGTGGCCATAAAACAAAAAAGTGCAGACAGACACCCAATTTCTATGCTATATGTTCAAAGCTATCACTAAATAAGTTCCATCAGTTGTGGAAAAAAAGGAATACAAACAACAATAGATGGACAGCAACAAGACATGCATAGAAACAGCTATGGTCAATAAACAACTGTGAAGAGGCACCAACCAATACTGAAGAGTCCCTGGACAACAAGAGGAGTCACCAGCTAGCAGTGAAGAGTCATCAACTGACAGTAAAGAATCAATGGTCAATAGTTCAAAGTCACCAGATCTAGAGATGAAGACAACTGAACCTGCTAAAAGTCATTAAAACTGATGAAGCCAGGAAGCAACAAAGACATCCACCAAATCAACTGAATAACTGCATTTTCCAAGGTAATGTTTAGGTGGGGGAGGGGGTGTTATATCTTATCCTACTTCAAACTAATGGACTAGTCCAGATTTCATTTCATCACCACAGAGTAATAGACATATGATTAGATAATATCCAATAGTAGAAGCAGGCCTATATGTGGTGATGATCAGTAAATCCAACTGCTTTTATTATGGAAAGGAATCTGGCTATAAATATTCAGAACAATTGTAGGTAGACAACAACAAATTACTCACAGAGCTGAATGGCAGTACACACCTTGCCCACAGTATGGCTAAATCAATGAGGAAAATTAACGCTAAAAATCGAAGCTGCTGGAATATAAATCAGACATGAGGCTAGCTATCACAGAGCAGCAGAAAGTGTCACTGTACCCAAATATGAGACAAACTATCAAGGTACATCTGGAAATATTAAACCTAGAATATCACCAAGTCTCTTGCAGTAATAGTTGCACAGCAAGGAAATGTTGTACCAAAACAATGTATCAGGCATATGGCATAGCAAACATTATTGTATACAATCTGTAAATAGTATATATATATACCAACAGTTTTAAGCAGTCTTGTATAGATTTGTAAATATTGTAAATATATTGTATGTAAAATAAATTTTCAACCGTATGTATACGAGTCTGTGTTTAAAATTACAGTAACATATAAGCAGAACTAAATTATTTTATTTAATTATAATTTTGTTTATATAGTCACAATATATCAACTTCTTATTTATGGTATATATGAGTGTATGTGAGTATGTATTTTTTACATTGCACATTAAAATTTGTATGTAATCATATACAAAATATTTATATTAATAAATAAGTAAATAACATCCACAATATAATGTAATGGTTATGTAAATTGATAAATAAATATTAAAATTCAAATATCAATTTATTATAATTTAATTCAATATTTACATTTCTTTTTAATTCAGAAATTTGAAAAAAAGAAAAAGGAACTTTTAAAAATGAAAATAATGTTAAGGGAAGAAAAATTAAAAAATGAACAACTCGAAGAAGAAATTCAAGATTTGAAAAAACAAGTAATTTCCTTTCATCATTTGTCTCTTTTTTTTTTCATTTAAAAGTATTATTATAGCTAACTCTTTCTAAATAAGAATATTATAATGATTTCTTCTGCTGTTAAAGTAGTTTAAAAATTGGTGTTAAACTTATATAAAGGTACTTAATTATATATATAAAAAAACGTTTTGCTTTCTTTAAATTTTCAGAATCAGTTAATTCCCTTAGAAATAGAGGAAATGTCTAACTTGAATGTAAAGTTTGAAGCTAGAAGTGATAAATGTCTAGAAATTCCTGATAGCTTTATTAAAGCAAGAAAGATTCTTCCAGATTTGCAACTTGGTGAAAGAATATTGGCCAGGTGGCCTGACGACGGTTGGTATTATAAAGGTATGTGTGTTTAAATCGTTATTCTAGTATTTTATTATAAAAAGTTACATTATTTATTTACAAATCATATTTAATTATTACTAAAAAGAATGTAATTTATTTGAAATAAAATTTACTATTGATTTGTAAATGCCATGTAAAATAAACTTTATACTGATAAAGAAGTTAAGAAAAAATACTATATATATAAAACACAAAATAAAATCTGCATTAAAAATATTATCTATACAATTTAAAATTAGCACATACAATTACCAATATGAATATAAGTTGGCAAATCACTGATATGAATGACTGATTATCAATGTGGCTCATTACAATATTGAATCATTAGAACTTTCACTATGGAATTGTGAGAGGAATATAAATATTTTTTTCAAGAATTAAAGTCAAGAAATATGAAAAGAAAAAAAACTTTACCAAAAGATCTTGTATGGAAGTTTACCATAGCTATCTGGGGTTATATTAAAGGTCATTTTTGCCATATTATTTTTCAGTTTGTTTTGATGTTTAAGAAATTATTTACAAAGATTATTAGTTGTTTCATTATTACCTTTTTATAAATATTATATATTCAAATTTCTTATTATTAAATAAATTGAAAGTATTCATTTAAATTTTTCTGGAAAAAATTAAACCTTGAACATATTTTTAACATTTCCAAATCGTCTTTTGTAAAACACAGATTTCTTCTCTTTGTAGATATATTTGCAATCATTAACAAAATCACATTCTAATTCCTTTTGTCAAAGAAATATCCAACTTTATTTTCATGAAAAAAGAAAGTATTTTGTGCAAATTCTTGTTTCAGTAAAATTTTCAATACTTAATTTTTTTTTGGGAGGGGGGATGCAATTTAGCCTGTGTAACATTGTTAGGCACACAAGAAAATGAAAGTATTAACTTTTGACAGATAGATATTTGAAAGAATTCATTAATATCATTATTATTATTGCTGATCTCTAAAGAGCTGTTTAATACTGGCTTACACATTTTAATAAAAAAATTTGTATTTAGCTTAAGTTATCTATTTTGATCAAAATATCTAATAGGAATCATTTAACTACAATGATAGACATTTTTTGTAAACTGTTTGAGCTTTACAAAATCTTTAAATAACAATCTACATGTTTCTTCATTTGAATATAAAATCACGTTTTTTGTCTAATAACATTTTTAAGAGCCTAATGTATTTAATTAATTTTTGTATAATATTACTAATTTAGGTGAATGAATAGCAGTCTTTTCACAATAAATAGAATTAGATATATATAATATTTGCCAGAAGAAAACTACCCTTCCACCCATTTGTTAAAAATAAACAGCCCTATTCATAGCATATGGGGTAGTAGAGTAGTTTTTTCCATCAAAAATTATACATATATGAAATCAACTTACTCATTTAGAAACTATTATATAATGAGCTTCTGATTAAATTATAGAATCCTAAAAGAAAGCTATAAAAATGCATTACTAAGTTTTAAAAGTGAAGCACCTAGGTTCTTAAAATGAACAACATCAACATGATATTGACAACTACAGAAAGACCTTCTAATGTAGTCTTTTTTTATCAATTAATAGTAAAAATAAATTTACTTCAACTAAATCCAAATAGAAATCATTTACAAAATAATGATACAATATAAAGGTGGTATAATCATATTTCTGGAAACTCATAAATCCTTTAATAACGACTTCTAAAAATTCTTGGTTCACAATATTTTATGATTAAATGCATATTAAACAGGATATTTATAATTTAAGCATCGTTAGAACATAACTATAAGTCTTTCAATTCACAACTAGCAGTGAAATATCAGAAAACAAACATGTAATAAACTACTTAAGTCCAAAATCTACCAATATTATTTATACATAAATTGTAGATAATGACTATTACATAGATTGAATGATGATTATGAAATAAAAATTATAGGCTGAACTACAGCAAACTACAGCATCAATATTCTGTTTAATCTATAATTTTATTTCATTGAAAACCTTCTAAAATTACATGGCAAAATCCTCATTAACAAACAAAAATCAAAGTTTAAATGATAATTATAACTGATACAAAATGTTTTAAAATGGCTTTCTCTGGGATTAAGTTCTTTTATCTAGTTTGTTCAATATATTCATTAGTGACTCTAGAAGCAGAGTGCAGGAAATTAAATATGCTAATGATGTTTGCCTTTTTAAAAATACAAGACAAGTTAATAAACACAAAAAAGTTGTGGAAATCTTTTTTTCAAAACTTGGAGCTTTGTTCCTAATCCCATGGAAATTGTATGTTCATTTTTTTTATCTTAATAATAAGTAATCATTTTATAAATGGAATGCAACTTTCTCAAAAAAAAAGATTGAAACATAAATTATTTGACATCCATTAAAGGTAAAATGCAAAGTTATTATTGGCTTTAAAAATATTACTTAGGATTATGTGTACAAATATTCTGAAAAGTTTCCATATCTTTATCATAATCTGCTATAAAATATTGCACTCCTGCTTGCAAAAAGTGTTTGCACTAAACCTTTGAATACAACATTGAATATTAAGCCCCAAAACATCACATGATCACCATTTCTTATGCTTGCTTATAACTGTTATTAAAACAGACAAAACTCTCCATACAGTAGTGCCACTGAGTGCAAGCCAGAGTAATCAGTGAATGCCAGAAGACTTGTGCATAAAATCCCTACCTAGTGCCTACTCAACCAATATCCCCAGACTAGTTTCTGGCTTGTGGCCTTCATCAGTGAGGAGCTTTGGATCTGAGAGCACTGCATCTGGATCTTAGGATCTAATGCAACCCTCCAGCAGCCATCTTTTATCTCTACTTAACTACAAAACCATGAGAATAAAATTTGAAAACACAATAATATTTTCAATCCAAGCTCATTAGCTTATATAGTCATATAGGTCTAAACTCAGTTCAGTACTCATACATTTTGGTGTCTTTATCCATTGATTACTCTGGCTTGCACTCAGTGGCACTACTGTATGGAGAGTTTTGCCTGTTTTAATAACAGTTATGAGCAAGCATAAGAAAGAGTGATCATGTAATGTTTTGTAGTTTAACACCAATCCTGCCTAATAGAATAGTGATGGCTATGGTTATTAAAGAACCAACAAACCAAAATGTATGGGTACTGAACTGAGTTCAGGTCTATATGACTATATAAGTTAATGAGCTTGAATTGAAATATTACTGTGTTTTTAATTTTATTCTCATTGTTTTGTAGTTAAGTAGAGATAAACGGTGGCTGCTGGATGGTTGCATTAGATCCTAAGATGTAGGGGCAGTGCTCTCAGATCCAAGGCTCCTCACTGACAAAGGCCACAAGCCAGAACCTAATCTGGGGATATTGGATGAGTAGGCACTAGATAGGTATTTTACGCACAAACCTTCAGGCATCCATTGATTACTCTGGCTTGAACTCAGTGGCACTACTTGCCTGTTTTAATAACATTGAATATTACTATGAGATTTACCAGAAATCCAAGGAAATTTTTTTTCAGATCCAACAACAAATCAAAAAGAATTTTACTTTTACAGATTCCGTTATGCTAATGGTCAATCAATGCTTATTGGTACTATAAGTGAAATATAAAAGTTTTTAATATATGTGGTTATGAGTAAGAATATATAGTTAGTCAGTGTCTGATGTTTGGTTGCCATGAGAAAATTGTGGGTTTTAATAAAGTCATTAGAAAATATGTTTTCTAATTTGAAACTTTTCAGATTTCTTTATAATATATGTGAATATGTAGCTATCTAAAATAATATATTTATAAAATAAGACGAGTTATTTATCTATGAAAACATTAACTTAGGAATGATTAGTGAAATATATATATATGTTTGGAATAACCATTGTAAAATAATTATATGTCATTCATAACATGAAAGCTTTTGTTTATATACAGAATTTTTAGGCTTTTAGTCAATCTTGTTTTAAAATAAGTGGCATGATCAAGATAATGGTACTATTAATAAGTGGTTTGCACTTTCATTTTGTCTTATTTATCATTTTATTCATTATTGTTGGATATGGAGAAAAAAATGAAGAAGATATGTATTTCTAGCCTTTATCAATCAAGCTCACCATTCAAAATTGGAAAGAGTACACTTTATTTTATTTGTTAAATTAAAAACCTAAAATTCAAATCAGCCTAAGATTTAACTTACCTGCATAAAAAGTTATTTGCATTTAAGTCCAGTTTAGTAACTATATATTTTAATACTTTCAGTTCATTATTAACTGTAGGGATATTATTCCTCTATCTAAAAATGTTAATATTTAATAACAAATCACTTACTTCCCGGGTTACACAATATGACAAAACAAAAATCAACTTTCAGTCTAAATACCATGTAGTGTAAAATTTGAGTAAGCAATGATCAAAAGATGCATCTAAATTCCCATTCTCAAACCAGTTTTTAATTTTAGCTTTATTAATAAGGCTTGGAATTCAAAATTGAAAGAAATGCAATTATACATCAACCAACATCTTTAACTTTATTTTTCTGACAAGCTAAAAACTTAACATTTTAATTAGCCTAAGATTTTGAGCCCACTTGCATGAACAATTATATAGATCTGAATAAATATTTTCAGTTCTTTGGTAATTGCAGATAGCTTATGCCCTAGTGCAGAAATATTAATAATATTAATGCATCATTAACTCTTCAGTTTACACATTATGAAGAAAAGAGTAGTTCTCCAGTATTAGTATCATCTACTGTAATCTTCAGTGAGAAATCATGACAGCTTGTTACCTTACTTAATTTACTCTGCCACTACATATTTAAATCTATAAAAAATTTAAGGCTCAAAGTTTATTTTGTAATATTATTTCTTGTATATTTAACATGTTGTAGATCTAACATTGGAATTCAGATTCATCTTTCACTTAGTCTGACTTTGGGTAGTTCTTAAAAATGTTTTTCGATTGTCTGAGATTTTTTAAGCAAATTCAGGATTTAATCTTGAATCTGACTTATGAACCAATAAAGTTAACCAACCAATATTGGTCTGAAAATGAACAAAACTTTTTTGATTAATTATTTTCTATAGGAATAAATTAATAATAAAAGACACTATATATGTGCTCTTGAAAGGAAAGACATTTCATAATTGTGTTTTGCCATTACTTATAGATCTAACTTGTAGACACTTAATCAAAGGTATTACTTATATTAGTAAAATAATTGGAAGATTCAAATGGAGTTGGTTTTGAAATGTTGTTAAAAATTGATAGTTGATTTGTAACTGAGAGTTAAGCTTTTAAGAGTTCTAGGAATATGTGACATGAATAAAGTAAAAAAAGATTGTTGAAAAAATGTGGAAATGAGAAATAATAGATTAAAAGTCTATTAACAATTTTTATTAATCATTTATTAGACTAAAGATTATCCATTTAATGAATGATATTTCTGTAGTGTAATTTTCACTACACCCATCTAGCACAAGATAGGGACTGTTTTCTATCAACTTGTAACTTGTTATGAAGAAGTATAATCATTAACATACATATAGAAGAGATTAATGATTACCAAGATGCACATTTTGCCTAATTACTTAGCCCATATCACATTATCTTACATATATCATTATCATTGTTTAGTATGTATAGATGGGGAATTAGTTCAGCTTATGTGAGATGGTGTAGTGAAAATTACACTACAGAAATACGTTAGAAGAACTACAATAAATTCATAAGTGAGAAACGATTGGTTAGAAATGAAATAAACCCAGAGAATCATTATGAAAGGATCGATTGTAAATAAAGATATTTTATCTGTATATTGTAAAAAAAAAGAAAAAAAATGTATTTAATTTGTTTTTTTTTTGTTGTTGTTGTTGTTTTTTCCCCAAAAATATTTATTCAGGTTAATGTTATCATCATCATCTTCTTCAACCATTATCAATCCACTGCAGGATGAAGGTCTCTCCAAGTTTAATCCACCTTCTTTGATCTTTAGCTTCTCTTCTCCACACCACCCCTGCACACTTTCTTATTTCATCCATTCATCTCACATGTGGTCTCTTTCTGGGTCTTTTACAATCTCTTGGAATCCAGTTTAAAATTTCAATTGTCCATCTATTATCATCTCTTCTAGCAATATGTCCAGCCCAACTCCACTTCAATCTTTTAATTTTTTCAATGAGGTCAGTAACACCTGTTTGTTCTCTTACCCATACATTGTGTTTTCGATCTCTTCTTGTTAATCCCAACATACATCTCTCCATACTTCTTTGAGTGGTCTGAAGTCTCTGTATTGCTCTTCTATTAAGTGTTCAAGTCTCAGATCCATAAGTAAGAACTGGTAAAACACATTTGTTAAAAACCATCCTTTTCAAACACATAGGCATATTTCCTTTTAGTATCAAGTTATTTCTACCAAAAGCACTCCAACCAAGTTTAATTCTATGATTAATTTCCTCCATTATGTTTCCATCTGTATTAATAATCTGATCAAGGTATTTGTAACTGTTAACTTCTTCTAATTCATCATAATCAATCTTTATTTTCATATTTTGAGCAAATCGATTAAGGATTACTTTAGTCTTTTTAACATTTATCTTTAGTCCTACTTTCCTACTTTCATCTAATAACTCCTGCAACATTTCCTGCAGATCTGAAGCATTTTCAAAAACAACTACATCATCTGCGAAATCTAAATGACTTAAATAATCTCCATTTACTTTCACTCCTTTAGTTTCCCATTTTAATCTACAAAATACTTCTTGCAACACTGCTGTAAAACGTTTTGGAGATATGGAATCACCTTGTCATACACCTTTCTCAATGTTGACTTTCCCAGTATCATGATGTAATCTATTGTTGCTGTTGCATTTTTATAAATATTCTTTAAAATATGACAATATCCTGGATCTATACCTTGATGATCCAATGCTTTAATCACTGAAGAAATGTTTATAGAATCAAATGCCTTTTCATAATCTACAAATCCAAAACATAATGACAACTCATATTCATTTCTTCTTTCTATAACTTCTCTCAATACCTGGATAGGATCTACTGTATTAAAACCACTTTTAAATCCAGCTTGTTCTCTTGGTTGGTGGAAATCCAATGTTCTCTGTAGATGACTTGTATTTATCTTGGTAAAATTTTTATATAAAACTGATAAAAGGCTGATAGGTCTGTAATTTCTAATATCTTCTTTATCACCTTTTTTAAATATTAATATTATTACTGCATTCTTCCAATCATCTGGTATATCTTTATCATTTAGATATTTGGTATATAACTTTGCTAAAAAAAATTCTATTTCTTCACCTGCTTCTTTTAAAATATCAATTATAATTCCATCATTACCTGGAGCCTTTCCTTTCTTCATACATTTAATTGCATGTCTCACTTTTTCATTTAAAATTCTGGGCAATTTGGAAGATATAATAGATATAGGAGATACTTGTTCTTTATTACTATATAATTCTTGATAAAAATCTACCAATTTCATGATGTCATCTCTCTTTTTAGTAATAATTCCATCTTTTTTTCTTATTGCAGATATAAATTTCCTACCAATACCAAAATGTTGTTTAACATTCTTGAGACTTTTATTTTTTTCTACAGCTTTCCTTGCTAGATCACTGTTACACTTTCTTATTTCATTTTCAACTCTTTTCCACATCATTTTACAAAATTCGAGATATTCAATCCTTTTTAATGCATCATTTTTGTATATCTTTATATTCCTTCTTTTCTTCATAAATTCTCTAGTCTCAGTAGAAATTTTATTGGTCAATTGCTGTTTTTTTCTACCAGCTATCTTTGTTGCAGTTTTTAAAAGTGTATCAGTTATTTTCATATTAATTTCATTCAAATCTGAATCATGTTCAAAATCTACTAATACTTGAAACTGATTTGTAAGTTCTAATTTAAATTCATTAGAATGTTTCTGAAGATTAGGAATATCAACTGTAAATATTGTTTTTCTTAATAATTTTTGTCTCTCTAGTTTTACATTAACACGTATCTTACACCTTACTAATCGATGATCACTTCCTGTGTTAAATTTATTAAGAACATTACAATCTTGAAATATGTATTTCCTGTTAGTCAAAATATAATCCAATTTTGCTGTACCTTCATTTGGATGCTTCCATGTTCATTTCCTTTTAACATTTTTCTCAAAAAAAGAATTCATAATATAAAGTTTTTCTTTTTCTGCAAACTCCACAAGTCTATGTCCTCTCTCATTTCTATTACCATAACCAAAATTGCCTACAGCACTTTCATCTTTCATTTGTTTACCAATTCTAGCATTCAAGTCTCCCATAACAATTTTAAAATGTTGTTTACTTTGATCAAAAGCCTTTTGTATATCCATATAAAAATCTTCTACTACTTCATCACTATGAGAACTTGTTGGGGCATAAACCTGAATTATCTGCATTTGGTCTTTTCTATTAAGTTGTATAACTAATCTTGCCACTCTGTCTGATACACCATCAATCCACAATATTGTTCTTCCATTTTTTATTTATAATGAATCCTACTCCACTTGTATTTTCAATATTTGTGCCTTTATAATAGAGTATATGTCCACTTCTTAAATCAATTGTCTCTTCACATTTTCTTCTAACTTCACAAATTCCAATAATGTCCCATTTAATATAAGACAGTTCTTCTTCTAATTCTTGTAATCTTCCTTCACTTGAAAGTGATCTGTAGTTGCAAGTACCTAAATAAAAAGTCATCATCAAATGGCAGCCTGGGTCTACAATCAGGGGATTCTTAGCACCCTCCACCTTTGGCCACCAACCGCTGCCTTGGTTGGTAACTTTATAGCCTCCTGGGAATAAGGGCCATGCTTTATTTTTGTCTGTCATAATTCTATATATGTATTGGAAAAATATTTATCATTTACACAAACATTCATTCTGCCTTATCAGGCACCGAGAAGAAAGACCATGGTGTTTCTTGATCTTAAACTTAGAGGTAAAAAGCCAATAAACTTACCATGCTGGATAATGGATGTTGGTGAGCAGCCCATCCATGTTGGTATACTATATGAATAATCACATAGTAATAATAGCTGCAACGACAAGAATGTATGGAGTGGACATTAGGAATTTGCCTTGCTCAGTTCCTTTAAGGCCTCCAAGAGGAATCAAATGGTCTCCTTTCAGTTAATAGCAAACTCCTTTCTGCAGCCATGTAGATAAAAGTTGTTGTGATACATGATATTCATTATTTATGTGTAAAGTGTTGACATTGAAACTAGTGTATAGTTTTGTTTAAACAGTCTTAAAAAGTGTGTATTAGTTTGTAGAACTATTAATGGTCCTTGTTTTTTTCTTGCTTTATGGGATTATTTAGACATTGAATAAGATCCAGATCCAGTTGTCATTGTGTTAAGAGGATTGTTGAATGTTATAGTAGTAAGGAATGGGATAAAGAATAGATTTATTAATAAAAAATAGGGAGTTGGAGAGATGGAGAAATAGTATGGAGAGTAAAAAGAGTTTAAATATACATAGAAATAAACAGAATATTAGGTGCGAGTTAATATATGATAATAGTAAGGAAAGTAGTTTATTGTTTAAGGCTTGAATGGGATCTTTAGCTACAAGAGAATATACATGTAAATGGAAAAATATAGGTGATTTATTTTGTAAATTATGTAAGGAAGGAACAGAAAATATTAGGCATTTGTTAATTGAATGTAAATGTTTGAAAACAGAAAGGGTACATATAATGAAGTAATGGAAGAATAAATATGAAAAAAGTGATTATACAGAAAATGAATTATTGGTTTTTATGCTGGGTTTGGGAAAAGATAAGGAGGAATTAGATATTAAGGCTATAGAGTTGACAAATATTATGTTGTGAAAATGGGATGGAGCAGAATATGGGAAAACTTAGAGTGGGGAATGGAAAATTAAGTGACTAACAGGTTTATCTGGGCATAATTGCTTAGGTATTCTTGACTTCGTTTAAGGAGAAGCCACAATACATCACATCACATCCATGTCTTCGTCTGTTTTCTTTATTGTTTATTTCTACAGAATGATTGTTTTTTAAAATATATATGTTGCTTTTTTTTTTCCATTGGCTGAAGACATTTTTTATTTTCATTATTGTTGTTTTTAATTTATAAGAGTTTATTTTTACAGTTTACAAAATAAATTAATTTTTTTGCATCAATTTTATGCGTTTGTAGTTGCATTTATCTTCTATATATTTAAGCAATCAAAATTAAATGTATATTATAAATTAAATGCGCCAAATTTAATTTTAGAATTTTTAAATTTTAACTTTAATATTGTTATTTCTAATCTAGGAAAAGTACGTTATGTATGTGAAGATAAAAGTTTTTTCATCGAAGATAATATTGGAACATTAGAGAAGATTTGGCGTGAAGATATTATTTCTGATAAGGAGGATGTAGATTATATTATCCAAGTTAGAAATTTTTTTTAATAATATTTTTCTGTTTTGTTTTTTTTTTTGTTTGTCAGAAATGCTCACAAACAAAAATATACATCCATATACGTATAAATGCTTAGCGGCATAGTAGTTATCTCATATATATTCATAAGATCTGAATTCAAAATAGGTTAACATTAAAACAATTTTGGATTACAAGCATTCCTAGGATTCTTTCTTAGGAAAGTCCCCCAGTCAATCTAAATAACCATCTAATGTGAGTCAACAATATAGTTACAGAGTAAACAAAAGAAGTCGTCACTCTGTTGTTGGCTAGACTCTTAAGAAATGCTCTTCTTCGTAAATTCTTTATAGAGGTCTGTTGAAGAATTATGTGCTCTAAAATAAAATATTATAAGGCTGCTTTACTATTATCTTATTTTATCATTGTTATATATAGACTTTTTATATTTTTATAATATTAAATTGCAAAAATAATGAAAATAAAATAAAATTCTTATATAAACAAATATTTTAAATTCATCCACATATACATTTGCTTGTTATTAACATCAATGTTCTATAACTGGATTCCACCATTCATCATTTTATACCTGAAACTATCAGAGATGTTTCAGAGACATTTGAAAATCAGTTTTGTAGTATTTAGCATCTCTACCTCATCCCTGAATAACTTTTATTACACAGGAAACGACTGATCCAGTTGAAATGTTAATATGATGCTAATATTAGCATCAAGCAAGTGTAGCATGAATGAATCCAAAATATAATCAGCTACACTACTAAAATTATCAGGTTACAACATTCTGAAATTTTTTCCCCCAGAAACTGCATTACCAAAAGACAATGATTAAAATTTCCTTGTCCTCTTATGAATGATACAATTAACAAGTAACGATTCCCTCCTTTTGTTTAAAGCAGACGATCCAAAAGCTTCCAAGGAGCTTGTATTATTAATGGTTCCTTTTATTTTAAAATAAAGAATTGTAATAAAATTTTCATTTTTACAATTATTAGTATGAAATAAATTATATTTATAAGTGACTTTTATACATTCTAGAATATAGAATTAAAAAAAAACATACATACGTTTACCAAAAAGCCATACATGTAAACTCAGTCGTGAAGGTTACAATATGTATAAGATTGTTAGAGAAGCTCATAAATTGTAAAAGTAATCTATTTTTTATATAATTGAAATTAATAATTTTAGCGACCATATTATTATACTTTCTCTCTATCATTAAAATATTCTACAGGAATAAGTTAATGATTATCTTTATTTATTGAAGATACAAATTTTTAAAATCAAATCATCCTAGTTGTTTACAAATACAGTATAATAAATTGTAATTAATATATATATATTAAGGCTATATCACCTTAAGACTATGTGCCTGAACTTCAATAGTTATAAAGTGCAGAAAACTTGGAAATTATTCAAACGGAAGTTAATCTCCGATAATTCGCTATTTCTTAAATATAAATTTCCACGCACTCGTCCGCAGGTAAGAGTTTAAAAAACTTAAGTGAATCACAAGTTTAAGGCGTACATTTTATATACAGCAACTCTTGCAGACTATGCTTAAATCAGGATTTGAATCTACTGTGTGCCTGATGTTATAATGAAATATTCAATTGTACAAATCCACTTAAACCATCGCAGGAAAAAGACAGTGACTCATTTTAAACCATCTACGATTAGACAAACATGACTTATAAATGTAAATATATAAAGGTATGTTCTCAACTTAAGTGATTCATTTAAGTTTTTAAAACTTTTACTGGCAGGCGAATGCATGGAAATTTTTATTTAAGAAATAGCACATTATCGGAGATTGACTTCCGTTTGTATAATTTCAAAGTTTTCGGCGCTTTATAATAATAGATTTACATTTAGATATCATAATATTAAATCGTGCTATCACACTTCCAACGTAAAGCTGTAACAACAAATAGAAAACTATATCTAAAAGATGGTCTTAGTGACTCATTTGCATAGAATTTGCATATGGTATTTATTTATATAATGATTTCAAAGAAAGAATCATAACTGGCTATGAATATGAGAAGTACATCTTGAAAGCGCTCAGCCATTTAATTTAGTTTTCTATTTGTTGTTACAGCTTTACGTTGGAAGTGTGATAGCACGATTTAATATTATCATATTGAAGACAAACGTAAAGTATAAATGTACATCACATGATCACCATCTCTATACTAGCACATAATTTGTTGTAAACAAAGGCAAAACTTCCCATACAGTAGTGCCACCCTGTGCCAAACAGAGTAATCAATGGATGCCAGAAGGCTTGTGCATAAAATCCCTATCTAGTGCCTACTCATCCAATATCCACAGACTAGTTTCTGGCTTGTGGCCATCATCAGTTAGGAGCCTTGGATCTGAGAGCACTGCACCTAGATCTTAGGATCTAATGCAACCCTCCAGCAGCCACCTTTTAACTCTACTTTACTACAAAACTATGAAAATGAAATTGAAAACATTGTTAATATCTTCAATCTAAGCTCAATAGCTTATATAGTCATATGGGTCTGAACTCAATTCAGCACCCATACATTTTGGTGTCTTTGGCTCTTAAACAACCATAGCCACCACTATCCTATTAGGCAGGATTGGTGTTAAACCATCAAATGTCACATGATCACCATCTCTATACTAGCACATAATTTGTTGTAAACCAAAGCAAAACTCCCCATACAGTAGTGCCACCCTGTGCCTTCTGGCATCCATTGATTACTCTGTTTGGCACAGGGTGGCACTACTGTATGGGAAGTTTTGCCTTTGTTTATAAATCTACATGTTATTATTTAGAGTCATGTTTGTCTAATAGTAGTTGGTTAAAAATGAGATGCTGTCTTCCTCCTGCAATTGTTTAAATAGATTTGTACAATTGAATATTTGATTATAATATCAGGCACACAATAGATTCAAGCCCTAATTTAAGCATGATCTGTAAGGGTTGGTGTATATAAAATGTACGCTCTAAACTTAAGTGATTTCACTTAAGTTTTTTAAACTCTTATCAGCGTGCGAGTGCATGGAAATTTATATTTAAGAAATAGTGCATTATCGGAGATTGACTTTCGTTTGAATAATAAATCGTAATATTAATTCTGATAATAGAAAAATTTATGATTGATCCATTACATTCTCAAATACGATGCTACAAGCAAGATAAAAAGAGATATGATGAATCTAAAAACATTGAAAATACATATTAAATATTTATCTTGAGTAGTTACTTATTTAGAGAATTCTAAGAACAAATTCTACTATTTCAGCATATGTAAATTAAATATATAATGTTATATGTTTCATGAAAATGATTTTCCAATAAGTGTTTTCAACTATTGATAATAATAAGTAAATAAATAAATCACCAACTCTGTTCCAAATATAAATATAATTCACCAAGCGCTTTCAGTATTGTATACCAGATTCATGGCAAATACCGAAAGTGCTTGGTGAATTTGTATTTATTTTTTATTTCAAAATTTTTTACTCTGTGTAATATTTGTATACATGTTTGATAATAATATAATAAGGACACATACATTTCCTCCACATTACAATGATTAATACTGAAATACAACTATAATGTATATACTTAACCTAGATGTAATTAAAGAGGATTTGAAACCAGATTTTTAAGCTCCCTACAATCATCCATTCTATCCAATACACATGACCACATACTTGTGAAAAAGACAAATGACTTCCAATATACATATTACATGTTGAACTAGCACTCATCAGTTGGTTCGGATCATTATCTCCCACACACATATATAATCAGTGCTCAGTTTATATTAATTACAGCAAATATGCCCATTTTAACAGACAGGCTTCAATCCTCTCCACTTTCC
Source organism: Epiperipatus broadwayi (assembly GCA_028023455.1). NCBI lineage: Eukaryota > Metazoa > Onychophora > Udeonychophora > Euonychophora > Peripatidae > Epiperipatus > Epiperipatus broadwayi. The sequence goes on from JAQFVV010012483.1 coordinate 4,124,854, forward strand.
AACTCTTCAGCCATCCATATCACTGAAAATCTCATGATGGAATGCTCAAAGCCCTTGATGGTGTCAATATTATTAAATGGATTCCATCATCAAATTTTCAGTGATATTGATGGCTAAAGAGTTGGAAAGTGGAAAGGATTGAAACCTGTCCATTAAAGCATGTACATTTGATATCTTAATTTAAACCGAGCACTGATTATATATATATGTGTGGGAGATGATCTGGACTAACTGATGAGTACTGTATTGGAGATCATTTATCTTTTTCACATAATTGTGGTCATGTGTATTGATTATATTGGCTAGAGTGGATGACTTTAAAGAAATTAAAAGTCTGGATTCAAATCCCCTCTAATTACAATGATTATTAAATATAGTGAGAATAAATCTATTTTCAGATATTCATGAAATGAATTGGGGTCTTTTATTAATAAAGCATTTATTCACTCTGTACTATATAATAGAATTTTTATATTATTTATTATCTTTTTTTAAAAAAAGTCATAGCTCCTCAGTTAGGTGTATGACAGTTCACTATTCTTAAAAACACTGACTAAATATGAATAAAAGTAGTTTTATTGAATTTAGATCTTTTTATTCACAATTTTTTATCATATATTAGCAAGGATACACATAAGAATATTCAAACTATTCCACTAAACTGCATGATTATAACGAGTAAATTCCAGTGCTAAGAGTTTGATAGTATATATATGAATGAGAATTGAAAGCTTATCTTCATTGTATACAAAAAATATATATGTATTTTTTTTAAAGTAAATATAGGAATAAAAGCAATAAGATATTAAAAGCGAGCAATGAAAATGTTATTATTCCTTATGTCAGCTTGCTTTGCTACCATAATACATATAATTAAAAAAAGATAAAAATAAACAATGACTTCCAATTAATAATACTTATATTCATTTACCAGTCAAGAACTGATTATCTAAAAAACTTAAGCTTGCTTGTAAAATCTTGTTTCCTGATGTAATTCCAAAATTTATATGGATTTAAATATGAAGGAATGGACATAACATAGAAATATATTAATAACTAAGTAAATTTTCAGTTTCTTCTGTTAGTCATTTTCTTTAAGAAACAAACTTTAATTTAAATAGTAAATATTAAATTGTAATCAACTAAATGATTTTTTAATACTTCAGAAAATAGACAATAAATGTTTGACAATAATGTATTTTCTATTCTTTAAATTATTTATTTGTTTGTTTTTTAGGTAAATGATACAGTTGTGGCACCTCATTTAAACTATGCTTTTAGTTTTGCTCCAGCTTTGGTAAAAGAAATCTCCCATAATTATCAAATAAAACTTTGTTTCTATGATGGAGTTGAATGCAAAACAATCAGAGATCAAGTATATATTATTTCAGCAGATAAATATGACTTTGATGTTAATTATATTATGGAAAAAGAGAAGGCTTGGCTGGGCAAAGCGGTGGTTGCTCGAGATGATGGCACTGGGTTGTATTGTCTTGGTAAAAATTATTGTATTAATATTATGAAACCTATCAGTATTGCTTTTAAAATATTATTTTATTAGTTTTAATATTATTTTATTGTGGTATAGTTGTTAACACACTCACCTGTTTTGCAAATGCCCCGAGTTTAAATTTAGGAAAGTTTTACTTTTTTTTCAAGTTGCAGTACATTTCTATCCAGTATTCTTAAATCTTTTAAATAATCATCTCATAATCAATCCAAATAATCATCTAAGTAATGATTACTATAATGATTATTAAATTGATATCTAATTATTTTTAATTGCAGAATTATTAAAAGTCTCATCGATTACAATTAATTGATTTAGTAAGTAATAGTTTCTCCTTCAATACACTTTTTGGAGGATATTAGACTTTTGCTTAGCAACGAGCTATTCAAAAGTTGTTGTTTTTTTTTTTACATATTATTTAAATTTTCAAAGATAAACTTACAATATCTGATTTACAGACTTTACAATTGTCAGAGTAAGATTTATTTATTTATTTTGAGCATTTATTCAGTTAATAACTGAATCAAAAATTTCTATTCATCAGCAAGTTATTAATATGTCTGATCCCACTTTTAAAAATTTTACTATAAATATTAAGAGTTATTATATATTTTATTTGAATGCATTTTAGCTTATTATGTTTAAAGTAAATGTATTAAGTTTTATTTACATTATCATCATTTTCAATAGAATAAATGTCTCTCTAAGTTTAATCCAATTTCTCCAGTCCATAACATCTTTTCTGCATATTATTCCAGAAAATTTCTTATCCATCTTATGTATTTTTTTTAGGTTTTTGACAAACTCTTAAGATCTATTGAATATTTTTAACATCCATTTATTATCATTTCTTTTAAAAAGATTTCAATTTCTTAATTCTTTCAATGATGTCAGTTTAATTATTTGTTTCCTCGTCCATATATTTTGACTTTGATTACTTTTGATACTCCCAACATACATATATATATATTGTAATGAGCACAGACGTCGTTACATTGTTTTTTATTATTAAACATAAAGTTAAAAAAAAAGTTCGCATTTAAAAACTTCTTTTTTTTTTGTTAGACATAAAAATTGAAAATCTTAAACTCGTATATATATATAAAATCGTGCAGATGAAAAATTATTAAAATAAAACTTTATTAAAGAAAAAGTATTTTAAAACTAAATCTTAAAAAGATTTAGAGATAAAAATATATCTTTAACTTTGGAAAACACATTAAGTAATCAGAAAATGGAAATGATTATTTTAATTAGTAAACTAGCCTTGGGCATTTATATGTATAAACAGCGGTCAGATAGGAGAGAAAAACAATGGAATCGGACCTCAGCGAAAGGACCATCACATCGATGACGTAATGTCAATTCAATCCACAAAATTAATATAAAAGGACAAGTTTGAAAATTATTGATTGATAGATTATTTATGATGTGACAGATATGTGTTATTGCTGAAGTGAAGGAGAAGGGATTGAAAAGACACACTCTTCAATCCCTTCAGTTCTGCTAAGAAAGAAAGATAAATGAACTATCGTTTTCTACATTGAGAACTAGTTAAAGCAAAAATCTCCGGATGGATAAATAAATCAGCCTTCAGAATATCCACCTCTTTAGGACAGTGTGGGAATTCATGTTCATGGAAAGCAACGGATAACGTTCGACATTTTAAAAATCATAAGAACTTTATATTCACTTGAAACAATAAGAACTCTAAATTTTAAAACTTTTTAATAAATAATGCAATAGAATCCTATCTGACCAAACTAAATTCTTTATTACTAATGTTATTTAATGTATTTTTTATTTATTTACTTAAAATCATTTCCATTTATTTAATTTTGTTCTTTAAGTTTATTTATGATTTCTGTTTTCCGATAAATTAAAATATATCAATGTTAAACTTAAGTCGGGCATGAATGGCTGTATAGATTTGTAAAATTATATTAGGGGAGGGTAATCTTAGGTTATCTGGGTCATTGTTAAATTGGGTCAATGGATTGGATATATTGATGTAGTTAGTAGATATAGTCGGAGATTTGCTACTGGAAGAATCGTTTATATATATGCCGCACTCACCCGTTTGCCTATGGAAGGAATTATAAGACGGAGAACGCAGTTCCTTTCTATGGAGTTTTTTTATTATTGTTCTTCTCGTTAGATAGATGTAATATTCCTATCTGATGAGAGTTAATGTCTTCTCTTAATCTTTTTGGTGCTGCCATATTCCGTATTACATTGAATACATCGATATATCAGATGAATTGATGCCAGTTTGACTGCAAATTTTAGCCTAAGGTTAAATAGGGATAGAATATTTTATTTTCAAATGCAAATCTATGTAGTCTATTCATACTCGACCCTAAATAAAAATGCATTAAATTTAAGTTGTTTATAGATGCTTGCATGGATTGGTTATCGGTTACGTATGTTTTGGGTTTTCATATTTGATCAAAATATATAGACATTCGATAAATAATGATACCTTACGGATGTCTTTTAAGTTATTGGTGACAATGCAAGTATCTTATGGTGAATACTATTGGGTTACTTATAAATTTTCCTCTGCAATTGTCAGTATCAATGATTTTATATTTTGATCGTTTATGTTTATTTTGAAATGTTTTTAACCGTTGTAATCTATGTAACCGATCTATACTCAACATTATTAAAACAAATTTTTATAATTCCATCTGTGCGAACTTAATTAAAATGTAAACTTATAATATAATAGAAATTAAAATGTAAATTAAAATCTAAAGTAAAGTTAAAAATAATGTTAAATGTTAAAATGTAAATTGATACTAAAACAATTTTCAATCTTATATATATGTGCATAAATAAATGTTTGTATGCTAATTACTGGCAGTGGCTTATTTTATTCTTTTTTTATATACTCTTAGATTATATTATGTAATCTCTGCTATTCCACTGAGCTAGTGACATGGGCTAACGACCGGAACCAAAATATTTTAAAAAAAAAAAAAAATTATTTTTTTTTGACTTATGTATCTGCCTACTTTATAAATTTTTTTCTAGGTTCAAATGCCTAGATGACGCCCTTATGGTAAGCTCCTCTTCTCCAGATCATTACAATATATATATATCCATACTTCATTGAATCATCTCAGATCTATAATCAAAAACTGGTAAAACATATTTATTAAAAACTTTCTTTTTCAAGAGCTTATTTGTGAGCTCTATCAAGGCAACTTAATATACTTATATAGACACTAAAGATTCCAACTTGACCACAAATATTAAAATTATTGATACAAAGAGCTTTTTTCCATGTGATGATTAATGGAAATCCCCCAGCCATGTTTTTCACCCATCAGCAGTGAGTATTGTTTGTACAAAGAAAAATGATGCAAAATACAAGATTAAAGAAGCTTGCTACATAGCAAGTGATCCTGTGGCAATTAACAGAAAAGGTTGCTTTTTCATATAAAAAAAATGGATGTTGTAAATGATGCACTCAAATTTACATATATTTGTATATCATATGCATTATACATATTTTTCCATTGCATGCCTAGCTATGAATATGAAAGTACTTATCTCCCAAAGCACTTAGCTTAATATACAATTAAATTTAAAGCTTCATTGTCTAAGCACAAAGCACTTATAGATTTATAACATGTAGGCATATTTTTTTTAATATTATTTTTATCATAAAGTTTAATTCTTTGATTAATTTGATTCATATGATCAAGATATTTTTAGTTGTTGTTACCCTTTGATTTTTGGTTATTAACCTTTATTTTTTTCTTCTGTAAAATTCTATTAAAAATTACTTTCATCATAAATAAATAAATAATCAATCAAACAGGATTGAAATAAACAACTATTAATAATTATATTTAAATATTTATCAAACCGGCTTTCATCTCCATTGACAACTTCTCAAGATATTATATTATACAATTCACATAAACAAATAATAATATTCACTCCATCTACTGGACATTATTTACATTATATTTCATTTTCTTTGTAAACATGTCCATATATAAATAAATAAATTTAACATATTATACATCTAAAGATTTTAATAATATTCCCACCTCCCCAAAAAATAATAATAATAATTAAATATATATTTTACATCTTTTAAAAAATAAAAATAAATAAATAAATTGGTATTTACATATGTACAATCATTTCCTATATTTTCCAATTGTTTAATAAAGCCCATTTCCCACCTAATTTAGCTGGACCTTTTACTATATTTACACATTTGTCTAAGTTTTCTTGAATATATAATGTTTCATAATATATTCTCTTATGGTAATTCTTCACACATTTAATAACACTTATATTTTCTTCACACTTCATTTTATGCCCTGTATCCAAATAATGCAAATATGGCCCTGATCTCATGTCTTTTCTATTAATTGCTCGATCATGTTCCTTACCTCTCTCACCTGTCGTTCTCCCTGTCTGTCCTATATATTTTTATTGCATTTTCCACAGCTAATTTTATATACCAGCCCCATCATACTACTAAATATTATTATTTGTTTATGTGAATTGTATAATATAATATCTTGAGAAGGTCTCAATGGAGATGAAAGATGGTTTGATAAATATTTAAATATAATTATTAATAGTTGTTTATTTCAATCTTGTTTGATTGATTATTTATTTATTTCTGTTTATGACAACATTATGGACAAATAAATCATATTGGATATTTGACCATCATAGTGATTTACTTTCATCATTTTTAACATTTATCCTTAGCTCTAATTTTTTAATTCTTTAGAGTAAAGAGATTAGACAATCTATCAAAAATATTTTAGTTTCATATTGCATTGTCAGTGTTTTATAATAAATATTCAAAATTTGAACAAATTCTATTGAATATAAATATATGAAATTTTGATTTAAAAATTTTATCCAAATAAACTAACAAACAAACAAATAACAGAAATTCTAATTTAAATAAAAGCATTTAATAAAATGCAACTTTTTTCTTTTTTTTATTTATTATATATTTAATATACACAAATTATATTTTATTATTTTATTAATTGGGTTATGGTTAAATAAATAATTATTAATAACTTTTCAAAATAAATACATACAAAATGTATCTAAAGAAAAGTTTGGTTTAATATTTTAACAGCATGGTATGCATAGCATGCTTTTGCCTAATTGGTAATCATATTCATAGCAAGAAGCTTGTGACATTTATAAAAGAAAAACCAAGGATGGTGATTTGCATAAAATTTGAGTATATGATGTAAATAAGTTAATTTAAATGAGCCAATTTTTGATAGGGAGATGCAGGATTCTTTTTTGTTGATTGTGTATATATTGTTGCCAGTATGCCAGGCCTCTTTAACTTTACAGATAGCATCATTTCTTTCAGAGCAGATAATGCTGGCAGATGTAGGTTTGAAACATGACCATGTTTAGATTCATATTTTTAAAAAATGAGTCTAAACATGGTCAAGCTTTGAACTTACATGTTTTACCATTGTCTGCTCTGAACAGTGCTAAATGTATAGTTAAAGAGTTCTGTCATATTGCCAACAATATACATGCTATCAACAAAAAAGAATCCTGCATTCCCTATCAAAAAGTAGCTCATTTAAATTAACTTATTTACATCCTTTATTTAAATTTTATGTTTTTTCTTTTATAAAAAATCACAAACTTCTTGGACAACTATTGCTATAAATATAACTATCAGTTAGTCTAAAGCATGCTAATCATACCATGCTGTTAAAGTATTAAACCAAGATTTTCTTTATATAAATTTTGTATGTATTTATTTTGAATTACACTTTTCTAAGAGAAGTTTTTAAAAGATTGAAGTTAATACTTTATCAGAATACTGTATTTTTTATTCAGATGCTATGTTTGTATTCGATTTTAGCAACAGTTTGTTCTTTTTTATAAAGATGGCAGATAGGAGAAATTTTAGTCCCTTATTAACAGATTTATATCTGGAATTTTTAGAAAACTGCATCATTTGCTTCTAGTTCTGTTACATAAAATCATCATTTATGATTTTTATATGTAGGAAGTAGGTAAAAAAACAAGAAAATAAAATATTTCCTGCAGTTAATAATCTTCTGTGTTGCCTATAATTTTAAATGAAGAACTGAGACATTCAATCACATCTATGAAGAAGGGAAAAATTCCAGGGAATGACAGAATTATAATATCATAAAGCACGTAGGTGAAGGAATAAAAAAACTGTTGGCAAAGTTGTATATCAAATATCTAAATGATAAATATGTACCATGTGATTAGAAAAATGCAATAGTAATTAATATTGATATTTAAAAAAGTGATAAAATAAACCTACCAATCTTTCATCAGTTCAACAAAAACTTAAGATTATTGCAATTCATTTACAGTGAACTTTGGATTTTAATAAGTCAAAAGAATCTACATTTAAAGGTGATTTTACCACAGTTTATCACATCTAATTATTGAGAGAAGTTATAGAAAGGAACTATGAGTATGAGATTGCCATGAGGCTTTGGATTGTAGATTATAAAAACGCATTTGATTCTATAAACAATTCTACAGTGATTAAAACTTTGAATCATCAACATATAGATTCAGAAGATTATTATATTCTGAAAAATATTTATCAAAATACAACAGCAGTGATCAGATTACATGGAAATACTAATAAAATTAGCATTGAGAACAGTGTACTATGGGATGATTCTTTATTTTGTAGCAATTTTACAATAAGTATTTTGTAGATTAAAATGGTGCTAAGAGATTGAGATTATTTAAGTCATCTTGATTTTGCAAATAATATTTTTTTAATGTTAAAAAAATTATGAGATGAAAGTAAGAAAGTAGGATTAAAAATAAATGCCAGAAGACTAAATTAATGTTCAATAGAGTTTCTCAAAGGAGAATAACAAATGATAATTGTTATTTAAAAAAATAATTATAAATACCTTAGTCACATTATTAATACATATATATTTATAATAAATAAAATTAATCATAGAATTAAATTTGGGTGAAATACTTGTGGTTGAAATAACTTTGCATTAATAAAAATATGTGTTTGAAAAGAAAGGTTTTATTATAGATGTGTTTTACCAGTTGTCACTTATGGATCTGAGACTTGGACACTTAACAGGAGAACAATATAGGGACTTCAGATCACTTAACAAACTATGGAGAGATGTATATTAGGAGTAACAAAAAAAATCAAAAACAGATTGCATGTATGGCAGAATAAACATCTAAGACTGACTTTATTGAAAGAATTAAGAGACTAAAAAGTAGCTTGGCTCAATATATTGCTAGAAGAGATGATATTAGATGAACAATTGAAGTTTTAAGTTGGATTCCCAAAAAATTTAAAGACCTAGAAAGAGACCACATGTGAAATGGATGGATGACATAAGAATGTTTTCTGGTGTATTGTAAAAAAAAGCTAGAGATCAGACAATTATATTAAACTTAAAGATCTTTATCTTGTAGTGGATGAATAAAATAATACTTAAAAGTGATATTGACGATTTATCATTGGTTTTATATTATCAATTTTTTTTCCTTTGTTTATTAAATAATCAATTTTTATTATTATTTGCACATTCAGTTGTATATTTTATTCAATTTTTTCTTATTATATATATTATCCAATTTTGTATGATGTTTGTATTATTTTTATCATAGTTTAACCTTATATATTATAACAACTTATGATTAGAACTATGACTTATATTAAATATTAAATTACCATGCACAATTCACTTTGTAGAATCTTGTTTTCAGTTGAGAATTGAAAAAGGTTTAATATGCTTCAAATTCTCGAAATTATATGATTTTAATTGTCTCTCAATAAACTCATTTAAGAATTTGAGTATTCTAAAAGCAGCCAGATTTTTGGTTAAAAAGAAACATAGGCAATATACTATTATTTACTACTATTTCAACCTTAAATAATTAGTTTTAAGTGTTTGTTTCTTTAAAACACTATAGATGGAAATTTTAATATAAATTTAAAAACAGAATTTTTATTTATTAAAAATGTGTTCATATATATTAATCAATAGTATGCTGTCCTATGGACAGGTCCAGAGAGCAATCATACAGACAATGCTGTGAAGTCATTATTTCTGCATATCTTTTTTTATATCTTAATATTATCCAGAAAGGTTAAACTATTAATATTCTTTCTTCTTGTTTCATTCACCATTCTCTTCAAAATATCCTTCATTCAACTATTATCTCTTTTTAATATTTACAATCCAATATTTTTTTCTATATCTAATTTCCTCATTCAAGCTTTTTTTTATTTACTCTTTCCAAACTTCCTCATTTGTCATTTTATTAATTCAACTAATTTTCTTCATTCTTTTTTATATCTCAAAAGCCTCCAATCTGTTTCTAATTCTTTTATTTATTGACCATATTTCATAAATTTACAATAATACACTTCACACATAGCCCTCAGTCTTTTCTTTAATTCTTTCTTCAAATGTTTACAAAATATTTTTTTATTAATAAATGCCTTCTGTGTCAATACTATCTTAACTTTATCTTCAATTCTTTATCCCGATTAAAACAACTATCCAAATATCTAAATTCATTAACCTATTACCATGAGTATCAATTTGTATTTTTTTTGTTATCCATAAACACTTTTCTCAGCATTAATCTTTATTCTATATTCCATAAATCTTTTCTCAATTTATTCAATATATTCAGGAGATGCTTTTCGCCTTCTGCTAAAAGTAACTTGTCATTAGCAAATCTTACTGCATTTTATTATTCTACCTTTAATATTAGTTCTTCCACAGCCTAAATATTTATTTAGCAAATCTTTTAAATAAACATTAAGAAACACATGTGCCATGTACAATCCTTGTATAAGACTTCTTTCTATATTCTGTTTTTAGACTTATTTTTCTAATCTCTTTATTTTTTAAGATAGTCATAAGTTTATTACAGATTACTCTCTATCAAATGCTTTTTTCAAATTTTCAAAACATATATTGATTCCTTTATCTTTTTTAATATATCTCTTTGCAATCATTCTAGTATTACTAATATCATCTCTTATACTTTTCACTCTCTAAAAACCAATCTGTTTCTTTCCAATGTATTATTTTTCATTCCTATAAATTCTTCAAATTAAAATTCTCAATAATATTTTTGAAGCATGAAATAACAAATTTATGTCCTGTACTCTTCACATGTAACTTTTTTTTTCTTTTTAACAACTGAAATTATTACATATATCATTTTCAATAAATTTTTAGACCACATTCCATTATTATATATCAAATTCTATAGTTCACTAATTTTTTTCATATTATTGCCTACCAACTCTTTCAAAAATTCTATAGGTATTGTATCAAATTTGATTGCTTTACCATTTTTTTATTTCTTTAATTGATTTAATTACTTCTGCCCATATGTCCATATCTTTCAATTTCAGCACCTTCCTCACTTTCAGGTTCATAATTAATTGTACAATTTTTTTTCTAAATAGATATTGAAGATATTTTTCTATCGTTTCAATATATCATTCCTATTAGTTAATCTTTTTCCATTTTTATCAACTATTCCCAAATGTCATGTTTAATTCTATTAAATAACAGATCATATCTTTTTATCTATCAAATCATTTCTATATCTCTATATTCCAACCATTTTTCTTTTGCTAAATCTGTTTCTTTCCTTAATTCATTATTATTTTTTCTACATATTCTTTATCCTTTCTCATTGCTAACATTCTTTCATCTTCCTTGCACTATCTTTTATCAACATTCCTTTGTCATTCAAGGTCATTTAGCTTTACTTAATAGAATAGTTTCAATTATATTTTTTGCTGTTTTTAATATTTGATCTTTAATCCTACATCACTATTTATCAGAATCATTTATGTATTTTTTATCTTAATCAATCTTCTTTATTATTTTTTATATATGAAACCAAACCTTCCTTTATCCATTTCTTTCAATTTATTCAAGTTCCATCTTACAGATCTTTTTTTTTTTTCATTTTTTTAAATTCAATTTTAATTTAGCCATAGCTATATTATGATCTGAGTTTATATCAACAATCCTTAACAGCATTCTTATATTTATCAGGTAATAATATGTAATCTATCTGATATCTATATTACTTTTTAAAAATCTTGACTAATTTTTAAACAAAGTATTTGCAACTGTAGACTTATTTTTTTTGTAAAATTTCACAAGCTCATTGCCTCTCATTCCTTTTTATAATACCATAATTTCCAACCCTTTCTTACCTTTCTTCAAAACAGCATTACAATCATCCAAAAACAATATAGATGCATTTCCCCCCTTTTGTTGAATTATTGTCATCATTTCATACTTTTTATCTATTTTCACATCTTCAGGAGTATGAATAACAAATTCTTAAGATTTGCAGCTATTCTCATCATTATAAATCTATTATCAAGACAATTTGCCTTTGCCATATTATTCCAAACTTTTTCTCCAATAGTAATACCAAGTTCATTTTACTATATTATTACTATCAGAATAAAACTTCAATCCTATTTACTTTCCTCATTCCTCCCTCTTCACTTCACTTAATCATATGACATCAATATTATTTATTTTCATTTCCCTTTTTCAATTTTTCAACATTTCTCGATGACCTTACATTCCAAATACTGACTTTCCATGTCTCTTCTTTCAATGCATTATCTTTATGAGAATTTTGCAGATTTACAACTTAAGTAACATTACATTTACTTCTACCAGGCAAGATATTAAAATCTGTCTTAGCTCAATGCCAATATAAATCATTCTTGTGTGCATATTGTAACGTTTATTTATATACGTTGCAAATATATTGGCATTTGGTAAAAGCTAAAAAAGTAAATTTAGATTTTTTTTTGATTAGTATAATTTTTGTTAAAACGTGCAATGAAAGTTAAAATTGTCATTCTTATTTTTTTTTATCTAATTGGAAATAAAAATTGGAAAGAATAAATGACATGCAGATTACTAATGCAGATAAATTAAAAGAATTCCAAAAGTATAAGCTAAAAGAAAACTATTTTAGCTAATTAAAGATGCAATTATAAATTTATTAAACGCACATTGATTACGTAGTAATATTTACTGAGGCTATAACCTCGATAATATGCGTATAAAATGTGATAGATGGAAGAATAATGCTAAAAAAAAAAAATTAAGACTTTGTAATTTAAGAGAGAATGTACAAGATTATTATCTTATATGCTGATGAAAAGACAAACAAAAGAGTGCGCAGAAGTTTCATAAATTGGATCTCGATATAAAAAGGAGAGGACAACTTCAATCTGGGTCTTCTCTTTAACTTCTAGTTACGTCTCTGAAAGTTGGAGGTTTCCGCGAGCATAACCTGTGGCAAGAAATATACTTCTACACAGGTATGCCCCTTGCTGTACCAAGCTGTCACGCAAGCATGGAAACGGGACTTGTGAAGGCCGCTTTTTGCAATAAAAGGGTCACTACAACCGTGCCTTTTCTCCAGCTATAGAATGGAACAATAATGGAAGACGCCAGCAGGAGAGACCAATGGAAATTCTCATGATCTGGGATCCCATAAACCTACATGAACTTACCGGTAAGTTAAGAATAAATTTTCCTGATAGTGACTTAAAAGTTTGCAAACAATTATTTATCTAAGCTTAGACTACCATCCTGATATAGACTTTTCTTTTCATATTCAAGAGACTTTCTAATAAAGAATTTTATACAAGATCTTGGAACATTATTAAATTGCTTTAATTGCTTAATCTAACTGTTTTTATTAATCGATTCATTATCTGGATTAGTGTGTGTGTACTTTCCTGTTTAGTTAATTCATAATTTAACTTATAAATATTTTTAGTTTGTTAGAATAAAAGAGATTTTACTTTTATCAACCTTTTCATTGTGCGTTATTAATAATAGTTATTATTTTTTTTAGTATTAAATTTATTATTAGTTTAATAAGATTTAAAATGGAATTTACCTTGCCAATATGTTTAAACAAGCCCAGGAATAATAATCAAAAAGGAGAAAATTCTCGTTATGGTATGATGCAATACCGATTAGTTTAAAAACATATTTTTTTTTTGTTTGCCAGATGCTATGTGACGGTTCAGTGGGTTCTTGCAGAACTCTGGCGCCTATCAAATAAATTAAAAGCTGATCTCGTCGATAGCATAATTCTCAACAATTACTAGGCCGAGTTGATCAGGAAATATAGCTGTGTTTTTAGGATAGAAATACAACTTTCTTCTTTTTTGACATAGCTTGATCAACTCGCGCGCAGTTTATATTAGCGTGTAGAGGCCTAGCAAAACGGAAAACATTATAATATCAATAATGACAAAAAAAGAGACTTATAAGGCAAAATGATTTTCATATCATCTTTTTTGCCCAACAATAATTTTCAATACAGGCTTAATGCACTAGCTGTTTCTCATAAAATGATCATCTATCTACTATTTTCTTCTTTGTTATTGTCAGCTATAATAATATTTCATCAACTTAAAAAAATACATCACCTAGCATCAAAGGGGGATTAACTTATTCACTGGTGGTTAACATTCACTCTTTTATATTTGCTGTCGTAATTATTAAAACATTTTTTTAAAATAAGCATACCATTATCATCTTTACCATTTCTTGATATCAAATGCTATCCCATTGTTATTAACTACTAATTTGAATTTCTTATTTGCAGATAACATTTATATCTAAAGGCTATTACTTGGTAATATCCTGAATAGTATGGGTCTCATACTCTGAAATCTAATTTAACCCAACATATATAGCTATACAATTATTGCAAAATAAAATGTCTTGTTTATAATTTCTGTTTAAATCAAAATTTAAAAATTACATTTTTACATTTATTATTATAAAAACAACAGGTGAACTCTTTATTAAGTGGATGTATTGGGAATATCTTTTTTATTTCTCATGTTGAAGAGAGCATTGATCCTGTAACTCTATACAATAGATTATATTTAAGTTCTTAAAGAGTTTCTAAAAAGCCACCAATAGAACAAAATAAAGCACAATAAATAGATATTGGCATTAAAATTAGTGTTTTAAAAATATTATTTTAAGCTCTATTTACAATAACATCTCAATTTTACCTGTGATAACTATCTCCTGTACTGAAAATCTGAATAAAATAGATATATAATTTTTATCAGTTTTTAATTATTTTATGCAAAAAATTAAGGCAGTTAAGAATAATTCTTATCAATGCACAGCCGAATCACAGCCACAAAGATTATATTCAACATAAGCTCATAGCAGCTGTAATTCACTCTATTTATGCTACTATATGGTTAATACTTTTTCCAAAATAATGTGTTAAATGTAAGCAAAGAAAATCATATGATGTTTTGGTTATTTAAAAATCTTTGTAGTTGTGACCCTGTTATTTTATATATAACATCATGTCAAATGGTGAAAAGTATCCAATTAACTTATATAGTTATTGACTTGATATTTGATATTTAAATAACTACATAACTTTTAATTTGGTTTAAAAATGTTAAGATGTTTTTTTAATATCAAGCTAATAATTTAAAAGAGTTAAAGATGATTACTGAATTTATGGGTGTAAGTCTAAATTCTTCTCCCTATTAAAGACTATTATGCAGAAATTGTTCTGGGCATACAGATACAGAACTACCATCTAATGTTTACTGATTACTCATACTTATATTAGATAGTCTGGGATAATGTGTATAGAAAAAATTAATTTCTAATCTTGAATTTAAATAACATGTTTTTATTTAATCGGAAATCTCAATATTGTTATTGGGAAGACAAATTAAATATATTTAATGTTTGTTCTTTAAAATAAAATGATGTAATAGACTGGGAGAGAATAATAGTGTACATATGTAAGTATATGTATGTGACTTCACATAGATATATTTTTTGGATTAATTATCTTAATTTGTGCAATCTGGTTTTGTATGGGACATCTAATTTATTCATTAATGCATTACATTCTAATAGTAAATTACTTTATATTATATATATTTCAAATGGCAAGACTTCGAAAGCAAAGATAGAAATGATAATATTTTTTTTTTAATATTTTATAAAAGTATAAATACCATTATTTTCGTATTTATTTTAGGAACTGTTAAAAAGTGTACAGGCCATGGACATGAGTATTTAATTGAATGGTGTAAAGGTGGCTCACAAATTCAGAATACTTCTCATATTTTTGGATCTCTGACTAAAAAACAGTCTTTATTTCTTGGAGATTATGTGTTGGCGTTAAATTATTCTCAAGAATTTATTTTTCTTCCAGGAATTATAACAAATGTAAATAAAGAAAAGTTAATAGTTTGTTTTTGTAATGGTAGAAGGTGAGTTATATTAAGTAATCTTCACTTAATATCATATTCTAATAAAAGTTTAAATTTTAATATTGAATTTATTTTAATTTTGTCACCAATATCATTAGTGATAATGTTTTCATATTGACTATTTCAATACATAACTATCTCATTTGTCATCCGTGATATGTCCCTTATTTACCGAAATTCAGATTTTTTAAATACTTAATGATGAAATGTTCCATGATATCAGAAGAATAGGGTTGTTATTAATAGTGTACTAATTATGACTTAATTTATGCTTTTTGTTTTTCATATTTTCCTGTCATGTAAAAGCAGAAGATTCACAATATATTTTTTTTTTATTAAGTTTTGATTTTAATTAAATAATCACATCCTAATAAATTCTTAGTAAAGTTAAGGGCATCAATATCTTCAAATGATTAGTCCTTTATTATTGTTTATTGAATTAGTTTAGCTTATGGTATTATTAATAATAGTATCTTTTTGGCTGTATATATATATAATATTCAGTAAAACGTCATTTTTAAAATATTGTTAAATTGTACACTTGCACGTATGAACACATAGTCAATGTAAAAATAATCTTTAATTGTATTGTAGTCTAATGTATTGAACTACAATATCTATATTAAAGATTAACTATATTTCATCAATGTATAATAAATTTATTTGCCTTTTTCAGAATTAACTGTTAAAAAAAATTACAAGGAAAAATTGAAAGTGAAAATGAAGATTAAAAATAATAATTCAAAAACAGAATATCAATTTTTATTTTCTTTAAAACAAACTTTTTTTTTTTGTTTCTTACTGAATCAAACAAATGAAAATTATGGACAATAAAAAAAAACAAAAAAACAATTAGAGCTGCGACATGAAGAATTATAATCGTTTAATCATTGAATTAATTAGGTTATTAAATCAAAAACATATTTTAAAATCTACATTTAAAAAAAACAATTTAACAAAAAAAATACGAAAAACATTAATGTGAAGAATAGTTAAAATGCGTGTTTAAATCAAATTGAGTGTGTGTTTGCACGTGTATATTCTGCATAATCTATTTTAATACATTGTACATGCGTACACCTGCATTTATATATGTAATATATGCGGGATTCGAACTCAGACTTTCACACGACCTACAACTCTCAGTGCCATCTTATATTGCTGAATCACCTGATCACACACATGTTGAAAAGATAAATAATCACCAATATATGTATTTCGTGCTAAACCAGCACTCATCAGTTGGTTCAGATTACCATCTCCACATATATATATATATACAATTAGTACTCAGCTTTATATTAAGATAACCAACCTTCATACTTTAATGAGTGCTGGTTTAGCACGAAATACGAATATTGGAGTTTTTTTATCTTTTCAATTTGTGTGCGATCAGGTGAGTCAGCAATATAAGATGGCACTGAGAGTTGTAGGTCGTGTGAAAGTCGGAGTTCGAATCCCGCATATATTACATATATAAATGCAGGTGTACACATGTATAATGTATTAAAATAGGTTATGCAGAATATGCACGTGCAGACACACACTCAATTTGATTTAAACACGCATTTTAACTATTTTTCACATTAATGCTTTTCATATTTTTTTTTGTTAAATTGTTTTTTTTTTTTTAATGTAGATTTTAAAATATGTTTTTGATTTAATAACCTAATTAATTTAATGATTAATTAAACGATTATAATTCTTCATGTCGCAGCTCTAATACCACAGTACCATGCAAGGTTTATCAAGAGAATTTAAAAAAAAAAAAAATATTAATATAAATAAATGTATTGTGAAATATCTGAAAAAATGGGGGGAAAAAATCATATATATATTATTAACATGTATAGACTAAAATATGTATATATAATCAAAATGACAAAACACTTTTTAGACAATTATATTTATATTCTTAATCTTTTTTCCAAGCTAGTGTTTTTTAAAACAAATATTTTTTTTAAAAAACAAAAAACAAAACTAATTCTATTTATCCATGCAATAAAAAAACTATCTTTTTAATCTCATACTTAACTTTTTTTTTATTTTTTTAATTCCTTCACAAAGAAAGAAAGAAAAAAGAAAATCCTATATAAATAAAACTTTTTTTTACAAAATTAATCATTAATTTTTTTAAAAAAAAACCTGTTTATTTCATTCTAAAAAATAATGAATAAGCAAATTAAAAAAAAAAAAATTATTTTTTTATTTGTAAGAGATGGAAAAGAATGGAGAACTTTTATTTAAACTAAACAGATATTAAAAAAATAAGTTGACTGGGTATTCCAGAGCAGCTTTCTAATTCCATCATTATTCAGTATATATATGAATGACTTAATATAGCATAAAATACTCTCAACTCCCAAACTGTACAGATGATTGTAGAATCTTCAGAAATATAAGTTTTTTTTACTGATTTCTCTTTATTAAAATGACAAATTTTCTTCTGGTGTTCTGATAACAAAATTATGACTATCATAGGGGTAAACGTTAATTTTTCTCCTACTATAAAGAGTTTGAATTCTTTCCATAAATAATAAAATCAACTTCACAAATAGTCAAAAAGATCTTGGAATTGCATTCATTAATAATGCTTTTTTCCATTTTTATATTAATACCATCATGAATAGGATTTTCAAGATATCCATAGTTAAGGTAAAATATTTAAACAATCTATTAAATATAAAATTTTTCTTTCTGTGATTCTTTCTATCTCATGATTCATTTCACTATACTAAGAGAAACACCAATAAAATTCAATTTGTTTTGCCAAGTACTCTAAATACAACCATTTCAATGATCATTATCATATTTCCTTGACTCAAAAAGAACAGTGTACAAGATCATCTCTCAATATACAATTGCCTCAGATTTGTTTTCAGATATATATATTAAGATAGACAATCTTCATACTTTAATGGACAGGCTCCAATCTACTAAACACTCCAACTCTTAAACTGTCCATCCAATTGAAAATCTGATGATGGAATGCTCAAAGGCTACCCTGAGGCCAAGATTTTTTGTCACACCCATGTTGACCTAAGGTCAATCTGAACCCCACATGTACAGGACATAATCCATTTAATACATATGCAAGGATGGGCAGACATCTCTACAATGTAATGACTGAAACACAGGCTTATTCTATATATAGAGAGAGAGGAGAGTGATGGGTCATCTGAAAGTCTGTGCTCATATACCCTATATATTACATATATAGGCACAGGTATAGAATAAGCCTGTGCTCCAGTTATTGCATTGTAGAAATGTCTGCCCATCCTTGCATATGTATTAAATGGATTATGTCCTGTACATGTGGGGTTCAGATTAACCTTATGTCTACATGGGTGTGATAAAAATCTCAGTCTCAGGGTGGCCTTTGAGCATTCCATCATCAGATTTTCAATTGGATGGACAATTGAAGAGTTGGAGTGTTTAGTAGACTGGAGCCTGTCCATTAAAGCATGAAGATTGTCTATCTTAATATATATCTGAGAACTTATAGTATATATGTGTGGGAGATGATAATCTGGACCAACTGATGATTGCTGGTTTAGTATGAAATACGTATATTGGTGATTATTTATCTTTTCAGCATATACATGCTTGAGTGTATCAGTGTTATTAGATAGAGTGGAGAGTGATGGGTCATCTGAAAGCCTGTACTCATATACCCTATATATTAAATATTCATTAAGTTATTCATTTCAAAAGTCTACTTTTCTATGCAAAAACATTTACTATTGAAAAAAGCAGTTAAGATCTCTTTTAGGTACTATGAGTGTATGCAAATATCAATGGCTTAGAGCTACATTCAATCTATGCATATGGAGTACCTCTTTTTCCATCCATGATAAAAATATTTCCACAAATTGGATTGATACTTGACAACAGACCAATTGTGCCATATACAAAACACTGAAATACAATCCTAAACTCTCTTAAAATATATTCTTACCTCAATTCTCAAATTTCAAAGATAAAATTTAGTATTGGTGAATGTATGAATTACTAAATTTAAATGAAAGTATACACTTTTTCGAATCTCCAAACAAATACTGCCCAGATTTAGAGATTAAACAAAATGTTTTGATTTCTTTCTCCAACTGAAAGTTATTGATACTCATATTGCACTTCTATCAATACAAAGAAATCAAACTAACATAAATTCTATATGTTGTGTATACAACAAAGAAGAAAATCTAAAACACTTTCTGAACATGTGATGTCTATGCTTACATTACAGAAATCTACAAAAAATTAGTCATAATTCATTCCATCCTTAAATTTTTTCCAAGAGGTTGTGGTATCCATGTTTGTTTATGGCAAAAATAATAGAAGACATTCAAATTCTTTTAAAAATAAATAAGAGAGAATAAAATTAATGATAAAAGAAATCACTTCCCAGATATACTTTCAGTTCCATGATCTTTCATTTGGTTAAACAAGGCAAAACTCTCTCCATACAGTAGTGCCACCCTGTGCCAACCAGAGTTTTGCCTTGTTTAATAACAATTATGTGCTAGTATAAGAGATAGTGATCATGTGATCTTTCATTTGGAAGTACTCAAGCTTATAGTGAGATGTTTCATTCTTGATTTTCAAAGTAACCAATATATGATATTATTTTCTTATGTAATTGACTTTCTTTTGTAACTTTTCTAATGATGAATAAAGTTCCTTTGAAAAATATTAATAACAACAAAGAAAAAAAAACTTTTAATAAATAATAACATTGATAATAATTAATTAAACACTATAGAAGGAATTTATATGATTATATATCAAGAAGGCAGAGAGCAGAGTTTTAAACAATATTTGGGGAATTTAAAAATAATCTAAAAACAAAATAACAGAAACATTACTATGATAAAAATTCAGTAGTTTATAAACATAATTAATAAAAACACAATAGTTTGATATAAAATGACTGTTTTTGTTAGTAATTATAAAAAATATATTAAGAAAATATATAAGAAAACTTTGTACATTAAAAATTAAAACCGAGTTTAACTAATTGCAAAAAAGACGTATATTTAATAATATCTTTTAGTAAAATAAATATTTAAATTCAGTTTCATAATATACTGTGTGAAGAATCCATTAAATTGATTAATTAAATTTGATATAAAAATAATATTTTGCAACATTCAACATTTGTTATATTTAAAATTGAAACATTTTACAGTTAAATTTGTATTAAAATTGATAGAATTTTGTTCTGTAATGCTTTGATTATTTGGTACTGTATAGTAACTAATGCCAGCTGCTTGATAGCATTGATGCTATGCAAAAACACAGAAATATAATGTTACCAGGTTGCAGGCATAAAAATTAATTTTTAATATTTTTATATATTAATGTATGTTAGCGTATCTACAAAATTCAAAAAGTTTGTTGATTTGTTATTTAATTGATGATGTGGAATAATATTTTATATAAATTGAGAAGTTGGATGATAGAAATTAAAATAAGTTCAAAACAATTTTTTCTTCAAATTTTACTCTCATCCTGCTATATAAGGTGAAACTCATTTGTAAATAAATTAGACAAGTTATATTCATTATATATGAATACTTAATCAAACCAGATATGTATGTATTAATTAATAATGTATTAGAAGGCCAATAGCTATATACATGCCTGCTAATTTAATCTTTGGAATAGAGAGGTACTGTGTGATCTTTGTGCATAAATAGTTCAGTGATGATAGATATTAATAATTACTCATGCTAAGAATAAAATGCTGGCATAATACCCGCATTTAAATTAATTAAATGTCTTTAAAAAGGGTTTTTTATTTATTTTATAATGGATTGTTTTTTGTAGCATAGTAACATATGGGATGGTATACGTATATATTAATGTTGATAAGGTTGTTTTGACTGTATCTGCAATACTGTGTAGTACTTGGTATTGTATGACCGTTCTTTTATTGCTTTTGAAATACTTCATCGGCCAATCTTAAATACTGGAGATGCCTGGAGTGAACTCCTCCTAAATGGGAAAAACTAAGGCTTTCAAAATGAATTCTGGAGCCATCAAAGCAGGTCTCTTTTCGAAAAGAACACTTTTGCTGACAAGAATGGGACTTGCATCTAAACTGTGAGATGGTTTTGGGCATCTCCAGACTCATCCTTTCACCACACACAATTTCTTAGCATGTAGGAGTATGTTGTCCTGAAAAACACCACCGCACCAGCTTCTGTGGATGGCAGTTGGCACAAATTTGAATGGCTTGGTTTTGCAATCAGCCATTTTATTTGTCATGGGCGTGTTCTTGCACAAACACTACCTGGTTGAAATCTTGCTTGGGCATACCCTTTCCCAATTTTTTGAAGATTCCACATTGAGTAGGGAAGCATAGCAATGGGTTTATAATTGTTAGGAGGTAATAGTAGGTCAGATGACATAAGCTAATTACTTTGATATGCATATTTGAAGAGTTGGACATGTATATTTGAAGAGTTGTGGCAGGTTGAAGTCCAGATACTCTCATATGATACTATAGTCAACTTTGAACTGTGAGGACTGGGATAAAGCACATAACATAAAGTAGCAGCAGGCCAGCACCAGAATGGTCTTTTTCTGTGCTTTTGCATAGAAATAAAGCCAGCAGTGGCCACATAAATGGCATATTTATATGTTTTTGCATATAAATAACACCATAAAGTGGCTGACATTAGCTAATAGAACAATAATGAAATAATAAGAATTTTTTTAATTTAATAATATTGTTAATATTTTTTTTTCAGATCATTTATATTATTTGTAAAGATATGAATTATTGTTTTGTTTATATATAGATATATTATGTAAAGATGTATAATTTTGAATTTTCAAACCTAAATTTTTCAGTTTTCAATATGTTATACATTATTAGTTAATGCAAAGATTTAAATATATTAAGGTCTAGAAATAATAAAGATTTTAGAAGTATTTATACTGTTATTATTTATCATCTACATTTCATTATTATTTTTTCTTTATAATTAATTATGAAGTTGTCAAGAAGATTTAACCAAAAATCATATATAATCAAAATATCACATGATCACTATTTCTTATGCTAGCACATTACTGTTATTAAAACAAGCAAAACTCTCCATACAGTGGTGCCACTCAGTGCCAACTAGGGTAATCAATGTATACAAGAAGGCTTGTGCATAAAATCCTAACTAGTGCCTACTCATCCAATATTCCCAGACTAATAGGATACTGGTGGCTATGGTTGTTAAAGAGCCAAAGACACCAAAATGTATGAGTACTTAACTGGGTTCAGACCCATATGACTATATAGGCTATTGAGCTTAGATTGAAAATATTATTGTGTTTTAAATTTTATCCTCATAGTTTTATAATTAAGTAGAGATAAAAGGTGGCTGTTGGAGGGTTGCATTAGATCCTAAGATCTAGGTGCAGTGCTCTCAGATCCAAAGCTTCTCACTGATGAAGGCCATACGCCAGAAACTAGTCTGGAGATATTGGATGAGTAGGAATTAGATAGGATTTTATGCGCAAGCCTACTGGCATCCATTGATTATTCTGGTTGGCACTGAGTGGCACTACTGTATGGAGAGTTTTGCCTGTTTTTATAATCAAAATAATAAAAATTTCCAGTAAAAAATTATGATTTTTTTAAAAACTATCATTTTTGATTATTTATAAATAGAAATGTTATGGATGGTTTTAATAGGAAATGGTAAATTTATAATTTAGATATAAAGATTCTGGGGTCTTTCAGACATAAAGGTTCTAAAAGTTAGTTCAATTCACCTCCTCCAATCTTTAGCTTCTCTTCTCCACAGTACCTCTGCACACTTTTTTATTTCATCCATCCATCTCACATGTGGTCTCTTTCTGGGTCTTTTACAATATCTTGGAATCCAGTTTAAGATTTCAATTGTCCAGCTACTATCATCTCTTCTAGCAATATGTCCAACTCAACTCCAATCTTTTAATTTTTTCAATGAGATCAGTAACACCTGTTTGTTCTCTTACCCATACACTGCATTTTCGATCTCTTCTTGTTACTCTCAACATGATCTTTCCATACTTCTCTGAGTGGTCTGAACTCTCTGTATTGCTCTTCTATTAAGTGTCCAAGTCTCAGATCCATAAGTAAGAACTTGTAACTGTTAACTTCTTCTAATTCATCATAATCAATCTTTATTTTGACATTTTGGGCAAATTAATTAAACATTGCTGTAGTCTTTTTAACATTTGTCTTTAGTCCTACTTTCATCTGATAACTCCTGCAACATTTCCTGCAGCTCTGGAGCATTATTTGCAAAACAAGTACATCATCTTCAAAATCTAAATGACTTAAATAATCTCCATTTACTTTCACTGTTTTAGTTTCCCATTTTAATCCACAAAATACTTCTTGCAACACTGTTGTAAAAAGTTCTGGAGATATAGAGTCATCTTGTCTTACATACTTCTCAATCTTGACTTTCCCAGTATCATTATGTAATCTAATTGTTGCTGTTGCATTTTTATAAATATTATTTAAAATATGACAATATCCTGAATCTATACCTTGATGATCCAATGCTTTAATCACTGAAGAAATGTTTATAGAATCAAATGCCTTTTCATAATATACAAATTCAAAACATAATGGTAATTCATATTCATTTGTCCTTTCTATAACTTCTCTCAGTACCTGGATATGATCTACGGTACTAAAACCACTTTTAAATCCAGCTTATTCTCTTGGTTGGTGGAAATCCAATGTTCTCTGTAGATAAGTTGTAATTATCTTGGTAAAAACTTTGTATAAAACTGATAAAGGGCTGATAGGTCTGTAATTTTTAATATCTTCTTTATAACCTTTTATAAATATTAATATTATTACTGCATTCTTCTAATCATCTGGTACTTCTTTATAATTTAGACATTTGGTATATAACTTTGCTTAAAAAAAATTCTATTTCTTAACCTGTTTCTTTTAATATATCAATTATAGTTCAATCATTACCTGGAGTCTTTCCTTTCTTCATATATTTAATTGCATGTCTCACTGCTTCATTTAAAATTCTGGGCAATTTGGAAGATGTAATAGATATAGGAGGTACTTGTTCTTTATTACTATATAATTCTTGATAAAAGTCTTTTACCCATTTCATGATGTCATCTCTCTTTTTAGTAATAATTTCATCTTTTTTTTTTTATTGCAGATATAAATTTCTTATCAATACCAAAATGTTGTTTTACATTCTTGAGACATTTATTTTCTTCTAGAGCTTTCCTTGCTAGTTCACAGTTATACTTTCTTATATCATTTTCAACTCTTTTCCGCATCATTTTACAAAATTCGAGATATTCAATCCTTTTTAATGCATCATTTTTGTATATCTTCATATTCCTTTTTTCTTCATAAATTCTCTAGTCTCAATAAAAATTTTATTGGTCAATTGATGCTTTTTTCTACCAGCTATCTTTGTTACAGTTTCTAAAAGTGTATCAGTTATTTTCATATTAATTTCATTCAAATCTGAATCCTATTCAAAATCAACTAATATTTGAAACCGATTGGCAAGTTCTAATTTAAACTCATTAGAATGTTTTTGAAGATTAGGAATATCAACTGTAAATATTGTTTTTCTTAATAATTTTTGTCTCTTTAGTTTTGCACGAGCATGTACCTTACACCTTACTAAACAATGATCACTTCTTATTAAGAACATTACATTGAAATATGTATTTTCTATTAGTCAAAATATAATCCAATTCTGCTGTACCTTCATTTGGATGCTTCTATGTCCATTTTTTAAAACATTTTTCTCAAAAAAAGAATTCATAACATAAAGTTTTTCTTTTTCTGCAAACTCATAACCAAAATTACCTACAACACTTTCATCTTTTATTTGTTTACCGATTCTAGCATTAAAGTCTCCCATAACAATTTTAAAATGTCATTTACTCTGATCAAAAGCCTTTTGTACATCCATATAAAAATCTTCTACTACTTCATCACTATGAGAACTTGTTGGGGCATAAACCTGAATTATCTGCATTTCGTATCTGCTATTAAGTTGTATAATTAATCTTGTCACTCTGTCCAATATACCATCTATCTTCACAATGTTGTTCTTTCACTTTTTATTTATAATAAATCCTACTCCACTTGTTAATATTTGTGCCTTTATAATAGAGTACATGTCCACTTTTTAAATCAATTGTCTCTTCACCTTTTCTTCTGACTTCAAGTCCAATAAGGTCCAATTTAATATAAGACTGTTCTTCTAATTCTTGCAATCTTTCTTCATTTGAAAGTGATCTGCAGTTGTAAGCACCTAAATTAAAAGTCGTCATCAAATGGCAGCCTGGATCCACAATCAGGGGATTCTTAGCACCCTCTGCCTTCAGCCACCAATTGCTGCCTTGGTTGGTGACTTTATAGCCTCCTAGGAATAAGAACCATGATTTATTTTTGTCTGTCATAGTTGTATATATGTATTGGAAAAATATTTCATTTACACTAACAGTCATTCTGCCTTATCAGGCAACTGAGAAGAAAGACCATGATGTTTCTTGATCTTAAACTCGGAGGTAAAAAGCCAATAAACTCACCATGCTGGCTAATGTGTGTTGGTGAGCAGCCCATCCATATTCATATACTATATAAATAATCACATAATAATAACAGCTGCAACAACAAGAACATATGGAGTGGACATTAGGAATTTGCCCTGCTCGTTTCCTTTAAGGCCTCCAAGAGGAATCAAAGGATATCCTTTCAGTTAATAGCTAACTCCTTTCTGTAGCCATATATATATATATATATATATATATATCCTTTCTGTAGCCATATATATATATATATATATATATATATATATGGAACTTGAACTCGAACTTTCAAACTCTCTACATCTATTCAATTTATCTTATATAACTGATACACATGACCACATACGTGCAAAAAAAGATAAATGATCTCCAATATACATATTTTATACTGAACCAGCATTCATCAATTGCTCCAAATCACCATCTCCCATATATACACCATCAATGTTCAGTTATACTACATTTTCAGCCTGTATTCTTCGCATCCCTTTTCTGTATAATTAAATGGACATATTAAGATCCTATGTGTGACAAATCAAATTAACTTAATGTCAACATGGGTATGACAATAATATTGTCATCAACAAGGGCTTTGAGGATTCCATCCTTGGATTTTCAATGAAATCAATGGCTAAAAAGCTGGAGAATAAAGAATATTGAATCTTGACTATTAAAGTTTAAAGATTTGCTATCTTAATATAAACTGAACATTGATTGTATATATGTGTGGGAGATGATGATCTGGATTAACTTATAAGTGCTGGTTCAGCATAAAATAAAGGTCATTTATCTTTTTCCCATGTATTTGATCATGTCTATAAGTTATATAAGAGAGAATGGATAGATGTTGGGAGCTTGAAAATTCGAGTTCAAGTCACTTATAATTACATTAAACTTAGTATAGACAATATACATGTACTTAAATATTACATATTCAGCCTGTATTCTGCCCATCTCTCTTCTGTATAATTAAATGGACATATTAAAATTCTGTGTGTGAGGGATCAGATTATTTAAGGGAACATAGGTATGGCAATAATATTGGCATCAACAAGGGCTTTGAGTATTCCATCCTTGAATTTTCAATGACATGGAGAAGAGTTGCAGAGTGGAGAAGATTGAAGCTTGTCCATTAAAATTTAAAGATTTTCTATATTAATATAAACTGAGCATTCATTGTATATATGTGTGGGATATGGTGGTCTGGACCAACTGATGAGTGCTGGTTCAGCTTTAAATACATATATTGGAGATCATTTATCTTTTTCACATGTATGTGGTTATGTTCATGAGTTGTATAAGATAGATTGGATAAGTGTAGGGAGCTTGAAAGTTTGAATTCATATCCATTATAATTACATTAAGTTTAGTATATATATATATATATTTATATATATGTGTGTGTGTGTGTGTGTAATGTGATTCTTATTCGATACCTGTATTTCTTTGAAGCTGTATGTAATCTTGTAATTCAATATTTATAAATACAATAACATAAATATATATAAAGTACAACTTCAAAAATTTAATCCATCCTTTCAAAGCCTAATCTCCCCATGATTCATTGATTTTTACATTTTCTGCCTGTTTTTTTATTAAGTCATGTTTATATATATATATATATTAACATAGCTTTCTATATGGTTTTAATTTGGAGTATAATAATGTGAAAATATTACAAATTGAAAGAAATAGTAATAAAAGAAAAATAAAGGAAGCTATGTTAATATATAAAAATATAAGCATAACTTAATAAACAAACAGGCAACAAACATAAAAATCAATGAATTGTGGGCAGGTTTGATTTTGAAAGTGTGTTTGAAAGTGTTAGTTGAAAAAGACTATGAAGCTACTCAAAAGCGCTACTAGATGGATAAAAGTTTTTAAAGTTGTACTTTATATATATTTACAGTATTTATAAATATTGAATTACAAGATATATATATAAGTGTTCCTATGGATATGTACAGTATTTATAAATATTGAATTACAAGATATATATATAAGTGTTCCTATGGATTGTTGTCATAATCATTAATAGAAATGATGAGATAATCTCCATTAAATAGAGAATGAAACTTTAACCTGTGCTATTACCAAGAAATTCTCAATGACTATTAATTGACAATTCCTGATGCTAAGCAAATTTTTACTCATAAATCTATAATAGCTCTTTTGTTGTGGTTCTTTTGTTGAAGTAAAAGGAGTCCTCTTTTACTTCAAATCCAAGTTCTTATATAAATTTAAATTCAGAAAGCTACTTTTTACCAATAAAAGAGCTAATTTGCTTAACCTCAGGAGTTCTCAATTAGTAGTAATTGAGAATTTCTTGGTAACAACCAAGGTTAAGATTTTTCTATTTAAAGGATATTATCTTCTATTTTTTATTATTTATATATGATAGAGATATTCAGAAAAGCTTGTTTAAGCTTATTATATAACATTTGTAGTACAAGCTTATTAAATTAAGTCATGTGATATATGACTTTATTTCTTTGCAATTATAGTTTTGCTCTTGAGCCTTTGGTGATGTTATATTGCGAAAGCTGTTAGCTAAATTTGAAGACATATAAATGTCTGAAAATTTCAGATTTTTTATTTAATAGTTGCCTATTAGATAAATGCTGAACTTGAGCTGGCATTTTTATATCAAATGTCTGAATATCCTAGCACCTCACTGAAGAAAGCCAAAGGCTAGAAACTTGTCTGGAGATAGAGATATTTGAAAAAGCTTGTTAAGAACTATTAATGCTCATTATATATATATATGTGTGTGTGTGTGTGTGTGTGTAACAATAAATAATTGCAATATATATAATTGAACCAAAAGTAACTGTACCTCCCACTGAGTTATGCAATGGCAATAAACTGCAAAGATAGAATAAAACCATTTTATCTTTTACTTCTATTGGTATTTGAACTTAGTTTGTAATCATAGTTTTAAAATTCTAAAGTGAATTCTGTCTATTATTTTAATTTATGTACAGAATAAATGATATAAAATCATTATTCAAATATTCAAGAGAATGGAATTCTATCTTGATTCTCTGAATATTTGAATAGTGATTTCAGATTATTTATTATGTACATAAGTTAAAATAGCAGACAGAAATCACTCTCATATTTTAAAACTATTTCATAATTGACATTACATAATTCAGTGGGATTTACTTCCATTTCAATTACAAACACACACATATATATTATATTTTAAATAACCTTTGATCATGGAGGGCACCACCAGATTACTATGTATCTGGAAAATTTGTTTGCCATGATCAAAGGTTAATGATGATGATGACTGGTACTGACCAGACTCAGCAAGATAGCAAGAGGTCTTAATAAATTGTTCAGACAATCAAGAAATAAACTAAAAACCAGCGTTTGTTAATATAATGTTAAAATTTATTAGATTTACAATAAAAATTTCAGAGTTCATTAAAATTCAAACATATACAAAAGTAGAAAACTTTGACCCAACTTCTCACAGAGCATATATGAGATAAAAGACAATAAACATTTCGGCAGATATACCAATCTTCTCATAGAATGACAGGAAAGGAGATATAACTTTACTTTTGCTCGATTGAAAAAAATTATTCTTTTCATATTTAAAGATTTTTTTAAAAAAAACTAGTCTTGAAAAGAATCAATGAATCAGCCTGGACAAGCCTTCTCTAGAACATTGAATCTAGAGATGTCATATGTTGCGGGACAGCTCATGATAATTATGTTTAAAATTACCAAGATGGATCCACTTACAAGAAGAGCAAATATAATGTGAAAGAATTATGGCTTGCGTAATTTCAGAAAAAAAAAAAAAAATCCCGGTTGTTGATAAAACCAGGCTTATTCAATCGAGAAAACATTAGCTCAATGATGGAAAGTTACTATATTCTAAATTAATTAAGTGTCTCAAAAGTAGACTGGTAAATAAGGAAAAAACAAATAATATCTGCCCAATATTTATTAAGAATATAAATTAATCAAAGGTGAATCTAAATAGCTAATGAAAGAAATCCGCATTACACACTCTGCAACATAATAAATGAATAATTTAATCTTACAAAATATACCATTTAAATTAAAAGATATCTTTACACACTAACATGTAAAAGAATATGTTACATAATTATGACATGAAAATTTTATACAATTGCTACTTTTATATTGAGCAGAGGTACTTATGAGATATTTATGCCCTGGCACAAATATAAAATAAGTTACCTTATGGTACTAATAAGTCCAGTGAGTACTCACAGATGGATGAAGGTAAGATTGCTTGAATTCTTTTCTTTAAATGGCAGTGAGGGTGAAGGCATGTGAAAGAATCAGTCTTAGTTCAGGCTTTAATTAGATCATAATTGGGGAAAACAGCTCGGAGATCAGGATCCACCTAGAGAGGGTTTAGCAGCACATCCTCAAGGTTTGAACCTGCATGATGTAGAAGTTGGCCAACTTGTAATGTGAACACAAACTAATGTAGGCTATCCTAAGAGTTCAGCCGAAGATCCTTTTGACATATAAGTGAATAAAGTCTCTTCACTCTGGGTCATGGAAGTGAACAGCACAACCTTTAAAACTATGACAAGTCTGGCAATTAAATAAGCACCTTTGTAAGCTAATATAAAACAACCATTAGAAATCGGTTGACAAACAAAAATTAGTGAAGTTGTTATTCCAAGAATAATCTATGCCATTTTTAGACTAATTTTTAAGTCTCTTCTCTACTAGCATAATCAGTCCTCTCTTTTCTTTTTCTCTTCTTTTAATCTCCCGCACAATCTTTTTTTATTATTAGAAGTCTTAACCTAGAGCAAATCTCATTAAAAAAATATTAATTAATTAAACCTCCACTTCTTTTAGATAAATTAGATTCATATCAAAGCAACAAAATGCAAATAACTTTTCAATTGATCAAAAAAAAACTTTCAACTGATAAAATAAAATGTTAGTTTTTCTTTTTATAAAATAAACTCAAAAGATTTTGAATCACAATTTTTCAACAAAACAAATTACAGACAATAAAATAAATAAGTGTGTGAATATACCTTTCTTATGTAAAAATAATAAATATTAAATCTTTAAACTTTTAAGACAGGAAGTATCTGGTTCAATATATGTATATATATATATATATAAACAGTGAGGATTGCCAATTCCTCTACAAGCTTTATGATAAATGCTTAGCCAGAGCCAGCACTTAAAATATCTCTGTCAGGAACCCCTCCCCAAACCCCTGACCATGGTTTCATGCTTTGGCACTCCTCAGAGAGGTATCAGGGTAGGTTCAGACACTAGATCTAAAAATACCAACCCAAAACTAAGCACTTAGCTAAAAGTTATCTATTGAGTGAAAAATCTGAAATTTTCAGACATCTACATGTCTTCAAACCCAGCTATCCAACTCAAATAGCTATATAGGGCTGATAGATCTTCATCCATACCATATATTAGTAGTCATAGCAATATAAAATTGCATAAGACTTTTGACAGAGATTATAAATAGTCAAAATAAGAGTCATAGATCAATTCATAGATCACATGACCCCATCTCTTAAGCTTATATATTGTATGTATATGACTTATTTCAAACACACAGATATATTATTTAATTAAAAAAAGAATTTTCTTTTATATATATAGATTTATGTATTTATTATTATATGATTTATAAATAGGTAATAAATAAGCAGTTGTAAAGAGAATGTAATGAGAAGCAATATTTAATATATGGATTTATTATATTTTATTAAATAAGGTGTTGAAATTATTTAACTATATTTTTATTAAACAAAGTAGATCAGAAAGAAAGTGTAAAATAAAGCGATCAAAATTAGTAGATTAGGATGTGAAAATGTACACATGTGAGTATGAATGTTTAAACATAAAACATTTTACACCTATTTCTAGTGACTATAGATTGCCAGATTTATTGTTTGGGTTATCTGTGTCTAAGATTATTTTAGAAAAGAGGTGCTTTGATGGGATAAAACATGATTATTAATTTTCTTGTAAAATCATGATAGAACATCAGTTTGTCAAACTCTGATTTTTGATCTTTATCTTAAGATAAGATTTCCAGGTGGTCCTTTTCTTTGATCAAAGATTCACAATAAAAACAAATGAAACAATATTTAGAGGCAATCAGTTTTTTTAATATGGGGAGAAGGGAGATGTAAGCTCTCATTTTTTTTCAATATTATTAAGGAAGAAATGAAGGAAGGATGTAGTGATCAGTTTTTTTCATTATTATTAGAAAGAGATGTAGTGATTGAGTTTGTGAGAACCAAAGGAAATGGAGTTTGCATATTTTTTTAAGTCAGTATAGACAAAGATGTGCATATATATATAAGTAATTCCCAGCAATAATAAGAAAGAGAAGGAAAAAATTGAATTTCTTGGAAGAAGTTATTGACAATTCTATAAAATGATATTAATATATTTTGCTGTGTATAATACAATGAATTTGCATTGCTAAAACCATTGTTTTTGCTTCTTGAAATCCCCATCATGAGTTAGCTCACTGATCTGTCTATGGACTCATATTCCAGTCGAATAGTAGCCAACAAAATGATCGAGTTTAAGGCCAACCACACAAGCTAATTGAAATGCTTCTTTTCTGGCTCCTGGTTTATTATAGGCTCATTACCTTTGAATGGAGGGAGAAGGGGAAGGAAGAGAAAAGGAAATTATATAAAAGCCTTATAACTAAGTTTGATTAAGTTATGAATCAATTTTTGTTAAAATTTTCCTCATATTCATCTAGAGTGTCTACAACAATTCTGTTTGAAATGGTAGAGACAAGAAAATCCACCAGTTCATCATACTTATCTAAAAGTATTTTAGTAAATAACCATAGACTTATATAAATGCTAGTGAATGTAATATTTAAATCCCATTTTGACAAAGGATTTAAAAATAAAATGCCTATGAGTTTATAAAGATAAATTTATTGTTGTGAGTTTATTAATAAGCTATGGCTGGTATCATTATCACTATTATTATCATTATTATTATGATATCATCATTATTATTATCATTATTATCATCATCATTATCAACTTTCTATCATGATAAATAATTAAGTTAAGTAACTAGTTTCATGGCCATCCATATCAGTAATGGTCTTCACAATGCTTGTTTGGAAGCCATTAATAAGATTATACTTGTCTGTTCATCAATATAAGTAAATGAGCTAGTAATATCTACAAGAGTCTTTGATCTATATAAATTTTGGTGATATGGGGATCTTATGATTTTATTGACATAGATAAAATATAAGAATGTCATTTTTATTTTTTTCATTAGTCATCCAAGTCATGTGATAAAAATGTACCGAATGAGTTTGAACTCAGTACACTAAACAGATATTTATCTAGATTTAAAACAATCTAGTGGTGTTCATGGGAAAACACATGTACTTAGCTAAACTGAATAAAAAAATGATCCCATCCCTTTTCCAACTTATTAACTTTATGTAATATGTTTTATAAGTTGTCATGAATAGCACCAGTGTGTGCGTATGACTATGAATGGTCTTATGTATTTGGAAAGAAGAATAGGAAGGATTCTTTGTTAAAAGAACCTAGTATTGGAGATAAGCGAAATGCACTCCAGGGATCTCACAGTGGATAATTTTATTTAGCTTCTATATCTAATATTATTTTTATTTGATGACAATGGCCAGTATGTTTTATTGTTCAAATGACTTCCCCAATATCTAAATATCATTAAATCTTTAATGATGATTGTTTTAATTTTCATTGTTGTTATTTTAAGTATTAAGAAATGAGATAATTTATTTATTTCATTACTAATGTGACAGAATTAATGTTTAGGATAGTTGCAATCAGGCTATAATGTTATATTTAATTAATTAAAAATAGACACCCAAATAGAGCATGATATACATATATTCTTACTTATATGTTAATTATAAATTCTATTTTAGCTAACACAGTGAATTCATTTCTCATTTAATTTACTCAGTTACAAATGATGAACCGCTACAGCATATCATAAATCCTATTTAGTGTTTAGTTATTGAATCATAGCAACTATCATTTTATCACTCATCTATTTGTCTATACTGTGACAATGTTTACTTACTGTTACAAATAACAGATTATCGTAAGCATAGTTTAATAATTATGTCTATTTCTATATTTTTTTATATGTTACAATATATAACAATCAACCTTAAGCTATCAACAATCTCAACCTATAGACATGGCAACTCCCTTTAACAATAAAGATGGTACCAACTTTATATATGGTCTGATATGTTTATATAGAAACTAAAGATTGCATCTTAACAAAGGAATGTCTATATAAACATATCAGACCTTTTGTAAAGGCAGTACCACCTTTATTGTTAAAGGAGGTTGCCTTGACTACAGGTTGAGATTGTTGATACCTTAAGGGTTGATTGTTATCATTTACATTTATAAACTTATTAAATCCTTGAGTAATTGACTTTATTGTTTTAAGTAAATGCATATAAAGCAACCAAACTCTTAATCTACTAAAATATACAAAATTGATTTCTTTTATAAATTTAAAAATATGAATGCTATTAAAAATTTGATTCAAATAATGTTTTTCACAGCACTTTTAAAGTAATGATAATTTGTGATTATACCTCTTTAGTTAGTAGAGTCATAGTTTGTTTACTACTTTAATTTATGTAATTTTTATTAAAACTCCAGAAGCTCTAAGTTACATGTTTTTTTTTTTTTGGTTTTTTTTTAGCCGTAATGATATTATTCCTGATCAATGCTTCTGGCTGTCAAAAGATTACTATGATATGGCAGTGGCATTTTATAATCTAAAAACAGGAAAGAATTTAGCAATAAACAATAATTTTCAATCTTTCCGTACATGATGGATTTATTTCATATATTTTTTATTAAAAAAATAATCAATAAAGATGTACAAAAAGTTATGATTGAAATTTCAATAAATATAAATCACGTAAACCAAGTTGACATCTTTGTAAAAATGTTATATAAATTTTTTGGATAGAAATATTTTTAATATTCTTTTTATAATTTATTATAATACTTTGTAATTCTGAATAAAAGTTATTTAAAACTATAGTATTATTTATTTATATAAAACATACACAATATTACCTTATTATCCTGCTCACATCTAAATTTAAAGAAAATGTGTACTTTTACATAAAGAAAATTAAAAACTCTAGTAGGTAAGTCATTTCTAATAACTGTATGATTTGAAAATATAAAATATCGTATATTTATATTTTAATTTAAAAAATTCAACATTTTATTTTTCTAACTCAACTAAAAGCACTAACATTATTTTTAAAAAATGTCCCTAAGAGTAGCTAATTCAAAACATTTTTTCTCATAAATGAAATTAAATGCAAGACAGATTAAAATGTATTTTCAGTTTAAACAAATCAGAGGTATAACTAACTACTGTACTTTATTAATCAATAAAATAAAATATCTCTGAACGATTTTTTTTTTTTTTAGTATTGTTATTTAACGTTTTGTTGTACAGTATACCTAATGTGTGTGCCTATGTTTAGTGCTAAAATAGTAAAGTCATTAATATATATTACCTAGTTATTCTACTTTCAGACAAACAATTAACATATACACTTATATTTAAAAATTTATTTAGAATATCAGCGTCAGAACTCAATTTTGAATTTATATTATTAAACCAAAATAAGATAAATGAAGGTATAGATGATATGATCCAAAGATTTTGAAAAATAAAAGATAATACAGCAAACAATTTATGCTAGATTATATTTGGACAAACATTAGAATTCGTGTATTTATAAAGTTTAAATAAATAATTTTAAAATCTCTGCATATTTTAGTGCTATGATAAGGTAGCAGACCTAAAAGGTTCACATATTGTAACCTAACTTCATTACTTCCACTGTTCGAATATTTTATGATCTTCTGAGCAATAAATCATTTGATTATAATAATTTCAAAATGAATGTGATTAATTTTTATAATAGCTATAAAATGTTCATATAACTGTTTTTTGTGTGTGCTTTAATTAATGTTTTTATACCTTATAACAGGGGTCCCCAACCTTTTTGCACTTAAGAGCACATTCTATAATACCCACCATTTATTTTTTCAATGTAAATTTATAGTTGGATATTGTTAATAATACACATAATGTATAAAAAATATTTATTTGAGTACAATATAATACAATAATATATAAGAAACTTTAAAAATTAAATTTATTTGTATCAGATAATTTTTTATCGTGTTTGGATAGCGGTGGGCATACATAAAATGGTCTGTGGGTGCCATGGTGCCCGTGGTAATAGGGTTGGGGACCCCTGACTTATAAATATATCAAAAGTATCCAAGCTATTTTTGTTACTGTGTTCTAATTATTATATGTCTTCATAATATTTGAGATGCATTTTATATCTACATCAACTTATTAAATATATAATAAAAATATAAAATTTATTAACATTATATCAAAAGAACACATATTCGTATAATAAAAGTCATACACATTTTCCTTCCTATTGTATTTCTGATTGCATAAGCACAATCATTTCCAACTGATTTTAAAAAAGATAAAAATCACATCCTAAGTCTAGCAGTTTAACATTCTCCTGCACAAAAATTCAAAAATTTAACTCTCTGAATAAAAATTGCCACTTTTATTTTGTGTTTTTTATTATTATTACAATCCTTTACCAAAGTCAAATATAAAAGAATGATTATGTTCTAGAAACATAATTATATAAATAAAAAAATCTTTATTAAAACATTTGATGAATGAATATCATGATTCAATGACATGTGAAAATCTGCAGTGACATTTAATATATATTGTACTGATCTGGTATACCAACCATCATTAAAGTGAACCTGATATTTGACTAAAATAAATGACATATATAACATACCACCTCTAATGGATCTGACTCTTGACCTTTATATAGAAAGTTTTATTTCCAAGGCAATATTGTTTTAATCTAATAAAGTACTCAAAATAATTTAAAACAACACAAAATTTATTAAAATGTTAGTATTGGATTATCTATATAAATATGAAGACACACCATTCATGGTCTGTAACTTATCCTCTCAATTAAATAATGGTTATCTCTTAAAATATGATCTTGCTAATTAATTTTATTCTAATCTTTTAGGCAAGTAAGTAAAACTTTTATAATCTTTTATTATAAGTCAATTATATTTTATAGCGTGATGTTTTTTACAAACTGTGATATTTAAACAGCATTAAACTGTTGCACTTGCGCTTTGGATTTTAACTATAAAATGAATGAATACTAACATTTCAAATACATGATAAAGTCTTTGGAAAAGATAGAATGGCCGATTTACATACATTTAATTTCAAATAAGAATGATGTATCATAAATTCTAGTAAATTTCACCAGCGTCATTCATTCAAGCATGTAAAAGTAATTTAAAGTGATTATTTAATATCTTCACGCTTTCACTTTCAAACACTTAAGATTTGCCCATACAAAAGTGTTTGAGTTCGAAAAGATAGATGGGCATTCTATCTTTTCCAAAGACTTTATCATGTGTTTGTAGTGTTAGTATTCATTCATTTTATAGTTAAAATTCAAAGTGCATGTGCAACAGTTTAATGCTGTTTAAATATTACAATCTTTTATTGTAATAATATTTTATGATATTTTAATACATAAGTAATTAATTAATATGGTTACAATGTGCTAACAATTAAACCTGCAATAATATATCCAAATACTAATATCCAGTCATCTAATATATGAGCATTCCCTACTTTTATCTAATCTTTTCTATTCAAATAAATAGTTTACCTCCAAACAGATCAATTCAGGATCACTTAACTTCAAATTATTGTTATTCATAACTATCACACTTATAACCTCAAAATTATTTAGCATATATTATCTGACATAACTTTGAATACTATTTCTATATGTATGTCATCAAAACCAACATTTATTACAATATCATTGATTCAATATAATATCCCATTTTAATTACTTAAACTATATTCTCAAATCTACATAAATGATATTAGTTCCTTATATAAATATTTTCTTTAATTATTGATTGCTTTAATCTTTATTACTTTTCAATTTTTATTCTGATAAAGTCTTAACAATATTCTCTACCTATTGATCTCTATTTCAAAATGAATACCCAATCAGACACACATGTATAAATATTATTACTAATTTTCAACACTTGGACAATATCAATAAGAATCAACTTTAAGGCAATCTCCTTTTAACAAAAAACAATCTTCCACCCTACATTATAAACATAAACAAATTAATTTGCTGACATTATCTCAAATAATACTTATTTAAAATTCATAATAAAATAAACAATTTTAGTTATAGATTCCATACACATCTATTGAACCTGAGTGTATCTTGCAACCTTTAAATTTTGTACCTGTAATATTTCTGAGCTTTAAATCTTTATTTAATAAACTTCTAAAACATTATTATAATCATTAGCTTGTAGTGTTAAATATTAATGTATTTAACTAAAAAATGTAACGGGTTTTTTTTTCCATACTAAAACTACATTCAAGAAAGCTTTTAGAAGTAATTCTATTAAAAACGTTTTTTTCTTTTAAATTAAACATGCTTGATTGTTTTTTTTTTGTTTAAAAAAACTAGTTTAAAAAGTCCAAATAAAAATGTAAAATAACTAAATACATATATATTTGAATTCATGAAAAATTAATACTATAAAATATGCTTTTAATAAAGAGCATAGTTTTTGAGAGCATTTAAATAATTTAGTTCATAGAAAGTAAATTTCTAATATAGTTCAAACTAGAAATATATTATTTTTAGATCCTTATGTGTATATATAGTAAATTTGTAGAAATTTAAATGGAAATTTCCTTTTTCCTTATTGAACAACAGTTAAACTTGATACTATCATATAAAATTAAAAATATTTTCAAATTATAGTAATCATAATTTTTTACTATACATGTGATGGAAATTCGACTTTTCTACATTATATTGATTACTGTCAGCACTCATTAGAAATTTTAGGAAAATCAAGAATTTTTTTATCTTCCATGTATAATAGGCTTCTGCTAGCATAAGATTTTATACTTATCATTGAAAAAAAGGCAGAAAAAAATCTGTAATACTTTTACTTAAGACCATGAAGAACACAAGTCTCTCTTCAATTGTGGTATGATTTTTTTTAATAATTCTTTTGATATTTTTTAATCATGTGCTTTTATTTTATTATTTGCAAAAAAAAAAACTTTTCTGAGAACTCTCTTTTATCTTAGATGACTTTATCTTTTACTAATTAAACTTCAAAACTAAAATCAGGAATAAAAGAATATCCCCATTTAATCAATTTTTCAGCATAATTTCAAATTTTATCTTAATGTGTGTTTACATAAAAATAACAGAATGAATCAAAGTTATTAATTTGTTCATTATCTAATCATAAAAAAATAATTCTATGACAGGTATTCATAAAAATATTCTTTTTTATTAAAAAAAAGTAATATCACATCCTTGACAAGTTACTCTTGATTAATCATAAATTACTTTTAAAAAAACTCCAGCAGCAATTTTTTTCCCAGTCTAGAAATATTTTTGGAGTTGTTTTTTTTTTTTTTGATAAAATATACTAGAAATGCATCTTATTTATTGTGAATAAAGTTATTTACTTAAAAAAATTGTAATTTAAAAATTTACAACTGAAATTTTTACTAAAGAAATTATTTAAAATAACTCACCAGCTATACTTTATATTTTGAACCAGTCCAAATAAGAAGATGGATATTATTTAATTGGGTTTAAATCTCTTTTATAATTATTTTAAAAAAATAAAAGAACAGACTGACCCTTCAAGCAGAGGGGAGAATACCATTGATAGCATAGCCATCAATTATATTCATGGCTAGATAGAGTTATACAAAGCATAACATGGCCATATTTGCTGACTGTGGCCCATCTTGACTGCTGGATTCAAACTCCTGCCATCCAAAGCATTTTATTTGTTTTGAGTATCAACCTCAGGCACCAGACAACCATAAGTTATAGTCATCTGCTTCATATGACAAGCACCCAATCCAGAGCTTGACACATCCCATGACTAGCTCATACTCTGTCTCAGGGTCTAGTACAATTACTTACCACATAAAAATAACTCTTAAATCAATAGTGACACAGTGACAAGAAAGAGAGGATAGACAAAATAATATTTAAGCAAACATTAATATTTACTCAAACACACACATATCTAATATAATAAAAAATAATACACAACATAATATTTTACACTTCCAGGCAAAATTATGATAGTCCTTTTTTAATTAAAGTTCATTTAAAATTAAATATAAAATGTCTGTAGATCATTATTTAAAAGTATCTCTACCTAAATGTTTATGATTGTCAGTTTCCACCTGGTTGGCTTTTTGGTCTTCATTGATGGTTTCAGAACTTATTTTTTATTTTTTGTGTTGACAATGGGAGGGAGAGACTTTGCAGCCATATATATTTACAAGCCAGGCATTTTTTGGGTATTGGTTCAGGCAAGGTTTCAGTTAATTTTCTTTTTGTTGAGGGCCTTTGGGGACTAAGCCCAGGTGAACATCCCATGGCTGTCCAGAAACATATATTTTTAGATCTGCAGCTTTTGCCTTGATATTAATCACAGCAGTAATTGATTGGCTTACTACTGCATTTTCAGTTTCTGAATATCTGGATCTCTGAAGCAATAAATAATGTAAGAGCATAACTGAAGACCAGAATGATTCAACTACAAAATGCAGACTAAACTGATTTACTGATTGCAGACCTGACTGAAGAACAGTAATCAAGATGCAACTTTTATATGTTTTTCTTTTTCATTGCCTTCCA
Source organism: Epiperipatus broadwayi (assembly GCA_028023455.1). NCBI lineage: Eukaryota > Metazoa > Onychophora > Udeonychophora > Euonychophora > Peripatidae > Epiperipatus > Epiperipatus broadwayi. The sequence continues at coordinate 4,166,179 of JAQFVV010012483.1, forward strand.
AAGTTTTTAATGTTTATCCCACTTAAATCTATTTTTAATTAAGATTGTACCTTACATTCATTTTTTTAAAATTAATTTTACATTTCGTGTTATTTTAATCCTTCATTCAGATTCATCTACTACCTCAATAATATAGTTTACTGTTTTTTAATTAATTTAACTATTGATTTTGATTTTATTATCAATCAGAAATCTTATAAATTAATTAATTACATTTTTGAAAGTTTTTCTTTTACAAATTTTATTCTAACTTTTCATTTTTACTTTTTTTTAAAAAAGGAGAGAATGAGTTTTAAAATCTTTTTTATTTCAGATTCTCCGAACATTCTACTCCCCCATCCTCTTCTTAACAAATAGTTTTATTATATTTTAAAAGCAAAATATAAGCAATCTTTTTATTTTATTTTTTAAAACCACTCCTTAATTAATGATTACATTTGGATTATTCTTTCAAATAAATTTAATCATAATTTTTTTAAAATTATAAAACATGTAATGCATATCCACTAGCATTACAATATAAACCTATATAAGATGCAATAACTTTATCTGTCCTCTGCATATAAATAAAACAGTATATATATAAACTACTTCTTCAGCTACATGATGAAGTATCTGGATAAGCTAGTCCCTTATAAACAGTAGACTGGCTCATTACCATCATTGGGAAAGGTATAATCTGGTAGCTGATTGCAATCAATTAGTTCAATTTAGTCTAGAATTTCATAGACTTCAGGCATACTGTGTAGTACATAATATGGGCAACGGAGAACAGAAATATGGGTCTGGCTTTTACATGAATGCAAATTATACTGTTGTTGCACTTGGTAGTATTTTTATCAAAATATATTACATAAGCTTTAATTAAAAAAATTAATCTAATCAAAATAGTGTAATTGTATAATTACCAATATATCTATTGTAACATAAAAACATACTTGTTTTAATTTCAAAATCATAATTAATAAATATTAATTAGATCTTTTTAAATGTGTTAATTTATAATAAAAAAATTTAATTCAAAATTATTTAATCTTTAATTGTTATTCCAGTGTAATATAGAAGAAAATATTTTAAAAAAATTTGTCTGTGTTCATTTCTACTTTTCTTTTCAACTTTTATATATATATATATATATATATATATATATATATATATATATATATATATATATATATATATATATATATATTGCACACACTACTATGTTCTTGTATGCCATGAGTCACATAACCACCTTATAATCTACCTCATGGGAAAAAGGAAAATAGGAATTAAACATCCATCTAATAATATTTTACATAATATACATATATAATCAAAACAAAGTCCATACCTCAAACTATGACTCAGCAATTTTTTTAAAGATTTGACAGGCATCTGAGAACTAACGGAATGAATATTGACCTGCAATTCTGAGATAAATAAAGAATTCAGTCATTAGACTATAAGTACACAATGTGCATTGAGTACCAATATGGCTACCTCAATTTAAACACTATAGATACCACAATCCTTGATTAAAAAAAATTGCAAAAATCTTTGCAAAGATCTGCTCCCTTGATTCTAAGGGTCTGGAAAATATAGAATTATGCCTTGCTCCTTTCCTTTGAGACTTAGAGACTGGGATCATGGCAGGACTATGTTAGCTGCATTAGTTTAAACAATAGAAAATCAGAAAGTGATTGGAGCATGTCTGAAATAGAATACTCAATAAAGTTGCATGAAAACATAACAAAACCCTCCATCCATCATCAAAACTGAAAGTACAATTATACAAACTCCAACAGTCAAAAAATTCAATCCAATCTCTAAAATCATAGATTTTCTATTCAAATGTAAATATGAATCCCTGAAATATACAACTATTATTTTATAATTTATAATCATCAATTCGCTTGTCACATATTTCACAGTAATACATTAAAATTAATTCTGCATAAAATGCATACATTCTTTTGTTTCTGAAATGTGGTTATATTGAAATCAAGTTGAGAGAATTTTGTAGTAATGGCCATCAGTACTTGATCATCATCAGTTGTATAGCCTTTTGTAATGGTATAAGGGAATGGAGTGAAGCTGGGGTTATGGCACTCATCATCATTATCAGTGCCAAGTCAATACAAAATTTAATTGTAGAGTAAATATGAGAAACATGGATGAGAGCTCAACATTATCTATAAGTTTACCAGCATTAAACAAAAATAATAATCATTCATCCTCATGAATCATCAACAACAAAATCAGCAGTCAATTTTTGTGACTGGATTTGAAATTTGTCTACTATAGACCAGGCTGATTACGTACTTTTTGCCAGCTTGAAGCAGATTATTTAAACATTAATTTGGATGCACAAACATAAGTGCTAATCTGCTAATCCATCAGGATATATAACAATAAAACAATAATGCTGGGATACTAAAACATGCTGATCACCATCAATGCTCTGGCCACTTAGTATCTTTAATGGACTGGCCAACAATAAATTTAATTTTTAATAAATACTAAACTAAACAAAATATAGTGCATGAACTTCAAAATATATCCCCCCCCTTTGTGCTAATCCAGGATCATCATCAACTGGATTTCCATAAATACTGAATATAAATTTTTTTATACAGCAGACAATTATGCATTAATCTATTTCACAAATAAAATCTCTATAACTGTTACTATGAACAAGAAATATAATCTTAACATATAATATTCTAAAACTATTTAGGACTGATTAATTCACTGGAATAACTTTAACAATGAAATATCAATTTATTAATAACAATTAAAATGAAATTAAGGTCTGTAGAATATGGCTATACTTATAAAGTAAGGCTTCTGATTTTGATTAATTCAAAAAGAAATCACATTGTAATTTACAAATATGTCAATGCATAAAACACACACATATATATATATATGAACCCAGACATGCAATATGATAATTTATGAACATATTCTAATTGTCATATAATAATAATAAATATAATTTTAACATATATGTATCTATCTGACACATGTTTCTATAAGCATACAGACATACTGTAACACAAAGCGAATTGTCTCATGTAATAATAACAACAATAATAAATGTTATCACATTTTAATGATACACAAATAATAAAATTGTTTTACATATATATGTAGGTATCCATGCACACAGTGACATTTATATCATATGATATTTTAATTTGTCAAAAATAATAAACTTATTAAAAATATATTTTTTAATAAATGCACATGTATGATGTATGTATACATAAAAATAACAGAATGAATCAAACATGAATTCATTAATTATCTAATAGTAAAGAAAAGTTTTCTGTTCTTATTTATTTTTAAAAAAAATTAATTATTTGAGTCCTTCATAAAAAATTTTTATTATTATTTTTAAAAAAGTCATAGCACATCTTTGACAAGTTACTCTTGATTAATTGTAAATGTCTTTTTAAAAAAATACTCCAGTAAGTTTTCTTTTGTTCCCCAATCTAGAAATATTTTTGGAATATTTTATGGATAAAATATACTGGAAATGCATTTTACTTTTGTTAAATAAAGTTATTTTTTTTAAAAAGTTGTAATTTAAAAAATTATAACTCCCATCTTTAGTAAAGATATTATGTAAAATAACTCACCAGATATACTTTAAATATATATCTGAATATTTAATGCACTACCTTTATTGTGCTTCTCTGCATATAGATAAAACAGTATATGTATAAACCATTTTTTAGTAAGATGAACTTTCTGGGTAAGCTGGTCCATTCTAAACAATAGACTGGCATATTTTCATTATTGAGAAAAGTATAATTCCATAACTTATGGAATTCAATCAGCTCCATATAGTCTAGATTGGATAGATTTCAGGCATATCTAGGGAACAATATGAGCTATGGAAAACACAAAAAAACTGGGTTTTTCTTCCATGTGAATACAAACTCTACTATTGTTGCATTAGTAGCAGCAGCTAGATCTACTGTTTTGCCTTCAGTTATATATTCATGGTAGTAGTTATGCTATCATAATCTGTAAAACTCTTAAGAATTCCCCTCTAATCTTTTTCCAACCTTTTTATAGTCAGGGTGGAAAAAATATACAGTAATTAGAAATAAATTTTCCCTATCTTGATTAAAAAGTTAATGACTCTTTTCAGTTCACTTTAATCCTTTGAAAAACAACTTTGTAACATCTTTATCAAAATATTTTTATGCAAGCATTAATTTAAAAAAATTTGATCTAATCAGAATAGATAGTGGAAATTTATAATTACCAGTATATCTATTGTAGCATAAAATATGCTTGTTTTAATTTCAAAATCAGAATTAATAAAATATTAATTAGACATTTTTAAATGTGTAATTTATTATAATTTTTTTTTAAATTCAAAATTATTTAATCTTTAACTAATATTCCAGTGTAATATAAAAAATATCTACAAAAATTTTTTTGTCTGTGTTTATTTCCACTTTGCCTTTCAACTTTATATATATGCATGCACCCCCTATACTATATTGTTGTATGCCATGAGACACATAACTGACTTAATGTATATATATACTCATACATTCATGTAATCAATATGTATAGAATATATTTACATTATTATTATAATTATGAAAATAAATATATAACTTGTTAAGTTACTATTTTTCATTCTTTAAAATGAAAAATGACGTTGTTGAGAAAAGACTGTTGACAAGGTGATAAATGACCTCTGGGTTCACAGTTTATCGAATTAAAGGAAATGAAATTAACTTAGTGTTTTAATATCTAATTGTTATTGCAACAATGAGAATGCGTATGCTTCAGCGAGCTGATGGAGCGAGACATGATATATTAATTCTATTCTTGTTGTTAGAAGAATAAGGATTCTATTTTTATCAGCTATATCCTCATAAAAACTTCTACTATGTTTGATTTCAAAGAACAGTGTAAGTTGAAGTTTATATTTTGAACAATTTAATACTCATTAGAAGAAATTTCTTATATTTGTTCAAAGAAAGTAATCTAAATATATTTTTGTGTTCTATAAAAAATTGTTTGAATTACGTTTTAAAATCTAAACAGCGTCTTAAAAAAAAGAACATGTTTATAAAAACTTCATTCAAATTTAATGTACTTTACATTATAAAGAAAATGCAAAGTGGCTAGAACACAAATTTATCATGGGATAGATAAAATGCACTTGCCTAATCAAATATATATGTGGGAATAACATCATTTGCTGAATGCCTTAAAATTATAAAGAAATTAGATCTTCAAAATGGAATTATGAATGCCTTAAAATTATAAAAATTAGATCTTCAAAATGGAATTATAAATGTTAATAAAGGAACTTTGTATTAAGAAGATGAATATAAAGAGGAAACTAAATGTCAACTTAGGATATCCTAATAATATTCTCTTTAATGTTTAACAACAAAGGAATCAAAAAACTGTGTCTTCGCAGGATTTTCGTTCGTGAGGAACATTAACTTTTGTAAATGCCATTTAAGATTTTTTTGAAAGTTATAATTAGGAAAAGTTAATTTCATTTTCTTTATCATCGTATTCATTTTATTATAAAAATGAATAATAATAGAGAATTAATAATTTACAATATTTTTATTTTTATTTATGATTAATAAAGATTTAAATATCGGTTAATAAATGTTAATTTGGGGAAAGGGATAATGTGAACTTAGAGGTAAGAGATTAAATTATTTTTAAATCCACATATTATTTTCTATGACATGACACTACATTGTTTATACTAATCTAAATAGTTTAATAACAGTAATGTATGATAAATGAATAAATGATTAACATTGTTGTAAAGTATATATTTTTATATTAATAAATATAAATTACAGACAATCATTTAACGAATGAAGGTATTACATACAAATGATTGGATTATTATTTGTATAACCCAATTACTGTAAAATAGCGTTAATATAAATGTCTAAATATTAGGATACTTATATTTTATATACATTGTAAAATCACGTAGTGTTATAGGTTTAGAAAATATATCTACCATAAGCAAAGAGAATGTTTATATTTTTAATATAAGGAGGTAGATATATAAATATTTTTTTTTATATATTGTAAAATTTAAATTATTTAATTGTTAAATAAATAATTATGTTTTTTATATTAAATGAAGTCTTCAATTTTGTTTTATTTAATTTAAAGAGTTAGTGAGATTCGTTGTTAATATTACTTTAAAATATTGATAGGAACCCCTGAAGAGAGTAAATTGTTAAACTTCCCTGAGTTCGAAATCTGAGCATAACGGTAAAGTTAATTAAGGTGAAAATTGATTTGATGTGGTTTGGATATAATAATTTTTTTTAAATAATAAATTAGTTATTGGGAACAAATATAGTTTTATATCAAAATTAAATCACATCATTCGTGGCATCCTATATGAAGACCTTAAATCTGACTATAGTGAGATGCGACTGCCTTAACTTATCTTGTTGAGAGGGGGCATACCGTTACATATGGCGCACACAACTAGGGCCTTGAATCATAGATTCCATATCATTATTATATTGAATCATAGATTTTATATTGTTTGTATAGCGATACAAAACATTGAGGGATAAATAGTATTAATAATAGTCTCATATTAAATGTATTGTAAAATAGTAGGTAATAAAATAATGGAGACTTTGAAAATTAAATAAGTAAAATTTAAATAAATAGATCACTCGCTTAAAAATATAATTTTAAAATTAGGCAATAGAGTAAGAACACACATATATATATATATATCTTGAAAAGAGAAAGGCATCGCATTAATATCCTATGATAAATAATATATTATCGTATAAATAAAGTTATAGTTAAGATAAAGTTAGTTTTATGATTACGAGAAGTAAGTATAAAATATTTTCTTCTAATACTAATAATATAGAAATGCAAACTGAGATACTTAGTTCAAATATAGCTGATGATACTATGAATAGTACTAATGAACAAATAAATATAGGTGTGTCTGAGAGTAATTCTATATTAGATACTCATGTTCCAGAAATTATGGATATTATTGACAAACCTATAGAAAGTAAAACCAGTGATAATCCATCATTAAGTCAAATGATGTTAATGATGCAACAAATGATGGAGAATTTAAATACGAACATAGATACCAAAATGGAAAATATGCATACTCAGATGAAAAATCTGAAAGTAGATTTGTCTACAAATATGGATACCAAGATGGAAAGTATGAAAGTAGATATTACAAATGAATTATCAATAAAATTAGATAATATAAAAATAGATTTGAAGGACGAGGTATCACAAATACAAACAAATATGAATAATGAAATTCAAAAAATTCAAAAGGTTATTGAAGAAACAGATCTTAAGTGTCAAAAAAGATTTTTTGAATTTGAAACAAAGCTAGAAAATAAAGTAGAAAACAAATTTTTAGAAATAAAAACTGTATACAATCATCTCCAAATTGATATGTATAAAATCCAAGAAGAGACTGAAAAGGTTTTAGATGAGAAAATAAAAGATGTCCACATAGAAATTAATAACCAAGACAAGAAAATTCAGTCTATGGAAAAAGATTTTCAGTGTTTAAATGTGAAGCAAAATTTGATTGATTCAGACGTAAAGTTAAATAAAGATAATATTGAAATATTATTAGAGAATCAATCGGAGATATTTAATCAATTGGAAAATAAAAATATTACCGTAGATCAAACCATAAAAGTTTTGAAGGATGAGTTTGAGAAAGAAAGAAAAATAATGATGGAAAATTATACCCAAGCTTGTAAAAGGATTAAATTATCTAATATCAAAGAAGACACTACTTCAGATAAATTTAATCAAATATTAGAAGCTATTAATAGGATAAGGGAAGATCCAAATAAAAAGGAACATCAAGATGAAATAGTGATTGAGATGGAAAACATGCAAAGGGAACAAAATAATGAGGATAATATTAGTTATTTTATAGGAGACTTTGCTCACCATCACAATCAACAATCATCTATAAATCTGCAAAAAGAAAATGTTAGCAATACAAATCATGTATTACAATCTAATGTTGTAAATCAATTTGTAAAATTAAAACATTTTCAAGGGTTTACAAATGAAGCTCCAATAGAGCATCTAAAGAGTTTAAATTTATATTTTTCAGTAAATACTAATTTGACAGAAGGTGAAAAATTGATAGTAGCATACAGTCATTTACAAGGTGATGCTTTATCATGGTGGGAATCATTATTCCAAATACCTAAAACTTTTGAAGAATATCAAAAATTATTGATAAAGAATTTTTGGAATAATGATCGTCAAGAATCACTGTTGTATCAAATACTTCAGGAAAAATATAAAAATATGCCAGGTGAAACTCTTACTAAATTTTTTAGAAGACAGGTATCAAAACTGAAAACCCTTGATACTTATCATTTTAGCCAAAATCAAATTATTCGTATTGCAAAACATAACTTACCTATGAAAATTGAGCAGTCTTTATTATTTTCTAATGCACAAAATATCGAACAAATTATAGATATTTTAAATAATATTGACTCAAATAACCAAAATGTTAATCAAAATTATTTTGAAAGAAAGAAAGAAAATATTCAAGTAAATGCTATTAATTATAAAAAAAAAGAAAGCATAAGACTTTTAATCATTCACAAAGTAAAACAACGAAGAGTGATAATAATGCAGATGTTAAATTAAGTTCTGATACACGTCAAATTTCAGAAATTAAGAGTATAGCATCTACTAGTGGATTGAATAAAGGTAAAATAGGGTATAATAAAAATATACCCAAAACAACAGCAAAATTAAATTAAAGAGGGTCTTCGGAAATAGTTCCTCTCCTCAAAGACCCATATTTAAAACGAGGAACAAAAATAAAATTGTAGTTAAACAAATCACCAACATAATATGTTCAGAGGAAGATGATGAACCCAAGTATGCTGTTCAAAATTGTCCATTAATTAATATTATGTTTGAAGATTTGCAAATTAGAGCCTTATTAGATAGTGGTAGCCAAATATCTGTAATATCTGAAGAGTTTTATAAAAGGTTGATGGATAAAAATCCACATATTAAAACCTTACCTCTAAAATCAGTACAGATTACCCTAGCTAATAATAAAAGGGCAAAATTAATTCAAAAGCAAATCTGGATCAAACTAACTATTAATCAAACATGTATTTATCATGTATTTTTGATATTAACTGGACTTATTCATGAAATGATATTGGGAGTAGACTTTTTACATCTGAACAAATGTTTGATTGATTTTAAAAATAAAATAGTTAATGTAGGTGATGAAGTTTTAAAGATGACATTATCTCCAGAGTATGATTTATTTGAAATTGGTTGTATGATTTCAAACAGATCAGAAACACTTGTAAAATCAAAAATTGTTGAATCAAATTTGATTGATGGTGATAATGTTAATAAATTATAATTTATTCATATATTAAAGCCCTATAGAGGAAAAATATAATAATTGTCTTAAATAAACAATTACCATGAGTTTTGTAATACCTAAATTATGTAATAATTATTAGGATTATAGGGAGAAAATGTAAAGAATTAAGATATGAAAGAGAAGGAAATACTATATATAATTGTGTCTAACTAAGATGGATCATATCATTAATGTGGAAATGGAAGACTGGTTACTTATAGGTTGGCAAGTTCACAAATGAATTCCAACTAATATATTTATTGGATGCTAAAGATAATCTAGTAAGTCTCAAAAACTAAGGAGCAGGATTGGCACCTTTAAATAAGTTTGTGTATGTTCATTTATTAGATGTCAGTGATAATCTAGTAAGTCTCAATAAGGAGCAGGATTGGCATTTTAAATTGATTTATACATAAAACACTTATGAAACAACTAATTAAAACTTAGTTATAGAATAATCAGGTTTTCTACCATATAATTATTTTGATATACCATTTCAAATACTTAGTATATTAATAAGGATACATTATATAGAAATTCATTGAAAGAAGTGAATAAAAAAAAAGTAATCTAGATAATGATTTTTGCATACTAAAGTATTACATTATTTAACTTTAATAGATAATAATTTTGAAATAAAATAGTCAGTATATTTAATCTATGATTTGATTAAAACAGACTATATTAGATGTACCATATTTAAGACATTAAAAAAAAGAACCCAATTGCCCATAAAACAATTTAATTATTATTAAATATAATAATTAATAATATTTTTTTCTCTAATAATTGATGAAGAATTTAAGATTTTCAGTCGAGGGGAAAATAAAAAAATTTATGAATTGTAATGATGCATAAATGATAACAAAGATGAAGAATTAAAATAAAATGTTAGTTTATTTTAATTTTCTTAGTCGAGGGGAAATGTAGGAGTATATATATACTCATACATACATGTAATCAATATGTATAGATTATATTTACATTATTATTATACTTATGAAAATAAATATATAACTTGTTAAGTTACTATTTTTCATTCTTTAAAATGAAAAATGACATTGTTGACAAAAGACTGTTGACAAGGTGATAAATGACCTCTGGGTTCACAGTTTATCGAATTAAAGGAAATGAAATTAACTTAGTGTTTTAATATCTAATTGTTATTGCAACAATGTAGAATGCGTATGCTTCAGCGAGCTGATGGAGCGAGATATGATATATTAATTCTATTCTTGTTGTTAGAAGAATAAGGATTCTATTTTTATCAGCTATATTCTCATAAAAACTTCTACTATGTTTGATTTCAAAGAATAGTGTAAGTTGAAGTTTATATTTTGAACAATTGAATACTCATTAGAAGAAATTTCTTATATTTGTTCAAAGAAAGTAATCTAAATATATATTTTGTGTTCTATAAAAAATTGTTTGAATTACGTTTTAAAATCTAAACAGCGTCTTAAAAAAAAGAACATGTTTATAAAAACTTCATTCAAATTTAATGTACTTTACATTATAAAGAAAATGCAAAGTGGCTAGAACACAAATTTATCATGGGATAGATAAAATGCACTTGCCTAATCAAATATATATGTGGGAATAACATCATTTGCTGAATGCCTTAAAATTATAAAGAAATTAGATCTTCAAAATGGAATTATGAATGCCTTAAAATTATAAAAATTAGATCTTCAAAATGGAATTATAAATGTTAATAAAGGAACTTTGTATTAAGAAGATGAATATAAAGAGGAAACTAAATGTCAACTTAGGATATCCTAATATTATTCTCTTTAATGTTTAACAACAAAGGAATCAAAAAACTGCATCTTCGAAGGATTTTCGTTCATGAGGAACATTAACTTTTGTAAATACCATTTAAGATTTTTTGAAAGTTATAATTAGGAAAAGTTAATTTCATTTTCTTTATCATCGTATTCATTTTATTATAAAAATGAATAATAATAGAGAATTAATAATTTACAATATTTTTATTTTTATTTATGATTAATAAAGATTTAAATATCGGTTAATAAATGTTAATTTGGGGAAAGGGATAATGTGAACTTAGAGGTAAGAGATTAAATTATTTTTAAATCCACATATTATTTTCTATGACATGACACGACATTGTTTATACTAATCTAAATAGATTAATAACAGTAATGTATGATAAATGAATAAATGATTAACATTGTTGTGAAGTATATATTTTTATATTAATAAATATAAATTACAGACAATCATTTTAACGAATGAAGGTATTATATACAAATGATTGGGTTATTATTTGTATAACCCAATTATTGTAAAATAGCGTTAATATAAATGTCTAAATATTAGGATACTTATATTTTTTATACATTGTAAAATCACGTAGTGTTATAGGTTTAGAAAATATATCTACCGTAAGCAAAGAGAATGTTTATATTTTTAATATAAGGAGGTAGATATATAAATATTTTATTTATATATTGTAAAATTTAAATTATTTAATTGTTAAATAAATAATTATGTTTTTTATATTAAATGAAGTCTTCAATTTTGTTTTATTTGATTTAAAGAGTTAGTGAGATTCGTTGTTAATATTACTTTAAAATATTGATAGGAACCCCTGAAGAGAGTAAAGTGTTAAACTTCCCTGAGTTCGAAATCTGAGCATAACGGTAAAGTTAATTAAGGTGAAAATTGATTTGATGTGGTTTAGATATAATAATTTTTTTAAAATAATAAATTAGTTATTGGGAACAAATATAGTTTTATATCAAAATTAAATCACATCATTCATGGCATCCTATATGAAGACCTTAAATCTGACTATAGTGAGATGCGACTCCTTAACTTATCTTATTGAGAGGGGGCATACCGTTACAATATATATATATAACAATTTGTAATTTTTTTTATTATTCCATCTAAAATCAAATAGAAATTTGTTGATTTATCAAGTAGCAATAATATATTAAACTTACATTGAAATTACCTTTTCAACTAAGCTATATTTTACTTATATTGTCATGTATAAATTAAAACTATTTTTGAGTGACTATTTAAGGATAATCTTGTCTCAAAATCAATTTTATAAAAAATAATTTTATTTTTACTGTATACATCTTTTAAATATGGACCAATAAATAAAAATGAACCACTAAATGTATTAAATATATATGTTTAATTTTTACTTACTTTTTAAAAACCTTTTTTATGCAGTTACACCTATCATCAGAAATATTCTTATTAAACTCAGTTTTTACTCATAACCAACTTTACATAAATATTATATAATGCTTTTACTAGGTAGGTGATCTTAAAAATTGTGTGATTATTTCATATTATTAGAATAAAATGAGAAACAAAAAAATATATAAAAATGATCTCAAAGAAATTTAAGTACATATTTAGTTACACCTCTAACAATTGTAATGAATTCATCATCAACAGCATCATTTTCAATTATTACCAGTCTACTGCAGGATGAAGTCTTTAAGTTTAATCCAGGTTTGCCACTTCATAACTTCTCTTTTTCACTTTATAGCAATATTTCTTATTTCATCTATCCATCTTACATATGGTATTTTTTTAGGTCTTTGAAATTTGTTGGGAATCAGTTTAAACCTTCAACTGTTAAACTATTATTATTTCTTCTATCAATATATCCACCCTAGCTCTATTTCCGTCTTTTAAATTTTCTATAACATTAATGATATCTACTTATTCTCTCACCCATATATTTTATTTTTGATCTTTTCTTGTTATTCTTAACACATATCTCTATATACTTCATTAAATTGATAAGAGTTATCTAATTATTTATCTAATAAAAATATTGAATAAGTACAGCTGAAATTAATAATAAATATCTTATTCACATTATTTTGAAAAATATCTAATTCTTTAGAAATCAAATAAAATTTGAGCAGTGAAAGTAATAGCTTGAGCTTTTATCCAGGACCTTTCAGTTCTTGAGTTTATCACTATACCATTGCATTAAACCTTTCAAGATATTACATTATTAAGATGTTAATAGTATATCCATTAGGTTTTCATCCATAGATATTGGAATCACTGTATCTGAATATTTTGTCATAATGTTGTGTTAGCAGTATAATAAATCTGCAAAGTATTACTGACATAAAAGTTATGTATAAATTTTAAAGTAGTTTATTACAAGGAAAATTCCTATTTAAAGTTTTCATATATGGAATACATGAAAAAGATTGCATTATTCATCGAACTGGCTAATTATTGGGTGACAAGAATTTGAATGTTTTAATATTATTGTTTTACTTATGACTAGGTCCTTATTTACTAACCTATTTTAGATAGTTAAATGAATTAACTATAGAATAGATATAAGATTGAAGAGTCTTAAATTTACTGGAATCTGAAAAAGATTCACACTGGACTTAACCTACTTGCATAGAAAGCAGATGCATTATTATTACACTGTGATATATATATATGTGTGTGTGTGTGTGTTTGTTTGTTTGTTCGTATATAATATTTTAAAATTATAATAGAACTACAAATAAGCAGTAAAAATGTATTATTTACATAAAAGTAACATTGAATTACTGAAGTCATATTGTCATTATCAATTGAAATTGCATAGCTAAGAAAAAACTTTATGCATTTTCAGTTTGTATATTATTTAACCTACCTCCAAACTTAAGTTTTTATTAATTTATAATAAGATTATTAAAAACTTATCAGCATTTATTCTGTGATTAGTTATAACTTGGAACTGTGATCTTTATAAGATTTATTAGAGATGGAAAGGTAGTATCTATCTTTCTACCTTATGGCTGCACTTAATAAAATAGTTATTGATGACATGTAATCATGCATGACTGAGGTATATCTTTGTATATTTGAGAACTTAGTTCAGTGTGTTTTCTGTTTGTATATATAAAAATCAATTTTAACTTGAATATTATGTTTTATTATTAATTTAACATTATTATTTTTTTATTAAATTACAATTTGTGAGTGTGTTGTGTGTCTATTTTATGCATATGTGTACAATGTTAATATATTATATTTGATGTTTGTAATATATTATATTATTGTTAATATATTATATGTGATGTTTTTTGATGTTAATATATATTTAAAGTTAATGAAAAATACTAATAATGTTATCACTATACTACATAAAGTTCAAACTGATATTAAAAGATAACATTTCTGATTTTATTAGTTTGTGATAAGCCTAGATTATCTAGTATTTGTTTATATATCAAGATTTTTAATAAACAGTTATTAAAAATAGACTATATTTTAATATTCTATATTTATATTTGCATTATATTTATATATTTTTTACATATTTATAAAGTATATTATTAGAAAATATTATTATTTTGTAATCTTTTATCATATTTTAACATCTGTTACATATATATCAAATGCAAAGCATTTATGTTTAAAGTTACCATACTTCAATAAATTGATGAATTTGAATTTTTTCTCATTGTGTTCTTTATTAATCTCATATCTTAAAGAACTATAAAATGTTAAACAAAGCATATTACAAATAATACATTATTAGTATATATTAGGGCAGCTTATCAAAAAATCCCAATGTTTAAGTAATTAAAGTCTCTTGGGTCATTTACTGTAGCTATAATTATAGTGAGAGACTCAATGCTTTAAGATTTTTGGATTGGGATTCTTGATGCTAGGCTTTGCATGTCAGAGTACATGGACTACATAATTTAGAAGACTGCAGATTTGTTGAGATAAAATTATTTTACTGTTTAATTTTATATTACGGTTTTGTTCAAACAAGTTATTATATAGCAAGTTGTCAACAATGGTAATAAATTTAAATATTGATAAATGTTCCCATGTCATTTAATGCTTTGTTTCAGTAAAAAGACAAACTGTGTAACATAGTATGTTATCAGTTTCTCTTAAGTTAGTGAATGAGAAGGAAGTTTTAATTTTCTTACAAAATAATATTACAAATTGTAAATTATTATATTTGAAGAAGATTTAAATGTATTGTTTCCAAATTTAACAATAAAATTATATATTTTTCTAACAGTGTCATTAATAGTTGATTCACGGGAAAGATCTTTGTCTAAATTTAAAATGAATTCAAAAAATCGTTTAGTTTCAAGCATGGCACAAAAGAGACTGACAAATCTGACTACAGTTATAGAAAGTGAAATATAAAAAGATCTAA
This sequence comes from Epiperipatus broadwayi, assembly GCA_028023455.1. NCBI lineage: Eukaryota > Metazoa > Onychophora > Udeonychophora > Euonychophora > Peripatidae > Epiperipatus > Epiperipatus broadwayi. The sequence goes on from JAQFVV010012483.1 coordinate 4,181,802, forward strand.
ATTTGTAAATTTGCAAAAAGTTTTCACCTGGGTAAAATAAATTCACTAAATGGCCCTATTCAAATGATCACCTGATCCACTACTTTGACTATTTAAATGCTTTTATATTAACATTTCCTGCCTGTATTTCTGTCAGTATGTCCATATTTTGTCAGTATTTCTGTTGGTATGTCTACATTTTTGAATTAACAATGAAAAAAAAAAGTTCTGTTTAGAATCAAACTTACATCCTTACACTTTCCAAGAAATCTCTTTAGTAACTGAACCAATGGAAATATTACATTTGGAAAATAAAATATTGTTAATATTTATTTAAATCCACATAATTAAATTAATAAAAAAAATATAAATATATTTGTTTAACATTTATAGAATAATATTTATAAATAAAATGACTGCAATCACATTATATTGATAATAAGATAATAATATAGTATGTAATAGAATTATTGATAAAAAGGTACCTGAACAAGACAATTAAAAAAGACTAATGAAGAAAATTATTTTATTTAAATTGAAATTATATATTTTATTTATAACAAAAAAGCAAAAAAATGATTTAAAAAAAAGACTTTTTAAACTAATGCTTTTATGTAAGTAGAAAACTAAAAAGTAGAAAAATAATGAAGTAATCTGATTAAAAAATGTGTCATTTCATAAAAGCATTTGAGACATGAAAATAAAATGACCTCAAACGCTTTTATGAAACCACACATGTTTTTTGGTTAGATTACTTTTTTATTACCTTTTATTTGTCTGTTTACAGAAAAGCATTATTTTTTAAAAAATATTTTTTAGTATCATTTTTCTAATAATTGAGAAACGCAAATGTGAAAAATAGTTGATTTCTCATCTGAAATGAATTATGGTTCTATAGCATTTTCCCACTTTATTTAACACTAATTCTGAGTAAAAAAAAGTTTTTTATTTTATACTTCAGATATTGATTTTTTTTATTTTTGTAATACAATTTACTTATTATATGGTCAATTCTAATGTCAAATGACTACTTCCTCTTATGCTATCTAGATGCAGTACTCTCAGATCCAAGGCTCCTCACTGATGAAGGCCATAAGCCAAAAACTAGTCTGGGGATATTGGATGAGTAGGCGCTAGATGGGGATTTTATGCACAAGCCTTCTGGCATCCATTGATTACTCTAGCTTGTTGTGTGTGGCAAAATATATAGGGAGTTTTGCCTGTTTTAACTAATTCTAACATCAAAGTGGCAATCAGATTACCCATTAATAAAGAGAGATTTTCTTCAATAGTTTTTTTCACTACCATCAATCAATATTTTTTTTCTAAAAATCTTTAGATAAAGTCGTAACAACTTAACTGCTAGATATATAAAAAAATAGGTTAAATAACAGTTTTAAAAGTCTCCATCGGGTACTTTTAAAATACCATAAAGAAGATAAAAAGTTTTCTTTAGGTCCAAAGTTTTGATGCAATATAAAAGTCATACATACTCAAATCTAATGGATAAAAACTGTAATTGATTCCATAATATAGGTCATAAAAGACAAAGTAGTTTTTTTAATAATTATTTCAGTGCAAGATGAAGATTTCTTCCATAATTCCTTAAAATGGTTTAGCGAAGAGAAAGTATTCATTTTCAAGTGGTGATAGTTTGAATAATGTTTTTCCTTATTATACTCCTTATTTAAAAATAGCTAACTATTTATTTGCTGACCATTGTTGGATGATTTTCTGGTTATATATGGGCCTACTATTTTTTTAAAAAGCATATTTGGCTTAGATTCAAATCTCTTGTCATAAGCACGACCTGTGAATGCATCACCGCTGCAGCATGAGGTCCTTAATTTAATTAGTAGCATTATTTTAATAGATTTCATTTGAATTTTAAGATCAATAGTATTTATTGTTATTCAGTATAATTATTTTTATATCTATAATAGTTTCTATGTTGCTTTAATTATTTTCAAACAGTTTATTCATTTTATTCCAATAAAAAAAAAATCTATACTTAACAGTAAAATATAAGACAACTTAAGTTCACAATAGAGTAGTAGTCACTAATAAATATATTGAATTATCAATGCAATGTATAAATTAATTAAGATAATAAAACACAAATATCAGACAGAACAATCATTTTATGCACATACACACGTGTGTGTGTGTTTATATTACACATTCCTTAAACTAACAATGCCATTTTATTTTTAAAGTATTAAATATTTTAAATTACTTTTTCAATTAGCCATATGGCTAATAAAAAGTCAAAATAATCAATTTTTTTTTTAAAAAATAAGCATTTTTAAAAATGAAATTAATATAAATCAATATTATCGTGTTTTTAAATAATATGGTTAGGTAAAATCTGCATACCCCTTAAGGTTATTGTGTTTAAATTCAAGTTTAGAAAATCACTTTGGAGATATGATTCCACTATTCATAGAAATGATAATTTTCTTGATTACTATAAAAATTTATGAAGAATATTTCAAAATTATTAATAGAAAAATTAGTTACAAAAAAATATGTCACATGAAGATGCTTAAAGAAGTATAAAGAAATTTTCTTCATCATTTTTTGGCTCCAATATGTTTTTTTAGATTCAAGGTCGTTAATCCTAATCTTTTTCAATTTTTTTTTAGCAGCTTATCTAGAGTTCTGAAATTTAAATCCATAAATGAAAAATTAATAGTGACATTAATGTATTTCATTAGTATTTTAAGAGGCTTAGGGCAACTTTGATGATAGATAAATATAATATAGTGATAATTTACCATTTTAAAGTTATTTCTGTTATATTTGTCAACTTTCTTTCTCTCCAAAGTGTTAAGAAAGAATGTATTTTTAGTAGAATTTTAAACAAATAATATACATTTTAAAAAGTATAGAAGAAGGGTCAGATCTTTTTTAAAGATTTCTATCTTCTGATTAAGATTTCAAAGTAAAAGTTTGAATTTTAATGACTCCTCTACTTTTCATTTGTCATTTTGCCTCATGCTTTCAGTTATAATTTTTTCTGATTTCTTGCACTTTATATCTTGATATTTTTAATTGGACATTATTAAGTATAAAATTGTATAACTGGAACTCAGATTCAACACAAAAGCTTTAAAAAATATGTTACAGTAATTTAGACACCTTATTTCTGGTAAAAGTCAAGATGGCAACTTTAATTATTTATTTATCATCAGTTAATATCAATTTAGATATTATGATATGGATATTTATAGAATGGTATTATCTTGAAGTAATATTTCTAAATTTCTCTGTATATATTTATAGCATAAAAGATAATATCAATTTAAAGAAAAAATATATCTGTCACTGAGACAAAATTTAATATCTGTATTTTATGGTAATCGTCAAGATTATTTAGTTCAATTCATCTATATTTGATCATTATAAAAATAATCTAATTAAGAGTTCAAATTTTCTAATCATAAAGATTATATAAGAACTTTAAGTTAATTTTTTTTAAAAAAAATTTCATCTATGATTAATACAGTTGTTCATTTCACGAAAGATAATTTCACTTCCTCAATATTAATATTATTTTTTTTATCTAGAAAATGTTTTTAATGAACAGGATGTCAGAGTAGAAATGATAATATGGGATTTCATTAGAATGATATCACCTTTTTGATGCAATGATTACAATAAAATTCTATGTATTATAAAAAAGTCTATGAGTAGTCATTTAATAGTCATATCACAATTGAGCCCCAAAAGGGGTCTTTGGATAATAGTAAAAGGAGATTATTTAAGTGACTTACATCTAGATTTTACAGGTGATGTAGTTGCTTTTGCAAATAATGCTTTGGAGCTTCAGGAAACGTTAAAAAAGTTAGCAGATGAAAGTAAGAAAGTAGGATTAAATGTAAATAAATGTTAAAAAGACTAATGTAATGTTCAATGAATTTTCTCAAAAGAAAAAAATAAGGATTGATAATGATGAATTAGAAGAAGTTAACAAACTACAAATATCTTGGCCTGATTATTATTATAGATGGAAATATAATGGATGAAATTAATCAGGGAATTAAATTTGTTTGGGGTGCTTTTGGTAGAAATAATTTAATATTAAAATGAAATATGCCTATGTGTTTGAAAAGAAAGATTTTAATAAATGTGTGTTACCAGTTTTTACTTACAGATCTGAGATTTGGATACTTAATAAAAGAATAGTGCAGACTCCAGATCATTCAAAGAAGTAACAAAAAGACATTAAAAATGAAATACATGGTTGAGAGAACAAACAGGTATTACTGTCATCACTCAAAGAATTGAAACTAAAATGGACTTGGGTTAATATATTGCTAGAAGAGATGATAATAGCTGAACAGTTGAAATCTTAAACTGGATTCCAAGAGATTATTAAAGACCGAGAAAGAGACCACACGTGAGATGAATGAATGAAATGAGAAAGTGTGATGTGGAGGAGAAAATCTAGAGATCAAAGAAGATAGATTGAACTTGAAGAGACCTTTATTCTGCAGTGGATCGATAGTGATTGAAAATGAAGATGTTGATATTTTATTTCAGGAAGTATCTATCTTAAATTAAATATTGATAAAAAGATTTTTTAACGTCACTGTTTTTGCTTATACAAAATATTTTCCTACAAATTTGGAAGATATAATAGTCTCACACTGAATTATTATATTTAACTATGTCCATTTGTATTCGTGAATTGAATTAAAAATTAAGAATATTGCAAAATTGCACGCAGATAAAAATGCAAACATCAGTTTAAAAAAATACAGTAATATATAGTGATTAAATAATGAATGCCACTCTCTCAATGAAAAAATATTAAAGATTACATGTCGTGTAAATTTTATCACAATTTAGTAATGGTAAAATGGTGTTTAAAATTTTAATATCATAACTTAAGTCGAAAAATGGAAATGCACTACATAATTTGAAGAAGCATTAAAGATAACTTTTAAATTATTTTCAATAAATTCAGACAAATATTAGAAGTCATTTAAAAAGTATATAAAATAAACTGTCATGCAGAAATAGATTGTGAAATAAAAACAAGAGCCAAAAAATCATCAGTCATCAAGAATAGATTTCCTCTTCAATGCCACATAATGTAAACTTAAAAAATCAATGATTATATATAAAATCTCAATTACTGATTATTCCAACTTAAGTTTGAAAGCATTAGTGTGGAGAGCTATTCTTGTTTTATTATTCTGTTTAAACTGATATCTAGTATTATCATCAGTAATCAGTTAGCGATGAGATTAATAACTGAAGCAATAATTGATTTTAAAAAGAGTGAATTGTTATTAAGGAAGGTGTATATCTATACAGACACTATTATATATTAAAATTAAATGCTAAAAGACAAACTAGATATATTATTAATTAAATGTCACATCTAAAACTTCCATTCCTTTTTTTTTTAATTTGAATTTCTTTTGTATAAACTAAATTTATATACTACAAATTTTATTTTATTTCGACTATATTTTAGGATTGAAACAATATTTAAAATTTGTTAAAAACATTACACGATTCACCTAAAATAAAATACAAGTTTTTAAAAAGAGGAATGAAAGAGATTGTTTTTTTCCCGATATTTGTCAATGAATGGATCATTTTGAAAAAAAAAAAAAAGGAAAATTAAACGACTTTATTAATTAATTAATACATATTGCATAATGTTAATAGTATTAATTACACTATTTCAATTATTAGATTATAAATTTTTATCCATTGTTTTTAAAATGATGGGTAAATCAAAGAACACAATCAGCATTGTATACTAATAAGAAAATCAGATATTCTTAAAATTAAGTAATTAATATATATATAAACTATTCATCAAATAAACTTTAAACTAACCAGCCAATCAATTTGCATATAATAATTACCAACTATGATATCCTTTCAAAAATTACTATTAATTATCTTCTCCAGTACGACCATTTCATAAGTTTGCAAATTCCTTTCTTCATCTGCCGCAGAGACATTTAGTAGCATCCCAGTATACTGTACAATGCTCTTTTCTATTATACAATAAAGTTTTGATTGATTAGACATTAAAACACAAAATAAATAATTTCATAATGCAGTGAATTTCTTAAATACTTCTAAATTTGCTTAAACTAAAATTTAAGTCAGAAAAATGGCTTAATTTATATATAAAAAATATATAGGATGAATATGTAAATGATTTGTATGATAAAAATAAATCTACAAGTATGTTAATTGAATCAGAGGAATCTAAAAATAGATTATGCAATAGTAATCTTCCTTATTAGTAGGTATGTGGTAAAAAATAAGTCTCATACGCAAAACCAGATCATCTTTCTCAATATTTTTTCTCTCTTGCTTTACACATAAATATTTTTTAATAAAATCAAGCAACTTCAACACACCTTTCACATCTCACATAATGAAATGCCAACCACAAACACTCCAGGCCTGCATACTGCTGAAGCTGAAGTCGTATCCTACAGTAGAGTAACCAACACCAGAGATCTTATGAATCCTAATAAACTCAAGGGAAAACCATCCAATGACAGCAAACAGATACAAATAGCATATCAAAACCCAAATGGCTCCAAGCCCAGAGATAACTCACAGAAACCAGACAACTTACCAAAAAGCTCAAAATCAAAAGAACCAAATAATGCCTCTAGACGCAAAAATCTAACAATCTCTTCTGACAATACAGATGATGCACCTCTCAACATAGACCATCAAGACCATAACAATGCACTCGGAACCCTAAGACCTCTAAGATCAAAATCTAGTTTATCTTTAAGTACATGCCCAATTCAAGTTCTGTTTTTTTTTAATAATTTTTCCTTTTTTTTTTTTACTATTTTTTTCATTTTTCACATTAATAATCTTTTTCTTATCTTATCCAAATTCACATAAGCTTGCAATTTTCTTTTTAATTTTTTTCATTTTTATTTTTTATAACTTAAGCAAAACATAGTAAAAAGCTATTATTGAGTTAAAGTATGTCAATGCAGAGAGATACTATGAAATTTCAATTAAATTTCTGAATTGTGAATAGGGGTGGTTGAGATAATTAAATAAAGCTTGTATTGCAATTTATGATTTAGATAAGTAGTTATTAAATTTTAAAATTTCAATAGAGAAAAGATTAAGACATGAGATGAGAAAAAATTGAATAAGTACAGTTTTCTATTTTGTTAAAGTGTTAGTAAGATCTTGAATAGCTACATTCTTAATAGATTTTCTCCCAATCATTCAATTTTTAAAATAACCACCAAAATAGTTTAATTTACTCTGTCAAATGCTTTTTCATTACTACTGAAATAAATTTTAAATTTCCATTTTTTCTCTATATATTTCATCACTACAATTTTAGCTTTATCTTTTAAATTTTTTTCACTTTCAAATAGGTCTTCAAACTGGAATATATATTTAACTGAAGGATAGAAGATAAATATAAAGTTAAATATCTTACAGAAAAGATAGGAATAAAATAGAGATGTAAACCAAATTCTATATATCTCTTTACTTGTTTTAATATTATTTAGATAATGATAAAAAAATAACATGTGAGGAAGAAAAATTCATTGTATCACATTTCCTGATAATAAGATGTCTCTACTTTGCAGACAGAAATGATAAAATTAACAAAATATTAAGCAAGTTTGATAAGTTATAAAAAGATATATGTAATAATAAATATGCATATATTTAAAATAAATAATATAGTATTAAATAAAAATTTGTTTCTATGAAAAAAAATATCTAAAAAATATGAATAGTTTATCACCTAAGATATCATGTGATATTCATTTTGGGAGGGCAATTCTTATTTTTTAAATCTATCATTTTGCCACTGCACCCAATTACATAGGGCATTTATTATATATATCATTAAAAGCCAGTCAACACTTAGACAATCCTAATATCAACAACAATCAATAATTTCAAATTGTTGTCAAGACAACCTCCTTTTATCGATAAAGGTGGAATATATATATATATATAAAGAAAACATATTCCTCTAATTCACTTAACTTCTTTGGCTATTCATACATTATGCACATAAAGATGGATCAGAAGACTTTTCCAAAATAAGTTTAGTGACATAAACAAAATATTAGGTATACGTTTTTTTATTATTTAACTTTATTTTCTGTTTTGTGATTAAATTTTCTTTTTTAATAAAATCTGCTTTGTGTTATTAAATCAAACTCAAATTAAAGATGACAAAACATAGTGATTGATTCAGAATAGTAGTTGGTCAGGAAGTAATACAGATTAAATATATGATGAAAAAAGTGATAAAAAGAAATAATTTCTATAACTAATTAATAAGAATATATCCTATGTTCCATTGAATTTCAATTTGAGAAAGTGTATTAAAAATTTTATTTTGAGCATTTTATATATAAAATAGTGATTTGGATTTTAAAAAAAAGATAAAACATAAATTGAAACTTTAAATATAGAGTCTAAAGAAGATAAGATGAAATATAGCTGTAATGAAATTAACAAATAAAAATATATTTTTGACTAGATAAATAAACAAAATGTTTAGAAGAAATTATGGGAATGTAATGGATGGACTATAGAAAAAATTAGAAAAAAAAATTTCATATAATATTGTTATATGTTTTTAAACAGGAAATAAAACAAAAGCTGTGTTTTTATCTTAAATATGGGACTTTCTTTTTGAAGATTATGATGATATTTATGTTTTCCAATAACCCTAATAGATGTAGAATTGAGAATAGAAAATGATTAGGATGCAATATATTGTAAAAAATAATTAATAAACTGAATCTTTGGAAAGTGTCAGATTTCTCTGTTCTACAAACAAATAGTGTGCCAGTAATTATATTTTCAGATTAGTTCTCTTCACTTTATTTTAGATTCATCTACTGTAAACTTGATTAGTTAATGCAGATTAAATGTTTAGTACTATTATATTCATATTTTCTGGACAGTTGTGTTATGGTTTTATCAGTGAGATCCTTGGATTTAAAATTGGATCTAATGCAGTTATACATTTAGAACCAAATTTTATAGTAAACCATAAAGTTAATAGAATAATTTTTATATAATATTTAAGGGTTTAAATCCATACAACCTTTCTTTTAAATTACATACTTCTGATACCAGGTTCTGCATATTTTAATAGGCTCACTTTTAGGTTAACAACAAACTCTTTTCATCTTTTGGTTAAGATGGTTTATACTAAAAAAAATCACATGTTTTTTTTAATAACTTTATCATATTCTTTTAGAAATGTAATTTTTTCATTAATTGTTATCATAATACCATTACTATTCACTGTTAGGCAATAAATGAGAATCTAGTTCTTCTCAGCTGGAAAATAAATCCCAATATAATCTTTATCAGTCAGATGAAAGTTGATCTACGATTCCTAAACAAAATAAAACAATTAAAATATCATGCAATGTGTTACACACCTACGATTTCTGAAAGCATAACTAACATCTTTTTTAGTGGTTAAAGTCTATGAAATAATTGTTAATTAATCTGTGGTTCATTATTCATAAGGTTGGATCATGCCATGTTATAAAAACTTCAAGTGATTTAAATTATTATTATTATTTTATTACTCTTCATTTAGAATAGATTTGCTTAGCAGCAAATTATTTTATTCGTTGAACTAATTACTCAGACCAATGAATTTTAATGCTTTTATTACTATTAATTAAAATATTTATCTCGCTATAGAATTACGTTTTAGAAATTTAAGTATCTGATTTATTGCACACATTTTTATTTACTATTGTAAATATTTCTTTTTTTGTCTACAGTTTAATGATAAAATTAATAGCTTTTTAATGCCCTGCTTTTCAAATTAACTTATTTTATTATACTTTATGATAATAAAAACGTTATTTGTTTTATTGACTTCAAAAATAATAAAGCATACGAGAGTGCAAAGGCCATCTGGAAAAAAATTATTATTGGAACTGATTTAGATAGTACAGGTTTGTTATTAATCTTTTTACTTTTATATTTTGACCGTGGTTAAATTTTCTTTAGTTGGATTATGCTTTAAACAATGTCATCTGAAAATAAATCAGTTATCTTGTCTAAAGAATGGTTAGACAAACATGGTCTTAAAGCCAAAGGTTTGGGATTCTACGACTATCTTTTAGTTTACGGGTTAGTGTTGAAACACTGTGATGGGAAATATGAACGTCAAAAGACAACAAAAGATGGAACTCAAGGAAATGTGAGTATTTTGTCAAATTAAGTAAGAACTAATTATAAAATGATTGACAGGTATATTCGTATGTGGAAATTAAGCATTATAAGAATCATAATAATTGTAATATTTCAATAATATTTTTTTCTGATGTCTTTTTTTTTAATTAATTTTTTTCGAAACAGAACGTTTTTTTCTTTTATGTAGTAGTTTTGTAAAATATTTTTAGACTCAATGATGTATAAAATCTCATTAAATCTATGGTGTTTTCTAATTTTGAGACGCTAAAATAAATTGTGTTAAGGGATTGATGATACAACAGCAGTTAAATATTCTTGAAACAACGTAATATCGTAATTGCTTGTGTCTTCTTGCTTTTACTCATTATCTTAAAAAAAATTATTTGCCAGTATAATACAATTATTTTTTATTAAACTAGTTTTAAATGCAAGTTATCTACATTTTAAATAGTTATATTAAAATGATATATATATATGTTATCTACTAGAAGGGAAACTGTGGTAATTAGGTATTAAATTACTATGACCAATGATATTGTCGCAATGAGGTATAAATATTTAGAAAAAAATACTTGTTTAGATAATCATAGAAAGGTATGTGATAACGTGAACTCAATTACTTAGATAACTATTATGAAAAAGAAATATATAAATTGTAAAAAAAGATAAGTACTAAGAATAATTATGTGAAATAGAAGATAATAATAAGACTAAATACTCATTTTGAGAAGTTTTTTAATGTTAGCCTAAATAAATGTGTAGCTTGATTTAGGGACTCCAGATTCAAATTCAGAGTAGATGTAGATAGAAAAGGCTACACATTGATATATATCTATAAAAATTTTAATATATAAACATGAATATATATATTCTATCAATTTGTTATATTTGGCGCTATGAAAACAGTTTAAATTGCAAATTTATTATTTAATCATCTAGCAATGAGATATTTAATAATTCACATTAATGAGAATTACAGATAGTAAAGTGTACAAAAATATAATAGTTAATTTTAAAATATATTATCATATTGCAAGTAATGATTTACGAGCTTTTTTTTTTCTATAGTATTTTATAAAATTTAGATCATTGAGGTTGTAATTTTTCATTGGTTACCATTTCCTAATTCAGTATTTAGATACATAAGAAATGTCATTGTGCCCTTTAAAACACAATCAAAGTGCATAAAAACCTTTAAATATTATATAATAAATATATCGTCAAAGATGTAGCTCTGTTAATATTTTTCTTTTGCCAAATTTAGATCAAATTAATAATGTAAAATTTAAAAGTTATTAATATAAGTGCGTGTGATTATTCAATGCAATAGATATCTAACTGTATTTAGATAGGTGTTGCACAATAATATGAGAGGAAATGTTGTCTCAGGTGATGGAAATCAGGTATTTGGAATGAAAATTTTTATTAATGTTTGCGTTATTATGATAATGGCCTTTGTAACAATTTAAAAACAGCTCCATAAAACAGGCAACTAGTTATATACTTGATAACAAAGTGTTTCTGTTTGATGCAAAAAAAGAATTGTCATTTTTCTATCTTCTAGATTTGCAGTATGCTAATTATTGTGCTAGTCTTTTCAAGTCAGAGAGTGAATTACTGAATATTTTAATGTTGTAACTGCAACCTAAAAAGATTTTGATTTAAAAATTATTGTTCAAAATAGAGATGCTTCAACAGTGCTTGGTCCAAAAAGTTATTAGCTTAAGAATATGGATCAATTTTAAAATCTTGTCAGCTTTTAAAATTATAAGCACAAATTTGGATAAACTAGATGCAGAAGGGAGTCAGATGTGATTTTATTACATTTAACAATTTAAAAGGTAGGTTGTACTGAATAGAAAAAATATATATATACCTTCTTTTAACAAAATATAAGAACTTCAAAAAAAGTTTATTCAATGATACTCTGAAATATTTTGAAAATAAAACTTTGTTAGTTTGCTGGATGAAATGATATTAAATTAATTAATTAATTAATAATAATAATATAATAAGTGTTTATACTTTTCTTGGATGAATTGTAATATGTAATTAGTGTGCTGAGATGCAGCAATAGAGAATCTGATAAGAATAACGATACAAGAGAACTTTCGAGAATTTATTGTGTTCTCATAATTACACCTTGTTATGAATATGAGAACACAATAAGTTATTGAAAGTGCTCAGTCATTGTATCATTACTCTTATCAGCTTCTCTACTGCTGTGTTTGATGCATTCAACAAAAATAATAATAATAATAATAATAATAATAATAATAATAATAATAATAATAATAATAATAATAATAATAATAATAATAATAATAATAATAATAATAATAATAATAATAATAATAATAATAATAATAATAATAATAATAATAATAATAATAATAATAATAATAATAAGCAAATATTTTAGCTAGCGCCATGCTTGTAATTATATTTCATTCCAATATCAGCCTTTCAAGCTAATTGAGCATGCGCCTTTTGAGTATTAAATAAATGAATACTCTCCTCTTCAATCCAAGATATACTCAAAAGGCGCATGCTCAATTACCTTGAAAGGCTGATAGTGGAATGAAATAATAATAATAATAATAATAATAATTATTATTATTATTATTATTATTATTATTATTATTATTATTATTTTATTTTATTGTGCATGTATGGTGAATGAAGACAGCAGACTTTAAAATATTTTAAGTTAAATGTGAATTTAGTATTCATGAGATGGGTTTGAAATATACAGATCATACCATGCACTTTCTAAAAACTGAAATATTTCTTTTTGAGGAAAATACAATGGAGAAGTACAATCAAACAACATAAGACTTTTAGAAAGACAAGTTTTCTATTGAAATAAAAGACTAAACTCAGCATCAAAAAAAAGATACCCAATAAACAGATTAATGGATCAAAATGTGATATTTGCAAAAGTAATTGTATCATGGATTGCTTATATAGATAATTTATTTGAAAATTTTTATTTTTGTCTTTTTATATATATATATATATCCACAGATGGCGTCCTACCAAGACTGCCAATCAAGCGTATGTTTTGTTTACATAAACGTCAGAGTAGTTAGTATTCACTATCTCTAACTATAATTCCACTTTCAGATCATGATTTCAAGCTATTTGCTATCGTCAGTGAAAGACAGGAATAAAGAAACTAGATCTGAATACAAACTCTGAGCATTTATGAAACAATTTCTATTCAGCTTGCAAGTGTGAATTTTTTAGACACGTAATAGAAATTGTTTCATAAACGCTCAGAGTTTGTATTCAGATCTAGTTTCTTTATTCCTGTCTTTCACTGACGATAGCAAATAGCTTGAAATCATGATCTGAAAGTGGAATTATAGTTAGAGATAGTGAATACTAACTACTCTGACGTTTATGTAAACAAAACATACGCTTGATTGGCAGTCTTGGTAGGACGCCATCTGTGGACATAAATACAAGCGTTAGCAAGTTTTTTAACTTGCATTTTTGTTTATCATATATATATATATACACTTAGGATTTCCATGCTTGTAAACATTGTCAAATAACTGATAATAATTGAATATATTCTGGTAAAAATATATATATTTATATTGCGCCATTATGGCATGTGCCACCACCTCATATCCCAGGTATATGTGCTAGAAATTTTTTTTACATAGGATTTTAATTATTGAAGTGCCTAATCAATGTCTACTTTAATCTCCATTTCACTATATGATGAAGATATGCTTTTCTTTAATAGTTATAATTACAAATGTGGAAGAGAATAATGATTTAGTATGATTTTCATATCAACTTAGAGGAATACAGGCTACTTATTTAATATTTTCATTTCCAAACATGGCCCAATTTTAAAGAAAATAAATTTCATTGCAATAGAAATTGAAATGACTTCTCATTCTCAAGAGTAAAATCATAATTCAAATCTATTTCATAAAAACATATATTTTACACACATATTTTAATAGGACCTGATAAATAAATAATACATTATACTTATATATATATTGTACCGGTATAAATCCACCACGCTTACTCATACACAGTACCCGAGTTCAAACCCAGCCCACGCTTAAGAATAAATTCCAAAACGCCAACTGAATTCAAACCCAAACCCCGGTATGACCAACCGATGATGACTTTATAACAGCACGGGGTTATCCCTTTTCTAGCTCAGCTCAGAACATAGACTAATTCTTACAGTTAATGATATATATTTATTTATTCTCTAGATATTGGAACGGTCATTCATGTAACGTATATATTTAAGTTGCCCATACAGACAGTAAGTGGCTACCTAGACTCAAGAGTAATAAGGTGGAGGACACAAAAGGTAGATTAAATAAAGTGTTTAATAAGAAAAATATAAAGCATATAAATATAACGTTCAACAGTACGGTAAGACTTCCATGAATCCTCTGGTATTTAGCTACTAGTCTTTAACAATCATTTTATCTCGTGAACAAACTCATGCCAATAGCTGTGTAGTTAGATGACTGACGGGTGGCTAAGAGAATCAGAGTATTGAGCATTGAAAAGATATTTATCAAAAAGGGTTTTACTAACTTATTTTATTCGAATAGACTCGAGCCGTTACGTAGATGGACAGTTGGAGGTGGTTTTATATAAACACGGCATGGAAGATAGATGTACTGGTGGTTGCCTAGATTCAAGAGCCCTACAGTAATCACTTGCGGTGCATTAACGGAATACCGGGCGGCTTGTACTTTGACAAGGCTTAATGCCCCCAAGTAGCTCCGGGACACGACAACCAGCCGGGATCATTTCGAACCCGGTGATCCAAGAGATTACCTGGGAAAGAAACTGCTTTCAATCCCCAATGGTAGAATGGCGAGACGCTAACTTCAGCGAAGGGAAGGCATTGCCACAGACATCAAGGACGAGTACTTGAAGTGGATTTTTAAAAGAAATTATACAAAACCTGGAATCTATTCGTCTATTTCTACGCCACAGGCTGAGATCCTTATCCCAATAAAATATAGCGGAATTAAACTGACCGCGAGAACAATAATTAATTAAATTTACTCTGAAACCCTTAACCCTCCAGGTTGACAGGCGGTAGCGATAGTATTAAATTATACAGTGAGTTATTTCTCATATCATACATGACATTAATATAACACTTTAAAACAATATATATATTTAACATTGAACCTTAGATTGCAATTATATGACAACTTAAACTAGAATAAAAAAAAGATTTAACATTTACCAACTCGAAATATAAAAGAATATTTAATTCAGGAAACGAAATTTACTTTTAAAATAACTTGATCATTATTGTACACTAGTTTTACACAGAGTTGGGAAATATTACTATTGGCATCGTTTGTTTATGGAATACGCAACACAAAAAAAAATATAAATGCATTCATTTGAATTATTATTACTCTTAATTACAATTTTTATAACTATTACTCTTAATTACAATTTTTATAACTTATTTCTAAAGACTAGAGCAGAGGATTAAAAGAAAAGAAAATTTACTGACAGGTTAAACAATAGCATTATAAACGACATAAAAACTTACATGTAATTTATTTGATTGATCACATTAAGCTCGGGAGAAAGTTAAAAGTTCGTGTAACACAGTTACTCTTCTTTCTTCATCCGGCTTGGCTTTTCCCGATTGATATTTCCGACGAACGTAGGCGCGCATTTTGAAAGTTATTTGCAAGGCATTGTCAATTTGGAGATTGGAAGCTGGAAACTATGAAGCACAAACAACATGATCAGACAGCGGCACGAAGATTCAATTTGGCAGGACAGAGATCAGCTCCTGTCACTTAGCCCCTCAACATTGCGGTTTACAGGTGAGCTTCTTAACAAAGTTCTAGGAATTACTCTAGCAGCTGCAGTGCTGTCTTAAGACTACTTCTCTCAACCACGTCAAAAGTTAGAATAAGTTTTTCTCTAAGATGGCCTCGATTGACCTTTCCGCCTGGTTTTTGTGTTTAAGCTCCTCCTACTTTCTCTAGCTTCCAGCCATCCAGCTTGACCATACAACATTAATTATCCGTTCCCATTGTCCTTTTACTTTGATACGCAATTTTTAAATTGACACGGTAATTACAAATCTACATTTCTTATCTAATTTCGAATACAATTTAATTACTCTGTACATTTGTGTAATTTAGATTTTAATTAAAAACACTGATCAAAGGAATGTGACTTTTGATCAGTATTTTTAAACGACTTTGTACAATTTTAAAAAAAACTAAAATTCAAACAAATACGCCCGCAATGAACTTTAAATTAAATTGATATAAATCCACAAACCACGCACACACGAATATTATTTCATGGTTTGTGACATTTATATACGGAATCTTACCTATTGATCTACAAAACTTAAAATATATAACTAATTTTTTTATTATGACTGAAAATAGACACATCTCACTGCGGGCAGATAGTGGTTCGAATTACCGTACTTAAAACACATGAAACGAAGATCGGTTCTTCGATCTGTCTGTTTCATTTCTTCTCACTTTATAAAAAAAACAACAAAAAAAAATGATTATACATAATTCTCTGGTTAACATTTTTTTTTTTTTACAACATTTGATTGACCTCGGAGAACAGTCTGGGTGAGGGTTTGAAATTAATATTTACAAAATTGGGTGAATTACCGTAGTTCCTTTACTCATCATCATATGCATGTCACAGTGGTCGCTTACCGGGTTATCATTTTGTTATTTCTACCTTCTCCCTGGGTCGGGAGGTATATAGGGTTTTAATGGCCTGGTATTATAACTGCACTGTTCCCATTCTCTTTTTGTTGGATACAAGTCCCCATAGTCGATCTGGTTTAGCAGTTCTACAGCGTTTTCGAACGACATGGGGCAACTCCCCAGCATTATCCTTCTCACCCACGGTGGTAAGTTATGTACGACGATACGAGTAATGTGCTGCTCCGTGTAGTTAAAAGCGGTGAGGGATTTAAATATCATCGCTTGGTGCGTGAAGAAAGCTGCAAAACTCTGTCTGCTACTTTCGTCGTACTTCAAATTCGAGAACTTGTGTAACAGTCCCTCCTGTTTCTCCACACTCCAATACCTTTTCAAAATGGCTTCTTCGTAGCCTCGCATCGTACTCGGTGGTTGTTTCAATAATTTCCACCATGCCTTCGCAGATTCCCTCAGATAATGGCTGGCGACCGTTACCCTCTCCTTTTCACTCATCGGGTGAAAGCACAGAAATTCTCTAATGCTGTCCAGATGCACGGCTGGATTTTCCCCGGGGTCTCCTCTAAACGTCTGAATCTGGATAGATGATCCCACGTGAGGAATGTTAATCACCCTTGTTGGTGTGTCTACGGCCTGCTCTCTTTTTATTTCTTTTTCCTTGTCGCTAGTCCCAATTGTCGCTATGAGGTTTTCACGCTGGCCCTGCGCCTCGGTTTGCCTTTCTAATTCAACATTTTCGATGTCTAGGTCCTGGCCTGTCTTCTCTTCGATGGCTACTTCGCTCAGAGTGTCTAATCTCATCGGAATGGTTTGGTCCTCTTCTCCCTTCCTCGCACTAATATTTGCTTTACCTTCCCTACCTGTTTTAACGTCCGACCCCATACGCCATTCTTCAATCCTTAACATCCTCGCCATCATCGCCATCATGATCTTCCTGTCCTCCCTCATCTCCTCGAGGATCGCGTCAAACTTCCTATCGCGATCGCGCTCCCTCTGTTTGGTGTTCCTCTCTGATCGTCCAAAACTTTTTTTTTTATCCTGAAACGTCTTAAACACAATTTCGTGGTCGCTGGATGTGTCCGACGTCTCTGCACCAGTCGCGGACACATGCTCGCTTCCTTCTATTTCTGCCATTTCCTGTTCGTTTTTACTTATAAATGTCTCCAGCATAAGAATTCGCTTTGTATAACACTTTGATTTGTATAGATACATAAAGATACTGATCCCTGCTCCTAGTGCCAAATCCTCCCCCGCTGCTGATACTGTTTGTGTGGCTTCCTTCCTTTCTCTCTTTTCTTCCTTCGCCTACGTTCCGTATGGTTTCTGTTATCCAAGCTTTTCACTGTTAATATTTTTTTCATTTTTTTTATTTAAGTATATACAACATGACATGTTTAAATCCTTACAAAAAAAATACAGGGAAAAAAAAACTTAATTTCACCCAGTTCGCACTGTTCTCCTCAGTCCTATAATATAAACATATTAATAATGGGTACATAACATAGTATTTTTTTTTTTGTATTTCTGTCAGTAATTCTCTCTTTTTATTTATAGACCACCATTCTCTCCTTTGAACCCAACAAGACTCACCACTGCTGCATTGACAAACATGTTTGCTGACAAATTTATTTGAAAGGCGCCAGCCAGCAACATGTGACCAATAGATAGTTTAATCCACTGATCCCCCAAATATATACTTTTTACATGACCTAATAATCATTTGATTTAAGACTTAATGTTTTATATAGGGAACGATTAATATTAACTCTCTGATAAGATTTTTATATTATACATATATATATGCGCACACGTTTTTATTTTTAAAACATAAAGATAATCCTACTTCTTTACTTTTTTCCTTCTTTGGAAAAAAAAATATTTTTAAACAACAAAAATATATATATATATATATGCGTACACAATATCTATATGCGTACACGTTTTTATTTTTAAGACATGGAATCAATTCTACTTCTTTGCTTTTTTTTTTTTTGAAAAATTTTAAACAACAAGAATACTCGCAAAAAAAAAATTATGGCATAACACTCGTTTATTTTAATTAAATAAACGCACAAAATCGCTTCCGCTCTCTTTTCAAAAAATCTCACTTTGTTTCTTAACGATATTTGGAAATAGTCTATTCACTGAAACTTGGTGTAAGGGGAAAAAAAACTTTTATATTACTTGTTTCACTCAACTATAGTTTTAACTTGCACATTTTAATACGGCGGATACATATCAATATTATGACAAACAACAAAAAAAAATCGAATATTTTTGTCATTTAACTGTTTACTCTCGTTCACTCTGCAGGGTGTGGGAGATTTCTTCATCGGAGCACCACGGAGGGCGTCCAAAAATTTAATAACTGTACCGGTATAAATCCACCACGCTTACTCATACACAGTACCCGAGTTCAAACCCAGCCCACGCTTAAGAATAAATTCCAAAACGCCAACTGAATTCAAACCCAAACCCCGGTATGACCAACCGATGATGACTTTATAACAGCACGGGGTTATCCCTTTTCTAGCTCAGCTCAGAACATAGACTAATTCTTACAGTTAATGATATATATTTATTTATTCTCTAGATATTGGAACGGTCATTCATGTAACGTATATATTTAAGTTGCCCATACAGACAGTAAGTGGCTACCTAGACTCAAGAGTAATAAGGTGGAGGACACAAAAGGTAGATTAAATAAAGTGTTTAATAAGAAAAATATAAAGCATATAAATATAACGTTCAACAGTACGGTAAGACTTCCATGAATCCTCTGGTATTTAGCTACTAGTCTTTAACAATCATTTTATCTCGTGAACAAACTCATGCCAATAGCTGTGTAGTTAGATGACTGACGGGTGGCTAAGAGAATCAGAGTATTGAGCATTGAAAAGATATTTATCAAAAAGGGTTTTACTAACTTATTTTATTCGAATAGACTCGAGCCGTTACGTAGATGGACAGTTGGAGGTGGTTTTATATAAACACGGCATGGAAGATAGATGTACTGGTGGTTGCCTAGATTCAAGAGCCCTACAGTAATCACTTGCGGTGCATTAACGGAATACCGGGCGGCTTGTACTTTGACAAGGCTTAATGCCCCCAAGTAGCTCCGGGACACGACAACCAGCCGGGATCATTTCGAACCCGGTGATCCAAGAGATTACCTGGGAAAGAAACTGCTTTCAATCCCCAATGGTAGAATGGCGAGACGCTAACTTCAGCGAAGGGAAGGCATTGCCACAGACATCAAGGACGAGTACTTGAAGTGGATTTTTAACAGAAATTATACAAAACCTGGAATCTATTCGTCTATTTCTACGCCACAGGCTGAGATCCTTATCCCAATAAAATATAGCGGAATTAAACTGACCGCGAGAACAATAATTAATTAAATTTACTCTGAAACCCTTAACCCTCCAGGTTGACAGGCGGTAGCGATAGTATTAAATTATACAGTGAGTTATTTCTCATATCATACATGACATTAATATAACACTTTAAAACCAATATATATATTTAACATTGAACCTTAGATTGCAATTATATGACAACTTAAACTAGAATAAAAAAAGGGATTTAACATTTACCAACTCGAAATATAAAAGAATATTTAATTCAGGAAACGAAATTTACTTTTAAAATAACTTGATCATTATTGTACACTAGTTTTACACAGAGTTGGGAAATATTACTATTGGCATCGTTTGTTTATGGAATACGCAACACAAAAAAAAATATAAATGCATTCATTTGAATTATTATTACTCTTAATTACAATTTTTATAACTATTACTCTTAATTACAATTTTTATAACTTATTTCTAAAGACTAGAGCAGAGGATTAAAAGAAAAGAAAATTTACTGACAGGTTAAACAATAGCATTATAAACGACATAAAAACTTACATGTAATTTATTTGATTGATCACATTAAGCTCGGGAGAAAGTTAAAAGTTCGTGTAACACAGTTACTCTTCTTTCTTCATCCGGCTTGGCTTTTCCCGATTGATATTTCCGACGAACGTAGGCGCGCATTTTGAAAGTTATTTGCAAGGCATTGTCAATTTGGAGATTGGAAGCTGGAAACTATGAAGCACAAACAACATGATCAGACAGCGGCACGAAGATTCAATTTGGCAGGACAGAGATCAGCTCCTGTCACTTAGCCCCTCAACATTGCGGTTTACAGGTGAGCTTCTTAACAAAGTTCTAGGAATTACTCTAGCAGCTGCAGTGCTGTCTTAAGACTACTTCTCTCAACCACGTCAAAAGTTAGAATAAGTTTTTCTCTAAGATGGCCACGATTGACCTTTCCGCCTGGTTTTTGTGTTTAAGCTCCTCCTACTTTCTCTAGCTTCCAGCCATCCAGCTTGACCATACAACATTAATTATCCGTTCCCATTGTCCTTTTACTTTGATACGCAATTTTTAAATTGACACGGTAATTACAAATCTACATTTCTTATCTAATTTCGAATACAATTTAATTACTCTGTACATTTGTGTAATTTAGATTTTAATTAAAAACACTGATCAAAGGAATGTGACTTTTGATCAGCATTTTTAAACGACTTTGTACAATTTTAAAAAAAACTAAAATTCAAACAAATACGCCCGCAATGAACTTTAAATTAAATTGATATAAATCCACAAACCACGCACACACGAATATTATTTCATGGTTTGTGACATTTATATACGGAATCTTACCTATTGATCTACAAAACTTAAAATATATAACTAATTTTTTTATTATGACTGAAAATAGACACATCTCACTGCGGGCAGATAGTGGTTCGAATTACCGTACTTAAAACACATGAAACGAAGATCGGTTCTTCGATCTGTCTGTTTCAATATATATGAATTGTTTTATATGTATGTACTTGTAAATGACATTAAAATAAATTTAATTGTAACAGTGATTGCTTAGTAAATTTTATATGGCAATGCCTCAAGAAAATCATATATAACAGTGGAGAACTTTTCATTTCTAAGGAACAAAAGAGACAACAAGCAGGTTGTTAAAAAAAGATCTTTTTCATTTTTATATAAAAAAGTGTTCTTTTTATATATGACATTGCTTATTTCAAAAGAAAAGATTTTGTAATGATAAAGATTGTAATATAAAGAACAACAGAAAGTTGTACTTATTCAAAAACCTTATTTGTTAAAGAGAAACCTTAAACGAATAGCTAAAAAAAAGGCAATGTTTGCTTCAAAGGGCAAGTTTAAATTTGAATTAAGGCTAAGTAATAACCTAAATGTGATTAATACTGTACTCTAAAAGATTTATTTGCTTCTAATGGGAATTACAAACATGTGCAATTAAATTTGAATAGAATCTGGACATACATATTTATAGGAAATAGAATACAAGAATCCATGTATAATGATGATAAAATTATGAAGGAAACCAAAACAACATTAGCAATAAAATTGTATATATTTCATGTCCTAGAAAAATCAAATTTTAATTTCTCAAATGTTTATTACTACACTTGGAGGATACACATGTAATAGAATAATTTATGTTGCCAAAATCTGTCAATAAATTTGCATAATGTTTATGCACATCTCAATACCTAAGGATTTTGTTGCACTATGGTGGAACATATTATCACTATTATCCCAGGAATAATATATAATGACGAAATTGGACAAATATCTCAGAAAAAATATTTGGTAACTCCGGATATTTTATATACATATATGTTGCTAAGAAACGTAAGTTATAGCACACTGAGAGTTGAAAACTAGTTAATAGGATTAAAACAACAAATACTGATGAACAAAATTATATAGTGATTTATTAGCAAGGAATCCTGAACAGTATATGAATTTTAATTTTCCACAAATCTAGGATACTGCTCTATGCTTTGGATTTTAAAATGTTCTTGCATATATGGGCATTGCATATCTCATCACTTTATTAACTTTTAATTCCATTTCAAGTTCTATTATTTATTTATTTATTTATTTATTTATTTATTTATTTATTTATTTATTATCTAATATATTTGTGTTTAGTTATAAATAAATGTTTTGGATGCATATACAAAGGAAAATTACAATAATTAGTTTAAATTACCATTTAACAATAATTTAATATTTAAGATAATTTATTTAAATTTTATTATAATTACAACTCTGAATAAGTTCTAAGACTTTGTAAATTTTGTATATTTAACAAATGAAAGTAAACAAAAATTTTTCTCTGAGTTTCAACCTATGTTTATTATTTAACATCACAATGAGTTATACCCACCAGTTAAGTATTATATGTTAGGGTTATTCACTGATGTTTTATAAAGTTCATTTATGAGTTATTATTATTCAATGTAAATAAATTATTATTACTATGATAAATTTAAAAGTTATAAATCTTGTTTATTTTAGATAATTAAGAGATATTAATAAATAAGAATTCATTGATGTATAATTCAGTTAGTATTAATCTGTATATATATTTTAGTCCAAATAAAGGTCAAAGTATTATCTTATCATATACATCAGACCAAGCACTCTTATTATTTCACATTTATTTGTAACTTGTAGTGATATGGATTAGGGACTTAAGAAATCAGATCATCAAAATCTTTCATTAAAGTCATTTTAATTTGATACAAATCTGGATTTAATTTGCATTTAATAGAGACTGTTCTTCAGATGTCATACACACCCTAGTACCCTTCATACAGTTACAATATATTATACCTAGCCCTTTACACGTCGTCTCGTAAATTTTATAAAAACATTATTTATATAAAATCAATAAAATGTTTAATGTTTATAATAACGACTCGATCAGAACTTTGTACCTCCCTTTTACACAAAATTCTATCACGGGGCTGTCGGTACCTCGGGTAGAGTAATCAATATTATTTGCAAACATTTGCCAATAACATTAGCACTCGTTTACTAGATTACATATTAGCCAATAAAACCTTTTATTTATTTAAAGGAAAAAATCCAATGAGCGCCAGCCGACCTTTGTCGACAAGTCTGCTTGACCAATACGATCTAGTATCCGCTTCCGCTAGCTCAGCTACAACAATCAATTAAATATAATCCGCCTACCTAAAAAATCAATTTATGAATCTTTCTCTGCGCTAAATTTCTCGCTTTCTCTTTTCTTTTATTTAATTATTTAATTTAAATCTAATTTAAGTAATCACTAACCCATGAAGTCTCCATTTACGCTATTACACTTCGTTTGGTCTTATAATATAATTAATTACACTTTCATTCAAGTTCATATAATATTTAATACAATCAAAATTTCATATTATAAATACATAAAAAAAATAATTATACACACAGTCACAATAAAATTTCTGGGTAATGGAGCTAAAGACAACTAATAATTATTGTTCGTACCATAAAGTTCAGAGTTTATTATTCCATTTATTATTACGGCTTTTAATTAGTGAATTAGAAATTGAAATAAACATTACCTAGCTTTCTCCCTTATGCACGGTTCCGAGTGTTGCTTCTGATAGTATTTCATTCGGTCAGTTAGCGCTAACTCTTTGCACTCCTTTTCCCGATGTCGTTGGGATCCTGTGGGCTCCACGTGGACACTCCGTCTCCTTCTTGTTTTACGCTACCATGATCAACATTTGAACTGTTGGCTGTTGGTATTGCGGGAAGGATTCGGCCGGCTGTTCACACGATGGGTTTAACAGTGCAGCATTATGTTTAGCTTGAGACGTATATTAATATTCAATGCTCTCGATCTATAAAAATATTTTTAATTAATAATACAATAGAAAATTCGCCCTTTTATATTTTACAGTCCTTATCTTGCGGATTCAATCTACAATATGTAACTAATCCTCTGGTGTTTCAGTTATGGTCCGTGCTGACTTTCTGGTGTTTGCATTGGTCATTTTAATTTCTTTGTACTCTCTGCTAGAGTTATTTCAATTTCTTTGTTAGAATTATTTCAATTTCTTTGTTAAAGTTATTTTCAATTTCTTTGTTAGAGTTAATTCAATTTCTTTGTTAGAATTATTTCAATTTCTTTGTTAAAGTTATTTTCACTAACTAGCCGTTTAATGGAAATTTCTTATGTTCGTCATTAGCTCCCATTGTTCACTACATTCCTTTGATTACATATATTTTTTCCTTTTTTTTTTTTTTTTATTATAATTATAAGACAAAACGAATTCCACCTTGTTTTTTTTTTTTTTTTTAAAGCAATCTTAAATCAAATTTTAGTTCTTTAGGTTTTATTTAAATCCGATTCAAAATTATATTTTATAAAACTGTCTAATTTATGCTTTTAACGATAAACCTATCTATGAGAAAAAAAAAATTCTTTTATTCTTATTTGACCCTACAAGACCTTTTATTTTTATTAAATATTTACACAAATTGTTTATCAATTTATATTTTTTTTTTCAAAATTATGTGTAACTCCGTAGAAAGCACACTCCTTCCTGATGTATCTCGGTACAATATATTGAATTAGTTTAGAAATGAGTTTAAAAAAACTAAAATTAGCTCTGAATTTTTTCTGTGTGTGTGTTGTTGTTGTTGTTGTTTTTTTTTAAAAAAAAAAAGGATTGTAATACGGATTTTCGTTAGAAAAAAAATTTTTTTTTCTTTATCTGAAAAAAATAAAAGTATGATAAGATATTGACTTTGCATTAATTTATTTTTTAAAAAATTATTAATTGCATTAAGAAAATAACAAATTAAAAAATATCGCTGTATTATACTATGTTAAAATTATATACCTAATTGTTTGAGAAATTATATACAAAAATAACGAGTAAGTAAGCAAGCAGATTTCAATTTTTTATAAGCATATCCCTCCTTTAAAAAATTCCACACTCCTCTCTCTACTTTACGTTTTTTTTTTCCCAAACAAGAAATCATTTCCATTTCACATGAAATTGGTGTCATAATATATTACGATAGATGGTCGTGTCATAATAGAATGCAAAGTAAAAGACTTTGTTAACGTAGCTAAAATATGAGAGATTAACCATGTTTATTTTACAAGTGTTAATGCTAATATATATTGAAGTGGATGAAGTAAGATAAGAAAAGGGTAACTGCTAATGATTGATCAGATGGTGATTAAATAATCAATAGGTCCAGGGTAGCACTCCATTTTATATGTAGCTGAATATAGTTAATGTTGAGGGAATAATAAAGATATAATTATATTTAATCTATGAGGATTGCCAATTCCTCAACAAGCTTTGTGATAAATGCTTAGCCAGAGCCCAGCATTTGAAATATCTCTGTCAGGACCCCCAAACCTCTGACCATGATTTTATGCTTTGGCACTCCTCAGAGAGGTGCTAGGATAGGTTCAGACACTAGATCTAAAAATACCAACCCAAAGCCAGCATTTATCTAGAAGTTATCTATTGAGAGGAAAATATGAAATTTTCAGACACCTACATGTTTTCTAGATAAATGCTGGCTTTGGGTTAGTATTTTTAGATCTAGTATCTGAACCTACCCTAGAACCTCTCTGAGGAGTGCCAAAGCATAAAACCATGGTCAGAGGTTGGGGGGGGGGACCTGACAGAGATATTTTAAATGCTGGCTCTGGCTAAGCATTTATCACAAAGCTTGTTGAGGAATTGGCAATCCTCATTGATTATATCTTACAAGTTTAAGAGAATTGGGTCATGTGATCTATGACTCTTATTTTGAATAATTATATTTAGTTGATAGTGGTGCTAGTACCAATGAATGATCATCTAAATCATACCAACAACAACAATGATTCCAATAAATGAAATGATAGCAAATAGAATGTTGCATTAGTTACTTAGTTTGATTGCCATAATTAAATGACATATATATATATAGTTTGATTGCCATAATTAAATGACATATATATATATCGTGAGTGCTTATTTTGCACTACATACCTATGACATTTTTAATCATATAATATCATAAAAGCACCATTGTATCATTTAGAAGTGTAAAGATAATATCCATGATTTTTTTCTTCTTAAACTAAGAAAGATGAAATTCTTAATATTGTTCATTCACTTCTATATATACATGACTATAGTAATTTAAGGAAATATAAAACTTTGACCTTTAAAGTTTACTGCTAACCAAATGGATACCCTTTGATTTTTTTTTTGATGTCTGAAAAAAACTGAACAAAGCAAATTCCTAATATTTACTCCATTCGTTTTATCATTCTAACTGTTTTATTATGTAATTATTCATACAGTAAATGAACCTGGATAAGTTTTACATCAACAGCGATCATCCAGTGTGATAAGTTTATTGGCTTTTAACTCTTAGTTTAAGGCTACAAGATACATGATCTTTCTTCTTAGTTATCTAATGATTCTTAATTAAAATATCAATTAAGCTTTTTTGAAGGCAAAATAAGTGTGTGTGGGTGTGAATCCTCTTTTTTGAATATTTATAATCATGACAGACACAATTAAGTTATGGCTCTTATTCCCAGAAGGCTTTAAAATCATCAGCCAATTAGTAGCTGAAAGTGGAGAATACTAAGTATTCTATGATTGTTGATCCAAATTATCATTCTAAAATGATTTTATATATAGTTACCTACAACTATAAATTACTTTCAAATAAAATAAGATTGCATGAAGTTGAAGAACTACTTAACATCAAATGAGATATTTTTGGACTTTATAAAATTAGAAAAAAAGGTGACTTGAAAAATAAACATGTATTTTAGAAGCACAAATGGAGTGGATTTATTATAAATAAAAGGTAAAGAACAATATGGATGATTGGTGATATATCAGGCAGAATAGCATTGTTAATTAATCAACTTAATTCAAGATAAAGTCTCATCAAGTTTTTTATTACACCCAACAATATTTTTTAAAATGTCATGGCAGACTTTAATGCTAGAATTGCAAGACAATTGAAAGATTAAAGTGAAATTGGTAACTCTGGTTATAGTGATGGAAATAAGAAAGGATATAGGCTTATGAAATTTTCAGGAAAACAAAATTTGTCTATTGTGAATTCTTTCTTTTAAAAAAGTGCTAAATGGAAATGTACATAGAAACATTCAAATAGAGATATGTTGACTAACAGAAAATATTTATTTTAAGATTATAATACTCCCAATAGATTTCGCACAGGAAATGGTAATTTATTAGGGAGATGTGAGAATGTGTTAATCCAAAACTAGAGAGACTAATAGAAAAGACAATATTAACAATTAATGATTCTAACTTTGAAAATGCTCTACAAATTTAAATTAAAATGTGCTAATTCTTTTAAAATATTGACAAATCTTGAAGATAATTTACAATTAACTGACGTTAATAAGAAGATAACGAACAGTGATAAATGTTACCAAAAAAGAAGAAATTCATCAATAAATTTTGGGCTAAAAACAAGATAAAGGGAAGACAGAATATGAAAATGTTTAATAATCTATTAAAACTAATATCTAGAGATCTGTAAAATATTGTAAAAAGAGTTAATAATGATATAAGAAAATGTAATTGTGAATTGGCAAGGAAAGTTACAGATGACCATAAAAGTTTCAAAAGTATAAAACAATACTTTGATATTGAAAGAAAAGTCATTTAAGTAATCAAGAAGAAAAGATGGAATTGTTACTAAAAATAATGACATGTGAAATTTGTGGAAGAATTCTATAAAGAATTATATAGAAACAAAGAACAAAAAGCAGAATAATTATTATAATTATTAGTTCTTTTAATTTTCCAAACATTTTAAAAGAAGAGGTAAGACAGATAATTTAATGTATGAAACATAAAAAAAATAGAAAAATTGATGGTGAAACTATATACAAAATATGGAAATAACAAAGATGTGTTAGATGATTGAAAGAATGCAGTAGTAGTATTGAGATTTAAAAGAAATGGTAAAGAAGATATTAGAGATTACAAAGCTATCAGTCTTTTATCAGTTCTATACAAAATCTTAATCATTTCCAGATTCGAACTGACCAAAAGAACAAGCTGGATTTAAAAGTGGTTTTAGCATATTGAATCACATCTAAGTATTGAAAGAAGTTACAGAAAGCACTAAATAATATGAATTACCACTATATTTTGAATTCATATATTATAAAAAGGCATTTGATTCTATAAGTATTTTCACAATTGGACCATCAATTTATAGACCCATAATATTGTATTCTGAAGAATATTTATCAAAATACAATAGCAATGATTATATTATATACTAATAATAAAAACAATAACATTCAGAAGAATATATGACAGAGTGATTCCACATCTTTAAAACTTTTACAACAATTTTACAAGAACTATTTTGTGTATAAAATAGGGAGCTAAAGGAGTAAAGTAAATGGATATTGTTTCGATCATCTATATTTTGCAGTTGATATGGTTGTTATTTGTATATAATGCTTCAGCGCTTTGGGAATTGTTGCAAGATTTATTATATGATAGTAAAAACATAGAGCTAAAGATAAATATTAAAAACTCTAACGTTCATTAGTCCCCCCCCCCAAAAAAAAAAAGAAGATAAAGATTGATAATCATAAATTAAAAGACGTTAATAACTATAAATATCTTGGTCAGATTATTAAATAGGGAAACATAATAAGTAGAATTAATCATAGAATTAAAACTTGAATTGAATACTTTTAGAGGAATTAACTTAATTCTAAAAAGAATCTTGCTATGGGTTTAAAAAGAAAACTTTACTTGAAGAGTTTTGCTAGTTCTTACTTATGAATCTAACATTTGAGCACTTGACATTAGAGCAATACAAAGACTTGATATTAAGAAATGATGTATAAAAAGATATATATTACGAATAGCAATCAAAATCGAAAATGTAATACTTTGGTGAGAAGATAAAACAGATATCATTAGTATCATTGAACGAATTAAAAAAACTCTAATGTAGCTGGGCTGAACATATCAGAAAAAAATAATATTATATGGATAGTTGAAGTTTTAATCTGGATTCCAATAAATTGTAAAAGATCTAAAAAAAAAAAGATTACACGTGTGAAATGGATAAGTGAAATAAGAAAGTTTGTTAGTGTGTTATATTGTTTTTTAAAAGAAATATTTTTAAAACATTTCAATTTTTTTTCCAGTTAGTTAACAAAATAAAGAATCAGAAAAGGGGCAAAAAATATTTAAAATATTTTGATTTTGTTTTACAGATTCAGAATTATTTCGTTAAATTGAAATAATAATTTCTATTATTGTTTAAATACAGTAATCACACATAATGAATTATTAATTAAATCTCTATTATTTTTTTGTAAAATCAATTAGATCTAAAGGATTTGTTTCATTGTTAATTTATTAATTTAAATTATATAATAAATAATCTATTTATATAGTGCTGACTATGTATGTAATGTAGAGAAGGGTTTTCCTGATTACCCGAGTTTTGTGTTTTTCCAAATTATGTTTTGTCATTCATATATCAAAAGGAATGAATAAATATTAAGGGGTTTGATGACATGATATCTTTTTTAGTTTAATCAAGGAATGGTGGGTACTATCTTTGTATCTTTAATTGATAATATGCTGCTCATATAATGTTTATAACTGAGAAGACATATTTGTACAACGTGAAACAAGTGCATATATACAAATATTTGGCAGTTAATTAGCTAGATAATTAACACATTCTTCTTTCTGTTATTACTCCGGTTATTGGAATTATCATTATTGGTATTTTTGGTGTTTATGCTATAGATGATTGTCATCAGGACCATTGGCGCTATTATTAGTTAAACACAGTTATATCTTTGTTAACCCCCTCCCAACAATACTTATATTCAGTTACATATAAAATATTACATCAAGCTGTGATTATTGACTATTTTATAATATCTAATTATCATCAGAGAATGATCCATTCTCACATTACTTTATCCATTCCTTTTTATAATAATTAAGTTTTCCAATTAACAAATTTGATCAACTTCATGTAGAATAAACAGAATATTTTATTGAATAATAAAATCATGCATGCAAAATATTTTCTATTGCTTGAATTTAAACATTGTATTTTCTCAATAACTTATACATAATCTGACATAAATTTAATTGAATGTAATAAAAAAAAACTATACATTACTAACCTAATCCAGTGTTAATAAGTTATATTTTTAGGTGAACCTATAATTATTATAAGTTCCTGTAAGAATTGTTAGATTACATAAAAATTTTATTTGTATATATAAATAATTTTAATATAAATGAATAAATATAGGCTGATCGACTTTTATTTTGAATATTTGAATATTATTTGCTCTGAAACCTGCTTCCGTTATTTTTCTTAGTGTAAAATGATAAAAGCGAATTCGTCCATTCAACAATATAGCATATTTTCAAGAGCCGACAGAAAATTACGAGTTTAACAAGAAATAATATAATAATAAAACGATCAAAACTCAAACCTAGTGATTTAACTTGAGAGAACAATTTAGTTGAATTTAATCGGAATGTTAAGAACAAATAAGACCTTTAGTTACCGTATTATTAATTTGTCATCGAAAATATATTAGAACAATTGCTGAGTGGAAATATATATATGTATATTTTTTTTTATTTCTTACTAATCAAGAGGAAAATAGGACAGATTCTTTAATATGATTTTATGAGATCTGAATAAGATATTATTTCACTTTTATTTAGACGTAAAAAGTCAAGTCGTCTGTTTATTGACACGTGTCAAACTATAGTGTAGTGAAAGTCGATTATAGATAGCTAAATTTAATAAAGTAGTTTCAATATTTAAAATCATATTTTTATGGAAGAATTATTTCTTTTAAAAAATTAAATTTTAATATTTATAAAAATTACATTTTAATATTTAATATCTATTAAATAAATCATGGTTTCTGACTCAAGCTTAACTTGTTCTAAGATTTATTACTCTTGATATTCAATCAGACAATAAATCAGGAATTTAAAAAATAAGATAATTTTTACCTTAAACCTGAGTGTGCTAGTTGTATTAAAAATATATATAATGACATTTTTTATAGCATTAACTGTTGTATTTTACTATGATTTTTTTTTATTTTGATAATAATTTTTTATTATTTTTAATATATGAATGCATTAATTGTGAATGAACACCGATCACTCTTTAAATCGTTAAATCACTAATTTATCTCTTTTAAGAATATTATTAGTATGTATGTCTACTATATATATATGAGTGTGTTAAGATCAAGAACATGTTACAATTTGAAGTGTGGAGTTAACTCTAATACGAAAGAGTTATATTTATACATTACTCTACGAAAACAAAATTTACTGGTTGCTTATTATTATAATAATCTAAATATCTGGTGGAGAATTCATTCTATCACTGAATCAAAACATACAAAGTGTTATTTATTAAATCTGTTATATAACTGTCTTTATTTATTTACAAGTGTAACTCCCTGTCATTGTCAAATTAAAGTTTATCATTGCAATTTTTTTGCTAATCAAAATTTCTTTTTTTAATATAAGTTAATGGATTCCAAGAGATTGTAAAAGACGTAGAAAGAGACCACATGTGAGATGGATGGATGAAATAAGAATGTGTGCAGGAGTGATGTGGAGAAGAGAAGCTAAAGATCGGAGAGAATGGATCGAACTTGAAGAGACCTTCATCCTGCAGTGGATTGATAACAGTTGATGATGATGATGATGAATGGTAACATCCTATGAATTAGGCCAATTAAAAAAATAGAGCAACATTGGGTATATAAATAAATTCTATATGTGTTATTACATATAGGTTTAAGAATATACTCATGAGGCGATAAACATAAAAAATGTTATATTAGAATTAACTTCTCAGCTTACATAATTGTGAGTTGGAAACTTAATATCTAATAAATATTAATAGATGAAAAAATTTAACCTATTTTTAAAGAATTAAATTATAACTAATATTAAAAAATAAAATAATCTACAATAATATTCAAACATTGGACTATACTAATGTGCTCAATTATTATACAAATATTGTGCACTATGAATTTAGATAAAACTTTTAACCATTTGTAATCTTAAAAAATATATTAAACCACTAACATGATCACCATCTCTTATACTAGCACATAATTGTTATTAAATAGGCAAAACTCTCCATACAGTAGTGCCACCCTGTGCCAACCAGAGTAATCAATGGATGCCAGAAGGCTTGTGCATAAAATCTCTATCTAGTGCTTACTCATCCAATATCCCCAGACTAGTTTCTGGCATGTGCTTTGTCAGTGAAGAGCCTTGGATCTGAGAGCACTGCACCTAGATCTTAGGATCTAATGCAACCCTCTGGCAGCCACCTTTTATATCTACTTAACTACAAAACTATGAGAATGAAATTGAAAACACAATAATATTTTCAATCTAAGCTCAATAGCTTATATAGTCATATGGGCTGAACTCAGTTCAGCACCCATATATTTTGGTGTCTTTTAACAACCATAGCCACCACTATCCTATTAAGCAGGATTGGTGTTAAATCACTAAACATCACATGATCATCATCTCTTATACTAGCACATAATTGATGACTCTGGTTGGCACAGGATGGCACTACTCTATAGAGAGTTTTGCGTGTTTAAAAATATTTATGGTTATATATGTATATCATTGTCTCTTACAATTTGTAATCTACCGACTGAAAAAACCAGTGCACTCCAAAGTTAATCCAGTTTCTCTGAACTATAAAGTTTTCTCATCATGTTAGAAAATATTACTATATCATCCAACCATATTACATGTGGTAGTTCATTAATCTTTTGGGATCCAGAATCTTTCCATATAATAGTATTTTTTAAGCCATGTGTCAAATGCATTTGCATCTCAGTTTTTTTAATTCTTTCTACAATTTTAGTAATGCATGTTTGTTCTCTGACCCAAATAGTTTGTTTTTTAGTTATTCCTAATAATTTCAGTGTGTATCTTCATACTTCACTATATGGTTGACAGTTCCTGTATTCCTCTTGTTTTAAGAATTCAAATCTCAGTCATACAATGTAGACATTTAGAAAATCTGTACTAGCAAAAATCTTTTTTTTAGGGTTATAGGCATATTTTTTTATTCACCCAACTTTAATTTTATGATTAATTTTTATGTATTATGATTCTAATTATACTAATAATTTAATCAAGGTACTTATATTTATTAAGTTCTTTTGATTCATTAATATTAATTATTTCCTTTTTTTGAAAAGCCATTGAATTTTTTATTCATAGTCTTTTTTTATTTCTTTAATTTGGTAATTTTTATATCATTTCCTGAAAATCTAAAATAGTGTTTGTGAAAACAATTATAACATCTACAAAATGTATATAAGTAATTTTTATTTATTATGAATATCTTTGTTTTCTATTAGTATTTGCAGAATAATAAATAAGAGTCATTTCCACTAGCTTTGAATTGTAAAAATAATAGTTTAATCATTAACATGAATAGTGCAGGGCAATGATCTTGGATAGTATAAAACAGGTTGCATTGACAAATTAAATTAAATAAAATTGTCTTTTTAATAGTTCACAGTTTTAAGCAAAATATTCTCCAGGTTTGGGAATAATCAAGCTTGGAAAAGAATAACTGAGTGTATTAAATCTACTTGAGCTGGTATACTTTTATTTCCAGTTGTTTTGTCTATATATAAAGTTGATTTATATGTGTGGTTTTGTTTATTCAGAAATGAGTGTGATACTGTTTGCATCTTCTGGTCACTCACAGTCATTAATGTACTTTGAATAGTAATATGTGATATATGCACATTCCTACCATATGCCATATGCTTCATTTATATATTTTTTTCTTTGTGTCATACCATTTGCATCTGCTGACTCTTGCACTTAGTAATTTCCTTTGAGCAATAGTGTGTGAAAGATACACCTCCTATTGTACATATGCTTCATTTATAGATTTTCCTAATTTATAAATGAGTGTAAAATAGATGATATTTAATGACTCTTTCGCTTAATTATTGTTTTCATTATTTACCTGCACTGCAGCCTGAAAGTATTTATGTTAGTCCAAGTTTGTTAATAGTATAGTTTATTGAATGATTTTAGTATACATGTAAAATATTATGGATTTTAAACTTCTCCCTCGATAATTTAATATACAAATTAAAAAGCGTATGAAACACTTGAACGACAAGCTATAAAGATTCCAAAAATTATTATACGCTATGTCTCATACGCTCTTTAATTTATACATGTAAGTTTAATAAGACTTAAAACTGTGTTGTGATCTATTGTATTAACAAATAGTATTAATAATAGTTAAACTGTGCAGTGAATGTGTACCTGTTCAAAAACAATTAAAATGTATTGTATCATATTTTATATGTACGAATCAATGAATCTTTAACCATAGTAATTGATATTCAAAATAAGTAGAGTAATTGAATAAAATAATTGTATTATTCTAAATTTAATCACGGGTAAAAGGAACTAATAGAATAATGTTGCCCATGAATGGCTATCAATCATTTTATTGTTTGTGTTATAATATATATATAAATAAATTGTAATTTCTCATTATTTTTAGTATTTTCCATTTACTGCAATCAATAATTAAAATATAATAGAGTCTTGTGCATCTAGCTGATTTAGCAAGCTATAAAAAGAAAAAGTTTTGATCATATAAATTGGAAGGTGGCGCTCGCATGCAAATTATCCTTGAGCGATTTTTATGTGAGCTGTACTGTTTTGACCATTACAATATCCAACGTATGCTCAGCATAAATAAAGCCAATTTTTAAAACAATGTACATCTGTTTTTTCTTTATAAATATCTGAACATTTATATGTCTAAGATTATAATTGCAAAGAAAAGAGATAATATATGATACAAAGTTTTATTACGTCAAATAATTACTCTCAAGTAAAAAACAAGCAGAAAATAACAATTCATTATACATTAAGCATCACATGATCACCATCTCTTATACTAGCCATAATTGTATATAAACAAGGCAAAACTATCCATACAGTAGTGCCACCCTTTGCCAACCAGAGTAATCAATGGATGTCAGAAGTCTTGTAGGTGCAGTGCTCTCAGAACCAAAGCTCCTCATTGACGAAGGCCACAAGCCAGAAACTAGTCTGGGGCTATTGGATGAGTAGGCATTAGATAGGGATTTTATGCACAAGCCTTCTGGCATCCATTGATTACTCTGGTTGGCACAGGGTGACACTACTGTATGGAGAGTTTTGCCTTGTTTAATTCATTATACAATTAATTAAATTGTTTTGGCAGTACAACATCTCCAGAAATAACAGTGTAAATGAAATCTTAACTTTCATACATTTTGATTGGCTTCAAAGATTTTAGAAGAATATATATTTACAAAACAAAACATTTGTTCCACTAGGAAGTTCACTATAAGGTTAAATTACAAACTTGCAAGTAAAGATATTTGAAAGATTTTCTTTTATTTAGTCTATAGTAACTTTATTAAAAATTAACTAATTAAAGCTTAGACTAAATTTAATTAAAATTTAAGTCATCTAAAACATAATATATAATTAATATTCATTATCCATTTTTTTCTTTCCTGGATCTTTTTTTTTCTTTTGGTACATCTATTTATTTAATCACTAAACATCACATGATCACTATCTCATACTAGCACATAATTGTTATTAAACAAGGCAAAAACTCTCTCCATACAGTAGTGCCACCCTGTGCCAATCAGAGTAACTGTATGGAAAGAGTTTTGCCTTGTTTAATATTTATTTAATTCTGAAAAAAGACAAATATATATATATTATTATATAAAATTATTGAAAAATTGGTATAAAAAACAAATATATAATAATAAAGTTTATAATGATGATTGATCCAATTTCTTGGCAAAATTTATTTGCTGTGGTTACATATTATATTTTACGTGTACATTAATGGTTTAATGATTTGAATCCCTCTGTTAGTTTAGTAGAGAATTATTGAATGACACATAAAATCTCCATAGAAATTTGTTATGGCATTTTAATTATGAAGAACTTTATATACAAGAAGATAAATTAATGCTTACAACTGTTTTCTTAATGGTTATTGCATTCATGATAAACCATTAAAATAGAATATGGCAAAGATAACAAAATTAATATTTTATAATTAAACAAGCAAAATATTTAATTGTTTTCATTTAACTTTCTTTTTTTTAATGTTAGTGATGAACTTTAAATCAGTTAAAGAAATAAATAACCAAATGATTTTATTATGCATGATTTCATAAGAAATGGAAGGACTGAAAGCGTCAGCAATGGAATTAATACAGGGATTTTATATTCCCAAATCCTACACTCTACCATTTCACTAAACCATGCTGAAATTTAAATCTGTTTATTAAGATTTCTAAAAGCTTTTGGACAGAAGCACATTTCAACAGTATAAGTCATTAAAGCTTTTTTTTTTTATCAAACATAGTTTTAAAATACTTCAGAAAAAAATACATTATTTATTAAATTATTACTGTTCCTAAAAGAATTTCATTAAATTTAAGAAGTTTAAACTATTCATTATCTACTGATTCATTATTCTATTTCTTATTTTGACCAACTATTACTTTTTATTTGGATTTGTGGGAGTTTAAAATTTTTATAATGAAAATTAAATAGCTTCAGAAGCAAGTTGGAAATTTATGTTTTAACAAATTAAAAATGCGAAACAAATAGATTAAATTTGAAATTATTTATATTGTAGAGTTCCAAGATATCCTAAAATAAACACCCCTTTCTTATTTCATAGACAATAGGTTTTTTTAACATGGAATTAAATAAAATAGAGGAATATCATAGATGGTAAGACCACTAGAATTAAATCCATTTTATCCTCATATTTGATCTATCTTACATAATTTGGATATTTGAATTCTGATGTATCTGTTTACAGAGAAGCCAAGTTTTTTTATAACTTTCTTGAGATCACATGATTTTTGATCAGCATGTGATATAATAACTTTATCTTTCTTATTACATTGCCAAATCCATATAATATTAATATTATTTACATTCTTCATTACTTTTACAATGCTTTTTACAACCTACTAATGACAGTTTTGATTGTCCCAGCAATCTTCTTCAGAACTATAACAAACACAATACAAATACATGAATACAAATATATATATATAACTTAAAATTATATGTTCATGTATATTTGTATTCATGTATTTGTATTGTGTTTGTTATAGTTTCAAAAAAGATAGTGGGCTGTAAGAAGCATTATAAAAGTAATAAAGAACATAAATAATATTAATATTACATGTGATATAATCAAGAAGTGTAACTGCTTTGGCAGAAAATTACTTAAGCTTTAAATAAAAAATTTATGTAAAAAAAAAAAATATTTAAATATGATCTCTATTTTTATAATTTTCATATAAATTTATAACTTAAAAAAAGTCATCCAATGATGAATAAAGTGAGATATATTTTCTATCATTAACTTTTAAAATGTTCGAATTAAAAGTGATAGTTAAGCTATTTTGTTCAACAAATAACTAAATTTTCTTTTCAAAGCAAGCATGCGCATCTGCAATATATCATTTGTAGTTGCATCTGCTTATGCATATTTAAAGCATGTGCGTGTGAATGCGTGTTTTAACGTGTGTATTTGACCATATACTTGCCTTTTTTGAACTTGGGTAAATTTACTTTTAGTTTGTATTTGTTTTTTTAATTACTAATTAAATATAACCCATTAACAATTGAATAAACTAATAATTGGAATTAAAAAGAAAGATTTTTAAGTTTAGAATTATTTTGCTAATGAAATACTTTTTCAAATTAGCACACTCATTAATCCTTACAATATATAAAATATTGTTTATAGTGATTTCTTCAAAAAGTTGGACAATTGATTATTTAATTAATCCCTTCAAATAATTAATATTGACCAATTTATATGAAGTTTGTAAGCTTTTCTTGACATTACTTATCATAGTTTAGCACTGACAATTTATTTAAAGATCATAGATAAGGGCAATAAGTGATTTTCCATTTCCTATCTATTTGTAATATTGCCTTCGTAATGAATTATAATATTTATTTCTTTAAACGTAAGTATGAGGGCTTTAGTCACATGAAAAAAGATTGCATTATATTTTAATTTATCAAATAATGTAAAACAACATTAAGTTATGTATTTTATATTGTTGTTGTTAAATTTAGGAATTATAAATTTATGCTTTCTATCACCAATAATAATACATTAATTGTACTTAAAATTGCTACTTAAATAATAGTTTAGATGACAAAATTTAAATTTCAAAATAAATAAACAATTTTTAATTGGGGAAATGGAAACTTATGTTAAATATATAGTGTTTAGGTTCATTTACTCCTCTGTTGAACAGATTTCATTATAGTCATGACTTCTTCTATATTATATTCACTATCACATTGTAATAATTATTTTTAATTTTTGTGCTCAATTGTTGTGGATGATGTAGCAAAAATGTAAATTTAATTGCCTATTCTACAGGGTATGAGCCAAATGATGTATTTTCTCTTGAATAGGAGGATTGTTATTGCTTTCATCAAGTTATAACTTCAATAAGCTGAGTATCACATGATTTATTCCTTTAATATCTTACATTAGTGGAATTTTGTTTTATACATTGAGGTATTTATGTAATAGGTATTAACAACTACATATTTTTTATTGTTTTTGACAAAAGAAATCCTTCAATTGCTCTGTAGGAAATGAAGTTTCAAAATATTTTTTAAAGAAATATCATTAAAAAATAATGAATTTATAATTTTACTTATTTACAAATAAACAGTGTAAACATATTAATTAAATCTCATTAAGTCGACTGCAACTCCTAATAACTTTATGAACAAAAACTGTGGGCCATTTCTGTTACACATGATATAACATTTATGTAAATACAACTTGGTGAATTTTTAATAACATCAATCTATCTCATATATATACATCTTTTTTTTTTGTTTTTTATCAAGCAGTGACAATTTTTTCAATTGACCTATCAGTTTTTTTAACAGTTAAATTATGATAATTTTTGTTCCAGCAGTTTGGATTTTTTTTTTTCAATAACTGATTTATAAATATAAGCTTCTTCAAAATTATAATTTAAAAATATCTCCTTTTTTTATTTTATTTACACATAAGTACTGGAATGATTAATGCAAAAACAGTTCTCAGTTATGTTTTTATTAAAACATTTTTTCTTTTATTTTGGAGTAAATGATTTTCCAATCCACAAAATTTTCATTCTGAACTTTTTTTAGTACAAGATTAACACTATAAATCTGAGATACTCTTTTAACACGTTTTATAGAATTTGAACTGTCTTACCTTTTTGATTAGTCATATATTTTTTTCCTTTATAATGTTTTGAAGACTCCAGATATTTTAATTTCTCTTTTTACTTTCCAACAAAATTTTTTAAATCATATTTATTTTTGGCTACTTATACAGTCTCATCTGCATACCATAAATTGATAATCTTTTCAACTCCTATCCTAAAAGTAATTCTATTTTTATCAGATATGCAGATTATAAAATATGTAACTATATAAAATAAATAAACATAATATGA
The DNA here is from genome assembly GCA_028023455.1 of Epiperipatus broadwayi. Lineage (NCBI taxonomy): Eukaryota > Metazoa > Onychophora > Udeonychophora > Euonychophora > Peripatidae > Epiperipatus > Epiperipatus broadwayi. Next base: position 4,222,268 of record JAQFVV010012483.1, read on the forward strand.
AAATATGATTTATGGTAACACCTTTTTAACTGCCGAATATTACCTGGTTTTTTTATATTCATAAAATATTTTACTGTTTTCAGTATTGTAAGAATTTTTCATAAATTATAATTATTATATGAATAAAGACAGATGCAGAAGTAAAACTTATTTTATTATTATTCCATCATTTTTATTATGTATTTAATGTCAGATGTATAATCCCTGTTCTTCTGTCTTTTGTAATTTCAATCTCCATATAAAATTCCTTTTCATTTTGAATTAATTTCAGCAGTATCTTGTAGATTCATTGCTGAAAATAAGAATACAAATCATTCTTTCAATATCAATTCGTTTTCATTCAAACTTGCCACAAATTATAATAATCTTATTGATTTTTGTCATCATTTTATCTATGGAATATGATTTCTTTTTTATCATTTATTTATGTGCCTCATCTTACTTACTTTACTCTTATTTAACTTGTAGATAAACTATGTTTTATGGATCATTGTCAGATGTCTTTTTTTATATATATTTGCTTCTAAAACTTTTTAATTTTACAAATTAAATAAATTAATATCTTTTGTATTCTTAATAGCTTTTCATTAAATTAAAGAATTTTTGTAATTTTACTAAAGACATTTATTCTTTCCATCTTGATATCATCTTTCAATTAATAATATTTCTGGTTTAATTCTTTTTTAATTTCTTCTCACTTATTGTTGGAAACATATTTTAAGTTTCTTGATTGAAGGTTGTAGTTTATTTATCAGTTATCTAATTTCTATTATTTCTACAAATACATTTGACAACTAAAAGATGTTATTTTTATGCTTGTTTGTATATCTGCAAATCCTTGATAGCAGTTTTAATTATTGCACTCCTCAAATTATTCCTAACAACCCAATTTATTTCTCTAAACTAATTAATAAAGATTCTCTCTCTTTAGTTAGCTTAAGTTGCACATCTACTATCAGAATTTGAGAGGTTGTATCAGATAGAATTTGTGGGCAATAACCAAACTCGTCTATCTGATTCTGAATAGAATGTAATTCATTCACTTACATTGATTTTTTTTTTTTTGGAGTTTGTGTATAGTCAGTGCTTAAGTTATTAAAACATTTGACATAATTAAAAAGATTTTATAACATAATTTTATTAAACATTTTCTCTCTTCATTATTATTATCCCAATTATATAAGAAATATAATTTTAACATAAGAAGTGAAATCAGTGAATAATAACAAAATATTTTGTGGTGTGGTATTTATTACTCTTTAAAGATTGTTAAACTCGCTTTTTCCTTTCATAAGACATTTGTATAATTGATTGATAGATCTTGAATTCTAGTAGATACAGAAAGATATATCTCTGCAATTTCATTGGTTCTGAAATATAAAATTTTGAAGCCTTGATATTGAAAATATGAATTTCATTTTATTTTGAATTTACTTATATCTAAAATTTCTATATCTATCTTAATCATTTATCTTTTGACAATATCTTTTTTTATATATTCACACTCAAATATTATATGTTATTTAGTAGGATCATATTTTTTCCTTCTTCCTTTTCCTATGTATTGATTTTTATTTTAACATATCATTTTTACAACTTTCTTAAAAGAGTATTGATAAAGTGTTTAAGAAAGTTGTAAATGATATGATATATCTGATACTTTAATAGTGTATAAATTTTTGATTGTCTTATTTTGATCTTATTTATTAAATCGTATTTATTAAAAAAAAAAAAAAAATTATTCTTATTATAAAATAACTTTTTTCCAATTTGATGATTCTGTCCTCAAGCAACATTTTGATAATACTCTTAGAAACTCTTTTTACAATAAGACACTCTTTAATACTTTCTTCTTCTTTTTTTTTCATGTGTCAAAGCGTTAACCGGGAAGCGAACCCGGGCCAACTGCTTAGAAGGCAGCTATGCTAACCACAAGACCACCAAGGCTTGACAATACATTTATGATATAATGTAAACATGACAAGCTAGATATACAATAGACATAATATAATTAGAAAGAATTTGAATTCAAACTTTCAAACTCCCTACAGCTATCCACTCCATCTTATATAATCGATACACGACAGATATATGTGAAAAAGATAAACTATCTCCAATATATATATATTGAAACAGACAGATCGAAGAACCGATCTTCGTTTCATGTGTTTTAGGTACGGTAATTCGAACCACTATCTGCCCGCAGTGAGATTTGTCTATCTTCAGTCATAATAAAAAAAAAATTAGTTATATATTTTATGTTTTGTAAATCAATAGGTAAGATTCCGTATATAAATGTCACAAACCATGAAATAATATTCGTGTGTGCGTGGTTTGTGGATTTATATCAATTTAATTTAAAGTTTATTGCGGGCGTATTTGTTTGAATTGTAGTTTTTTTTTTAAAATTGTACAAAGTCGTTTAAAAATACTGATCAAAAGTCACATTCCTTTGATCAGTATTTTTAATTAAAATCTAAATTACACAAATGTACAGAGTAATTAAATTGTATTCGAAATTAGATAAGAAATGTAGATTTGTAATTACCGTGTCAATTTGAAAATTGCGTATTAAAGTAAAAGGACAATGGGGGATAATTAATGTTGTATGGTCAAGCAGGATGGCTGGAAGCTAGAGAAAGTAGGAGGAGCTTAAACACAAAAACCAGGCGGAAAGGTCAATCGTGGCCATCTTAGAGAAAAACTTATTCTAACTTTTGACGTGGTTGAGAGAGGTAGTCTTAAGACAAGACTGCAGCTGCTAGTGTAATTCCTAGAACTTTGTTAAGAAGCTCACCTGTAAACCGCAATGTTGAGGGGCTAAGTGCCAGGGCTGATCTCTGCCCTGCCAAATGGAATCTTCGTGCCGCTGACTGATCATGTTGTTGGTGCTTCATAGTTTCCAGCGTCCAATCTCCAAATTGACAATGCCTTGCAAATAACTTTCAATATGCGCGCCTACGTTCGTCGGAAATATCAATCGGGAAAAGCCAAGCCGGATGAAGAAAGAAGAGTAACTGTGTTACACGAACTTTTAACTTTCTCCCGAGCTTAATGTTATCAATCAAATAAAGTACATGTAAGTTTTTATGTTGTTTATAATGCTATTGTTTAACCTGTCAGTAAATTTTCTTTTCTTTTAATCCTCCGCTCTAGTCTTTAGAAATAATTTATAAAAATTGTAATTAAGAGTAATAATAATTAAATGAATGCATTTATATTTTTTTTGTGTTGCGTATTCCATAAACAAACGATGCCAATAGTAATATTTCCCAACTCTGTGTAAAACTAGTGTACAATAATGATCAAGTTATTTTAAAAGTAATTTCGTTTTCTGAATTAAATGTTCTTTTATATTGAGAGTTGGTAAATGTTAAACCCCTTTATTATTCTATTTTAAGTGGTCATGTAATTGCAATCTAAGGTCCAATGTTAAATATATATATTGGTTTTAAAGTGTTATATTAATGTCATGTATGATATGAGAAATAACTCACTGTATAATTTAATACTATCGCTACCGCCTGTCAACCTGGAGGGTTAAGGGTTTCAGAGTAAATTTAAGTAATTATTGTTCTCGCGGTCAGTTTAATTCCGCTATATTTTATTGGGATAAGGATCTCAGCCTGTGGCGTAGAAACAGACGAATAGATTCCAGGTTTTGTATAATTTCTTTTAAAAATCCACTTCAAGTACTCGTCCTTGATGTCTGTGGCAATGCCTTCCCTTCGCTGAAGTTAGCGTCTCGCCATTCTACCATTGGGGATTGAAAGCAGTTCTTTCCCTGGTCATCTCTTGGATCACCGGGTTCGAAATGATCCCGGCTGGTTGTCGTGTTCCGGAGCTACTTGGGGGCACTAAGCCTTGTCAAAGTACAAGCCGCCCGGTATTCCATTAATGCACCGCAAGTGATTACTGTGGGCTCTTGAATTAGGCATCCACCAGTACATCTATCTTTCATGCTGTATTTATATAAAACCACTTCCAACTGTCCATCTACGTAACGGCTCGAGTCTATTCGAATAAAATAAGTTAATAAAACCCTTTTGATAAATATCTTTTCAATGTGCAAATACTCTGATTCTCTTGGCCACCCGTCAATCATTTAACTACACAGCTATTGGCATGAGTTTGTTCACGAGATAAAATGATTGTTAAAGACTAGTAGCTAAATACAAGAGGATTCATGGAAGTCTTACCATACTGTTGAACGCTATATTTATATGCTTTCTAATTTTCTTATTAAACACTTTATTTAATCTAAATTTTGTGTCCTCCACCTTATTACTCTCTAAGTCTAGGTAACCACTTACTGTCTGTATTGGCAATTTAAATATATACGTTACATGAATGACCGTTACAATATCTAGAGTATAATAAATATATATCATTAACTGTAAGAATTTGTCTATGTTCTGAGCTGAGCTAGAAAAGGGATAACCCCATGCTGTTATAAAGTCATCATCGGTTGGTCATACCGGGGTTTGGGTTTGAATGCAGTTGGCGTTTTGGAATTTATTCTTAAACGCGGACTGGGTTTGAACTCGGGTACTGTGTATGAGTCATCGTGGTGGATTTATACCGGTACAATATATAGGCACTATTTCGCTTATTATATATATATTGTGCTGTACCAGCATTCATTAGTTGGTTCAGATCATCATCTCTCACACATATATAAGCAAAGCACAGTTTATATTAAGATATCAAATCTTCAAACTTTTAATAGACAGTCCTCAATCTTCTCCAATTCAAAGTCTGAGTTCAAATTCCTTCTAATTATATTTAGTTCAGTATAGACAATTTACTTGTATTTAAATAATAGACATAATATGTATGAATAGTAGATATATGTATAAATTGATACTCTATCTAAAGATTGTATACTTTGAACTATCCAAATGTGACAGACTTATAAAAGTAATAATTGCATATGTAAATTAAATAATATTTATACTATATTAAATTTTTAGTGACTTAACACTAGCCTAGAATATATATATATATATATAACTTTTAAGTAAAAAAGAAATAACAGCTTTTAAATTAAGCCGTGTTTTATATCGTCATATTTAAGATATGAATTTTGCAAACCATCACCTGAAAGCATTGAATTTCTGACAACAGAAAGATATTAATAAAAGAAATTTTTATATACACTTATGCTATGGGTAAAGTTATTAAAGAATGACTGATTTTATTTGAGAAATATACAGCTTTATAGCTTTACATGTAATGTTTTCAAGAGCCATAACTAAATTAGTCTTACTATTAATAGCCCATCATGGCTGTTATATATATTTCTTCAACATTAATCATTACTATTAACTAACTAAAGTTGGCTGATACTAAAAATCTTTTTGAAAAGCCAAGTCCCATTTAGTTATGTTTTGCATGTAATTTTCACTCTTATCTATATGCAGTATTTTTTCTTATTACTGCATTTATTTCATATTGTTGGACTAACTAAAATTTGTTTATTCTGTTACATGTGTTTTTACTTATTTTAACCTTAATTTATTATTTTTCTTCGACCAGAATAAATGACTTGAAAAAGAAGTATAAATATTTTAATGTAATAATCTTAAAAATAATATTTATAAGGCCATAATAATAGCAAGCAACAATAATTTATAAATAAAGTAGTTTAAAAGCGAAAAATTTAACAAATCACTTGAATTATTCAGAACATACTTCGTTTCTAAATACTGTAAATACTATTAGTATAATATCGATATTCGATTGCTAATATTTTAATTAATAAATCAAAACTGATGCTGATTAATGCTTCAATGTACTTGATTTTGCTTTTAAAAAGCAAGTAAATAAATAAATACTTTAAAAAGATTAACACAAATAAACCACTTTGAAGCTAAATAAAAATATTAACTCAGAAAGTAAATAATGAAAATAAAGAATAATTATCGCTCAGCTAAAAAATTCAAAATATATAATTATAGTTAATAAATTTCTGAATTGAACTTATGAATTGTAATAAATATATCTACATATTAAACATGCATAGAACTAAACACACAGCTCTCTCTCCATACATATATATATTTAAGGGACTTGAACTCAGACTTTCAAACTCCCCAAAGCAATCCAATTCATCTTTACTAATACATATGCCCGCATACATGTGAAAAATAAATGATCTACAATATACGTATTTCGACTAAACCAGCGCTCATCAGTTGATCCATATCCATCTCCCATACATATATACAATCACTGCTCAGTTTATATTAAGGTAGCAAATCTCAATGGACAAACCTCAATCCTCTCCACTCTCCAACTCTTCTGTCATCCATATCATTGAAAATATGAGGATGAAATACTCAAAACCCTTGATGATACTATTCAGGCTTGTTCATTGGAGTTAGAAGATTTGCTATCTTAATATGAACTGAGCAGTGATTGCATATATGTGTGAGAGATGGTGATCTGGACTAAATTATGAGTGCTGGTTCAGCACAAAATATGTTTATTGGATATCATTTATTTTTTTCACATGTATGTGGTCATCTGCATCAGCTATATAAGATGGGTTGGATAGGTGTGGGGAGCTTTAAAATCTGACTTCAAGTCTCTTATAATTACATTAAGTTTAGTGTAGACAATATACATGTATTTAAATATTACATATACACTTAATATTAAAAAAATATTTTAAAAAAATATTACCAGAAATTCAATGAATGCAAATTTAATATTTATTACAAACTCATAAATTTCTTATATAAAATTGTTGCAAAATATTTAAGTAAAAATAAAAACTTTTGATATATTAATATTAAATTATTCAGTAGTTGTTCTGAATGATTTGGTACCTGTTAAAATGGCAAACTGTCTCAAGTGTTTGTAATCTGATGGCCAGCTCATTTGGGGCTCAAACTTCTTATGAACTTCTAAGTTATAAACCATTCAGTATTTGTCTGAAGGTTTGTAATGATGGTATAAGATATGATATGTTGAACTATTTCCATCATTTATGAGTGAATGTTGAATGTATAGAAAATTTTAAACTTTATTTAAACCTTCCAATACAACCCTCATATATCAATAGATCAAATTTCTACTATATGTTGCCTTTGACAGAATAGCTCAGTTGGTAGAGTGTTTGCCTTAAATTCAATATTCAAGAATCTAACGGTGCAAGTTCAACTTCTAAGTGAATATTGTCACTGTGCATATAGGCCAACAACACCTGAAGAAGAGTGGAGAATAATCGAGTTCAACTTCTAAGCGAATATTGTCACTGTGCATATAGGCCAACAACACCTGAAGAAGAGTGGCGAATAATACTACTCGAAACATTGTGTTATTACTAACCTGTATTGTCTATTTGTGTGTTATTACTAACAAGTTGTTTGTATTTGGAAAGTTTAAATAAAGTTTAAAATGTTCTATGCATCCAACATTTACTCATAAATGATGGAAATAGTCCAACATATCACATCTTATAAATCATTCAATTTTATTTTTGGTAAATACCATTTGATAATAGATTATCAGAATAGGACCATAAATGTTTTATTTCTCAATGTTTTTCTCAATTAAGCATATGAGTGGTGAGAGATAAATGTTGAACTACATATATATACTCACATTGAAAATTCTATTTATATACTATTGTTTTCAATACAAACAATCTTCCCTGTCTCCTTATTTGTCTCACTACCTTCAATGATATAAGTTAATGCAGGATTTAGTTGTCATGAGATTTTTAAGCCATTACTATAACAATAGAATTGCATGTTTACCAGATATATTACATTTTTTAACTAAATGCACAAAAATTCTGATCCCAAAAATCTTTTTCTCATTTTTTATTTTATCATATCTTTTGAGTACTAAAAAAAAAACAATGATAAGGACAGATTTAGACTAAAAATTCTTAATTGTTATTTTCTCTCGAATCATTAATACAATCATTGATATGTTGGACTGGAATTGGATTTGTAACAAAAGTTCCAGCTTAGCATAGATTATAAGATTAGGCAGTCCTATTATAAATTCTTTTTATCAAGGAAGTGTTGTTACCTAATAAAGATAATTTAAAATGGCCTATTTTACACTAATTGTCATGACTGTCAGATTACCTATTAAAGAAATAGAAATACTTGTATCATCAGTAGTAATTATAAAGCAAGAAGCAGTGATAGTAATAAAGATTAAGTATTTTAAAATATAATGAGATAAAATGTGCAAGTCTTTAATTCAAACTTTTCAAGAACTGAATGGAAAATGACATTTATAATAAGAATCTAGTAAGATATAAGATTGATAAAGCTTCAACTTTCATAAAATGTTTAGTAAGAGATGTAGGTACCTATAATTTTTTTTTAAAAAGGAAGGCCAATTAATGAAAGGTAGTTTTATGCGGTAATATCTTCTATTGTTGGAATTTCCAAATGTGTCAATTTTAAAAGCTAATGGTATTAAAATGTGTTTTGCCAGTCAAGCATTGGTGGCCGAGAGGTCAGCACAGCTGCCTTACAAGCAGTTATCCCGAGTTTGTGGGTTCGCTTCCTGGCCGATGCTTTGATACATAAAAAAAAACTTGTTTTGCTAATGATATATGCACTCTCTTGTTTAATTCAGAAAATTTAGAGAAGGTTTATATTTTTCAGTAGATATTATTATTACCATCATCAATATTATTATTATGCCAGTTATCAGAAGATAACTTGGTTCATAGAAAATGTATGAAAAGTTGTTAAGCACATCGGACTTCCCAATAACTCAAGATATACTTTCACTACTTAATCCTCATTGCAAATCCTTTTTTGGACATTCAACCATGAATGTATAATCAAAGAATTATGCCATAAAAATAGAACTTTTATTATAACAAATACAGATAGTTTTCATCTACATATATTTTGAAGTATACAATCATACACTTTACAAATAGTTTATAAAGAATGGTCATATATTGCTAAGATGTCTCATTTGCTGTATACATATTTCAAATTAATATAATTAAGTTAATAAACATCACATGATCGACAATCCCTGAGGCAAAATTCCCCATACAATATTGCCACCCAGTCTAAGCTAGAGTAATCAATAGATGCAAGTCAGTTTGTGCATAAAATATCTATCTAGTGCCTACTCATCCAATATCCTCAATCATATGGAAGTCACAAATTCGAAACTAGTCTGATGATATGGAATGAGTAGGCACTAGAAGTCTTTTTCCAGATACAACAATAAAATCAGTTGGAGTTGACTTCTCTAAATGAAGTTTTTCATCTTGTATTTATGATAAATATGACTTCTTATATTTCCAATATTTGTGTCTTTATAATAAACCACATAACAATTCAATTGTTGTTATGCCTTTTTTCTCTAAGTTAACAAAATATAGCAAAGCCTCATTTACTATTAAACATTTCCCCCCCTTAATTCATGAATGTACCTTCATTCAAAAATGATATACAGTTATAGGTGCTAAAGAAATTATCATATAATGGCAGATAAAGTTTAAAACAATGACATTTTTATCACCCCAGCATTCAGTTGTCAATCACTATTTTGGGTGATAATGCAACTTTCAAAAAATTATATATTTTTTTGTTTGTCATGATTGAAATTATAAATAGAATCAACATTAATGTATACTTACAATGTCAATTCTCCCTTCAAGTAAAACCATCCAATATTTCAGTTAATCTGAAATGGTCATGTTCTTTCTTGATTTTAAACACAGAGCTAACACATATTAACAAGTTTTTTTATCTATGTTTATTTTCCATCTGAATAATCCCATAGCAATAACAGCAGCAATAATAAGACTGTATGGAGTGGATATTAGAAAATTACTCCTTGGTTTCTTTAAGGCTTTAAAAAGGATTCATTGAGTCTCCTCTTAATTAATAGCAAAGATATATATATATATATATATATATATATATATATATATAAATGATATATGTGCCCATATATATGGTATATATATATATATATATATATTGTGACCATCTGAATGGGCACAAGGAATTGACATACTTTGTATCTGCATTGAATAATTATATTATATTTTTAAAAAAATGAAATAGCCTTAGAATTTTAAAATTTTTTTTGGCTGGAAATTGTTTGAAGCTTAGATATGGGTTGCTTATGCAGTTTATTGACCACTTGATAGGTATTCATTATTATTAGTGTGGTTAATGAGGTATTTAATGTAAGGGAGAGGGATTGTTTATTAATGGAATTGATACATTTTGTCAGAAAGATGCAAAGTTATTTTATGTTGATATAATATTTGGTTGAATGGTTTCAAAATCCTTTATTCATTAATACTTATCCTTTTGTCAACAATTAATAGCCATTTCAATTATATTTAGTTAAGATATTTAATATTTATAGTATAGTGTATGTGCATGCATGTATGACTCTGCATCGTTTTCACTTCATTTTCATCTTCTAAAAACATTAAGCAATAGTACATGTACAATAAAAACATTTAAATTACAGTAATTATCTTAAATAATTTAACAAATATATATTTCTTTCCAATGATTAATAGAGAGTTGAATCAATGAATTATTTTACAAATTAAATAAATTATTAATCATTTTTGTTTAATAGTTAATTAATATTCATTTTCTTTCAAGTTTGCAAAACTATTTATTTTATTATTATTTTTATCTTATTTTTAATTCTAAAAAATCAAAGTGATTTATTTTTATTTGAAAAGATTTTTTTTTTAATATGTAATTAGCTGAGCTAGAAGAAAAGTGTGGGAGTAACCTTGTGAAAGGAAATGAACTTTGCTAAAGAAAGATATTTAACAAAGATCTCTGGTGGAAAATTTGCCTATTATGTAATGTAATTGTAGCCAAAAACAGTGGCTCGTTATTGTGAAAGTAAAACCAGTTGCTGAAGTCAAATTGATTTAAAAAAGACTTTAGAGTAAAATTTTGAATTTCAGAATGCAGTTTTAAATTTTAAAAAGGTACTCAGTTCACTTTATTCTCTTCAATTTTAAGGTTTTGAATTCACCTTATCATAACTATTGCTCTTTTAAAATGTATGTTAATAATGTCCAGTCTACATTACTTCACTTAACTGTTATTTTAAATAGGAATAAATTGCATGAATATTATTGTTGTATCATTAACCAACATACATGCAGAACTATTTTAATTCTTCACTATTTTCCGTGTTATGTTTTTGTGAGAATTAAACATAGACTTAAGGATGTGCATATTTTGATAAATCATGCCATGTTTAAATTCATCATAAAGAGATGACAGTATTTGTTTGCCTGGTATTTCTGGAAATAATACATATTTTAAATGAAATAAATAAATGTGAGTTACTTCAAGTTAAGTATTTGCTTAAATCGAATGGAAGGACAGAAATGCGGGTAATTTTTGTTCTCTTCGATAAAGATGAAAATAAAACAAAATATTAATTGAAGAATTATTAAGGAAACATGGTATCTTAATGGACAATATTTAAGAATAAACCAGGCGTATAATAAATTATAAAGTGTTAAATGCTATTCAAGAAACTATTAAAATAATTACGTATTTAATTTAGAACTACAATGGAATAAGTGAGATAATTCCTGTCCAACAGTAGTTAAGAATTTATTATATTCTCATCATAATAGAAGACAAATTGATTGTTTGTGTATGATACAGTAACTTAAATAACTTTTTTATGAACATTGAAGATGCTGAGTCCTATTTAAGCATGATTATATTTGTTGGTTACCCTACAGCAGTTTATTTTAATTTAAATTCAGTTTGGAATGTGTCCCATATTGTTTCATATACCTGGAACTGAGCTTTGCAAGTGAACTTTTATTTTTAAGTTGCAAAACTAATAACCTTTGTTTCTTTTTTTTTATTGCTTGTCATAATTAATGTATATGATACATAGATAGGCTTATTTATTATTATGTTCATTTATAATTTGGGTTATTTTGATCTCCAAGACCGTCTCTGAAGCTTATTGGAATGAGGAATACGCTGGTAAAAATTGATTGTGTTCAGATAGATCTTATTGTTCTTTTACGAAGGTAAAAAAAAGAAATATTTTTTTAAATATATTATTAGAGAGGTTTATATTTATATTGCATACTTTATTATCTCAAAGTAAGAATTCTTTTTTTTTGAATCGACGAACGTATAATAGAAATAGTTTGCAAGATATGAAAGAAAGTTCGTCCGTAATAATTATAAATATTGAATTTTAAAAGTATCCTAAAGTTTATTTTGAATTAAAAGTTATACCTTAATGCAATATTTAATTACCATGTTGCCTGCATAGTGTGTAATTTAGAGTTAATTTTATATACTTTTTATTCGCAGGTGTGTGTCTGTTTTGCACAATTATGACATTTGTTTGACAAAGTTCAGTTTGTAAATATTTTATGTATAAATTCCGGGCATTGTCATATTCTGCTAAGTTGAATGGATTAGTATGTTATTTGTATGTATTTGTCTGCCACTGTGCACTTATAATGTTTGATATTTAGAAAAGCTATGAGAAGGGAAAGAAATCTGATTGCGTTATAATGTTTGTAAGGATAAAAGGTTTTGCTTATTTAGTATATGTTAATAATTTTCCATGAGTAGAGCCTAGTTGATATTATATGCGTATGATTAAATGATATTTTTTTTAAGTTAAGTGATGTTCTCTTAGGGCCCTGGTGATGAGGAATAAATCCCCACCAATAATGTATTTAGAAATAGATGAAATATTGTTGAAGTATGATTAAATGATGCTTAGGAAGTTATGTGATGTTTTTCTTAGATTCTTGGTGATGAGGAAAAAGTCCCCACCAAAAGTATATTTAGAATCAGATGAATTATTGTAGAAGTGTTCAGTAAGACTTTATCTGCTCCTCATGTAGATTCCCTTATAACGTATAGTCTGTATAATCATGAAAATATAGCTCTGTGTTAATTAATATGTGGCCGGATAAATGGTTAAATTGAGTCTTGATGTAATATTAGTGTTTTATTTTATTGATGAATTACGACATTGTCCAAAATAAAGTAATTGTATGATATTTTCTTGATGAATGGAAAATTTGTAGAAAAGATTATTTTCTATTATTGTTGCTTGAACGTGCACAGCAAATATAAATAATATCGCATATATAAAGTATAGAGTTATTGAAATTAAAATGAGAAATAAATGTTTTGAAATACATTACATTCATTTAAATAGAAGTATAAAGTTATTGAGATTAAAACGGAAAATAAATATTTTAAACTACAGTGTATTTATTTAAATAAAGGTTATAAATCATCAAATCATCAGAATGAACATGATTTTGTTGCTATGCATGAAAGGTATTCGTAATTGAAAATGACTATTTAGTCAATTAGAGAAAGTTGCTTGGTTGAGAGCCAAATATAATTAATTTAATTTATTTTATTAATCAATGGTAATATCCTCTCAAAGTATTTTTTTTTTTTGCGTTAATAATATATGTTATTTCTTTATTGTCATGTAGATGAAACATGTAGGCAAAGCATGTGTTCAAAGTCAGGATATTTAAGTTTTGTTATTAATTTGCTTTGATAGTAGGGATAATCCCAAACTGATGCTTGAAATTTATTTGATAATTTAAAAAAGTTTATAAGACAAATAGTCCATTTGTAAATATTATGTTAAACCAAGTTTATTTTATTGTAATAAATGATTTATTTTATTTATTTAAAATCTTAAAATTGTGTCTGACGTTATTATTGCATACATTTGTGTTTTCCATTTCCACATCTCCACATTTCATAAATCTATTATAAAATAGATATATTATTTTAGAGTTATAATATTAAATCTGCTGGTGTCTGACAATATTGTTTTTCTTAATCCAAACATTATAAGGAACATTTGCCACTTGATAAACGTATTAGAAAGGTTGCCAAGTCAGTATATTTGTTAGATGATGATATGAGATTAAAATACCCTATCTCTGTCGTTATCTTATTATTGAAACACAGTAAAATATTTAGTCAATTTGTTTCATTACATTTTCATCATACTTTAGAATTATAACTTATGGGTCAATGTAGTTTATTTAATTCAACTGTGTTTGTTAAATTCCCTGAGATCTTATTGTTTATTTCTTGATTGGCATTAAAGTAGATGTTTGGATTGTGATATGCCAAGTCATAGAATTGTTTAATATTATAATAATAGCAAGCTGATATATGTTATACTTGGATGAAGGAAGAAATTAAGTTTAAAGTATATTTTCATTGACTGTACTGATAAACATGATTCTTTATCATACAATTAATTAATAAAAAGGATTTACATTATATTTAGTGCTTTGTAATATTTCTTCTTTCATTTATTTATTATCATATATCTTATGAACTGCCTATAGCCTCCCACTGAGCTGAGCTGAACATAAACTTAAATACAGAGTCTCAGTAATAATTTGTATTATATATTTTGTTATATTGTTCTATTTATTAATAGAACTGGTACCTCGGCATTTCATTCATGTAATGTATATGAGTGTTTTTGGGAGTGTAGGTTATAATATATATATATATATATAATTGAATATTTATAAATACAGTAATCAGATATATTTTTAAAATTTTATCCACTTAGTAGCACTTCCAACTATCCTTGTAGTCTTTGTCAGCAAAGACTACAAGGATAGTTGAAAGCACTACTAAGTGGATAAAATTTTAAAAATATATCTGATTACTGTATTTATAAATATTCAATTATATAATTATGTATATTGCTTTGAAGAAGTACAGACATCGAATTATAATATATATATATATATATATATATATATATATATATATATATTATAATGGAACTGCAGGGTACACCATACGATGACGTGAATATGACTCAGTAGTTGGATGATTTGAATACTATGTGTCAAACAACCTACAACAAGTCATATCCTAAATTTATGATTCGACGGCACATTTGGGTGCATCAGATGTTACTGAATCAGGAATGGCATATAACAAAGGGAGCGCATCTCACTACTGTCAGACCTAGGCCTTCGAATAGGATGCTAAAGATGTCACAATGAAATGCCCAGTTCCAAATCACATCTACTTTTAGTATGCTAACTCATAATTTACTTACAATATTTCAATATGACCTAGACTAATGCATATTCATTACATCTCCCTTTTTAGGCCCCATTACACCACAGAATTCAAACTCAGGGAGTTCTTGCAGTCAGCTCTCTTCAGGGATGGACTTACTCAATTATTAACCAAATATGCCTATATATAAGCATAGATATAGAAAAATACTGATGATGATCAATTATGTAAAAGAGCAATACATGATGATGATGATGGTCACCAAACCTTTAATGGTTTAAATTCATAATGATGATGATGATGATCAAACATCTAGTGGTATCAATGCAAAATGATGATGGTGATGATCAAACAGAGATCAGATTGGTTTAAACAACTTAATACATTTATTAACAACATATATAATAAATATTTACAAACAAAAAATAATAAAATAAATAAATATTCGGTTATCAAGAATGGTTTTCTATCATTTTGATGGCTTCACACAACAGAAACAAAATAATTTGAAGTATATTATATACAAAATTATATTATATAATTCATTAAATATATACATAAAACAAAAAAAAAAAGAAAAGCAAAATGAGAGTTCACTAATTCTAAAACTACCCCATTAATGTAATTATTAGAATGATATTTTTAGGTTAGGGTAAATATATTTATAACTATTTTTTTTATTAAAATATATATATATAGCCCCATTCCCATATATATGTGTGTGTAAGTCATAGTAAAAATTAATGATAGATACGAAAAAGACCATTTACTCTAGTGGGTTAATTGTGCACTCAGAAATAAAACAAAATTACAAGTAAATATTATTAAAACTTATTAGTAAATAATATAGTTTTGTTTGTCCTAAAGTTTGCCCTCAATGTTAAATATATAAAAACCTTACTTGAGGTCACCTTGATGGATCAATGTTGAATTTCCAGAGGAATCTGTAAATTTACTTTTATTAAAAACTATACATATTAATTGACTATGATCACTTTTTTTAAAAATACATCAACATATGATATTTATCCATCCACTGCTTCCACTTTTAAATTGCAGGTGATCGAATTTGAAAATGAATCTTGAATACACAATAAAAAAAAAAATTACAATACATAAACTTTCAAATAGAAATGATAAAAGCAAAAAAAAAAATCACATGAATCAAAATAAAATATATTTATCTTGAGGAAAGCAAGCATCTTGTTGACAGTTAAGAGTTTATAAACTTAAATGTCAATCTCCATGCATACTATTCTTGTTCACCAACTTTGTTGCTATTTATGTATTTTATTCTACTTGATTAAAACAAACACATACCAAATATCTCTCCTGAATGTATATAAATCCATGGAAGATTGATGTACACCAGCATTTTGTAAATAGACATTTTGATGGAAAATTTTATAATTTCATAATTCCATAATTTCATAATGACATTGAAGCTCGCTTTGGAACATCCTACAGTACTGGTCTTTTACCTCACACACATTGTAATGACCATTTTATCAATCACTATTAATTATATTGTAACTCCAATAGATATATGAAAATGGTTTGAAGAAACAATTAATTTCTAATATTTTCAAGTTTCTTTTTTATTATTTCTATAATAATAAATTCCAGCTTGCAGAATAAATTATGTCATTAGTTCATTCCTGGTAATTATAAATTGAAGTTTAAATTCCATTTTCCTACTATCCAAAATATAAAGACTTTAGATTACTTTTAAAATATAGACATTAAGATTTTACTGTTTTTTCCCTTTTCAAATGCTGTACATTTTTTTCTTTTAAAAAAAAAAAATTAAAGACTTTTTTTCTTTGTGCTGACATATCTGTTGTTAAACCACAAGTGAAGTAAATGCTAGATTGTTTTGTGCTAGCTAAAACCTATTGTTACAACTTAATAAAAAAAAAACATTATAAAACATTATTTTTATTTTTATTTAATCTTCATTATTCCAAATTCGATCACTTAGCAACAATTTTGACCTCATATAATTTTGACCTTTGATTATGTCCATCTTATAAGTCAATTAATTAGTATTTTAGTTAATGATATTAAATGAATAAAAGAAAAACAAATAATTTCTACAAATAGACAAACATATTAGTTTATATGTATGTTTATATACGTATATACTTCTTGTATATAATGAATTTGTTTGCTTTCTCACAATAGATAAAAAAAATTAATTTCTCAAACTAGTTTATATGTATGTTAATATATGTATATACTACATGTGCATAAGCAGGTATGTAGGATAAATTATTTGCCTACCCCTTGGTCTGAATTCAAACCTTGTGAAAAAAACTGGGACAGGTGTGAAGGTTGGTTGTAAGCCATCTCTTACAATATACACCTGGGTCTCATTTTACACGGATTTATTTAATGTGATTTTGAAGTCACATGATTCATGTTTCTTCAGAAGTCGAACTCTGATAATGCGCTATTACTTTAAATAATAAATTTTGTGCACTTACGTCATATTGAAAGTAATAGCACATTATTGGAATTCGACTTTCATCTTAGTAATGTCAATATTTTCAGTGCTTTATAATAGTAAGATTTTATGCAATAATAAAATTAAAATCATGATTTCCACATTTTATGTATACCCACATTAAATTTTACAAGATTATAATGTAAATTTGTTCAAACATTGTGCATGTTAATTTTGCATTTTAAATCACATTCTGTTTTTGCTTTTTAAAAAGAATGTAATCAATTATTAATCATTTAGTGTCAGCAAGTTTATTTTTAAAAGATGAGTAATAGCAGTGGGCACAATTAAATTTGACAATTAAAAATTAAAATCTGATTTTTAATTGTAATTAACAATTTAAAAATTACTTAAGGTGACCTGAAATTAATGTGATGTGAAATGAAATTTGGTTTTTAAATGGAATTGAAAATTAAAGAAAAAAATAAAAATTTAATTTTTAGTTGTTAGATTAATTACTAATTATGTTGTCACCAGAAAACCATTAACACAACATGAGAGTTGTATTTCCTCTTGTGAAGTATCTGATTTTTTACCAGTTTGCAAATGAACCTGTTTATCGGCAAATAGCGATAATAATTAAAACGTGTATAAAAAATGTAAATTACTTTAAATTATGCATAAAAATATATTGTTTTGAATAAAATTAAATATTATAGTTAAAAAAAGTTTATCTTGTATCAATTTTTTTCAAATTTGAAACTTTTTATTAGTCATATTTTATTTCCTTATTTTTTTTTTGCGCGAATTTTAAAGTAATTTTATGTTGGTGCTTTGCTTTTATGCAATTTTTGAAAAATCACAGTCCATATCTCCCCTTTTTCAAGGTAAGTTACGTTTATTTTTGTGTGATTTCTTTTGCACGTGTTTTCTGAGGAACCTATCTATCACGTAAAATGAGACCCAGGTGTATATATATTGTAACATTTGAATATTGTTGTAGATTGACTATTATGAATTTAAAAGTGCGAAAATTTTATTGGCTTTAATTTTTATGGTGAAGCAAGTATATTCATTACTGTCATTGGTTGTAAAGCACAGAATATAATCATTATCATATTTAAATAGTTTCTCATTCTAATGTTCATGAGAAATATAAAATTTTATAAAGCATTTTTGAGTGTGGACTTCTAATATTTGTATAAAGAAAATATGTACATTTATATTTCATTGCTGTATAAATCAAAAAAGTGCTCATAGTATATAAAAAAAACAAATAATTTAAAAATAGAAATATAAAATAGAATTATAAATCTAACATTATAACACTAAAATATTTTATTTATGTGTAGAATAAACAGTTCTTAGATTTTATATTTTGTATGCATGTATAAGCATATATGTTTAGATTTTTATTTAGCAAAGATTTAGTTGCTAGAATATTTATAAAACAAGAAATTACATATTAAAAATGTCAATTTAAATTTAATTGAATAAATATCTGATAACCATTAAATTTTATAATTCATTTATTTTAAATAAATATTTGCAAAATTATTTTTAAAAATCCAAGGAAATAAAAGTGAAGAAATTAAAAACGGCTGAAATTTATTATTATTGTTGTTGTTGTTATATTAAATAGTGCTATCACACTTATAACGTAAAGCTGTATAATTAATATCAATTAGTCAATTAAAATGGCTGAGCACTTTTGAGAAACTGTACTTCTCATAATCATAGCCAGTTCTGACTCATTAGTTGAAATCATTCTATCAGTATAATATGCAAACTTTATGCAAATGAGTCAATTACACCATCTTTTTGATATAGCAAAACATGTGATAGCACTATTTAATATTATCATAATTTGGACAAGTGTAAAGTCATAAATATTATTATTATTGTTGCTGTTGTTGTTGTTATTATTATTATTATTATTATTCAAAAGGCACTTTATTATCTCAAGAAAATTTTTACATTGAAGTTACATTTTGTAAATTCTTTGTTTTTTTTACATGGCAGTGTCTAGATTTTTGATACGTAGTTTTTATATACATCAAAGAAAACTGTCAATACTGAATAAATATTATTATTATTATTATTATTATTATTATTATTATTATTATTATTATTATTATTATTATTATTATTATTATTATTATTATTATTATTATTATTATTATTATTATTATTATTATTATTATTATTATTATTATTATTATTATTATTATTATTATTATTATTATTATTATTATTATTATTATTATTATTATTATTATTATTATTATTATTATTATTATTATTATTATTATTATTATTATTATTATTATTATTATTATTATTATTATTATTATTATTATTATTATTATTATTATTATTATTATTATTATTATTATTATTATTATTATTATTATTATTATTATTATTATTATTATTATTATTATTATTATTATTATTATTATTATTATTATTATTATTATTATTATTATTATTATTCCTGTCTGTCAGCTTCAGTACTTAAGCTTCTATGAACTCCCATGAAATAAAATCATTTGATTACATTTTTAAACTTAATTTATTTACTTCTATCCATTTAAATATTTACTAATGGTATTGCATTTTAATATCAGATGACTTTGATTCTTGAAAATCAAAGTGTTATAATTATGTCTATTCAGTATATAAGTTTCATGTTTTTATTTCTTCATAACAGATTGAATATACTCAAGTAGGAGCCAAATACTGTGAATGTTTTGTTCATATGCCATGGAGAAATGGAAAAATAGTACATGTCAACATCTCACCAGTAAAAGTGGAAAAATATGAATATGAAATGCATAAGGCCCTTAAATGTATAGAAAACAGGTAAAGATTCAACTTTTTTAATTTATTTATTGTACTTATATTTATTAAATGGTCTACTGAAAAGCAAGTTTATTTGTTCTATGAAGTTTCAGTGTAAAGAACACTATGATCTATTAGTGAAGACTTAATTATTTTGTATTATTAAAATTGTAATTTATAATGAATTTTTGTCAATAGAAAACAGATGATGATTATCAAATGAATTTATATTTATTATATCTAACAGCAATGTATTGAGCGTCTTATGTGCAGTTAATATTCATTTTCTGCTATTAAACCTTTTTGTTTTAAAATTACTGTATTTAACATTATTTAATATATTCTCATGCTATTAAGGAATTATATAAAAAAATATTTCTGTGTGTTTGGAAAAGAAGACCTTTAATCAGCATATCACACTATTTTGAACATGGATATTCATACAAAAGATAAAAATTTTAAAAGTAAAGACCAAAAAGATGTTGATTTGAAGAAATAATAGAAATCAGAAAAATTGTCAATACATTCTTTCTGAGTTTACAACATCCTTACATACAGTTTAATAAAATACTAGCAAATTCACACAAATTGTATTTAATAATAATAATACTAATGTTACTTTAAATCTAAAGAGCTCAGTGTTACTTCTTTGTGACTTGTCATAACTATAACTGATGCATCATTTTTAATATTAGGTGTTAAGAAGGCATTATATTTAATTAAATATAATATTTGAAATACAAGCATTCTTCATATACCTGAAACTTAATTGTAAAATATAGGGGATTTGAACACAGACTTTCAAGCATTCTTCAACTATCCACACTATCTCATACCACTGATACATATGACCACACACATGTATAAAAGATAAATAAACACCAATATACATATTTTGTGCTGAACCAGCACTCATCAGTTGGTTCAGATTATCATCTCCCACACACACATATATATAATCAGTGCTCAGTTTATATTAAGATAGCAAATATTCTTACTTTAATGGACAGGCTCTAATATACTTCAACCTCCAATTCTTCAGCCTTCCGTACCATTGAAGTAGATTGAAGTCTGTCCATTAAAGTATGAAGATTTTCTATCTTAATATAAACTGAGCACTGACTATATATATGTATGGGAGATGATAATCTGGACCAACTGATGAGTGCTGGTCCAGCACTAAATACATATATTGGTGATTATTTATCTTTTCTACATGTGTTTGGTCATGTGTATTAGTTGTATGAGATAGTGTGGATATCTGAAGGGTGCTTGAAAGTTTGTGTTCAAATTTTCTATATTTAATTAGATATATAAATAAATTATTATTAGTTGAATTAAAAACAACATTCTGGAAAAAAAGTTTTCATATTATTGTTAATGCAAAAAATTAAACACAGTACATATGTTAAAAAAAATATTTATTGTATAATAGATATAAAAGATAAATTATATAAGTTTATTCATATATAATTAATTAACAGTTCTATGGTAATAGTGTTTTTGCACATGCTATCAACTGGGAAATGAATGATATTTGAAAAAAACATTATGAAAACCTGCAAATAGCTATATATATATATATATATATATATATATATATTGTAACCGGACCGCCATACAACCCTTTTATCACATTAGTTGTAACAATTTTCTGATGAGCATGCTGCAGGAAGGAACTATCAATTGATATTCTTAATGCAGATGTTAATGCCCCCCTACAACAATATTTCCTGCTCATCAGAGGATGTAGTACATAGAGACTGGAAACATCTAAATATTTCTATGTTTGGTTTCCCAAAGAGCGCCATTAGAGTTCCATCTCACTACAACCTGACTGGCCTAGGTCAAGTTATGTCAGACGTAGCTCAGAGAACATGAGATTCTCATGAACCAGTGCTATAATTGGTGAGTGATGCGATAAAACAAACAAAACTGGACAACTGGATAACCAATTTAATTTTTAGTAACAAAAAAAAAATTTATTAAATAACAATTAATTAGCGATTTCTAACGAAGTTCATTTCTATCCACATGATTACTCTTTTTCATTTTACTTATGAAAGAGCTAGAAGCAGTTCTTTTTTCTTTATCAATAGTTCATTTACACGTTCATTATGAGAAGACACTTGGAAACATCCTAATTCAACAATAGTTCATTTTTGTATTCCTTTATGAGAAGAAGCTTGGAAATATTCAAATTCAACAATAGTTCATTTTGAATTCATTTATGAGAAGAAGCTTGGAAATATTCTAATTCAACAATAGTTCATTTTGAATCCATTTATGAGAAGAAGCTTGGAAATATTCTAATTCAACAATAATTCATTTTGAATCCATTTATGAGAAGAAGCTTGGAAATATTCTAATTCAACAATAATTCATTTTGAATCCATTTATGAGAAGAAGCTTGGAAATATTCTAATTTAACAATAATTCATTTTTGAATTCCCTTTATGAGAAGAAGCTTGGAAATATTCTAATTCAACAATAGTTCATTTTGAATCCATTTATGAAAGAAGCTTGGAAATATTCTAATTCAACAATAGTTCATTTTTGAATTCATTTATGAGAAGAAGCTTGGAAATATTCTAATTCAACAATAATTCATTTTGAATCCATTTATGAGAAGAAGCTTGGAAATATTCTAATTTAACAATAATTCATTTTGAATCCATTTATGAGAAGAAGCTTAGAAATATTCTAATTCAACAATAATTTATTTTTGTATTCCTTTACTGATAAGAAGCTTAGAAGCAGTCAAGTATTTATGATTTATACAGCATTTCATCATTTTATTAATTATTACCGATTGGTAGACATTTGAACTCAGCAATTCTTGGTTTGTAGAGCATTTATCATTTGATAATTGAGGCATTTATAATTTAGCCAAATATAGAAGTATATTCTTACACATAAACTCTGTTACATTATAAGAAGCTTAGAAGCAGTCAAGTATTTATGATTTATACAGCATTTCATCATTTTATTAATTATTACCGATTGGTAGACATTTGAACTCAACAATTCTTGGTTTGTAGAGCATTTATCATTTGATAATTGAGGCATTTATAATTTAGCCAAATATAAAAGTATATTCTTATACATAAACTCTGTTACACGACGCTCTTCCGATCTAATATGCAATTAAAGCATTTCTAATTCATATAGTAAATACGTTCAAATATTTTTATAAATAAATTTGCGTGTAGCTATTTCATAACTTCACTTTATAACGTATGATAAAGACGTTTTAACATTTTATAAAACAAATTCTATGTAATTATTTCATAATATCACTTTATAACGTATGATAAAGACGTTTTAATATTTTATAAAACACATTCTATGTAATTATTTCATAATGTCACTTTATAACGTATGATAAAGATGTTTTCATATTTTACAAAAAACAAATTCTATGTAATTATTTCATAACTTCATTTTATAACGTATGATAAACGTGTTCTAATATCTTATAAAACAAATTCTATGTAGTTATTTCATAACTTCATTTTATAACATATGATAAAGATGTTTTAATATTTTATAAAACAAATTCTATGTAATTATTTCATAACTTTACTTTATAACGTATGATAAAGATGTTTTAATATTTTATAACATAATTATCTTCCAGTTTTGCAGTCTAGTTTATTCAAAAGAAGGCGGGTTATTTCATTTATGGAAAGTCATGGCACAGCATGGAGAGAATGAAGCCGCTAAATTACCCCATTGACATTATAATTCCTCTAGCAAAGTTTTCTTTTTCCATTTTCACGTTTAGTTAAAGCTATATTTTAATATGTCAAAAGAATTAAGTAATACACTTTTTTTTAAAAAAAAAAATTTAATATGTTCTGCTTCTCTGTGTAAGACGAGAGAAAAAAAGTTCTTTTCTTCTCGACGACGTTCCTAATTTGAATACTGCCTCAGTTTAACTCAAGTATCTTTTTTTTTTCTTTTTTAATGATTGGATAATTAATTTCTTTTCTTTTTATTGAGACAGATAAAAAAAAATAAGATGACATAACATTTTATTCAAATCCATCAATCACAAAATTAAAAATATGATTTTTTTTAAACAAATCAAAATTTATTGCGTTCCCAATTAGACTGAATCACGCTAGACGTTTTTAAATGGGGGGGGGGTCTTTTGAATATTTATATGAGGAACAGAATATCTGTTTCATTACCCCTCACCAAATTTTGGGATGAAATCGCCTGGAAATACGATTTCATTCCACATACTATACACATTATTTCTCAGTACTGCCTGGTTTTAGATATGCTGATGAATGGGTAAGATGAGCTGGAAAAGTGAATACATGAACCATAGCCTCCAATGCTGGGACAAATAGATGGCCAAGCACAAACTACCAGTACACACCACCTCATGACGTCACGAGAAAATATCTCATTTTTAAGCACTACCTCTCTTGTACCTAGAAGTATCATCCAACCAAGAATAGGAGCCAGAGAAAAAAAATCAATTTGGCACTCAGCCAACCCTGCTCAGCTTCGGTGAGTCTTAGGGGCTATCATTTGGCCTATCCATGAGACCAAGGCCTATACATGAGACCTATATATACGCACTGCTGGACTACTCTTGGAGCACAACATCCAGGTCGGGATAGTGCCGAGCATATACTTCGGAGCATCATAACACAATGCATCCAAGCAGCTCCGCTCAATCATCCACCATCTCAACATGAAAAACACAAGTTCATGCATCACTACACCACACTCACAAACCCCTTTCCATCAGCTATCTCTATTTTATTCTGAATCATAACTGCAACCTGGTTTGGGAAACTGAGGATCATGGTCAGTTCTCCAATAGTCCTCTTTTGTATTATGAGGTGACATACTTCTGGATTGTTTTTTTTTTTGAAAATTTATCATGTTCAACATTACTGTGGTGTCTTGCTTCTTGTTCCTTTCTCTGCGGTTCAGTAGTTGTACCCACACTTTTTTGCAGGTTATCATCACTGTTTGATCTTCTGATAACTCGGGTTTGGTAAGGGCTCTGCACGTTGCCTGTCGAATATCGTCTTTGCCTTTTCCATGGTGGTGTCTGATTTCTTTGGTGCTGATACCATGGTGGTGGGTTGTTGTTGTTATATTGCCGAGGAGGCATTTTCCTTTTATATCTGATGGTTTCTATGTTAGGCCCATCATCTCTTCTATAGAGAGGTTTATTTTGTGGTTGCTTTGCTCCTCCTTCTTTGGTCGCTGAGGTACCGCAGCTATCATAGGCTGTTAATAGTTCAGCAACCTGCTCGATGGATCGACGATCAGTCCCAATTAGCATCCTTTCTATATAATTTGGAAAGCTGTGTCGTATTAATCTAATGATCTGGAGTTCAGACAGAGGATCAGACGTCAAGGCTCTCAACCTGGCCACCTGTCTTCTAAAGAATGGTGTATAAAGCTCTCCAGGAGGACATTTCTCCTGGGACACCTTATATTTAATCCCCTCCTGACACTCATCGCTCCAGTAACAGTTCATTAGCGCCCCTTTAAATTCGTCAAAACTTGTAGGTTGGGCAAACAGTGAATCCCACCATGCCTGTGCTGTACCTTGGAGATGGCTACATGCGATTGCCATCTTTGCCTCTTCTGATAATACGTTAATAGTAAAATATCTCTCCAAACTTTTTATATATTCTATCGGTGCTTCATTGCAGCTCCCAGAGAAAGTTCTAATTTTTAGGAATTGGTTTACAATTCCGGACATCTGGTTGGTTGGAGGGACTTCATGACTAGCTTGGCAATTTTCCTTTTGGCTTTCTTTTGGGATTGTTTCTGCCTCCTTTTGTTTAGGCAATATATCGCTATCTTTTATTTCCATCTTTCTCATCTGGGTGGTCAATATATCCACCTTCTCCTGCATGGATTCTTGAATTTTTGTTATCTTTGCATCCATGGTCTCACATATTTGGGTCATTTTGACTTCTTGCTCTATTAATGAGCCTTTAACTTCATTCATGACATCTTCTTTTATTTTCAATATTTGATCATTTACTTGCCTAATTATTTGTTCAAACTTTTCATTCTGATTTTCCACTGCTTCCATAATTTGTTTTTCTATTCTTTGGTTTGCTTCTATTGCTTGCTTGTTATCTTCTTCTCTTTGCTTATCCCTTTTTTGGTTATCTTCTTCTCTTTGCTTATCTCTTTTTTGGTTTCTTCTTCTCTCTGTTTGATATCTTCTTCTCTTTGTTTATCTTCTTTTTTGTTTTCTCTTTTTTATATCATCTTCTTTGTTTATCTCTTTTTTGGTTTCTTCTTCTCTTTGTTTGATATCATCTTCTCTTTGTTTGTGATCATCTTCTCTTTGTTTATCTCTTTTTGTTATCTTCTTCTCTTTGTTTGATATCATCTTCTCTTTGTTTGTCTCTTTTTTGTATCTTCCTCTCTGTTTGATTATCATCTTTTTTGTTGAAATTATTTTTTTTTTGTTTTTTTTTTTTTTTTTTATATTTTTCTCTTTAGTTTGAACATCTTCTCTTTGTTTGTATCATCTTCTCTTTGTTTATCTCTTTTCTGTTTGGTCTGCTTTTATAATTTCCAATATCTGGGCTAATGTAGGTGTCTCCCTGTTTTCTCTGATTCCTCATCTGCTTTAGATTCTTGTTTATCTTCTTTCTCAGGAGGATCCTCTATGCTTTCTGTATTCATCATTTTTTTTTTTTATTTTGATCTGGTTTTCATCAATATTTTATTCTAGTTTAGTGGTATTTTTTTAATTTCAACTTTAATAAGCTTCTCTCT